>CM069932.1:33236280-33836280 GCA_036172225.1 Cryptocoryne crispatula var. balansae
TGAGGATCCCGAACCTTGCAATGATGTTGCGCTTGATGAAGGAAGCGGTACATTTGACCCAGCCTTTAATCTCCATGAATGCTTCCAGCCGGCCCACTTTGTGAAGTACTCCATTGTTGTCGGGAATGAATGATTTTTGAGAGCATTTCGGAGTTGAGGTCACTCAAGGGGCCAATGAAATATCCAAAAACCCACATGGTGAAAGGCCATGGGGCATGAATTGGATGAAGGAAGATATGGGAGAAGTGAATCTTGTCGGCATGGAGTTGACACCAGACCATGACGATGCCAGGACAAAAGATGGAGTAGTCTTCTTCTAGAGTTGGCCAATAATACACCTTGTCGGATTGATTTTCTTAGCAAGGGCTTGGGCCTTAACATGAGCCACCACAAACTCCAGAAATGTGCTTTAGCTTCAACACCAATTCGGATTCTTCTTCATCAAGACACACCATGTGTAAGATTCCACTTAGGCTTCTCTTATAGAGCACTCCTCCTAGGATTGCTTATTATACCTTTGGGATACTCTTCTAATTACCTTCTTTTCTTTGGTGGTTGAGTCTAGGCGGGTTATGACTGATCTTGGCAATACCTCGTAATCTCGTCATACCTAGGTTTTTCACCTTCTTACAATTCTTCCAACTGAATTACGAGGAGATTTCTTCTTTATGTTCTAAGTATTCGCTTTACCATTGAACCTCTCCACTTAACCTTTAGAAAATGTCCATCCTCAATTGCTTTGGAATTGTCCTCTTACGGATGTGGATAGTACGCACTTGTACGCCTAGCGTGAAAAATAAAGATGACGCTAATGAAGCTAAGGCCTCGATGAGGATATTGCGAGAACGGGGGACATGGACAAATGTGAGTTTGAAAGAATAGCTTGATGTAGCAGGTGGTGAGCTCTTGGTAGGGTTTGAGGTTTGAATGGGAAGTTCGGTATTCGAGATAGGACTTGGCGTAGGATCAATTGACTATCACCTATCACCCTCGGTTCGGTAGCACCATGGAAATGAGCGGCCTCCGGCCCTAGACGGCAAGGCTTCATACTCGACCTATGTTGTTGGTTCTTGGAAAGATTAAAGGCTGAAAAGCTTGTTAGAATGGTCGACACTTTTAGGTAGACGAGAAAAACAATACCTAACCCTCTACCATGAGAGGTTCGGTGCCCCGTCAAAATATAATGTCGAAAGATTGGAAGATCGGAGTGCAGCATTAGTTTATCATCGAGAACTACGGGCGGGTAAGTGAGTCAAAAGACGGGTATGGGATGATGGGCAAGGTGTTCGGCAATAGCATAGCCAGCCTTGATTGCCTTACGTGCCAGGACATAAGTGATATCAAATTGTGACAGAGGCTACGCCTTATCGCCTGCTCAATCGATAGGTCAAAAGCTTGTCTTCTCCTAACAAAAAACTTGATAGGATTGATACGAGCAATGAGCTTGACTTGGTGAGCAAGAAAATAATGTTTGAGTTTACGAACCACCCACGAACAAGAGTAGCACGAGGTCTTTTCTACCACGGTGTACTTTGGCTCACAAGCATCAAACATCTTGGACAAGTAGTAAGTAGCTCGTTCTTTCCCTTCTTCATCGACACGTAAAAATTTGCCGCAAAGAGAGTTCTCAAGAACCGAAATGCGGAGGACCCCGAGGAGCTTGTCGGGAATTGGTGGTCTAAGTAGAGGGGACTTGCCGGGTATGCTTTCAACCCATCGAAATGCCTCCTTGCACTTCGAATCCCATTTTAAACTCGGCCCCCGCAACTTGAGGATTTAACTCATAGAAAGGTTTACACACTTGGGAATGTTGTGAGATAAACCGGCGGACAAATTGTAACCTCCCCGATCAATCCTCGAAGCTCCTTCATATTCTTCGGGGGAGGCATACACTATAATTGCTTTGGCCTTGTTTGGGTCGGTCTCTATGCCCCTTTTGCTTACTATGAACCCAAGTAGTTTTCCTTTGATGGAACTCCGAATGTGCACTTCTTAGGGTTCATTTTTAGCTTGTATTCTTTAGCTCATTGCGAAAACTTTTTCTTAGCACTTGCGCCAGAATGTTCTTCCCGAGCTCTTGGACTTGATAACCAAATTATCCACATACACCTCTACAAGGGTGTGCATCATGTCGTGAGAAAGATAGCGATCATAGCCCTCTAATATGCTTAACACTAAAATTCTTCGAACTTCGAAAGGGCACATGGCAGCAACATAGCAATATGTTACCCAAGGTGTAGTGAATGAGGTCTTATCTTGGTCCTCCTTAGCTAACCGGATCTACGGTGTATCTAGAATAGCAACCCATCCATGAATGAAGGAAACATTTCAAATCCAGCTATGTTATCAACCAAAACATCGATATGAGGTAAACGTGAAAATCATCCTTAGCGCATGCTCGGTTGAGTCTGAGAAATCTATACGGAAATCCGGAACTCGTCCATCATTCTTCATAACGAGGGACTATGTTAACCTACCCATTACGGATATAGGACGACTTTAATGAATTTTGCTTGGTGTAGTTTGTTGACCTCTTCTTTCATTTTGAGTGCAAGCCTATCGAGGTGGAATCTCACGAGCTTTTTGTTTAAGCACAGGGTAGTTCGGGGATTTCAAGGTTAATCTTATGTTCAACCAATGAATTATCCTAATCCCGGCATGTCTTCATACGTCCATGCGAACGTGTCCTTATATTACCTTCCAACACTTTGAGTCAAACGTTGTTCTTGTGAGGTAAGTTTGTGGCCTTGATAAGGATAGTCTTAGGATCTTCCGATGTTCCTAAATTCGAGTTCCTTGGTTGGTTCATTCCACAGTATGGCTGAAGGTTCTCCAAATCTTCCCTAGCCCGGATATGCATGTCTGTCCCGGCCAAATCCTTAATGTTCATCCTCCAAATTCGGGATCACTTCTTTGATACTGCCTCATATGCTCCCCAAAGTATGATCTATGTTATACTCATCCTCATATTAGCTTCATCTAGGCCGGATGGTATTCTACAAGAAGTTTGGCGACCTTGCACACTACTGTACATTTCTATTCCAATTGTTGCAGAGATACCTATTTGGAACTCGTTTACCTGACTTTTCTATTTCTTAACCTAACACACGAACCCTCATGAAGACAAAGGCTGAGAAGGTGGTATTTATAGCCTGGTGAAGGAGGATCAAGATAAATGCGATCAATGATTCAAAGAGAGGGATTCTTGATTGGGGAACACCCTGCAAGGAAGCGAAATGAGTACTGAGACTTCTCCTCGATGGAAATGTAAGTTTTCATAGAAGACATTTTTTTTGGGATTTTTCAAGTAAAAAGATAGAATGAGTCGGCATGACTCGAGGTTTGCTAGAAGTCGACCCGAATTAATAGAAAAAAAACTTAAGGTTAAAAGAGGAAAAAAGGGAAACTGCGCTGGGCCCAGTAGTAACGAGAAAATGGACACATGGGTCCAAAAGCACGATAAAAAAAAAAGTAAAAAGGTACGTGGACCCGATCTTAGAAATGGATGGGCATGTGAGCCCATGCGGAAAGAAAACCCTCGATCCCCGAAGGCCGACGAGAGGAGTAAATGGAGCAGCGAGGCCCGAGTAAGAGTGGAAAGGCCACGGGGGAAAGGGCGCATGGACGGCCCCGAAAGTGGTAGGTAAGTGGGCACCGGAAGCCCATCCAAAGAGATCTGCAGAAACAATGGTACGAGAGTTGAAACACGGAGATTATTGTATTTGGGCCTCGTGGAATGGTTTTGACTTGGGTGGCATGCTTAACTAGATGATCCCAAGATTGGTACTGCCCTTGAGTGGTTCTGGTGCTCTTCCCCATGAGAACAAAACGAGTCAAAGATAAGCATATATCTTCCAAGTTTTCTTCTTCATACTGGAGCCTTCCTTTTCTTGACAAGCTGTGCAACGAAACTTTCTTGTCATCTTCAGCCATCATCATGGTCCTCTCCCCTTTGATAAAGAATGCATGGAGTCCCAAGAGCATATCCTACGAAGATTTCTCCTTGGGATGGAATCCTCTTCGTATCCCAACCCACTGCACCGCATGGCACTTTCACGAGTTGAATCGGTACGAGTGATCCGCCGAAGATCCTTGCCTAAAACTTTTACGAAGTGAGAGCCCGAATTTCATCATCATCCGCCGGCCATCCCACCGTGTCGGGTAGAGAGGCGGTCATGCATCGACTTCCGAGAAAATCTCCCACTAAGATACGGGGTTGTACCGATGTGGAACGGTTAGAGGGTAGATGTAAAAGTAGCACATCATTCATCTCGTCCCTTATAGGAATGCTAGTCACTGGCCTTGGCCACTTGTCCTTTAAAGGGAAACTTTATGCTAGCGGTGGTTCTGTTGAAGCCACGGCTCCTATTGCCTCCAAGTAGTGGCCTCCCAAGTATAGCTCGAAAAGTTGGATCCAATTTCTAGAACATGAAACTCCATTGTGACCGTACGCCTTGGTCCAAGTTTAACTTCTAGAGTGACCACCCCCTGTGCAGACTTCTTAGAGTTGTCAGAGGCCGTCACCATGGCATAAGATGGCTTGATTTCTTGATCGGAGAAATACCACACAAGCTGCATGAAGTTCCTGGCGGCATAACATTAATAGAAGCTCCGAGTGCTCAACCAAACATGAGGATTTTCCATCAATATTACAGGACGATAACGGCCCGCGCATGCACAAGCATATCTCACGACCTCTGGATATGCGCTGAAAATTCTTCTGAGAGAAAATGAGTGTTGGGTGCTCACTTCTAGGGGCTAACCTTTGTAGTGATCTTCTCGAGGTGAGGAGATCTTCACTCACCATGACCCTTTGCGAAATATTAACGCTGTAGAATCTCCTGGTGCACCTTTGGTCTTCTGATCAACTCAAGTAGGGAAATACAGGCCGGTGTCGTATCCAAATGGTTTAACAAATCATAGGCCGTGCACATGTGAATAGTTCTTCCACTTGTTCCTCCTCCCCTTTGGATCCTGTCGAGTTGAGTACCGGCTTGGGGAAAGAGCCGTTTGGAACATCCTCCCACTCTCCAGGAAAGCTACGGGGCTATTTGGCTGCACATCCATCGAGGTAGAGGTGATGGGTTAAGCTGGGGTGGGAAGGCGGAGGTGGGTGTAGGAGCAGGTATGGTAGGCAATGGGATTGGTGGTGCTAGGGTTATTGGGTTAGTCGCGGTAGAGAGGTAGTATTTGGAGGTGGTAGTGATGGCGATACTAGTGGCCTAATAAGAAGAGGCCGGGGTGCAGGGAGGTGGTTGATGGGTTTTGATGAAGGTGTTGGTAATGTGGTAGGTTGTGTGGTTGGTGGTATGATAGATTGAGGTTTTGGGGTGATAGAGCTCCTTAAGGTTGGTGGTTCAAGTTTGGTGGTGATTGTGGTGGTCGAATGAGCAATGGTCGGTGTGTAGCTTAACGATTGATGGAGGTGTAGTTAAAAGATTAAGGGGATGGCCTAATGATGAGTCGGAGAAGAAAGAAGTGGCGGCGACGATGGTTGGGTTATTGAGCTTGGTGGTGGTTGTGGAGTAGAAGGTGCACGGATTATTTGTCTAGGAGGGTTCCTAGCGAGGAGGCCTAGATGGAAGGTTGAGCTTGGCATGGTTGCATTTTGGTTTTCTAGTTGCCAACCTTCGAGCACGGCTGGCATCTCCACTGAACGATGGAGTGTACTAGAGCCAATTCACGGGTTTGGATGTTGCTAGATGCCGGTGTTAGGAGCGGGAGCATGTAATGGGAGTGGATTACGGAACAATCCCCAAGCCGGGTTGTTGTTGAGGTTGAGTCGGTGGACTGCTGCACCGCTACTGCTGCCTAGCCTTCATAGCTTGTATGCATTCCCCCATTTGAGCCCAATCAATGCTGCCTTGGTCATTCAGATTGTGGATGTAATCCTTGAATTGAAAACACACTTCTACGGTGTGACCAGGACACAGGTGGTAAGCACAGTATCGGGACATATCTGCGTTACTATTTGTGGCCAAGCTCTCTCTTTCCTTGGGAAATTCCAACATATTTCTCCGCCATGAGTACATTGAAGATGTCGGTCAAGGAGTAAGGGAGTTGTTGGTAGTTTCTCTCTCCTAGGACCTCCCCTTCGTGGTGCACGATTGGGGTGGAAGTGGCGGTGCCCTATTGTAGGTAGGTTGACGAGGTTGCTAGGGTTGTGCTTTCTTTTGGTTGTAAAGGGGTTGTTGCTGGTTGTCTTGGTTGTGGTGGCCTAACTTTTGTTGTTGAGGGGGTAATAAAAAGGATTACGTGGTGGGTTTTACCGAGAATGGTTTTGACGATTCCGCTTCCTACGGTTCCCCACAATATTTATAGCTTCGATTGTTGACTACTTTCCCCTTACGGTTTGTAAACCCAAGCTTGGTGCGAAAGGGGTTTTCACGAAGTTTCTAGGTTTGAGATCAAAAGGGTTTATCATGGTGGCATCTTTGAAGTGGGCTTGCAAGTATCGGGCAACTGTCATGCAGAGAGTTCATTCATGGTGGTAGGACGGTGCATGATCAATACATTCCTCGAGGCAGGTGTAGTGTTGCCGATAAGCATCTTTACTTGTTCCCCTTCAAAAATCACATTTGTCAAATTTTTTTCCATTCCCCTCCAGTGATCAACAAACTTTATGAAGTCCTCTTCAGACTTCATCTTCTCAGCAATCAAATCTGTGATGGAGCATGATGGTGCCACCCGGCCTCTGTATCTTTGCAAAAATTTGGTCTTGACGATATCAAAGTCTCTTGCCTTAAAGGGGTTGAGTGAGTAGAACCATTCCAATGAAGACCCTTCTAGTGATCGGCGGAATAAGAAAGCAAGAACCCTACGATCATTTTTCCAGAATGAGGATTCATAGAGAAAATCTTTAAGGTGAAGAAAAGGATTGCCAGTACCATTGTAGTGGCGATAAGTTTGGTAGTTCGAGAAGGTGGCGGTGGAGAAGCTGTCAAAGAAGGAATAGAGATCTCGGGAACTGATTTGAGTCTAGGTGACATCTCGGCTCTTCATAGCATTCATTCATCTAGGTGAGCTGATCCATGATTGCTGGGTGAGAGCAATTTCTTGGTTTCTTGGTGGGGGTATGTGGTTAAAGGCTTAGTTCTGGAATTGAGGAGCATGACTTGGCAAATTTGCGAAGATTGTCCCGCTGACTTGGTGGGTCGGGGGAGCAACATGGTTAAAATAAGATGGGCTGAACAAATGATGGTTGAACCACAAATGGTTGAACTATAGATGGTTGAACTACGGATTGTTGTGCTAATGATGGTTGAATCACGAGATTGTTGAACAATAGGTGGTTGAACAAAGGGTGATTGAATGAGTGGTGGTCAAACTAGAGGACAAGGAGATGAGGCAACTTGGTTGGCTTCGGCTGATACGAGGCAATTTTGCCCTTCACCATGGATTGTATGCGGGTGTAGGTTTAAGGTCGGTATAGAGAGAAAACTCCCTAAAGAGTTGTTCAACATCACGGGGAGCAAATGGTTGTGGGACCTCTTGCGCTTTTGACTCAAACAATGGATTAACATGACCGTCTCGACGGAATTGGTTGGTGACCCATCTCATGCTCTCGATGTTCGGCGTGTTCCGCCATTCCAACGTGCCTTCAGGACCTTAATTGCATTGTCACCTTTCAACTTGAAGCGTAAAGTAAAATAAACAAGTTGGCAAAGCAACAAAGAACTCTTTTACGGTTTTTAGTATCTTGTAAAAATGTTAGAGATTTAAATTTTTGTTTGACAAACAAGTGATGCAAAGACTTGAAAGAAAAATTACGCAATGATTTTGATTAAACCTTAGGTTTATTGATTTTGTTAAGAATTGTTCTCTCGACAAATTGGTTAGGATCCTAACTTCAATCTCACGATGACCTAGGTTTTACACAATATCACCATGACGTAGATAACATAGGATGCTTTGGGTTTTGGGGAGTGGTACAACCAACCCGATTGTGAAGAGGAATACTCCACGTATGAGGAATTATGGAGGCCTTGATGAAAGCCAACCAAGTCAACTAGGAAGGAATATCCCAGAAGAGAGGTCAGAATCCACCAAGAAGGTGTTTTGGATGAGAGGGGTAAATGGGAGAGTGAGCTCCCGCCTCAAAAAAAGTGTAAAAGAGGGAGGTAGAGAGAAGGAGCGAGAGAATGCAATTAGGTAATAAAGCAAGTAATAAGCAAAACATAAACTTAAATAAACAAGCAATCACACAAGGCAAGCAATTAGAAACTAGACAAGCAACTAGAAACTAGAATCTAGACCATGTTTCTTATGTGAGACAAATGGAGATAGTGAAAAGTGATGGAAAGAAGAAGGTTCAGATCTGATAGCCAAGCAAAAGGGTGGTCCACGTGGGGACCGATGTAAGAATAAGCTGGTTCACGTGGAAGCCCCAGGGTAAAAAAAGTAAAGGTGGTTCACGCGGGAACCGGTTTTGGGTAAAAAAGGGTGGTTCACGTGAGAACCGGTTTGAATGGTCCATGTGGGGCCAATTAAAGGTGAATATGGATCTGATCCAAGTGGGGATAGATCTGAAGGAAAGTGGTTTGGTTCACGTGGGAACCGAAGTAAAGAAAGAGATTGGTTCACGCGGGAACCGGTTTAAATGACAGCGAAAAATAAAAGAGGGTCACGCGGTGACCAATTTGAGGAGTGATAACCTGCATCAAAGAGGAAAAATCTGATTTTAATGACTGAAAATAAATATTGGTTCACGTGGGAACCAATTTGTAGAAGAGAGTTAGTTCGCGCGGGAACCAGTTTTAAAGCAAGGTGGGTTAAATGCGGGAACCAATTGAAAATAAAATGATAGAAATTAAATGAGGTACTTGGCACTTCAGATCTGATGAAAGATGGGTGAAATAAAATTTTTGAGATGGCATGAAATTAATAAAGGTGGAAAGAAGGAAAGGATCACATGGGAACCGGTCTAGAACTAGAACTAGTTGCAAAGAAAACACTAAGCACCCACGGTTGAAGACATTGCTTGTCCCACCGTGGTCACCACAAAGCTATCGACTTAGAAAATTTGATGGGACTCTCTTTTTCTGGGAAGTCTGTGAACCTATATCGTCACCTCAAGAGGGGATGATAAAGAAAGGAAGAAAACATGGAAAGCAACTCTCACCTCTGTCCTACACTCACATTGATCCCCGAACTTTCATCCCTTGGCGTCGCTCGATCACCAAAGAGACGGTTCGGGTCATGTGGGAGAAGGGTGAGAAGAAGGAAATTAAGACATGTGGTCACCAGGAACCATGGCTTACGATTTATGAAATTAATGATTGACCGTGTGTACCTTAGCGTGAAGAGTGTGGGTCAAAGCTTCTCCTTCTTTGGCTAGCCGATGAAGAAGAGTTCTCAACTCGTGGGTGCTTGATCTTATATGCCTCAAGGTCAGGGCGCATGTGCCCTCAAGTCGGGGCACAAGGTCACGTGTCTCGGGGGTAGGGCGCATGGCCACGTGCCTGGGTCTGGGCGCATGTGACCGGGGACTCGGGCGCATGGGACTGTTTTGCGCGTCCTTCTTCTAGAAGCCATTGCGAACACTCCCGAACTCAGAATTCGACGCCGTTTGTTGCGTTGGAAAGTTAAAAGGCTGAAGAAACTCTTTATAGAATTTGATCATCCATCACACTCTCCAAAGTTTTATAATTTTGTCCGGAAGTTAGGATAGTGAAAGAAGATCCGATGCGGTCAAAATGACTCCCGAACGGCAAACCGTAAAGGCACGGTATGCAACAAAAACTTGTTCAGGGTGTAAATATGACCATAAAATTAAATGCATGTTCATTAGGAATTGGTTATTTAGCCAATTTCTATGTTTACATGATTTACATGTGGCTTTCGCTTAGAAATTATGGCTTTTTGCGAAAAACTTTGGAAAACATTTGATTTCGTTCGGCAAAGCTACAAATGAACTTTAAAAGGACCCGCCATATTTCTAAGGTCAATCATACATGTTACCTTATAAAACATGAGTTTTATGCTCTGAATTAGGCAAATTTGGTGTTGTCTACACTACCCTCAACTACCCTTCCCCACTAACGGATATTTTCAATGTGTTAATGGTGAACAGTAGTTGGAGCTCCCAAAGGAGAAAGGCATGGCCAGAAAATGTAGATATGTCAAAGTACTGTGCCTACAATCGGTACCCATGGCACACTATGGAAGTTTGATTCCAATTCAAGGACTACATTTATGATCTTAACGATCAAGTGAACATCGACTGGGCATAGATAGGGGAATCTATACAAGCAATGAAAGCATGTAAGAGTCAACCATGGCACCAACAACAGCAAGCACAGCAGCAGCCCCGCCTGGGCATAGTTAAAGACATGCTCCTGGTACATGCACCTGCTCAAGCACCTGCATTAGCCGCACGAAACCAACGAATTGGCCTTCTCCACTCTGCCATCGGGGAGTCAACCAACCACTCCCAGGGTTGGCAGGTGGAGGATCAAACCGCCACCATGCCTACAAGACCAGCTCCACCCACAACCCGTACCATACTCTTCATACTAAGAACCCCCGCCAGCTGACAACTTACCCAACCACCTCAAAACCCCACCGCACCAACACTACCATCACCAACCATTAATCCTCCCCAGCATATAATAATGAGGTTGCCCCCAACATGCCAAGGAGTACCTAACCCACCAACCACCACCACTCCACGACCCCACATCATCCAACCAGCACCTAACCCACCAACCACCACCACTCTATGGCGCATTATCATCTGACCATCACCCAACCCACTAACCACTACCACTCCACGACCTCTCATCATCCGATCATCAACACCAATACCTCAACCATTGCCTAACCTAACAACCACCACCATAATCCAACCCTCGCAACCCTTACCTACCCCAAGCCCCTCAACACCCCAACTAGCCATACCATCACCACCTTCACCATTCTCTCCTACCATCTTGGTCTTGGTACTTAGGAGTGAGAGGATGCGGTCATAGGAGCGGGAAGAAGAGGAGGTGATGAAAGAATCATTGCCCGGCACGGCATATGACTGTTGAAATGTTTGGATAAAATGTTGGTACTGATTTCAATTATGGAGTTTCTAAAGAGATCAAAGACTTACCAAGAGATTACGCAACAGTACTTGTAGCGGGTCATGGTCAATGAGGACCTCCTTCCCAAGAAAATCATCACTATCTTGATCCCTAAGAGTGAGCACCCATCACTCACATTCACACAAGAGGAGATGGCATGGCTAGAGATCAAAAAGTATGCCTTGTGCATTGTAGTAGTCATTAGAGGCATGGTGATCAAATCCTACTTTGACACCGGAGCATCCATAAATGTCATGCCGCTAGAAACATTGCAGCTTTGCGGCATCTCCGATAAAGAAATTAAGCCTTCCTCCATTACGATGATAGCCTATGACAACTCTATGAAGGCAGCACGAGGGGTGGTTACATTGGAAGTATGGCTCAGGCCGTGTACTATCACCACTGAGTTCCATATTCTAGAACTGAATCCCACGTTTAAAGCCATATTGGGACATTTGTATCTTAAAGCAATAGGAGATGTTGCCTCAACTAATCATCAATGTGTGAAGTTCCCATACAAGGGGCAGGTCATCAAGGTAACCAACATCCCAATTCTGAATGATGTGACTAATCTCTCTTTTGCATTTCCATTATTAGAGTCTATCTAATCGCTAGTCTCAACTATAGAACTGCTCGGGGTCATGACATTGATGACCTCGCCTCCAGATATAGTTGTTTGGCGGATGATGTAGAGAATGGGATATCAACCTGGAAAATGGTTGGGTAAGGAGCTGCAAGGGGGTTGTGCACCCCACCCCATCGAAGTTGTGCAAAGACCAAGAAGGCACATGCTCGACTATGAGCCAAGTTTTACTTAAAGGAGGGTCTCTTGGCCAAAACATGCCATGTGGCTCCAAAAATTCTTCATCAAAGGGGAGACCATGATGATGGCCGAGAGACAAAGAAGAACCGATCACAACAACCAAGAAGAGGAGGGCACTAGAACGTGAAGAAGAAGTAGATAACTTGAGTTCATCTTTGGCCTAATTATTCATATAGAAGGAAGAGAAGAAAGAACCACTCAAGGATGAGTCCATTTCTAAACAACTCGTCGACTCGACCAAGCCTCTATACAACAACATGTGCGCGAGCCATATCCTATGGTCACGTATTTCAAGATCCTCATGCCTCTTTTCTTGAATGCGCTTGATGGGCTTTTTAGCCTGATTCCCACCTCTGTGCCGGTATGGCAACTTTGAGTTGATCAACGGGCCCGAGATCCCATTCAAATCTTCCTACCCCAATCGGGCTTCTACACCTACATAAAGCCAACAACGGGCCCACATGCCCACCAATTGGGCCCATATACCCCTTAGAGTTTTTCCTAGTTTTGGGCCCGTATGCCGGTTTCTTGTTCTTGTGGGGCTCGTGAGCCCATTTTTCCTATTTCTATTTAAGCTTTTCATTTACGCTCGAGCCCCACTAGCTCAATCTCTTTTTCTTATTGAAAACACAAAAAAATGTCTACTCGCAAACTCTTCTTTTCATTGAGGAGATGTCTTTACTTGTCTCGAGAGGGTGCTCCCAACCGGGGACCACTCTTCTTTGAATCAACGATCGATCTTCTTGATTCTTCACCCATTGTATGTACCACCTTTTCAATTACGTCTTCCATAGGAGTAGTTTGGTTAGGAAAAAAGAAAATTTGATGTAAGCGAGTTCTAGAGAGATATCTCCATCACTTAGCTCAAAAATACAAAGAATGTGCAAGGCTTCCAAATTTCATGGAAAATGCTAGCCAACTTGACAAATCAAATATGAGGATAAATTTAATGTAGATCATACATTGGGAGTTTATGAGGTGGCTGATGCATATGCATCTGGACTTAAAAGGTTTGAAAAACCATCAACCACAGTGGATGAACTGATAAAAGAATTAAATCTCGAAACACCAGAAGATCCCAAGACTGTCCTCCTAAGTGCAAACCTTAGTCCCATTGAGGAACAGAGCTTAATTAAAGTCTTGGAAGGATATAAGGACACGTTTGCATGGACATATGAAGATGTGCTGGGGTTAGACAACTCACTAGTCGAACTTTGTTTAACTTTAAAACCTGGAGCTACCCTGGTCAAACAAATTAAGAAATTTCCACCCCAATGTTGCACTTAAAATGAAGGAAGAGGTCGACAAGTTGCATCAGGCAAAATTTATTAAGGTCATCCTTTATCAACAATAGGTGGCTAACATAGTCTATGTCATGAAGAAGGATGGACAAGTTTGGATACGTATATACTTTAAGTTGTTGAACTGAGCATGTCCTAAAGATGACTTTTCTCTACCTCATATTGATGTATTGGTTGACAACACCACTAGATTCGAAATTCTTTCATTCATGGATGGCTACTCCGGGTACAATCAAATCCGATTAGCTGAAGAGGGCCAAGAGAAGACCTCATTCACTACACCTCGGGGAACCTACTGCTATGTCGTCATGTCCTTTGGACTAAAGAATGTTGATGCTACATATTAGAGTGCTATGATGGCTATTTTCCATGGCATGATGCATACCCTTGTAGATGTGTATGTGGATGATCTAGTCGTTAAGTCCAAAAGCCTAGAATCATTCGAAGTGTTAAGAAAGGTCTGCAAATAGTTAGGGCATATAAATTGAAGATGAGCCCAAAGAAATGCACATTTGTAGTATCCTAAGAAAAGTTGTTGGGGTTCATAGTGAGAAAAAGGGCATAGAGATCGACCCAAACAAGGCTAAAGCAATCATTAGTACAACGATAGAAATGTATGCCCTACAAGCCAATCATATATGATATGATTCTATATTTCTAGATATATCTCATTCAATTAATTAAACAAATCTTCATTATAAGCTCTTATTAGATGCGAATATTATAATGAAGTCCTTGATCAAATGCAATGATGATTAAATCATGATGAGATCAAGATAATGAGATTGATCATCTTGAGGTATTTGATCTAAATGTTCCTAGTCATAGGATACTTGAGACGGGACATCAAGGATCTGGATAGACTAGTGTTTGTGATATCTTCTCATGTGATGAGGATGACCGATCTCATTGGTTATTAGTGAGGAGACACTGAGATACACACACATGTGCTAATTAGTTGAATGAGTTCACTGAACTGACCAAATTAGAAACCCTGAATGGTATCTTACCAAACTGTCTATCAGGGTTTTCTATCATCACAGTTGCATGGTTGGACCTCTGACCTGAGTCGCCAAAGATGCCTTGTTGGGTGGAACTTGTGATTTGACCATTGTCTAATGGATCACCGTATAGATGGTCTAATATAACGATGAATCGAGCACAAGGAAAACCCGATGGAGGCAATTGAGCAGACAATAAGGGATCATCCACTCTCAGTAAGTGAGAATGAATGTCATATGAGATAATACTTTAAATTCTTGGCCAAGGTAGAAAGGATAATTGGAAAAGGAGTTTTCCAATTGATTCAGTACGAGTACAGGATCCTATAGAGTCGGTACACTAAGGAGTTGACAGTTGATGCCGTACTCCATTCCAACAGGGACATTGGATGGATGAGGGTTTATATCCATGTGGTAACTGATGTTGGAAAGGCTCAATGGAGATGATATTATCCCCATAGCCATTCGGGATCATAGGATGTTACTTGTACCCTTCATGATCGGTAGGCCGATTAATTTGTTATCGGATAACAGATTTAATTAAATTAAATAGAATTGTTGTATTTTATTTAGGCCTCAAACAAATAGGCTATTGGTCCTAGTGGGTCACTCACAAAGGACTTATCCACAAGTACGGGGGTAAGGGCGTAATTTATGAAGATTTTGAGTTTTTAGGAAAAATTCCATAATTTTCTATAAATACTAATGGTTTCAGCCAAACCCCATCAATCCAAGGGTGAAAACCACATCCCTAGCATCCTCCCTACCCCCTCCTCTCTCTATAAAGTGTCCATGGTCGATGGAGCTCCGTTCGGGAAGAGTTCTCGAGGCCGGCAGGAAGGGAGAACCTGCTGTGGATGAAGTTCGTATGGATACTGCTGGAGACTGTACACTTGAATGATTTGAAGAGCTTGAGAAGCTCATCTTATTTCTCTCCATGGGATTATATGAATCCCTATTAGGTATATTTGAACCCGATTTGATCGATTTTTGGTTTTCGTCGTTCGGTTCTGATTGAGACAGATTCTAAAGAAACTTATAGGAATCGTCGCTTCCACTGAACTAAATTTTTATGAACGATTCTTTACAGTGGTATCAGAGCCAGGTTGAAGTCTTAGTCGAAACTGGCATTGAATCGACATTATTTTTGTTATTTATGTGTTCCCGAATCTTTGCAAATGTCTATTTTTACGAGGCCACCATTATCTGTGTATGCTCAAATAATATATTAGTTTACTTCAATAGAATCTCATGATATAGGGATTTCCAATACCTCAAACCATTCAAAGTTTTAATCTCTGTAGAATTCGGGAGAAGCTCCAAAATTTGGTGTTTTTGTTATGTCTGAACCGACACCCGGATTTGGGGATTTTGTGAAATATCCTTCCACAATAGAAATTGAAGCTTGGAAAAGCTTTAGGAGATGAGTAATATGATTACCTAACCTTTCTTTTGATCTCCGGCTTTGAACGGCGGTGAAGAGAGAGAATTTTTTATTTTTTGGCAAACTAGGGTTACGTGGAGTTTGGCGGTGCCGACCTGTTTCTTCTGATTTCTCATTGCTAGAAAACTTTTCTATGAAGGGATATATACATATTTACAAACCACATTTGATAAGGATTCTAAATTTATTTTTGAAGAATATTTTGTTTCCGGATAAGGAGTTATCCTCGTTGCAAAATGGAGATTTCTGCTACGGAATCTCGGTGACCGCCGCCTCTTCTTCCTCATTTTTCGGTCGATTGGGATTTTTCCTAGATATGAGGCTTGGCTTTTTTGGATTCCACATTCGATAAGGATTCCAATGCATATTTTTTTAGATTTTTAAGAGTTTGGGATAGGGAGATAAGGACATGATTTTATGGAAATACTCCTCACGATGAATAGTGCACCGACCGCAGCCCTTATCGGGTGGAGAAGAAGACGACCGGGTCCGATTTGGACCCGGTCGCTACGATAACCGCCGGGCCGGCGCACCAGGATGACACCTTGTGGTGGCATAGCGCTAGTTGAAGCACAGCACACTCGGCGGCGCATGCGGGCGCACGCCGGACGGGCGCAAGGCACCGCCATACACGGCGCAATGCGCCAACTCGTTTTCTAATGATTTTAAAGTGTTTAAAATCATAGAAAATTCTAAAAAATTGCCAAAAAATTCTAGAAAAATTCTTAAAAATTCTATAATATTTTTTAACAAGTTTTAAAGTGTTTAATGACATGTTAGATGATGTTAAACTCTATTTACATAGATTCACTCATGGTTAAACTTTAAATATGTTTTAAAGGTTTAACTTAAATAATCAGTGTCTTAATTAATTATGTAAAATGAGATTTTACAGAATATAAATTGAGACACTAATATTTGACTTTGCACAGTATTGGGAATGCATGAATGTTCTAAATTGTTCAGATGTGTATATTTATTTTATATAAATTGTTTATATGGTGTTGTCAAGTTATTTTCATGTTATTTATTTCATGAAAATTTGACATGCATGAAATTGAGAATTTCAAAATAAAATATATAATTTTATACTGATATATATGATATATCTCATATAATTATCACGTATGCGCTCTATATTCATGTGATGAATGTTAGTGTGTGTGTGGAGGTGATCATGGACTTAATTGTGCTTGGCTTGTGAGTGCTTATAATTATGTTGGTTATGTTATTAAATGGGGCCTGTGTGTGCCTCCTCTCTCTATACAATCTAATTGTACATTCTACCTCCCTCCATTAATGTACTCCCCTTAGTTAAAACCAAGGTTTCTTATTAAGTTATGTACATTTGTGGGTTTGCGTACCCTTAAGCTGCCTGTAAGAGTTAGAAGCCGGTTCGTAGAATGTTGGAGAGAGGGACCACTTGGAGAAGCACCCTTCTAAAGTGGGAGCATGCCAACTCAAGCATTTGAAGCAAGGATTTTCACCTATAGGGGTGCCTTAGGTGCATGCTTAGGGTTAAGTCCATGATCACCTATTTTTATGCATATTTGATATGTGGATGTGTGCTACAGGTTATACCTTAGATATATGATATTCCAAAGGTATTATATATACTTAGCACATATTATTGATGAGACCAAAATAAAATCCCTCCTTGTCATAATTAGGTTGATAAACTTCTGACATTAAGATTGACGCACGTAGCCTTCCGTTGTTATGATCTTGATGAGCCAATCTTAAATTGGATGGGTTTGTTGTGCTACCACAAGGCCCATTCAGCAAGGGATTGGTGATCATGGCTAAGTGATTTGTCGAACCTTAGGATGGACCATTTGCATGGCTTTGTTGTGCTACCATAAGGGCTATGTGAAGAATCCATTCTCATAATGTAACAAGCGGGTTTGACCTAACTAGAGTATATGGCTTGTTGTGCTACCACAAGGTCATAACTCTAGAGGCTGAATGACTAAGAGTTGCAAGAGTTTCAACTAGCAATAGTTACCTATCTATTAAGTATGGGATGATTTGTTGTGCCACCACAATGTCATCACCATAACGTTAATAGGGTCTTAGTCCCCACTAGGATTTCATCGTGATATCCCGTCTTTGCATAATGAGGGTTATGCAAATTCGTCGATAATTAGTGGGAGCATAAATTAGGATGAAATATCATATCTTAATTTCATAAATGTACGTAATGTTATATTGATAAAATTATATCTCAGTTGTAGAATACGATAATAAACTACCATTAGTATGGCATACTAGATGCCAAATAGGTTAATAGCTCAAACTTCTTAGACCGGTTTAGAACTAAGAGAATTGTTCTCATAGTTGACCAATTAACTATCCTACTTAAGAAGTTGGTGTATTAGATTATATAATTTTGTGAAAGATAGATAAGATCTTATCTTATAAACAAGATGCATTGTTTTTCTTAAACTAGATGTTAGTCTCTTTGAGATATAAATTGTAGAGACAACATGAATAGATGGATATTGTCGACTCCAGAAACGAGTTCTGGATCGGCACCTCAAGATAAGGTGAAAGATAGAATAGGGGAAAAGGGAGTGAATCGAAAAACACTCAGAAAGTAGTAAAAGGTCCTTAGCTCGGTCCCACACTCACATTGATCCCCAAACTTTTATCTCACGGCGTCGCTCGAGCATCGGAGACAGTTCGGGTCATGTTGGAGGAGAGTGAGGAGGAGATGAAATTAAAGAATTAATAAAAAGGTGGTCGCCAGGAGCCGCGGGCTCCTCTTTATGTAATAAAAGATAAGATTAAATTGATTTGACCGTGTACCTTAGCGCGGGAGATTGGGATGTGGGTTAAACCTTCTATGTGGGTTAAACCTTCTTCTTCTTCGGCCGGCCGATGAAGAAGAGTCTCCAACCGATGCTAGCTTGATAGACTGTGCAACTAGAAAAATAAACCAAGTGAAAGAAACCGATTAGAACTATGGGAAGTGTAGAAACTATAGAAGAATAGATAAAATAAAGAAGTAATTGGAATCGAACTCACTGGATTGGGGCGAGCCCTAACGCCTTTTTTGTGCTTTTAATTATGTAAAAATGATGAAAATGAACTAAAATATGTTATAAAACAGTAAATAAACTGAATAAAGTGGGTTGAGAAAGCTTATAAAGTGAATCGGCTTGAGTTGAAGCCGAGATGGTTGAAACAAGCCGGCTTTGGGTAGCCTTGCACCCTCTGGCGCGACTTTGGTACATAAAATACTACAGACGACTCCAATGTCAAAATCGAGTGCCGTTTGTTGGAGTAGACATAAGACTTTAAGAGGAAGAGTTCCTATGTTTATGATTTCTCCGAAATCCTCCTGTATAAGTCTATAAAAATTATGAAAGTGTAAAGATGTAGAAAAACAGAACCTGTATGCGCGCCCTCAGTGCAGAAATCTCCACAAACAAACGGAAAGTTGGAATTGAGTGCCGTAAGTTGGATATGAAATAGGACGAAGATAGGAACAACTTCTATGTTGAAGACTTTGGCATAAAGAGTTCCGTATTTTCTGCAGAAGTCAATGAAGTCGGTTGATGCGAGCACCCGGATTGAGCCTTCTCCTTCACTTCGGGATCGATCTCTCAATGTTGGATCACCTTTGGATGTTGGGACGGCTTTGAAGAAGAGCTTGGACAACCTCTGGACGAGATAGGCACGGGGGATTAACCTTGGGTCATTGAGAATGGCCCTCAATTTATAGGGGAAAGAAGCCGGTGCAAAAAAATGGAAACTGGACCGACCGCACCCCCGCTTTTCAAAGGGAACGAGGGCGCGCAGGGCGCACCCTCAAACCAAGGGCACGTAGGGAGCACCCTCACTTCGGGGGCGCGATCTGCGCACCAGCCAATTTCAAAGAAACTGGGGGCGCGGTACGCGTCTCACTGCTAAAATTCGCCGGAAACTTCCTGAAATTGCTAAAAATTGACTTGACATACGTAACGCGCCCCCTAACCGGGGGCGCGGTACAAATAATTGAAAATCATCCACGGAAATCTTCCAAAAATCCGGTTTAGAAGGTGCTAATCAGGGCAATTTACGGTTTTCGGAAACTGATCGTGCCCCCGCTTTTCAAAGGAAGCGGGGGCGCGCAGGGCGCACCCCCAGTTTGAGGGTGCGCAGGGCGCGCCCTCCCTTTTCAAAGAGATCGGGGGCGCGGTAGACTCTCTCACCTACGGTATGATTGGAAAACCCGAAGTCATCGAAAAATATGAGATTAACCCGGTAAACGTGAACCGAAACTCGTAAAAGCCGAGAAACCCTAAAATTGACCGAACCGGACGTATGGCCATGATTGATGAAAATATTCGGCAAGAATCGACCCGGATGACCCAAAAGGACCCGGTGATGACCGTAAATGCTTAACACGTGTTCCAGGATAGCCGTGTCAGTACATATCGAAAAAGCCATAACGAATGCCGTCATTGACCGATGCCCACCAAAATGACTTCTCAGAAACCCTGAATGTTACGGAACACATGCGGAACTCCCGAGACCTTCAATTATGGACCATTCAAGGTTGGTGATCGAGCGAGGCTTCGTGTTTTTATAGTTCACGTGCGGCTCTCGCTTGAAGGTTTCGGCATCATTCCGAAAATCATTAGTCCATTCTTAACTCACAAGGGGGGCTCCACTAATGTCCTCAGCTCATGTCTGTAGGCACTTGGATGAGCCGGATTGGTTCGTAGTAGAGAGCGTGTTTGTTTAGATTGGAAGGTGTGATGATGAGTGTGTGGTCGCCAGGAGCCGAAGACTCCAAAGTGTGATTAAGTATGAAGCAAATGAACTAGAAGAAGAAAAAGTTTGACCGTCGTACCTTTGGGGATGTAAAAAGAAAGAGATTGTTAGGTTCTAACTTCTCCTCTCTCGGCCGGCCGAAAGGGGAGAGCTTTAGAGAGTTCTTTCACCTACGAACGGATTGAAGCTTCACCCTGATCGGTTCACCAAAGAATGTCCTGCATAAAAACATAAAAAAACAAATGAAGATCATTAGCTGCAGCGCGAGTATAGCATCATGCTTGGTATAGACTACGAATCATGCAAAAGGGAATGAACTAATCGGATCGGGACAAAATCCCAACCCCTATTTTTGGTAGCTTTTTAAACATATATGAGGTGCAAAATGATCTAATGCATGCCAAATATCATGATGAAAAGTTCTAAGATGAAAATAGAAGATAAAAAAACTCGATTAAACGGGAGATCAGACTCCGAAAATTGCAAAAAAAAGCTTCTACCTCTGCTGGTGCCCTATATATAGGGCGCTAGCTGCAGGTGCCCCCCTTATGGGGCGCGTTGACCAAGGTCAAAGTGCCCTGTATATGGGGCACTAAGTCTGGCTCGAACAGATTTTCTTCCCCTCTTCGCGGTGCCGCTCCGGAGTGCTGGGTGGCTTCCGGGACGAAGTAGGGGCTCTTCCTTGTAGACAATATGCAAATAAAGCCAATAGAAGGTGGTTTGGATGCTGGATGCAAGAGGAGAGACGGATAGAAGCTCTCAAAGTGGATAAAAAATTTTGTTTCTGGATGGCATAAACAGCAAATTTTTGGGACCTTTGGTGGATGATTTTGGATCGATTTGAGGGGTTGTGGGAGGTGTAAGTGGCTTAGAAACGTAGTCTTGGATGGGCTCTAAGATGGTACGGACTTGGAACCTCCTCTTAGTTTCAAATGGGGGTCTATTTATAGCTCGAAAAGAGGGTACTTTGGCCATTTTCGAAAAATAGTGCCACGCGGCATAGCGCCTGTATATAGGGCGCCAACATCATGAGGTCCATCGGATCGACAAGATGAGTCACCGCGAGGGGTTAAATCAACTGGTCGAGTCGATTTGATTTGGTGCTAGGTGCCCTATATACAGGGCGCCAGGCACCCTATATACAGGACGCCAGGCGCCCTATATACAGGGTGTTTGGCCCAGTCGATTGTTCTATCGATACCCTTCGAAATATGCCAAAAACCCGATCCGTCCGGAAAACATGATTTTCTTCATGAAAACAAGAATTTTAAATTCTCCAACCAGGCCAAAATTGCGTGTCTACAGTTTGCCTCGCCTTGGCGTCGACTTTTTAGGGGAATGGCACGGATGTAGTACAGGCGAATGTAGTGGAACGTAGTGAGGTGTAGCGAAATGAAGTGGTAATGGACTAAAAAGGTAACGCCAAGGTGTAGATTTAGACACGCCTTTTTTAGCCTAGTTGAGTGGGATGAAACCTTATCGGAGTCCGAGGTTGCCTTTTGTCTTATCGGATCCTTTCATTCGGTTGATTGATTGTGCGGAAGAACTATAACTAAAATCCCACATGGAGGAGAATTGTCACCGGCTAGGACCCAAACTGCATGGTGTGCTGGACTCGGTAGAAAGTAAATTGCGAAAAAGTAAAGATGAAACCAGTAATCAACCAAGGTTGGGTTCTTCAAATTCATTGGGTTTTACTTAGGAATACCAACATGGTTTGAATGGAATATCTTCTTGTTTTGTTGAAATTATCATTGAAACACGGTTAAAATTAGATCTTCCGGGCAGACCAAAGCCTCCTCTAAGAGTCCTAGAAAGACTGTGATGGTAAGGTCGGCATGAGTATGATTATGCATGAGGTGATGCGTGACGATGCATGATGCATGCTGGGTTTAAAGAAATACAAATAAATATAGGAAAATAGTTGAAGATATAGGTCAAACGCAACGGGTTAGGACATCCACGAAGACACCATCGTCCCTATTTACTTGACTTTGGCTTATCAGCGGACCTAAAAAGTGACTGAATCCTTCATCGATTTTGTTGAAGGGGTTCTCCGACTCAGCCCTTTTAGACCTGAGGTCTTCAACGATATATATGCGAGACTATGCTAGATAAATGGCCCATGTAAGGCTCCAAGCGCCCTATTTACAGGGCGCCAGGTGCCCTGTTTGTAGGGTGCTTGGTGCCCTATTTACAGGGCGCCAGGTGCCCTGTTTACAGGGCGCCAGGCACCCTGTTTATAGGGCGCCGGGTGCCCTATTTATAGGGCGCCAGGCCCCTTATAAGTGGGGCACCTGCACAGACTTTAAGCTTGCTCCTTCCCGAGGAAGCCTTTTGATCTCTATAAGAAGGGGGACCCCCCTTCTTCTCTCCCACACCAGCTATAGTGTTCTCTTTTTCTTGTTGCTCTGATGGCTTCCTCCTACTCCCGTTCGACTTGTCCGAGTTGAGATGAAAAGTTTTTCTGAGGTCCCGTGCCATATCCGGAACCGAGTGTCCATGGGAGATGGGAGTGGTAGTGATCTTATTAGGCGCCCTTTTGTTTTGTTCCGAAGTCCTCTTTTATGATTATGTGATTATTCTGCAGGACCTCCCAAACTTTCCCGGCGCTCGTCGTTATGGACAGGTGCTGTGGATAGCTCGGCCCGATGGCCACCATCAACATCTACGTGCGGTCTATTCTAAGCGGATGGGTTTTTTCGGCATTCGGTTCACGCCAACCATCTTCTTAAATATTTATAGGACTTCTCTGCGGCGGGTGCGCTTCTCGAGATGTGGCATCTCGATACGCATACCTTTGTTTTTGACACCTTTGAGTGTACCATCCTCTTAGAAGAGGTGGAACTATTCTGGGCTCCGTGCCATGCACAGGTATGGCCAAGCCATGTTTATTCCTGTTGGCCCGGTTACCGGTTTGGACTTCCTTCGTGGCTTCATGACCACCGGAGAGGCTCGGTCCATCATGGTAGGTGGGCGTATTTACATCGAGGCACTGGCAGATTGGTCCATTGGCGTGATTCAGGGTACTGGTGACAATGAAGATCTACTATTGCCCGGTGCCAAAGGTGTTGCTGCTTGCCTTGCCTCAGTACTCCTCTACTTGTGTGAGGATGGGTGGCTCGATCCCACTTGCCTTCCTTGTATCCAGGGCATCTGATCTAATGAGTGCATAGCCCACTCGATGTTGGGCTATCTCTATGATGGCTTGACCTCCGCTAGTGTTGGTAGGCCCATGTTTGGCAGTATCCTTCTGTTTTACTTTGCTTGATTCTGACATTTTTCTTCTTGCAGAACAAGGATCTTTGGGCGAGGATCTCCGATCTTTCTACGGGGTGGTGTTCCGCCTACTGCCAGTGATCCCTCGGGTCTCCAGGACAAGGTACATGCTCTTATGCTTTGGCTGTTATCGTTTTATTTCTTTCCTGACATCTTTCCGGTAGGTGATGGAGCTACAGAGGGAGCTCGAGCTCGAGCCCCTCGTAGGTGTTCTAGATCCTGGTCCTTCTTCATCCAAAGTGTGGAGTCTTTATTAAGATTTTAAACTGGGAATTCATGGACTGATGCTTCTTTTCTTTGTTCTACAGACTGCTCATAGGATAGAGGAGTTGACACAGGAGGTACAAGTTTGATTCTTTTCCTTAAACTGCTTCTTCTATAGCTGATACATCTCTGTCATCTTGTAGGTTGGGAGACTGGAGGCTTGCGTGGTTGAGCTGTCACGACCCGAGTCCGAGCAGATCCTCCACCTTCGCCTTTAGCACTCTAGGGAGCTTCTCCGACTGGAGACAGAGCACCATCAGATGATGATGATGCAGATGCTCCATACTCGGTATCGAGCCATTCCCACCGCTCGACTCCCGTGGGACCACGCTGAGGGGACCTACTCACTCGGGTTCCTCTCAGACTAGTAGCCATAGGAGGAGAGGTGAGGAGAGACACGCCATGCCACCTCCATGTGATCAGGCTCCAGCAGAGGGAGGCGGCGATTTGTGATGTGCCGGCCCCTTCCTATCTTGGATGTATCTTTCTTTTCATAGTGACAGTTGTTTGTTTCCCTTTTGACTCCCTGCGTTCACTCAAAAGGCGATTAGAACTTTATTTAAGCTTAGTCCCTTGCAAGAAGAGGGCGAAACTTCCTTGATCTTTTGTCAAGGGACATAGGCCTTATCAAGGTAGAATAACAGAAAAATATAAGTATGCACAAAAGGAAACATGCAAGACTAAAATTAAATATGAATGCAAAGGCAACTAGTCAATTAGGAAGCAAATTTTTAGGTGTTTTGGGATTTTTGATTTGTTTTGGGTTTTTGATGGTTTTATAATGTTTTTAGATGTTTTGGAACTTTTATGATTTTTTTGGTGTTTTGTATTTTTACTTTATTTGGGATTTTTGATTTTATGAATTTGTTTGGTGCATTTAAAGTATTCGATTTTTTTGTTTGGTGTGGAAGGAATGATCATCTCATCTTTTGTTTTGCTTGCCGTAGGTGCCTCTCATTGTTGTGTAAGAAAGTGCCTAGTCCAAAATCTTCTGACCTTCCGTCTTTGATAGGCTATGGCTCTTCTTGGGTCCAGTCAGTCAACCTTACCCGCAAGGTTAAAGAGGGAAGAGGATTGATGGTAAGTCCTTAATAGGATTCGGGGGTGTCGAATTTGTTTCTCTACTAGTGCCCGCGTTGCCCGTTTGGGATTTGACATCCTCAGGTCCTTCCTTCCAGCCCTTTTCTTTTGATGGCCCACATTTGGATAGGTCTTTTTCTTTTGCTTGACTTTGACCTGAGGGGTTCATTGACCATCTTTTGGCACCTTTTCTTCTTTTTTAAGAAGTCAAACCTTCAAAGGCATTTTTTAACTAAGGCAATGGTCACTTTCGATACTCCTTATTCTAACCCCTTCCATCTATTCTGGACCGAAACGAGAAGAGAATGGGATTGAGTTGACCTTCTTTTGCCAAGCGTTGCCTAGCTTTCTCTCTGACTTCCAATCATCGGATTTCAAAACTAGGCGCGTAGTGTGTGCAGTATGATACCTATCTTTATTTCCCTAAGTGACAAGTTGGTGCACTGAGCAAGCAAGCATTAGATGTTATCATCATTCTTCACACTTTTGGTTTTTTATAGATTTTTTTGTGATTTTTGTTTTAAGGGAAATATTTTTTGAGGTATACACCATTCCAGGGATGAGCTAGTTCTTCTCCTTCTACATTAGTCAGCTTGTATGAATTACCGGGATAAACAGCCAAAATCACATACGGACCCTCCCAATTAGGTTGAAGTTTAGAGCGGGGATCGCCCGGCTTAATGAATATTCTTTTAAGCACAACCTCACTGATTTCAAATTTTCTTTCCACCACCCTCTTCTGATAAAATCTTTTAAGTCTATTCTGATAAGATCCAGCATGTTCGGCAGCAGCCAGCCTCTTTTCTTCCAAGAGTTCGAGTTGCGCGAGAAGGGAATCTCGACGTTCATCTATCGGGATGTCTCGATCGATCTAGACTCGGAGGGAAGCGACAAGTACTTCATATGAGACTACCGCCTCCATCCCAAATGCCAAGGCATAGGGAGTTTGACCCGTTGGGGTTCGAATAGAAGTGCGGTAGGCCCATAGAGCATCAACTAACTTATCTGGCCAGTCTGCGAACTTGCTAGACTTACAAGTCTTCTTAATGATTTTTATCAGAGTTTTATTGGTGGCTTCTTCTTGACCATTGCCTTGAGGATAATATGGAGATGAATGATGCAATTTGATGCAATACCTGTTGCAAAATTCACGCAGCTCCTGGGAGATGAATTGTGGTCCATTGTCGGTGATGATGTCGCCTAGGATCCCGAACCTGGCAATGATGTTGCGTTTGATGAAGGTGCAGACTGTTGATGCCTTGATTTCCACATATGCTTCCGCTTCCGCCCACTTGGTGAAGTACTCTGTTGCTGTTAGGATGAAAGATTTGGTTCTGTTTGTGGAGTTTGGGTCACCAAGGGGTCCGATAATATCAAAAGCCCACATAGCGAAAGGCCACGGGGCATGAATCGGGTGAAGGGAAGATGCGGGAGAGTGAATCTTATCGGCGTGAAGTTGACATTGATGACAGTGCCGAACAAAGATCGAGCAATCTTCTTCCAGAGTTGGCCAATAATACCCTTGCCTGATGATCTTCTTGGCGAGGGCTTGAGCATTTACATGGCCTCCACATACTCCGTAGTGTGCTTCCTTAAGCACCAATTCAGCCTCTTCTTCATCTACGCATCTTAATAGAACACCGGCCAAGCTCCTTTTATAAAGTACTCCACCTAAGATGGTATATCTCTGGGAGACCCTTCTTATGGCATGCTCGTCTTCGGTAGTTGATCCTGGTGGGTATGTCTGATCCTGACAGTAATTCGCAATCTCATGATACCATGGTTTCTCACCCTCTTCTAGTTTCTCCAACTCAATCAAAGATACTTCCTCCTTTTGCTCAATGTACTCTTTCCTTTCAAACTCTTCTTTAACCATCAAGAATCGTGCATCTTCCACTGCCAGAATGGTTCGTCGGCGGACATAGATCGTCCTAACCTGTATGCCTAGTGGGACAGATAGTGAAGATGCCAGGGAAGCGAGAGCATCGACAAGAATATTTTGAGCACGAGGGATATGAATGAATTCAAGTTTAGAGAATAGCTTGATGTAACAGGTGGTGAGTTCTTGGTATGGCCTGAGCGCGGGATGAGATGTGCGGTATTTGGTAAGCACTTGGCGAAGAATCAACTGGCTATCACCGATCACCCTTAGTTTAGTGACAACATAGAAGTGAGCGGCCTCCAGTCTGGCCAATAAGGCTTCATACTCAGCTATATTGTTTGTTGCTGGAAAATGGAGCTAAAAAGCCTGTGGAATGGTGACACCTTCGGGTGATAGAAGAACAATCCCTATCCCTCTACCATGGGAGTTTAATGCCCCGTCAAAATATAAAATCCATAAATTGGAAGATCGAATGAACATCAATTCTTCATTGGGAAATTCTGATTGGATAAGGTCAAAGATTGGGATAGGATGATGGGCAAGGTGTTCGGCAATTGCATAGCCCTTGATTGCCTTGTTGGGTGTAGGTGATGTCAAATTGGCGAGAGAAAGCCCCGCCAACGTCCAAATGGTCGGTCGAGAATAGATTTTTCAAGAAGAAATTTGATGGGATTCATGCGAGCAATGAGATTAACCTCGTGGGCCGGAAAGTAGTGTTTAAGCACGGACCACCCAAACTAGGGCGGCACAGGTTTTTTCAATAGTTGTATACTTCTGCTCACAAGGATCAAAGATTTTGAACTGATAGTATGTTGCTCGCTCTTTCCCTTCATCATCTAATTGTGCCAATACTGCTCCCAGAGATCCTTCCAAAACCGAGATGTATAAGATCAATGGTTTGCTGGGAACCGGAGGTTTGAGCACAGGTGGGGTTGACAAATATTTCTTCAAACCATCGAATGCCTCTTGACATCTTGAATCCCATCTAAATTCGGCCTTTACCTTGGTTAACTCATAGAAAGGTTTGCATCTTTAGGAGTGTTGTGAGATAAACCGGCGAACAACCGTAGCCTACCAATCAACCCTCTCGGCTCTTTTAGGTTCTTTGGTGGAGGCATGTGAATAATGGCTTTGGCCTTGTTTGGATCGATTTCGATGCCTCTTTTGCTGACGATGAACCCAAGTAACTTTCCAGATGATACTCCAAATACACACTTCTTGGGGTTCATTTTAAGCTTATATTCCCTGGCTTGTTGCAAAACCCTTTTCAACACCTCAGTATGCTCATCTCGGGTTCAAGATTTAACCACTAGATCATCCACATACACCTCTACAAATTTATGCATCATATCATGAAATATTGCCACCATGGCCCTTTGATAAGTTGCTCCGGCATTCTTTAATCCAAAGGGCATGACGACGTAACAATAAGTTCCCCAAGGTGTAGTGAATGAGGTCTTCTCTTGATACTCTTCTGCTAACCAGATTTGATTATACCCTGAATATCCATCGGTGTTATCAACAAGAACATCGATATGAGGAAGGGGAAATCATCTTTCGGACACGCTCGGTTTAAGTCCCTGAAGTCAATGCAAATTCGAACCTTTCCATCCTTCTT
Organism: Cryptocoryne crispatula var. balansae; assembly: GCA_036172225.1. NCBI lineage: Eukaryota > Viridiplantae > Streptophyta > Magnoliopsida > Alismatales > Araceae > Cryptocoryne > Cryptocoryne crispatula. Next base: position 33,264,800 of record CM069932.1, read on the forward strand.
CATGACTGGGACTATATTTGCCACCCATTGTGGATAGAGGACAACTCTAATGAATTTTGCTTGGTGTAACTTATCGACTTCTTCCTTCATCTTTAATGCTATGTCTGGGTGGAATCTCCTTAACTTCTGCTTGACCGGGGTAGCTTTAGGTTTTAAAGTCAATCGATGCTCTACCAATGACTTGTCTAACCCCGGCATATCTTCGTATGTCCAAGCGAACGTGTCTTTGTATCCTTGCAACACCCCCATTAGATTCTGTTCTTCTAAAGGGGCGGGGTTGGCGCTGATGAGGATATTCTTAGGATCTTCCGGTGTTCCGAGATTAAGTTCCTTCGTTGGTTCATCCACCGTGGCTGATGGTTCTTCGAATCTTCTTAAACCGGATGCATAAGCATCAGCCAAATCCTCCTCTTCATCCTCGCATCAGGATCCTTTTTCGATACAACCTCGTAGACCCCTAAAGTTGGATCGATATTGTTTTTATCCTCATATCGAATTTCTCCTAACTGGATTGCATTTTCTAGATACTCCGGTAGCTTGACACATTCTAAGCCTTTTTGAGCTAACCGATGCGGTATCTTTACGGAACTCTTCTACCTCTGATTTTTGTTTTGCTTTTATTGGAAACTAAACCTAAAGAAGAAGAAGGTAAGTAAGGAGAGGAAGAGGACGTGGAGGGAGTGGAATTTATTGTTGAAGGGCAAAGGAGATCGATCAGAGACCAGGTGGCCTCCCAGTTTGGATCATCCTTCGGAGTGAGTTGGGAAGTTTCTTCGATCGAAACTTGGGTTGAGAACCGGACATTTTTTTTGATATTTTTGAGAAGTACTAAACATAAACACAGAATGAGTTTGGTTGGTTGTGGTTTACAGTGTGGGTTGGGATATTGACAGAGAAGGGAACAAACCAAGCAAAGATGGGTAAAGAGAGCATCCATCTTTGTTATCTGGTGAATCTGACAGTGGACTTGATGGAAATGAGTACGTTGGATTTGAGGAGATGACATGGAGTGAATGCCCACCGATTTTGATCGCCGGGGGGCTCGTTGTGGAATAATTCTTTACTTGACCCTTCTTCAGAGAATAACCATGATACGTCGAGATACGGCTCATCCTCTAGGCTGTCCACTTTCTTCCTCTTTGCTTGTGCTTGCGGTTCTTGTTCTTCAATCATCTGTATTGTTTCTCTCTTGTTGAAGAACTTGTGCAGACACACCTGGAAGTATTTTTGACCGATCTCTTGGCCATTATCACATGTCCCATCGTACCCTATCCCATTCCTTGATGTTGTCTTTACCAGCTGGATGGGTTCTATGATACCCTACAGTTCTCTCCCTAGCCCTCGACCTTCTTGATATCCCAGATTTTCCATCATACGCCACCCAAGGGTTTTGGTGTCATCCTTCTTCCTTCTCCAAACTTTCTTGGGCTGCCTTCCATCCCTCGGCAGATCGAGGATTGTGAAGACCGGTTGATTTGGTAAGCCAGGAGGGAGAGTAACCAGGCAATCCATAGGCATACTTACCACCTTAACAACTTGGCCCTTGAAGGGAAATTTGATGCCTTTGGTGGTTGGTTGAAGCTACGGCCTCTAATGCCTCAAGGTAAGGCCTTCCCAAGATAGCTTTGTAAGTTGGGTCCATGTCCAGGATGTGGAAGTCGACAGTAACAGTTCGGGGTCCGAGTTTGACTTCAATGGTAACCATGCCGTGGGCGGGCCTCTTGGAATTGTCATATGCCATTACGGTGATTTGTGATGGCCGAATATCCTCTTCTGGGATTCCACACAATTGTAGCATTTCTGGTGGCAAGACATTGATGGATGCATCGGTATCAACTAGACAAGACTCAACATCTATTTCGTTAATACTGACAGTGATACAAAGTGCATACTTTCTTGCTTCTGGTTTGGCCAACTCCTCTTTGGTGAAAGTGAGGGCGGGGTGTTCACTTTTCGGGGTCAAGAATGATGCAATCTTCTCAGGGGGAAGCGTTTCATTGACCATTACTCATTGTAGATATTGTTGAAGAACTTCCTGATGAACCTTGGACCTTTTGATCAACTCTAGAATGGAAATCCGTGTAGGGGTTTTGTCAAGGTGCTTCAGCAAATCATAAGATGTCCCTGGCACTGGTTCTTCTGGGTCTTCTTCTTCTTCTTCTTGTGATCATCCTGGTTGACCGGTCTGGGGGAAGATTCTTTGAAACATGCGCCCGCTTCTAAGCACCGTGGCGAGCTGTGGGTCTATGGTTGGTGTAGCGGAGGTGGATGGAGGGTTAGGTCGGATGATGGGAGGCCTAGGTAGGGGCGTAATGATGACAGTCCGGGTTGTAGGGATGCGGGTAGGTTGTGGTGGCATGGTTGTATGAGGTGGTACGATGATGGGTCCTAATGGTGATGATATTTGCGGTGGCTCGACCGGGCGGATGAAGGTCCTATCCGGTTGGAGTTGTACGGCTGGTGGTGTTACGGTTGGCTGTGACACAGTGCGGATGATTGGTGGTTGGCTTCTTCTGGTGGGTATAGCTCATGGTATGGAGTGAACGGTTCGGTTAACGTGGTTTAGAGGGTTAATGTTCATGAAGGAAGCTGGTCCCTCGATTTGCCAATTTTGGCCTCTATCACGGGGTTCATCGGTGGAGGTTAGAATAGGATTAACCCTCTGATTTTCTGGTGTTGTTGATAGAAATGTATGCCCTACAAGCCAATCATATATGATATGATTCGACATTTCTAGGAATATCTCATTCAATTAAATAGGCAAAACTTCGTTACTAGCTTTTATTAGAAGCGTATATCGTAATGAAGTCCTTAATCACATGCAATGATGATTGAATCATGATGAGATCATGATAATGAGATCGATCATCTAGAGGTATGTGATCTAAATGTTCCTAGTCATAGGATCCTTGAGACAGGACATCAAGAATCCGGATAGACTAGTGTGTGTGATGTCTTCTCATATGATGAGAATGACCAATCTCATTGGTCATCAGTGTGGGGACACTGAGATACACACACAGGTGCTCATTAGTGGAATGAGTTCACTGAACTGACCAATTTAGGAAAACCTGATCGGTATCTTACCAAACTGTCTATCAGGTTATTCTTACATCTCAATAGCATGATTGGATCTTTGACCTGAGTCACCAAAGATGTCTTGCCAGGCGTACTATGTACTTTGACTATTGACTGATGGATCACTTAGTATTGTGGTCCTATATAGTTAATGGATTGGGTATATGGGAAACCTGGTGGAGGCAATTGAGCGGACAATAGGGGATCGTTCACTCTCGGTAGGAGAGAGAGAATGTCCTATGGATAGTACTCTAAATCCTTGACCAAGGTAGATAGGATAATTGGAAAAGGAGTTTTCCAGTTGATCTATTCATGAGTACAAGATTTCATAGTGTTGGAATACTTAGGGGTTGACAGTCAGTGCCGAACCCCTGACCGACCGGGACATTGTATGAACGATGATTTAAATCCGTGTGGTAATTGATGATGGAAAGGCTCAATGGATGTTATTTAACTCCCCAAAGTCATTTGGGATCATAGGATGTGGCTTGTACCCTTTATGATTAGAAAGCCGTAAAAACTATTATCGGATAACGATTTTGATTTAATTTAAAGGAATTGTTCTTTTAAATTAATTAAGGCTTCAACCAAATTGACTATTGGGTATAGTGGGTCACACACAATAGATCTGGTCAAATAAGATGAGGGCATGGACGCAATTTTATAGAAATTTTGGGTTTTTGTGAAAAATTCCATCTTCTATATATAAATGGCTTATGAAGCTAAACCCTAACAAGCCATAGGGATGGAGCACGTCCCAAGCCTCCTCTCTCCCTCCTCTCTCCTCTAGAAGGCGATCTCCCATGGTCAAGCTTGGATCTGGAAGGTTTCTGGAGGCCCGAAGGAAGGGAGAACTCGTCTATTGAAGCAGATCGTGTGGATACCGCTAGAGACCGGACACTTGAACGGTTTACAGCAAGGAGGAATGTCCTATCTTTATCCATGGTGAGGGATTTGAGAAATCCCATGAGGTACTCTCGTTCTACTTCATATTCGGTTCCCAGTTTTACTCATTTGGCATCGATCAAGGCAAAGATCATGGTTTTATGGAATCAAAATTTTTCCTCTGTCATATATTGATTCCTTACAGCTGTCGCGGGTGCGTGCGCGGGTAGCAGGTTTTGAATGATCCCCAGATCGGATTCCTGTTGTTGTTGTTGGACTGGTGCCTGCTGCTGCTGCTGAGGCTGGTTCTTTACTGCCTTGATGTACTCGCCCATTTGACCCTAGTCAATACTTTCCTTCTCGTGGAGGTCATGGATATAGTCTTTAAATTTAAAGCAATTCTCCACTGTATGCCCCGGGTATCTGTGGTATAAACAATATTTGTCGGTGTTGGCATTTTGTGGCCACTCCAGCTTTTCTCTTGGCAATGAAATCTGCCCTGCCCCATAAGAGCATTAAAAATGTCTGTGAGAGAGTATGGTAATGGCGGGTAATGGTTTCTTCTAGGCCCCACTCTTCGTGGCACATAGGTGGCGGGAGAAGGTGCCTGGTTATAGGTGGTTGGTTGGCGAGGTGGTTGAGGTGCAAAGGTTTGCATGGCCAATTGCTGGGGTTGCTGGTGGACTGGTGTCTACATTGGTTGTTGGGGATATTGGTTTGGTGTTTGGTGGCGGAAAGGTTGGGGTTGAATCTGAGGGCGAGGTGCTGGTTGGGTTTGGCGGGGGTTTCTGTACTCGGGGTTTCTGTACTACTGTTGGTGGCTGTTGGGCGGGTTTCCTATGATATTGACGTGTTCATTGGTTACCACACCTTCAGTCACGGGCCTAGTGGTGGTGGTGGTTGTCTTTTCTGTGATTCGGGGCCTAGGGTCGAAGAGGTTCTTGATGGGAGAGTCTCGGAGTTGGGTTTGGATGTACCGTGCTCTCTTATAGAGTTTGCTCATGGTGAAAGGGTGATGTAATGCCAATACGTTCTTCAAAGCCGGAGTGGCGTTAGTGATGATCATCTTGACTTGTTCTGATTCTGACAGTGCATTCGTCAGCCTTTCTGCCATTGCCCTCCATTTGTCAGCATATCTTATAAAATCCTTATCATTTATCATCTTTTCCGCCATAAGATCTTTGATTAAATAGGTATGACCAACTCGATCTTGATATCTTTGCAAGAACTTTGCTTTGACGATATCAAAGTTGCTGGCTTCCAAAGGGTCAAGTGAATAGAACCATTCCAACGCGGAGCCCTCTAATGATCTCCTAAATAGGTATGCAAGGGCCTTCTGATCGTTTTGCCACATGACAGACTCATAAAGAAAATCTTTGATGTGAATGAAAGGATTCCCATTTTCGTTATATCGGCGGTAAATGGGCATTTCAGAAGGAGGAAGATGGAACATGGGGAGAGAGGGAAGGGATATCTCAGGGAGAGCTCGTGTGTCGATCAATCGCTTGAGCTCCCGATATTATTCATCCATCCTATTGATTTTGTTAAGTACAGTTTGATCAACGGAGGATTCTCGGACAAGAGGACGGGGGAGGACAGATGCTTGATTCGCCGGCATGGCCATCAGATAGGTTGAAGCAGCCGAGCAAGGAGGGTATATCGGGTGGTGTACTTGTGGACGGGCTTGATTAAAATGTGTGGAGGAGTAGACCGGTGGCCTAAGTGGTGTGGTGTTATTTGGGTCTGGGTGGTTCAAGATGGCCACCGGATGGGGTGAGTTTGGAATCAAGGGTCCATTGTGAGAATGGCCCGGTACTGGCGCACCGGGTTGGTCAGTTGCTAATTGCGGGGTAGAAGTGTGGTGGCCACCCTCGGCATGGGTGTGATTGACAGGAGATTTTCCCTTCAAGATGGCCTCATTGGCTTGTAGTTGAGTTGGGTCGGCATGAGCGAATGCCTCCCATAGAGAATCCGGCTGGGGTCGGGGTGAACTGGTTTCAGGGAGCATTTCGGGTTTGTTAACGGCACATACGGCATCCGAGTGGAGGTAGGATTGGTCATACTCCAACTGCAACGGCTCGTATCCTTGGTCCGTCATCCCGACGACTCGCCCTGATCTTAAGTTCATAAACACAAATGAAAGGTGACGAAAAAACACAAGAATCCCCTTTTTTTTAGTTTTTAAAATTTTTCCTCTCCCTTTTTTTGGTTTTTGATTTTTGTTTGAACAAACAAGTTATCAAGCAAATTAACCTCAAGCAAAGATTTCTTTTGGGTTTTTTTGTTAAGTGTTTTCAAATTTTTGGTTTTGGTTTTAAATTTTGATTTGCAAACAAGTGATGGCACATACTTTAAATGATTACTGCAATTTTTTTGTGTTTCAACCTTAAATTAGTGGCTTGTTATGAGAAATAATGTCCACTCAAATAAATGGGTAGGACCCTATGCTCTCACAATGCCGAGCAATCTAAGGTTGTCACTCTTTTCACAATGATAGGTGATAGGTACTCCGGGTTTTGGGATAAAAGGTACAACCAACCCGATCAGTGAAGAGGGAATCCTTCACGTCTAGGGACTTATGGAGGTCTTTATGGAAGCTACCCGGTCCTTCTGAGAGGGAATCCCCGGAGGAGGAGTTGGCAACCACCAAGAGGGGTGTTTGGGTGTGTAGGGCTTTGGGAGGAGAGAGCCTCCCTTCTCGGATGACCTAAAGGAGTCAAAATAACCCCAATGCAAACTAAATGCAAGTGAGATATCAAGGAGTGAGAAGCAAACAAGAAGAACATTAAAGCATGCAACGATCAAGAGAGTATTGGAAAACAAGTAAACAAGGCAATGATGTAAAGTCAAACAAGGGTGAAAGTAAGTACTAATTCAACTAAAGATGCTTTAGAGGAGAAATTAGATCTTTTTAAAAGAAAATAAGCAAAGATGCTTAGCAAGATAATCTTTAAGGTGCAAAGTCAAAGTAAGTCGATAAAGCAAGCCTAAAAATTAGATTGTGCTTTTCTTTTAAAAGAGGACCCACCGAAAGTAAGTAAACTGGAAGAAACTAAGTGATGCTCAAGGGAAGCAAGTAAACGAGCAAGCAAGTGAATAGGAATGCTAAGAGGATGTATTAACTCAAGCAAGAGCCAAAACAAGGATGAGCATGTTGGACATTCTTTTAAAGAGGTGAAAAGAACTCACTTTAGCAAGAGTTGTCACACCGTGGTCGCCAAAAGGTGTAGGCACCCGGATGAGCCGGTTTGGTTCGTAGTAGAGAGCGTGTCTGTTTGGATTGGAAGGTGTGATGATGAGTGTGTGGTTGCCAGGAGCCGAAGACTCCAAAGTGTGATTAAGTATGAAGCAAATGAACTAGAAGAAGAAAGAGTTTGACTGTCGTACCTTTGGGGATGTAGAAAGGGGGAGATTGTTAGGTTCTAACTTCTCCTCTCTTGGCCGGCCGAAAGGGGAGAGCTTTAGAGAGTTCTTTCACCTACGATCGGATTGAAGCTTCACCCCGATCAGTTCACCTAAGAATGTCCTGCATAAAAACATAAAGAAAATAAATGAAGATCATTAGAACTAACCGGATCGGGACGGAATCCCAACCCCTATTTTTGGTAGCTTTTTAAACATATATGAGGTGCAAAATGATCTAATGCATGGCAAATATCATGATGAAAAGTTCTAAGATGAAAACGGAAGACAAAAAAGCTCGATTAAACGGGCGATCGGACTTCGAAAATTGCAAAAACAAGATTCTGCCCCTGCTGGTGCCCTATATATAGGGCGCTAGCTGCAGGTGCCCCCCTTATGGGGCGCGTTGACCAAGGTCAAAGCGCCCTGTATATGGGGCACTAAGTCTAGCTCAAACAGATTTTCTTCCCCTCTTCGCGCCGCCGCTCCGGAGTGCTGGGCGGCTTCCGGGACGAAGTAGGGGCTCCTCCTTGTAGACAATATGCAAATGAAGCCAATAAAGGGTGGTTTGGACACTGGATGCAAGAGGAGAGATGGATAGAAGCTCTCAAAGTGGAGAAAAAATTCTGTTTCTTGATGGCAGAAACAACAGATTTTTGGGACTTTTGGTGGATGATTTTGGTTCAGTTTGAGGGGTTGTGGGAGGTGTAAGTGGCTAAGAAACGTAGTCTTGGATGGGCTCTAAGTTGGTACGGACTTGGAACCTCCTCTTAGTTTCAAATGGGGGTCTATTTATAGCTCAAAAGGTACTTTGGCCATTTTTGAAAAACAGTGCCATGCGGCATAGCGCCCTGTATATAGGGTGCCAGCATCATGAGGTCCGTCAGATCGACAAGATGAGTCACTGCGAGGGGTCAAATCAGCTGGTCGAGTCAATTTAATTTGGTGCCAGGCGCGCTATATATAGGGCGCCGGGCGCCAGGTGCCCTATGTACAGGGTGTTTGGCCCGATCGATTGTTCTATCGATCCCCTTCGGAATGTGCCAAAAACCCGATCCGTCCGAAAAACATGATTTTCTTCATGAAAACAAGAATTTTAAATTCTCCAACTAGGCCAAAATTGCGTGTCTACAATGTCCATGAGGTAATCCGAATCAGGTAACGGTCAAATAAGAATATCGCCTATGGAATAAGAGTCTGGGGCTCCGAATCAGGCCAATTTGGCATGTCTACAGCTTGGCTCGCCTTGATGTTGGCTTTGCAAGGGAATGGCATGTAGCGGAGCGAAGTGAAATGTAGAGAAAGCGTAGTGAAGCGAGATGGATCGTAGCGGAATGTAGTGGGGTGAAATGGTGATGGACTGAAAAGGTGGCATCAAGGTGTAGATATAGACACGCTCAACGACCAGATTCGGCAAGACGAAATTCCTCAAGTCTCCTCGTTAACCGCCATGTTTCATCAAGTCTTCCTATGTTCGATTGGTAAGAGATGTACCATTGGCACGAGAGAAGAATAGTCAACCCCCAACACGGTGGGGAGTCCCCGAAACATGGGTTCGTAGGTTCATCATCAGCCGGTAACCCGATCTTTGCGGTGTTCCTATATTGTGATGGGCTAAAGTTTAAAAAGAGATTTGTTTGAAAAAGTAAAAGAATACCAATCAAGCACATTCAGGCTCTTAGATTCATTTAAGTCTTCCAAAAGACAAGATTTGATTTGGAATGGAATGATCTCAGATTCCGAAAGGCAAATGTTGAAGCACAGACCGTGAAGATAGTGACGGTGCAAGTTCTTATTGAATAAGAGGCCCTTGGCAGGATGAATTGGCTGCCATGGTGGGATGAATAACAAGGAAGTGTTGCAATGGCCACAGTGGTGACGGAAGATTTGGAGGCATAAGGTGATTACCGAACACGGTGGGATTCATAGACAGGGTGGGATATTAGAAAGGTCGGTGGGACTAGAGAACATGGTGGGATTAGAAAACACAGTGGAGTTCAGAATGATCAGAATTAGGATAAAAGGTTTAAAGATTAGGGTGAGAAGGTGAAGATTATGAAATGATTTATGCAATGACAAAAAAAATGTAATGCAATTAATGCTACATGATGCATGCTAGGCTCAATAAACAAGACAAAACTTGTATAACAAATAGTTGAAGATATAGATTGTCTATGAGGTCAAGATACCTATTCGGGAACCATCATCCCACATAGCACAACTTTGGCTTATCCGTGAGCATCAGAGATGACCCGACCGTCGTAGATTTTGATGAAGGGGATCTCGGGTCAAGTCTTCTCCGTACTCATGATCTTCAACAAATAATGCATAAGATAATAATACACGACTAACGACATATATGCTAGTCGGCAAGTTATGGGGGTTTCCCATGTCCATTCTTCTATTTCTGCGAGCAATTCGAGTGGTGCCACCATGTTCTTGGCCACTTCTTCGGAGCGTCGCCGGAATGAGGTAGTTGCGGCGGCATTCGTGGACATGGCTTCCATGCCTCCTCCAAGTGGTCGTTCCCTTGTTGCAGCACTTGATGGTGTAATCAGATATTTATCTGTTCTTTCCAAAGTCAGTTGCACTGTTCTTCTTGTTGGCGAGATTTTCCCCTCCTTGACTCGTGTTTCTTTTCTGAAATACTCAATAAAGGGGTTATATTTGCTCTATGGCTTACCCCTTGCCTATTGTTATCTTGCCTTGCTTACATGTCAAGGGGGGTAGCCTTATTAACAAGGTAATATGAACAAAATGACTGAAAATGAATAAGATAAGGGTTAAGAAAGCTTACCTGCTATGGTGAGAGTCACTCCCTTCTTGATCTTAGAATCCTAAAACACTTAATAAAGGGGATTAAATCTTCACCATGGCTTATCTCTTTGCCTATTGTTGTCTGCCTTGACTTAGGTCAATGAGAGGAGCCTTCTTAACAAGGTGTAATAACCTAAATGACCGAAATGAAATGATTAAGAGAACTTACCTGTCATTGATAGAACCTTCTCCTCTTATTTTAAAGTCCCTGAGAACACTTGATAAAAGAGGATTAGATCTTCACAACGACTCATCCCTTTGCCTATTATGGCCAACTTTGACTTAGGTCAAAGGGAGGAGCCCTCTTAATGGGGAGATAATGAAGAAAAATATGCAATGCAGAAATGAAACATGCAAGACATAAGAATAAATATGAATGCTAGCAAAGACAAAAATCAAGGTTATGCCAAGTTAAATGCTGCATTTTTTTGGATTTTTAGAAAGTATTCATTTTTTATTTTTCAACTTGTTTTTAGATTTTTGAAAATATTCAATTTTTTTTTTGAATTTTTGAAAATATTCGATTTTTTTTTGGATTTTTGAAAACATTCATTTTTTTTGGATTTTTGTGGAGAATGTGTCGGTGTTGAAACAATTCATCGATATTTGAGTGTTAATCAAGATTTAAGCGAAAAACACCACGTGAAAATAAGGTTCCCTACCCAGAATCTTTCTTGCCCTCTTCTCTTGATCGGTTTGGATTCCCCCTGAGTTTGGGTAGTTTACCCCTACCCTAGGGTTTTAAGATGGAAGAATAATAGAGGAAGTCTATGATAGGATTTGGGGGTGTGGAGGCGGGTTTCTCTACTCATGCCCAAATTGCCCGTTGGGGTTCGGCCTCTTCGGGTCTTTTCTACATATGGCACTTATTTAGACAAGTTTTTGACCTGTGGGGTCATTGCTCATCTTTTGGTGCCTTTTCTTCATTTTCTATTCTTTCGGGTACTCATTCAGACAGCCCATATTTGTTTAAACCTGTGGGGTTCATTGCCTATCTTCTGGCACCCTTTTTCACCCTATGAGATGGCCTCCTACTATGGCGGCGGGCATTTTTGATACTATCCTCCTCTAGTCCCCTTCTCCTATCTTGTACCGAATAGAAGAGAATAGGGTAAAGGTTTCCTTTCCACCTTCAGGATTCTGCCTTGCCTCTCTCGAGTGTTGGGCTATCTGGATTCTAGGATCTCGAGTGTTTCTTCTAGCTAACACCCTCGGATCGATGACTTAATATCATACCAGAAATTCTCCATTTTCTTCTCTAAGGAAAATATTTTTTGAGGTAGACGCCGTTCCATGGATGGTTCAATTTTCCTCCATCGGCATTGGTTAGCTCATATGCATTACCCGGATATTTTTCAGTTATAACAAAAGGCCCTTCCCAGTTAGGTTGCAACTTGGAGCGGGGACCACCCGGCTTAACGAATATGCGTTTTACTACCATTTCGCCGATTTGGAACTTTCTCTCTACCACCCTCTTTTGATAAAACCTTTTCAATCAGTTCTGATAAGTCCGGGCATGCTCAGAGGCGGTCAACCTTCTTTCATCTAGGAGTTCAAGTTGTGCAAGGAGAGATTCTCGTCTCTCATAGACAGGGATGTCCCTATCAAGTTGAACTCGGAGTGATGGAAGGAGTACTTCGTACGGGACCACCGCTTCCATCCCATATGCGAGAGAATACGGGGTTTGACCAGTGGGGGTCCGTATGGAAGTACGATAAGCCCATAGGGCATCTACAAGCTTATCTGGCCAATCCGCGAACTTGCTAGACTTACATGTTTTCTTAATGATTTTAATCAAAGTTTTGTTGGTGGCTTCTGCTTGACCATTGCCTTGCGGGTAATAAGGAGATGAATGATGCAATGCAATGCTGTACCTATTGCAAAGATCACGCAGATCTTGAGAGAGAAATTGCAGTCCGTTGTCATTGATGATGTCACTGGGTATCCTGAACCTGGCGATAATGTTGCATTTGATGAAGGAGCACAATGTGGATGCCTTGATCTCCACGAACGCTTCCGCTTCTGCCCACTTGGTGAAGTACTCTGTTGCCATCAGGATGAATGATTTGGAACGGATTTCAGAGTTAAGGTCACTTAGAGGGCCAATGATGTCGAAAGCCCACATGGCGAAGGGCCATGGGGCATGAATCGGATGAAGGGAAGATGCGTGAGAATGGATCTTGTCGGCATAGAGTTGGCAAGAATGACAGTGCCAGACAAAGATGGAGCAATCCTCTTCTAGGGTTGGCCAATAATTCCCATGCCTGATGATTTTCTTGGCAAGAGCTTGAGCATTGACATGGCCCCCACAGACCCCAGAATGTGCTTCCTTAAGCACCAATTCTGCCTCTTCTTCATCAACACATCTCAACAAAATTCCGCTCAGGCTCCTCTTGTAGAGCACCCCTCCTAGGATGGTATACCTCTGGGATACTCTCCTGATGGCCTTCTTTTCTCTTGCATTGGATCCAGGTGGATACGACTGATCTTGACAATACCTTGCGATCTCATCAAACCAAGGCCTTTCTCCTTTGTCTAACTCTTCCAACTCGACTAGAGAAATCTCCTCTTTCTACTCTAAATATTCCTTCCTGCCAACTCTCTCCTTGACCTTCAGAAATTGACCATCCTTAATCGCCGGCATCGACCTTCTACAGACATGGATAGTCTGCACCTGTCTACCTAGCGGGACTGATAGATATGAAGCTAAGGAGGATAGGGCATTAGCAAGGATGTTCTGAGCTCGAGGGACATGAACAAAAGCGAGTTTGGAAAAGAGTTTGATGTAGCAAGAGGTGAGTTCTTGGTAAGGTTTGAGGTTTGGATGAGAAGTTTGGTATTTGGTTAGGACTTGGCGAAGGATTAGTTGGCTATCACCTATTACCCTCAATTTCGTGGCACCATAGAAATGAGCGGCCTCCAGCCCGGCTAGCAAGGCTTCATATTCAGCTATATTGTTGGTTGCCGGGAAGTCAAGCTGAAATGCCTGTGGAATGGTGACACCCTCGGGTGATAGAAGGACAAATCCTATTCCCTTACCGTGTGAATTCAGAGCCCCGTCAAAATATAATGTCCTAAGATGGGAAGATCGGATCAACATTAGTTCGTCATCCGGGAGCTCCGACTGGACCAGGTCAAAGAGGGGTATAGGATGATGAGCTAGATGTTCGACAATGGCATAGCCCTTAATCGCCTTCTGGGGGACATAGGTGATATCAAACTGGGAAAGGAAGCTCTACCAATGACCTAATCGATCATTTAGAACAGTTTTCTCGAGAAGGAATTTGATGGGATTGATGCGGGCAATAAGATTGACCTCATGAGCTAAGAAATAGTGTTTAAGCTTCTGAACTACCCAGACTAGTGCATCATAGGTTTTCTCCACTACAGTATACTTCTTCTCACATGGATCAAAGATATTTGACAAGTAGTAAGTTGCCCTTTCTTTCCCTTCTTTATCCACTTGTGCAAGGACTGCCCTAAGAGAATTCTCCAAAACCAAGATATATAGAACTAAGGGCTTGCTAGGGACTGGTGATCTAAGCATAGGGAGACTAGCCAGGTATCTTTTCAAACCATCGAATGCATCCTGGTACTTCGAATCCCATTTGAACTCGGCCCCCACCTTGGTCAACTCATAGAAAGGTTTACACCTTTGGGAGCGTTGTGAGATGAAGCGGTGGACAAACTATAGCCTCCCGATTATACCTCAAAGTTCTTTCATATTTCTTGGAGGAGGCATACCAATGATTGCTTTGGCCTTATTTGGGTTGATCTCTATGCCCCTTTTGCTCACTATGAACCCCAATAACTTTCCTGAGGATACTCCAAACGTACATTTCTTTGGGTTCATTTTCAATTTATATTCCCTAGTCCTTTGCAAGACCTTTCTTAACACTTCCGGGTGATCTTCTCGGCTATTGGACTTAACGACCAGGTCGTCCACGTACACCTCTACAAGGGTATGCATCATGTCGTGAAAGATAGCCATCATTGCCCTCTGATAGGTAGCACCAGCATTCTTTAGTCCAAAGGGCATGGCGACATAGCAGTAGGTTCCCCAAGGTGTAGTGAACGAGGTCTTCTCCTGGTCCTCTTCGGCCAACCTGATTTGGTTATAACCAGAATAGCCATCCATGAATGATAGCATCTCGAATCCAGCAGTGTTATCAACTAGTACATCAATATGAGGTAGAGGAAAGTCATCTTTAGGACATGCTCGGTTTAAGTCCATGAAGTCTATACAAATCTGAACTCAACTTTAATAAATTTTGCTTAATGTAACTTGTCAACCTCTTCTTTCATCTTAAGTGCAACATCAGAGTGGAATCTCCTTAATTTTTGTTTGACCGGGGTACCTCCAGTTTTCAATGTTAGACGATGTTCAACTAAAGAGTTGTCTAACCCCGGCATGTCCTCGTATGTCCTATGCGAACGTGTGCTTATATTCTTCCAAAATTTCAATTAAACTCTATTCCTTAGTGGGAGTGAGGTTTGCACTTAGAAGGATTGTCTTGGGATTTTCTGGTGTTCCAAGATTCAGTTCTTTTGTCGGTTCATCCACCGTGGCTGATGGTTCTTCAAATCTTTTAAGTCCAGATGCATACGCATCAGCCAAGTCCTCAGTTCCATCCTCAAAATCAGGATCTTTTTCTGATAAAACCTCATAAACTCCCAGTGTATGATCTACATTGAATTCATCCTCATATTGGATTTCATCAAGCTGGATAGCATTTTCCAAAAACCTTGGCAACCTTGCACATTCTTTGCATTTTTGAGCTATTTGCTGGAGATATCTCTCTGGCACACGTTTACCTCGAATTTTATTCTTTCCTATGCTAACTACTCCTAAAAAAGACGGAATTGGAAAAGCGATATCTACAATGGGTGAAGGATCGAGTAGATCGATCAGTGAGTCAGAGAAGAGGGGTCCCTAGTTGGGAGCACCCTCCGAGACAAGAAGAGACGTCTCCTCAATAGAAAACTGAGTTTGCGAGAGGAAGTTTTTTTTGGATGTTTTCAATAACAGAAAGAAAATGAGCCGATGGGGCTCGAGTAGAAGTAGAAAGCTTAAGCAAATGGGATAAAAATGGGCTCGCGGGCCCGACGATGACAAGAAATGGGCAGATTGGCCCAAAGCTAGTGAAAAGATCTAAGGGGCACGTGGGCCCAAATGGTGGGCACGTGGGCCCAAAGCAAGAAAATAAATTTAAAGGGCATGTGGGCCTGATTAGTGGGCACGTGGGCCCAATGTTATTGGATTGAAATGGGCATAGAAGCCCAGTGGAGTAAGGAGATTTGAATGGGCTCTCATGCCCAGTGATCAGTTTGGGTGGCCATTTTGGCCCAGAAGTGGGAATTGGGCTAGATAGCCTATCAAGCAAATTTAGGAGGGAGAGCGTGAGGATTTTGAAATACGTGACCGTAGGATACGGTTCATGTGGAACGTTGGTTGGAGGTTGGTTTGAGTGGACAAGTTGTTTAGATATGGAGTTGCCCTAGACTGGTTCTTCCTCCTCTATGAACAATCGAGCCAAAGATGAATTCAGGTTGTCCACTTCCTCCTCTTGCTCTGGTGCCTTCTTTCTCTTGACTGGTTCTTCTTCTTCGTCCCTGGCCATCATCATGGTCTCCCCTTTGATAAAGAATTTTTGGAGTTCCATGGCATTTTTTGGCCGGTAGACCATCCTTGAAGTGAAATTGGGCTCGTAGCCAAGCCCGTGTCTCTTTGGTCTTTGTACGGATTTAATGGGGTGCACAACCCCCTGCAGCTCCTTTCCCAACCCCTTTCCTGGCTGATAGCCCATCCTTTTCATCATCCACCATGAAACTGTATCTGGAGGCATCGTTAACATCATGACCTCAGGCAGCTCTGTAGTTGAAACCAACGGCTGGACAAATTTTGATATTGGTAGTGCAGAAGAGGGGTCATCCACATCATTTAGAATGGGGATGTTGGTTACCTTAATCACCTGGCCCTTGTATGGGAACTTCAGACACTGATGATTAGTGGAGGCAACAACTCATATTGCCTCGAGATATGGCCGTACCAAGATAGCTTTAAATGTAGGGTGCAGTTCTAGAACATGAAACTCGGCGGTGACAGCACACGGTCCGAGCCCTACTTCCAACATAACCACCCCTCATGCCGGCTTCCGGGAGTTGTCATAGGCTGTCACCGTGACGGCAGAAGGCTCGATTTATTCATCGGAGATTCCTCAAAGTTGCAATATTTCTGGCGGCATGACATTTATAGATGCTCCGGTGTCAATCAAGCAAGACTTGATCTCCACGCCTCGAATGACTACTGCAACACGCAAGGTGTACTTTTTGATCTCTGGCCGTGCCAACTCCTCCTGTGTAAATATAAGCGCCGGATGTTCACTCCTCGGGGTCAGGACAGTAATGATCTTCTCGGGCGGGAGGTCCTCATTGACCATGACCCGCTGCAAGTACTGTTGTAGAATGTCCTGATGGTTCTTTGATCTTTTAATCATCTCTAGGATTGAAATCTGTGTCAACATTTTGTCCAGATGCTTTAATAGGTCATATGCCATGCCGAGCAACGGTTCTTCCACTGCCTCCTCTTCTACTTGCTCCTGTGGTTGCATCCTGGCCTGGGGGAAGACCCTTTGGAACATTCTCCCGCCACGAAGTACCGGCAAGCGTGGTAGGGGGAAGTGGTGATGATGGTGATGGAAGGGTTGGTTGGTATGTTGAGGAGCTCGTGGTAGGTAGGGGTGGTGAGGATCGGATGATGAGGGGTCGTGGATTTATGGAGGCTGGTAGGTTAGGTGATGGTCGGGGAGTTGGTGGTGATGGTCTAATGATGAGAGGTCGTGGAGTGGTGGCGACTGGTGGGTTGGGTGATGGTCGGATAATGAGAGGCCGAGGGGTGGTGGAGGCTGGTAGGTTAGGTGATGTTTGGGGTGTTGGTGGCGGTCTAATGATTAGACGCCGAAGAGGATTAGTGGTGGTTGGTGGGTTAGGTTGGGGTGATGGTTGGGAGGCTGGCGATGGTCTAATGATTAGGCGCCATGGAGGGTTAATGGTTGGTGAGGGTAGTGGTGTTTGGGTAGTTTGTGGGCTGGGGGCAGCTCTTGGTATGGAGAGTATGGTGCGATTGGTAGGTGCGGTTGGTCTGGCGGGCATGGAGGCGATTTGATCCTCGACCTGCCAACCATGGGAATGGTGGGTTGACTCTTTGATGGCGGAGTGGATGAGGCCGATTCGTTGGTTTGGTGGTGCTGGTGCCGGTGCTTGTACGGGTGCATGTACCGGGAGCGGATCTTGAACTATACCCAGGTGGGGCTGCTGTTGTGCTTACTGTTACCGTGATTGATTCTAACGTGCCTTCATCGCTTGAATGGATTCTCCCATCTGTTCCCAGTCAATGTTCCCTTGATCATTTAGGTCATGAATGTAGTCTTTAAACTGTAAACAGACATCCACTGTGTGCCCGGGATACCGATGATAAGCGCAGTACTTTGTTGTGTCAACATTTGCCGGCCATCCTTCTCTCTCCTTTGGAAGTTCCAATTGCTGTTCAGCCATTAGTGCGTTAAAGATATCGGTGAGGGGGAATGGCAGTTGAGGATAGTACTCTCTCTTAGGTCCCCCCCTCCTAGGTTGGTTGGCTAGTGGTGGCACTTGGTTGTAAGCTTGTTGTTGTGGTTGTGGTCGGTTGTAGACAGGTTGTTGAGGTGCTCGGTTGTAGGCATTTGGTTGCTGGGGCACTCGGTTGTTGGTGGGTTGCTGTGGTGGTGCTCGGTTGTATGTAGGTTGTTGTTGAGGCTGAGGAGCTAGTTGAAGAGCTGGGCGGTATTGTTGGTTGGGTGGTGGGTTACGGTATTGGCTTTGGGGATACCCACCCTAGTTACCCATGGCATTGATGCTCTCATTGTTTTCTACCCCTTTGGTGGTGGGTCCTACAGGTGTAGGCTTTCTAGTGTTACGGGGCTTGGTGTCGAATGGGTTGATCATGGATGCATCCTTAAAGTGGGCTTGGAGGTAGCGGGCGCTATCACACAACTCATTCATGGTTGTTGGGCGGTGCATGATCAGGAGGTTGCGAAGGTTGGACGTGGTGTTCCCGATGAGCATCCTCACCTGCTCCCCCTATGAGATGGTATCCACTAGCCTCTCAGCCATTCCCCTCCACCGATCAGCAAATCTGGCAAAGTCCTCATACGGCCTCATCTTTACGGTAATTAAATCAGTTATCGAGAAGGCTGGCCCCACCCGATCCTTGTACCTCTGTAGAAACTTCGCCTTGACAATGTCGAAATTCGCCGCCTAAATGGAATCAAGAGAATAGAACCAGTCCAGGGAGGATCCCTCCAATGACCGACGGAATAGGAAGGCAAGGGCTTTGCGGTCATTTTTCCAGAACGCGGAGTCATAGAGAAAGCTCTTTAGATGGTTGAAAGGATTACCAGTCCCGTTGTAACATTGTAAGACTGGTATCTCTGAAGGAGGAAGGTGTAGAACTAGGAAGGATGGGACAGAGATTTCAGGGATGGCTTTAGAATCGAGGCGGTGCCTCATCTCTTCAAAGTGCTCATCCATCTAGTTAAGTTTGTTCATTAATGCCTAGGTGAGGCTGGATTCCTGAGCCACGGGAGCAAAGTGTTTAGGTGATTGAGTTGGAAGAGGTAGGTTGGAAACAGGAACTGAAATAGTATTATGTGAATGCCCCATAATGGGGTGAGTGGAGACACGGAAGGGTTGCCTAGGAGAAGAGATGATTTGGGGCCTGACTGCTGATTGAGGTGGTGAGGGGGCTTGATTTCCCCCGGCCGGATCTTGATTGGCGGGCATCTTGCCCTTCATCAAGGATTGCACAAGTGAAAAGGATTCAAGGTCTAGATAGAAAGATAGACCCTGGAGGAGTTGCTCCACGCTAAGTGAAGCAGGTTGATGAGTAGGATTTTGAATTTCTGGCTCCCTGATGGCGTTGACATGGCCCTCTGGTTGGACCATGGG
Source organism: Cryptocoryne crispatula var. balansae (assembly GCA_036172225.1). NCBI lineage: Eukaryota > Viridiplantae > Streptophyta > Magnoliopsida > Alismatales > Araceae > Cryptocoryne > Cryptocoryne crispatula. The sequence goes on from CM069932.1 coordinate 33,283,967, forward strand.
TTGTTGTAGCTCGTAGTGGCCTGTCTCGTACTCCTCTTCTTGGCCGTAGTAGTCCGACATCCCGATGTGTCTTCCGGACCTTAGTGTTATGGGCATCCTGTCAAATTTTCTAAAAAAAAGTGGTTGAAAGAAAGCAAATGAAAGGTGTAAATTCAAAGAGACTTTTTTTTGGTTTGGTTATGATTATTTGTTTGATTTGATTTGGTTTCAATTTGGTTGTTTGGCAAGCAAGTTGAACACAAAAATTAAAAAACATTTTTTTTTGTTTTAGGTGTTTTGAAAGAAAAATTTTTTTGGTTGTTTTCGATTGTTGTGAGCAAGCAAGTTATGAAAACAAGGTTTTAAAATGACTACTCGACAATTTTTGGGTTGAAACCTTAGATTAGATAGATTGTTAGCATTTTTTCACTCAAATGGGTATGGTTCCTATTGCTTCAATCTTCAAGACCTAAGGTTATCACTCAATCACCATGAGTAGGTACTTGGGTTTTCGGGTTTTTGGTAAGTGGTACAACCGGCCCAATCGTGCGGAGAGGAATACTCCACGGATGGGGACTTACGGAGGTCTTGATAGAAACAACCAAATCAACTAGAAAGGAATATCCCAGAAGAGAGGTTATAATCCACCAGGAAGGTGTTTGAAGGGTGAGGGTGTGTTGGGAGAGAGAGCCCCCGCCTCGAATGTCCTACGGATCGGAACAAGTCCGGTACCCGATGCAAAAGCTAATGCAAAAATGAAGAATGGAGGGTAGGAGGAGAAGAAGCAATCAATATGCAAACATGAATGAATGAAAGCTAATAAATAAATCAAGCAAGTGAATGCAATCAAGACAAGCAATGATCAAGTAAACAAGTAACTAGCAACTAGCAACTAAAAGGTGGTTCGCACGGGAACCGGCTTGTGTTGGAGTGTCCAAGTGGGGACAAATCTGAAGTAAAGGAAAAAGGATGGTCCACGCGGGGACCGATTTGAAAATAAAGTGGCTCACGCGGGAGCCGGGTTTTTGGAAAGGTAGGTGGTTCACGTGGGAACCAGTTTTTGAAGGAAAATGGGTGGTTCACGCGGAACCGGTTTGTTTGGTTGGAAAAAGAAAAGGAGGGACATGTGGGGCCAATCTAATTGGTGCAAAGGGGTGGTCCTTGCGGGGACTGATCTTAAAGTTGGTTGGTTCACGCGGGAACCGGTTTAGAAAAGGGGTTGGTTCACGCGGGAACCGTTTTTTTGTGAAGAAAGGGGTGGTTCACGCGGGGACCGGTGTAAAAGGTGACAAAATAGAAAGAGGGCCACGTGGGGACAATCTAAAGGTGCTGTAAATAGGTGGTCCACGCGGGGACCGATCTGAAAATACGTTGGTTCACGCGGGAACCGAGTTGGAAAAGAAAGGTGGTTCACGTAGGAACCGGTTTATAAGAAGAAAAGTGGTTCACGCGGGAACCGAGTTGAAATTAAAGACAATAAAATCAAGTCCACATGGGGGGGAAAATCTTAAAGGAAGGGTGAATAGCAAGTTTAAAGGTAAATTGACATGGAAAAGGTAAAGGACAAGCCGGTTCGTGCGGGAACCAAGTTGGAAAATAACTAGTTGCACGGTTAAATCAAGCTAGCACGGTTGAAGACATTGGTCATCCCACCGTGGTTGCCAAAAACCTGTCGACTCCAGAAACGGATTCTGGATCGGCACCTCAAGATAAGGTGAAAGATAGAATAGGGGAAAAGGGAGTGAATCGAAAAACACTTGGAAAGCAGTAAAAGGTCCTCACCTCGGTCCCACACTCACATTGATCCCAGAACTTTCATCTCACGGCGTCGCTCGAGCACAGGAGACGGTTTAGGTCATGTGGGAGGAGAGTGAGGAGGAGATGAAATTAAAGCATTAATAAAAGGGTGGTCTCCAGGAGCCGTGGGCTCTGCTTTATGGAATAAAAGATAAGATTAAATTGATTTGACCGTGTACCTTAGCGCGGGAGATTGTGATGTGAGTTAAACCTTCTTCTTCTTCGGCCGGCCAATGAAGAAGAGTCTCCAACTGATGCAAGCTTGATAGGCTTGTGCAACTAGAACAATAAACCAAGTGAAAGAAACCGATTAGAACTATGGGAAGTGTAGAAACTATAGAAGAATAGATGAAACAAAGAAGCAATTGGAATCGAACTCACCGGATTGGGGCGAGCCCTAACCCCTTTTTTGTGTTTTTAATTATTTAAAAATGATGCAAATGAACTAAAAGATGTTCTAAAACAGTAAATGAACTGAATAAAGTGGGTTGATAAAGCTTATAAAGTGAATCGGCTTGAGTTGAAGCCGAGATGGTTGAAACAAGCCGGTTCGGGTAGCCTTGCACCCTCCTGGCGCGACTTTGGTACAGAGAATTCTACGGACGACCCCGATGTCAAAATAGAGTGCCATTTGTTGAAGTAGACATAAGACTCGAAGATGAAGAGTTCCTATGTTAATGATTTCTTCGAAATCCTCCTTTAGAAGTTTTAAAAATTATGAAAGTGGGCGGATGTAGAAAAACAGAACCTGGATGCGCGCCCTCAGTGCAGCAATCTCCACAAATAAACGGCAAGTCGGAATTAAGTTCCGTCAGTTGGAGATGAAAGATGACAAAGAGAGGAACAACTTATATGTTGAAGACTTTTGCAGCAGGAGTCCAATATTTTCTGCCAAAGTCGATGAAGTTGGTTGATGCAGAACACCCGGATTGAGCCTTCTCCTTCACTTCGGGATCGATCTCTCAATGTCGGATCGCCTTGGGACGTCGGGACGGCTTTGGAGAAGAGCTTGGACGACCTCTGGATAAGCTAGGCATGGGGGATTAACCTTGGGTCGTTGAGAATTACCCTCAATTTATAGGGGAAGGAAGCTGGTGCAAAAAATGGAAACTGGACCAACCGCGCCCCCGCTTTTCAAAGGGAACGAGGGCGCGCCCTCAAACCAAGGGCGCGCAGGGCGCTCCCTCACTTCGGGGGCGCGGTCTGCGTGCCCCCCAGTTTGAAGGAAACTGGGGGCGTGGTACGCGTCTCACTGCTAAAATTCGTCGGAAGCTTCTGGAAATTGCTAAAAATTGACTTGACATACGTAATGCGCCCCCGAATCGGGGGCGCGGTACAAATAATTGAAAATCATCCGCGGAAACCTTCCAAAAATCAGGTTTAGAAGGTGCTAATCGGGGCAATTTCTGATTTTTGTAAACTGACCATGCCCCCACTTTTCAAAGGAAGCGGGGGCGTGCAGGGCGCGCCCCCAGTTTGAGGGTGCGCAGGGCGCGCCCTCAGGTTGACGGCGCACAGGGCGCGCCCTCCCTTTTCAAAGAGATTGGGGGCGCGGTAGACTCTCTCTCCTATGCGCGCATTCCGCGAGCCATATATTGCAAACGGGATGTCCAATTCGGCTCCCGTTTGTTGCATTGGAAAGAGGACCTTAAGCCGCACCTCCTCAAGTCGATAAACCAGCTGGCATGACTCAGAGATGTTCGCATGGGGCTTTCTACCGGTTTACCTTCTCGCGGAAAGTCGAAACCCGTGGCGAAGATTCGAAAGAGCACGGTTCCGGTCGAGAAATCTCGGGTCGACTCGAGATGACTTAAAATGATGCTCGAACAAGTCCAGTACGATCGGAAAATATGAAGTCATCGAAAAATCTGAGATTAATCCGGTAAACGTGAACCGAAACTCGAAAAAGCTGGGAAACCCTAAAATTGACCGAATCGGACGTATGGCCATGATTGATGAAATATTCAGCTAGAATCGACCCGTATGACCCGAAAGGACCCGGTGATGACCGGAAAGGCCTAACACGTGGTCCGGGATAGCCGTGTCAATACAGATCGAAAAAGTCGTAACGAAAGCCGTCATTGACTGACGCCTACCGAAATGACTTCTTGGAAACCCTGAATGTTACGGAACACATGAGGAACTCCCGAGACCTTCAATTATGGACCATTCAAGGTCGGTTCATTGAGCAGGCTTCGTGTTTTTACAGTTCACGCATAGCTCTCGCTTGAAGGTTTCGGCATCATTCCGGGAATCATTGGTCCATTCTCAACTCACAAGGGGCTCCACCAATGTCCTTGGCTCATGTCCACGAGGTAATCCGAATCAAGTAACTGTCAAATAAGAATATCGCCTATGGAATAAGAGTCTGGGGCTCCGAATCAGGCCAATTTGGCATGTCTACAGATATGAGATCCATCATAGCTCATAGTGATGAGCTAACTATGGGCAAGTTAGAACAACAATACATCTTAATTACTTCTTGTTGGTGAGACCGATTGAAAGAAGTAAAATCATTAGATAGAAATAGGAGATAGTTAATAGTAAAAGAAGGTGGTCAAGATAATAAAGCCAGAATAAGACAAGATTCTTACACAATCATGATAATGATAAGTGGAAAAGGAAGTACAAAGTGATTTGTATATAATGCAAAGGTAGAACTTGAGAAGCTTCATACGTCAAAGTCATTGACATTTACTTGTTTTAAATATACACTTAATAGTATTAGATACTATATGTGTATATCATAATATTAGATACTATAGATGCATCTAATGGTATAAGATACCAGATATGCATCTTATATCTACAAGGAGTTGTAGATGATGACAAGTAAATGAAGGCTTAATAAGGAAGATGTTGACCTACAAATGAAATGGTGCAAAAATTGCATAATTATTAGTGGGAGGTGCAATTCTTTAATAGCCTTATGGAGATGTCTTAATAATTAAGATTGCTATTATATCCTTGTACAAGAACATTATATGATTTCCTGCTTAAATAAATGTTGATTTATTCTAAGCTATGGAATTGATAGATGTTTTAATAGATTGAATGGCAAAGTGTTTGCTAGTGGGAGCTTAAAAAATTGTTTAATCATATTTGATATGTTAGCTCTCATGTTATGTGTGAATACTCCTTTTAAGAGGAAATGGGTTGATTTAGATCAATCTACACTTTAGCTTTATGTAGGCATAGAGAATGGGTTAATGAGTTATTAGAACTCATACATCTAGATGTATGTTAGCCCATATCTAGTAAGGCTAAAGAAGAATATTTCTGCTTCTTTTAAAGATGATGTCTCTAGGTATGGATACATGTACTTTATGAAGTACAAATCTAAGAACTTTGAGAAATCATCTAAGATTAAGAATGAAGTAGAGATACTAATGGAAAGAGTATTATAACTCTTTGATGAGATTAAGGAAGGGAATACTTAAGTACATAATTCGCATATAATTGAAGGATAATAGAATCTAATGGACACCTCGTTACACATTTTAGCTTAATTGAGTAGCTAAAATGAGAAGCCATATTACGTGAGACATAATATGAACAACGACAAGCTTTGCAAAATTCCTCTTTGTCTAATTTTGGCTAAATACTCATTATAACCACTTGATCTTAAGAGGTACCTTGTAAGTCTGTTCTGATTATTCCATATAGGATATGAAAAAGGGGTTAAAACTTGACTTTAAGCAAGTTAAGGTTTTGGAATGTCCGACCTGGTGAAGAAGTATGACTTTAACAAGTTGGAATATATGACTTTGAAGTGTTGTCTTGTGGGATTTCCTAAGTAAACTTTTGGATACCACCTTTATGAACAAGGGTATGTGTTGCTCAACTCACTATATTTCTAAAAGAAAAGTTCTTTATTAAGAAAGATAGTGGGAACAAAGTATATATGGAAGATGTTCTAGTCCCACAACCCAATAACACTTATATTAAGGTGCTAGTTAATAATTACACAAGGACAATTCATGGGTCTTTACTTGTGCCCATTCAACCTAAGAGATATGTAAGACATATCTTTGATAGATGAAATGAGGCATAAGATAATAAGGATATTGATCCTAAGATCTATATAAAACCAATATGAGATATTGATTCATAAATGGGATGAGACAATAAAATCTGATATAAACTTTATCTATTCAAATCAAATTTAGAACTTGATAGATCCACCTAAGGGTATAGTATCTATAAGGAATAAATGGATCACTAAAGAATAGATTGGAGTGGATTAGAAGGTAGATACCTTCAAATGTGAGAATAGTTGAAAAGGATATCATCGAAGTCAAATGATTGACTATGATGAGAACTTTTACCTATTACATGGGTTAATCTATTCGGATTTTGATTATTACACACTATGGTTATAAGATAAGTTAATTGGATGTTAAGATAGTGTTCCTCTAAGGTATTTTGAGGAACAAGTGTATATGATACAACTATAGGGAATCAAGTCCCAATAACATCCAAGAAGAGTGTGTTTTAAGTTCATTTATGGATTGAAGTAAAGCTTTCCATAGATCGTATATAAGGTTTAATGAGATTAAATCTTATGACTTCATTAAGAATGAAGAGGATCCTTGTGTATTCAACAAGATAAGTGGGAGTGCTATTACTTTCTTGACATTTTATGTTGATGACATACTACTCATTGAGAATGAAGTAGGTGTGTTATCATAAGTGAGCCTAGCTATCAAATTAATCCTCCAAACGTAATTTAATAATTATATTTTTTATTATATTTTAATAATTATATTTTTAATAACTATATATTGTTATTATATAAAATAATAATTTAAGATAGATCTAAAAGCAATGCCTAGTTATTGTACGTAGTCACCATAGTCAAAGGGTTTGACATGATAAACTCCAAGATAGGTTTCTTACTTATGTGGTATGTAGTTGATCTCTTTAAAGTGATATCTTTGAAGACTTCTTGAGAGATAAAGAGATCACATTAATAGAGCCCTTATGTCTTTGTCATACGGTCTATCATTTATGTGATACTACGTACATGATGTGATTAATGCTCTAAGTGTTATGAGCATTCATTAAGAAGATCCAAATGTGAGTCACTGGATAGTTTAGAGATATATCATTTGGTACTTGAGAAGCACTAAGATTGTATCGCTATACACTGGAGGATAAGATTTGAAGTCTTGTAGTTTTACAAACACAAGTTTCTAATCAAATAAGTTTGATATTTACTCAGAATAATGGTGGTGCAGTGAGCTGAAAGAGTTCTATGTGATAGAACACTGTAAATTTTACAACATATGTAAACAAGTTTACATAGTGGTTGCACACTACTTGAAAAGTAGTGTAGATAAAGATTCTCATCTAAGGTATGGAATTGTCCCAAATTTCTTTGATAGTGTACCATTGTTTTTGAGAAAACAGTGGGGGTAGAGCCGATGTCTCATCAGAAGCTTAGAACTTCTATGACGATACCATACAATCAGAGAGATTGCAGCTTATAGAGATATAATTAAAGATAGAGTATCTACCGTTAATAACATTGCAGATCCACTAACTGAAACATTTACTCAAAAAGTGTTTGAGCTTCACCTCAAGCTGATACAAATTAGCCAGATAGGTGATTGGCTTTAGTGCAAGTGGGAGATTGATAGAAATGTATCCCCTACAAGCCAATTATATATGATATGATTCGACATTTCTAGATATATCTCATTGAATTAATTAGGCAAATCTTCATTATATGCTCTTATTAGATGTGAATATCACAATGAAGTCCTTGATCAAATGCAATGATGATTAAATCATGATGAGATCATGATAATGAGATTGATCATCTAGAGGTATTTGATCTAAATGTTCCTAGTCATAGGATTGTTGAGACAGGACATCAAGGATCTGGATAGACTAGTGTATGTGATATCTTCTCATGTGATGAGGATGACCGATCTCATTGGTTATTAGTGTGGAGACACTGAGATACACACACATGTGCTCATTAGTTGAATGAGTTCACTGAACTGACCAAATTAGAAATGCTGAATGGTATCTTACCGAATTGTCTATCAGGGTTTTCTATCATCACAGTTGCATGGTTGGACCTCTGACCTGAGTCGCCAAAGATGCCCTGTTGGGTGGAACTTGTGATTTGACCATTGTCTAATGGATCACCGTATAGATGGTCCAATATAGCGATGAATCGAGCACAAGAAAAACCCGATGGAGGCAATTGAGCAGACAACAAGGAATCGTCCACTCTCGGTAAGTGAGAGTGAATCTCCAATGGGATAGTACCCTAAATCCCTGGCTAGGGTAGATAGGATAATTGGAAAAGTAGTTTTTCAATTGATCCAATTTCGAGTATATGATCTTATATAGTCAGTACACTAAGGAGTTGACAGTCGATGCTGTACTCCATTCTGACCGGGACATTGGATGGATGAGGGTTTATATCAATGCGGTAACTGATGATGGAAAGGCTCAATGGAGATGAGATTATCCCCATATCCATTTAGGATCATAGGATGTGGCTTGTACCCTTCATGATCGGTAGGCCGATTAATCTGTTATCGAATAATAGATTTAATTAAATTAAATTAAATTATTCTATTTTATTTTTGCCTCAAACAAATAGGTTATTGGGCCTAGTGGGTCACAAACAAAAGTACTTATCCACAAGTACAGGGGCAAGGGCGTAATTTATGGAGATTTTAGGTTTTATGAAAAGTTCTTTAATTCTCTATAAATACTAATAGTTTCAGCCAAACCCCATCAAGCTAAGAGTCAAAACCACGTCCCTAGCATCCTCCCTACCCCCTCCTCTCTCTAGAAGGTGTCCATGGTCGATGAAGCTCGGTTCGGAAAGAGTTCTAGAGGCCGGCGCGAAGGGAGAACCTGCTGTGGATGAAGTTCATGTGGATACAGCTAGAGACCGTACACTTGAATGGTCGAAGAGCTTGAGAAGATCATCTCCTTTCTCTCCATGGGATTATATGAATCCCTATCAGGTATATTCGAACCTAATTGTCGACTCCAAAAATTCGACGGGGCCTCTCCTCTTCAGGGAAATCCGTGAATCTAGATCATCACCTCAAGAGGAGATGAGAAAGAAAGAAAAAAAACATGGAAATCAACTCTAACCTCAGTCCCACACTCACATTGATCCCCGAACTTTCATCTCTTGGCGTCGCTCGATCACCAAAGAGATGGTTCGGGTCATGTGGGAGGAGGGTGAGAAGAATAAAATTAAGACATGTGGTCGCCAGGAACCGCGGGTTCCGATTTATGAAATAAAGATGACCGTGTGTACCTTAGCGTGAAGAGTGTGGGTTAAAGCTTCTCCTTCTTCGGCCGGACGATGAAGAAGAGTCCTCAACGCGGTGGGTGCTTGATTTTCTATGCAACTAGGCAAATAAACAAGTGAAAAAGGCAATTAGAACTAGAAAAAGTGGAGTATATGTAATGGAAATAACATGAAACACACAATTGACTAGAAACTGACCAGATTCAGGTTATCTCTAACCCTTCTTTTTCTATTTTTGGATTTACAAACTAAAAATATTGTAAAAAATGTATAAAAATGATATAAGGATGGAGAATCACGAAACAAAGAGAAAGGAGAAAGAACAGAAAGATTCTGAATAGAATAGAGAGAGATATGGCCAAATCTGGGTTGTCGAAAAAGCCGAGCAGCAGTCTAGGATCCGCCAGGCGCGACTTTGCTTCTGCACTTTTCACGACCAGCCCCAACCTCAGAATCAAGTGCCATTGATTTAAAACTGAAAAAAACTTGAGGAGGAAGAACTTTGATGAAGAGAACTCAGGCATCAGACGTCCACACGCTGCTGTAGAGGTCAAAGAAGAGAGACCTGACAGATCACCAGCAGACCAGCCTTCCTCTCTATTGAACTGACTTCTCTCTCTCTAAAAAGTCTAAATTCTCTCTCTAAAAATTAAAAAATTGATGCAGGATGAAGCTTGGATGTCATGAGATGCCTGAGGGGTCGTGCACATGCCTTTGGAATGACCGGAATCAGAGTTTATTTATAGGTGAATGACCGGTCTTATCAGGGCTAAAAAATAGGGTGCCTTGCGCCCTGCCCCAGGGCGCATGCACCCTGGTGTAGGGTGCATGCGCCCCACTGAGGGGCACATGTGCCTCCCAGTGAGGGCGCATGCTATCCTTCCAAAATTTTTGGTCTTATCTGGTTCGATCTGTTCAGCGGTAGAGTCTCGGTGAAAAACTGGTTCCCTCGTGCCTCAAGGGTAGGGCGCATGGGCCCTCAGGGAACAGTGCCATGTGCCCCCACTGGGAGGCACATGCGCCCCTCAGTGGGGCACATGCTCCCTGCACCAGGGCGCATGCACCCTGGGGTAGGGCGCAAGGTGCCCTATTTTTTAGTCTTGATCGCACCGTTCGTTCTCCTATAATTTGACTCTGATTTTGGTCATTCCAAAGGTAGGAGCACGACCCCCCAGGCATCTCAAGACGTCCAACATCCCTCCTACATCGATTTTGTGATTTTTAGAGAGAGAATTTCGAGTTTTTAGAGAGATAAAATCAATTCTTGAGAGGGGAAGGCAGTTCTGCAGGTGATCAGCCAGGTCTTTCTTCTTCGGCCTCTACAGCAGTGTGTGAACGTCTGATGCCTGAGCTATCTTCATAAAATTTATTCCTCTCCAAGTCTTCTTGAGTTTTAAATTGACGGCACTTGATTCCTAGGTCGGGGCTGGTCGTGATAAGCACAGAAGCAAAGTCGCGCCTGGTAGATCCTGGACTGTTGCTAGGCTTTTTCGACAACCCAGATTTGGCCATATCTTTCTCAATTCTAATCAGAATCTTACTGTTATTTTTCCTATCTCTTTGTTTCGTGATTATATATCCTCATATCATTTTTTTAAATATTTTTCATTACTTTTAGTCTGTTAATCCGAAAATAGATAAAGAGGGGGTTAGAGATAACCCAAATCTGGTCAGTTTCTAGTCAATTGCGTGTTTCATGTTATTCTCTTTACATATACTCTAATTTGTTTAGTTCTAATAGTCTCTTTCACTTGTTTATTTATCTAGTTGAACATAAAATCAAGCACCCATGCGTTGAGGACTCTTCTTCACGCTAAGGTACACACGGTCAAATTTAATTTCAAAAATCGGAACCCATGGTTCCTGGCGACCACATATCTTAATTTATTTTTTCTCACCCTCCTCCCACATGACCTGAACCATATCTTTGGTGATCGAGTGACGCCAAGGGATGAAAGTTCAGGGATCAATGTGAGTGTGGGACCGAGGTGAGAGGTGCTTTCCGAGTTTTCTTCTTTCTTTATCATCCCCTCTTGAGGTGACGATCTGGATTCACGGACTTCCCCGAAAAGGAGAAGGCCCCATCGAATTTTCAGAGTTGACAACTTTGTGGCGACCACGGTGGGACAAGCAATGTCTTCAACCGTGGGTGCTTATTGTTTTGTTTGCAACTAGTTCTAGTTCTAGACCGGTTCCCATGTGAGCCTTTCCTTCCTTCCACCTTTCTTAATTTCATGCCATCTCAAAATTTATGATTTCACCCATCTTTCATCAGATATGAAGTGCCAAGTATGACATTTAATTTCTGTCATTTTATTTAAACCGGTTCCCACATGAACCACCCTTTTTCTTTTAAACCGGTTCCCGCGTGAACCAATCTCTTTCTTCACTTCGGTTCCCACGTGAACCAAACCACTTTTTTACAGATATATCCCAACTTGGATAAGATCCTTATTCACCTTTAATTGGCCCCACGTGGCCCTCTTTTGACAATTCAAACCGGTTCCCACGTGAACCACCCTTTTTTACCCAAAACCGGTTCCCGCGTGTACCACCTTTACCTTTTACCCCGGTTCCCACGTGAACCAGCTTATTCTTACATCGGTCCCCACGTGGACCATCCTTCGCTTGGCTATCAGATCTGAACCCTCTTCTTTCCATCACTTTTCACTATCTCCATTTGGCTTATATAAGAAACAAGGTCTAGATTCTAGTTTCTAGTTGCTTATCTTGTTTCTAATTGCTTATCATGTGTCATTGCTTGTTTATTTAAGTTTATGTTTTGATCATTACTTGCTTTATTACTTGATTGCATTCTCTGCTCCTTCTCTCTACCGCCTTCTTTTACACTTTTTTGAGGCGGGAGCTCACTCTCCCATTTATCCCTCCCATCCAAAACACCCTCTTGGTGGATTCTGACCTCTCTTCTGGGATATTCCTTCCTAGTTGACTTGGTTGGCTTTCATCAAGGCCTCCGTAATTCCTCATATGTGGAGTATTCCTCTTCACGATCGGGTTGGTTGTACCACTCCCCAAAACCCGAAGCATCCTATGTTACCTACACGTGGTGAGATTGTGTGAAACCTAGGTCATTGGAGATTGGAGTTAGGATCCTAACCCATTTGTTGAGAGAACAATTCTTAACAAATCCATAAACCTAAGGTTTAATCAAAATCATTGCGTAATCTTGCTTTCAAGTCTTTGCATCACTTGCTTGTCAAACAAAAATTCAAACCTCTAACTTTTTGCAAAATACTAAAAAAACAAAAAAAGTTCTTTGTTTACTTTGTCAACTTGTTTGTTTTCTCCTTGAAGTTCAATGCAACTAATGTCTAGAAGGCACGTTGGAATGGCGGAACAAGCTGAACATCGAGAACAGGAGATGGGTCACCAACCAATTTTGTCAGATGGTCTTGTTAATCCATTGCTTGAGTCAAAAGCGCAAGAGGTCCCTCAACCATCTGCTCCCCGTGATGTTGAACAACTCTTTAAGTAGTTGTCTCTTTTTACTGACCCAGAAACCTACGCCCGCATACAATCCATGGTGAAGGGCAAAATGGCCTCAGATCAGGCTGAAGTTAAACAAGTTGCCTCATCTCCTTGTCCTCTGGTTCGACCATCACTCATTCAATCACCTTTTGTTTAACCACCTATTGTTCAACAATCTGTGATTCAACCATCATTGGCACTAGCACAACCATCTGTAGTTCAACCATCTATAGTTCAACCATCTGTGGTTCAACCCTCATTTGTTCAGCCATCTTATTTTAACCATGTTGCTCCCCTGACCCATCAAGTCATGGGACAATCTTCAGTGAATTTGCCAAGTCATGCTCAATTCCAAAATCATGTCTCTAACCACATACCCCCACCAGTAAACCAAGAACTTGCTCTTACCCAGGCAATCATGGATCAGCTCACCCAGATGAATGAACGTTATGAAGAGCTGAGATGTCGCATGGACTCCAAGTCAGTTCCTGAGATTTCTATTCCTTCTTTACCAGTTCTCCACGTGCCACCTTCTGAGCTACGAATTTATCGCCGCTACAATGGTACTGGCAATCCTTTTCTCCACTTAAAAGATTTTCTCTCTGAGTCCTCGTTCTGTTAAAATGATCGTAGGGTTCTTGCCTTCTTGTTCCGTCAATCTCTAGAAGGGTCTGCATTGGAATAGTTCTACTCGCTCGACTCCTTTGAGGCAGGAGACTTCGATATTGTCAAGACCGAATTCTTGCAAAGATACAGAGACCGGGTGGCACCATCATGCTCCATCACGGATTTGATTGCTGAGAAGATGAAACCTAAGGAGGACTTTATAAAGTTTGCTGATCGCTGAAGGGGAATGGCAGAAAAATTGACAGATGTGATTTCTGAAGGGGAACAAGTGAAGATGCTTATTGGCAACACTACACCTGCCTTGAGGAATGTATTGATCATGCACCATCTTACCACCATGAATGAACTCTATGACAGTGCCCGATACTTGCAAGCCCACTTCAAAGATGCCACCATGATAAATCCTTTTGATCCTAAACCTAGAAACTTCAGAAAAAACCCTCTGCACCAGTTGGGCCTACAACTGAAGGAGTGGTCAACAACGAAGCTATAAACACTGTGGGGAACCAGGGAGGGAACCGTCAAAACCAGTTCAGAAACCCACCACAGAACCTTTCCTATTACCCCCCTCAACAACAGGTTAGGCCACCACAACCACCACAACAACCCTCTCAGCCAGTAGCATAACCCCAGCAACCTCGTCAACCTACCTACAATAGGGCACCGCCACCATGCAATCAAGCACCACGAAGGGGAGGTCCTAAGAGAGAGAACTACCAACAACTCCCTTAATCCTTGACCAACATCTTCAACGTACTCATGGCGGAAAAATAGTTGGAATTGCCCAAGGAAAGAGAGCTTTGGCCAACAAACGCAGATATGTCCCGATACTGTGCTTACCACCGGTGCCCTGGTCACACTGTTGAAGTGTGTTTTCAATTCAAGGATTACATCCACAATCTAAATGACCAAGGCAGCATTGATTGGACCCAAATGGGGGAATGCATATAGGTAATGAAGGCTAGGCAGCAGCAGCGGCAGCGTCCACCGGCTCAACCTCAACAACAACCCGACTTGGGGATTGTTCAGAATCCGCTCCCATTACATGCTTCCGCTCCAGCACCGGCACTAGCACATCCAAACCCAGGAATTGGTCTAGTACACTCCAATGTCCAGGGAGATGCCAGCCGTGCTCAAGGTTGGCAACTAGAAAGCCGCAATACAACCATGCCTGTCAACCCAGCTAGGCCTCCTGCTAGGAACCCTCTTAGACAAATAATCCGTGCACCTGTTACCCCACAACCACTACCTAGTTCAATAACTCAACCAGTGGCCGCCACTTCTTCACACCGACTCATCATTAGGCTAGCCCCCTCCTTAACTACACCTCCTTCAACCATTGCTACACACCGGCCCTTGCACATCCGACCACCACAATCACCACCAAACCTAAACCCCCAGCCTATGAACTCTATCACTCCAAAACCCCAATCTATCATATCACCAACACCACAACCTACCACATTACCAACACCTTCATTAAACCCATCAACCACTCCTACACCCTGGCCTCTTCTTATCAGGTCACCGGTATCACCATCATTACCACCTCCAAATCCTACCCCTCTACCCATAAACTCAATCATCCTAAAACCATCAATCCCATTGCCTACCATACCTGCACCTACACCACCTGTTCCCACCCCAGTTAACCCATCACCTCTACCCAACCGCCAAATAGCCCCAGTGCTTCGGAGTGGGAGGATGTTCCAGCGGCTCTTTCCCTAAGCCAGTACTCAACCGCAGGATCCAGTGGAGGGGTAACAAGTGGAAGAACCATTGCCAGGCACAACCTATGATCTGTTAAAACATTTGGATAAAACACCGGCCCGTATTTCCATACTTGAGTTGATCAAAAGATCAAAGGTGCACCAGGAGATTCTACAGCAATATTTGCAAAGGGTCATCGTGAGTGAAGATCTCCCACCTAAGAAGATCACCTCAGTGTTAGCCCCTAGAAGTGAGCACCCAACACTCACATTCTCTCAGGAGGAATTAGCAGATCCAGAGGTCAGGAGATATGCTTTTTATGTGGCTGTTATCATCTACAATGTCGAAGTGAAATCATGTTTGGTTGACACTGGAGCTTCTATCAACGTTATGCTGCCAGAAACTTTGCAGTTGTGCGGCATTTTTGAGCAAGAAATCAAGCCTTCTTGTGCCATGGTGACGGCCTACGACAACTCTAAGAAGTCTGCACATGGGGTGGTCACTTTAGAAGTCAAACTTGGACTATGTACGGTCACAAGAGATTTTCATGTTTTAGAATTGGACCCAACTTTTCGGGCTATACTTGGGAGGCCATACTTGGAGGCAATAGGAGCTGTGGCCTCAACAAACCACCAGTGCATAAAGTTTCCTTTTAAAGGACAAGTAGTCAAGGATACTAGCATGCCTATAAGGTATGAGATGAATGATGCTACTTTTACATCACCCCTAGGTCTGTCAATACAGCCCCATATCTAAGTGGAAGATTTACCAGAAGTCAGATGCATGACCGCCTCTTTACCTGACACAGTGGGATAACGGATGATGATGAAACTGGGCTATTAGCCTGGAAAAGGTTTAGGCAAGGATCTTCAAGGAATCACTCAGCCGATTGAAACTGTGAAAAGGCTACGCAGGCAGGGGTTGGGTTACGAAGAGGATTCCATCACAAGGAGGATCTTCCAGCCAGGATATGTCATGGGACTCCACACCTTGTTTATCAAAGGGGAGATCATGATGATGGCTGAAGATGACAAGAGTTTCATTACAGTTGTCAAGAGAAGGAAGGATCCATATGAAGAAGAAGACTTGGAGGACCTGTGCTTATCTTTGACTCGTCTGTTCTCAAGTGGGGAAGGGCACCAGGAACCACTCAAGGGCAGACCAATCTTGGATCATCTAGTTAAGCATGTTACCCAAGTTAGAACCATTCCACGAGGCCCAAATACAACAATCCCATGTTTGAATCTAGTACCATTGTTTCTAGATCTTTTGGATGGGCTTCCGGGCCCACTTACCCACTTTGGGCCCATGTGCCCTCTTCAACCTTCCACTCTTACTCGGCCAGCTTGCCCATTTACTTCCCTCATCAACTTCAGAACTGAGGGTTCTTTCCAGCATGGGCTCACATGCCCATTTATTTCTAAGATCAGGTCCATGTACCCGTTTAAATTTTTTTATCAGTTTTGGACCCATGTGTCCACTTTCTGTTACCATTGGGCCCACGAGCCCCCTTTTCCCCTTTATTCTTATGTTTTTCTCTCTATTAATTCAGTCAGTTTCTAGCAAACCTCGAGTCATGTTGACTCATTCTATCTTTTTACTTGAAATTCCCCAAAAAAACGCCTTCTCTGAAACTCACATTTTCATTGAGGAGACATCTCTACTCATCCCAGAGGGCACTCCAAATAAGGGATCCCTCTCTTCTGAATCATTGATCGATTTACTCGATCCTCCCTCCACTGTAAATACAACTTTTCCAGCTTTATCTTCAGTAGGTCAAGTTAGGTTAGGAAATAGGAAAGTTAGGGGTAAACGAGTTCCAAATAGGTATCTGCAACAATTGGCACAGAAATGCGTAGAGTGTGCAAGGTTGCCAAACTTTTTAGATAATATCATCTAGCTAGATGAAATCCGATATGAGGATGAGCATAACATAGATCATAGATCATACTTTGGGAGTATATGAGGTGGTATCAGAGAAGGATCCTGAATTTGAGGATGAAATTGAGGACTTGGCTGATGCATATGCATCTGGACTTAGAAGATTTGAAGAACCATTAGCCACAGGGAATGAACCAACCAAGGAACTGAATTTAGGAACCCTGGAAGATCCTAAGACTATCCTCTTCAATGCAAGCCTCACTCCCTTAGAAAAACAACATTTGATCAAAGTTTTGGAAGAATATAAGGACACGTTCGCATGGACATATGAAGACATGCCGGGATTAGATAATTCATTTGTTGAACATAGATTAACCTTGAAACCTGGAACTACCCCGGTTAAACAAAAGCTCAGGAGATTCCACCCTGATATTGAACTCAAAATGAAAGAAGAGGTTGAAAAACTACACCAAGCAAAATTTATTAAGGTCATCCTATATCCACAATGGGTGGCTAACATAGTCCCTGTTATGAAGAAGGATGGACGAATTCGGATTTGTATAGACTTCAGGGACTTGAACCGAGCGTGTCCTAAGGATGATTTTCCTTTAACTCATATCGATGTTTTGGTTGATAACACAGCTGGATTTGAAATGCTTTCATTCATGGATGGCTATTCTGGATACAATCAGATCCGATTAGCTGAGGAAGACCAAGAGAAGACATCGTTCACTACATCTTAGAGAACATATTGCTATGTTGTCATGCCCTTTGGGTTAAAGAATGCTGGTGCTACATATCAGAGGGCTATGACATGATGCACACCCTTGTAGAGGTGTATGTGGATGATTTGGTTATCAAGTCCAAGAGCCGGGAGGATCATTCTGAAGTGCTAAGAAAAGTTTTGCAACGAGCTAGAGAATACAAGATGAAAATGAATCCTAAGAAGTGTACATTTGGAGTTTTATCAAGAAAGCTACTTGGGTTCATAGTAAGCAAAAGGGGCATAGAGATCGACCCAAACAAGGCCAAAGCAATTATTGGTATGCCTCCTCCGAAGAATATGAAGGAGCTTCGAGGATTGATTGAGAGGCTACAATTTGTCCGCCGGTTTATCTCACAACATTCCCAAAGGTGTAAACCTTTTTATGAGTTAACCAAGGCGGGGGCCGAGTTTAAATGGGATTCGAAGTGCCAGGAGGCGTTTGATGGGTTGAAAACATACCTGGAAAGTCCCCCTATACTTAGACCACCAATTCCCGACAAACCTTTGGTCCTCTACATTTCAGTTTTTGAGAACTCTCTTGGGGCAGTCCTTGCACAAATTGATGAAGAAGGGAAAGAAGGAGCTACTTACTACTTGTCTAAGATGTTTGATGCTTGTGAGCTGAAGTACACTGTGGTAGAAAAGACCTGTGCTGCTCTTGTTTGGGTGGTTTAGAAACTCAAACACTATTTTCTTGCTCACCAAGTCAAGCTCACTGCTCGTATCAATCCCATCAAGTTTCTATTAGAGAAGACAGTCTTGACTGATCGGTTAAGGCGATGGCAGAGTTTCTTATCCCAATTTGATATCACTTATGTCCCACAGAGGGAAATTAAGGGTTATGCTATTGCTGAACACCTTGCCCATCATCCCATACCCGTCTTTGACCCAGTCCGGTCGGAGTTCCCGGATGAGGAACTAATGTCAGTCCGATCTTCCAATCTTTGGACATTATATTTTGACGGGGCTCTGAACTCTCATGGTAGAGGGATAGGTATTGTCCTTCTCTCACCTAAATGTGTCACCATTCCACAGGCTTTTCAGCTTAACTTTCCAGCAACCAACAACATAGCTGAGTATGAAGCCTTGCTGGCCGGGCTGGAGGTCGCTCACTTCCATGATGCCACCGAACTGAGGGTGATAGGTGATAGTCAATTGATCCTACGCCAGGTCCTATCCAAATACCGAACTTCACATCCAAACCTCAAACCCTACCAGGAGCTCACCACCTGCTACATCAAGCTATTCTTCAAACTCACCTTTGTCTATGTCCCCCGTTCTCAGAATATCCTCGCTGATGCCTTAGCTTCACTAGCTTCATCTCTATCTGTCCCGCTAGGTAGGCAAGTGCGGACTATCCACATCTGTGGGAGGACAATTCCAGCAATTGAGGATGGACATTTTCTAAAAGTTAAGGAGAGGTTCAACCGAAAGGAATACTTGGAACATAAAGAAGAAATCTCCTTAATTGAGTTGGAAGAATTAGAAGAAGGTGAGAGACCTTGGTATGACGAGATTGCGAGGTATTGCCAAGATCAGTCATACCCGCCTGGATCAACCACCAAAAAAAAGAAGGCAATTAGAAGAGTATCCCATAGGTATACAATCCTAGGAGGAGTGCTCTACAAGAGAAGCCTAAGTGGAATCTTACTTAGATGTCTTGATCAAGAAGAAGCTGAGTTGGTGCTGAAGGAAGCACATTCTGGAGTTTGTGGTGGTCATGTGAATGCCCAAGCCCTTGCTAAGAAAATCATCCGACAAGGGTATTATTGGCCAACTCTAGAAGAAGACTGCTCCATCTTTGTCCGGCATTGTCATTCATGTCAACTCCATGCCGACTAGATTCACTCTCCCGCATCTTCCCTTCATCCAATTCATGCCCCATGGCCTTTCGCCATGTGAGCTTTTGATATCATTGCCCCCTTGAGTGACCTCAACTCTGAAATGCACTGAAAATCATTCATTCTGACAGCAATGGAATACTTCACAAAGTGGGCTGAAGCGGAAGCATTCATGGAGATTAAAGCGTCAACAGTCTGCTCCTTCATCAAGCGCAACATCCTGGCAAGGTTCAGGATCCCCAGTGACATCGTCACCGATAATGGGCCTCAATTTCTTTCTCAAGATCTGCCTGATCTTTGCAACAGGTATTGCATTTCATTGCATCATTCATCACCATACTATCCTCAAGGCAATGGTCAAGCAGAAGCCACCAATAAAACCTTAATCAAGATCATCAAGAAATCTTGTAAGTCTAGCAAATTTGCCGACTGGCCTGATAAGCTTATAGATGCTCTATGGGCTTATCGTACTTCTGTAAGGACTCCCACTGGACAAACCCCGTATGCTTTGGCATATGGGATGGAAGCAGTGGTCCCCTATGAAGTATTACTTCCATCTCTCCAAGTTCAGCTCGACAGGGATATTCCTGTTGATGAGAGACGAGAATCTATCCTTGCACAGCTTGAACTCTTGGATGAAAGCAGGCTAGCCGCCGCTGAGCATGCCCGAACTTATCAGAATAGACTCAAGAGGTTTTATCAAAAGATGGTGGTCGAGAGAAAATTCGAGATCGGTGAGATGGTAGTCAAACGCATATTCGTTAAGTCGGGGGTGTCGACTCCGAAAACGGGTTCCGGATCGGCACCTCAAGATAAGAAGGTGAAAGATGGGATAGGAGAAAAAGGGAGTAAATCAGAAAACACTCGAAAAGCAGTAAAGACTCCTCACCTCGATCCCACACTCACATTGATCCCCGAACTTTCATCTCACGGCGTCGCTCGAGCACCGGAGATGGTTCGGGTCATGTGGAAGGAGAGTGAGGAGGAGATGAATTTAGAACATGAATAAGAAGGGTGGTCGCCAGGAGCCGCGGGCTCCGCTTTATAGAATAACAACAAGATTGAGTTGTTTTGACCGTGTACCTTAGCGCGGGAGATCGGGATATGGGTTCAACCTTCTTCTTCTTCGGCCGGCCGATGAAGAAGAGTCTCCCAATCGATGCTAGATTGATAAACCTGTGCAACTAGAACAATAAACCAAGTGAAAGAAAATGATTAGAACTATGGGAAGTGTGGTAACTGTAGAGAGAATATGAGAAAGAAGCAATTGGAATCGAACTCACCGGATTGGGGTGAGCCTTAACCCCTTTTTTGTATTTTTTTGATTATGTAAAAATGATGCAAATAAACTGAAATATGCTTTAAAACAGTAAATGAACTGAGTTAAATGAGTTGAGAAAGCTTATGGAATGGATCGGCTTGAGTTGAAGCCGAGTTGGTTGAGAAAAGGCCGGTTCGGGTAGCTTTGCACCCTTCTGGCGCGACTTTGGTGCAGAGGATGCTGGATGCGCGCCCCCAATGCAGCAATCGCCATGAACAAATGGCAAGTCGGAATTAAGTGCCGTCAGTTGGAGATGAAAGAGGACGAAGAGAGGAACGACTTCTATGTTGAAGACTTTTGCAGAAGGAGCCCCGGATTTCCTACAGAAATCGATGAAGATGGTTGATGTAGAACGCCCGGATCGAGCCTTCTCCTTCACCTCGGGATCGATTTCTTGACTTTGGATCGCCTTTGGACGTCGGGACGGCTTTGGAGAAGAGCTTGGACGACCTGTGGACGAGCTAGGCACCGGGGATTAACCTTGGGTCGCTGAGAATGGCCCTCAATTTATAGGGGAAGGAAGCCGGTGCAAAATTTAGAAACTGGACCTACCGCGCCCCCGTGTTTCAAAGAGGAGGAGGGCGCGCATGGCGCGCCCTCAAACCAGGGGCGCGCAGGGCGCGCCCCCAGTTCGGGGGCGCGGTCTGCGCGCCCCCTGGTTTCAAAGGAAGCGGGGGCGCGTTACGCGTCTCACTGCTAAAAATCGACGAAAACTTCCGGAAATTGCTAAAAATTGACTTGACATACGTAACGCGCCCCCGAACCGGGGGCGCGGTACAAATGATCGAAAATCCTCCGCGGAAACCTTCCAAAAATCCGGTTTAGAAGGTGCTAATCGGGGTAATTTGCGATTTAAAGAAACCGACCGCGCCCCCGCTTTTCAAAGGAACCGGGGGCGTGCAGGGCCCGCCCCCAGTTTGCGGGCGCGCAGGGCGCGCCCCTGGGTTGAGGGTGCGCAGGGCGCGCCCTCCTCTTTCAAAGGGAGCGGGGGCGCAGTACACTCTCTCTCCTACGCGCATGTTCCACGAGCCATATCTTGCAAACGGGATGTCCGATTCGGCTCCCGTTTGTTGCGTTTGAAAGAGGACCTTCAACCTCACCTCCTCAAGTCGGTAAACCAGCCGGCGTGACTCCCGATATGTTCGCATGGGGCTTTCTACCGGTTTACCCTCTCGCGGAAAGCCGAAACCCGGGGCGAAGATCCGAAAGAGCACGATTCCGATCGAGAAATCTCGGGTCAACTCGGGATGACTTAAAATGATGACCGAACAAGTTCGGTATGATCGGACAATCCGAAGTCATCGAAAAATCTGAGATTAACCCGGTAAACGTGAATCGAAAGCCGTAAAAGCCGCAAAACCCTAAAAGTTACCGAACCGGATGTATGGCCCCGGTTGATGAAAATATTCGGCTAGAATCTACCCGGATGACCCGAAAAGACCCGGTGATGACCGGAAAGGCCTAATACATGGTCCGAGATAGCCGTGTCAGCACAGATCGAAAAAGTCGTAACGAATGCCGTCATTGACCGACGCCTACCGAAATGACTTCTCGGAAACCCTGAATGTTACGGAACACATGCGGGACTCCCGAGACCTTCAATTATGGACCATTCAAGGTCGGTCATCGAGCAGGCTTCGAGTTTTTACAGTTCACGTGCGGCTCTCGCTTGAAGGTTACGGCAATATTCCGGAAATCATTAGTTCATTCTCACCTAACAAGGGGGGCTCCACCAATGTCCTTAGCTCATCTCCACGAGGTAGTCCGGATCAGATAATGGTCAAATAAAGGATATCGCCTATGGAATAAGAGTCTAGGGCTCCGAATCAAGCCAATTTGGCGTGTCTCAAGCTTGCCTCGCCTTGATGTCGGCTTTGCAAGGGAATGGCATGTAGCGGGACGGAGTGAAACGTAGAGAAAGCGTAGTGAAACAAGATGGATCGTAGTGGAATGTAGTGGAGTGAAATGGTGATGGACTGAAAAGGTGGCATCAAGGTGTAGATATAGACACGCTCAACGACCAGATTCGGCAAGACGAATCTCCTCAAGTCTCTTGGTTAACCGCCATGTTTCATCAAGTCCTCCTATGTTCGATTGGTAAAAGATGTGCCATTGGCACGAGAGAAGGATAGCCAACCCCCAACGCGGTGGGGAGTCCCCAAAACATGGGTTCGTAGGTTCATCATCAGCCGGTAACCCAATCTTTGCGGTGTTCCTGTGCTGTGATGGGCTAAAAATTTAAAGACATTTGTTTTGAAAAAGTAAAAGAATACCAATCGAGCACATTTGGGCTCTCTGATTCATTTAAGTCTTTCAAGACACAAGATTCAATTCGGAATGGAATGATCTCAGATTCCGAAAGGCAAATGTTTAAGCATAGACCGTGAAGATAGTGATGGTGCAATGGAAGGCCCTTGGTGGGATGAATTGGCTGCCATGGTGGGATGAATAGCAAGGAAGTTGCAATGGCCATAGTGGTGAAAAGATTTCAGGGCACAAAGTGGTTACCGAACACGGTGGGATTAATAGACACGGTGGGATATTAGAGAGGTTGGTGGGACTAGAGATCATGAAGGGATTAGAGAACACGATGGGATTAGAAAACACGGTGGGATTTAGAATGATCGAGAGAGTGAGAAGGTGAAGTTTGGGAAATGTTGTATTTAATGATAAAATAAAATGTAATGCAATTAACGCTACATGATGCATGCTGGGCTCAACAAAACAACACTTGTATAACAAATAGTTGAAGATATAGATTGTCTATGAGGTCAAGATACCCATTTGGGAACCATCGTCCCTCACAGCACAACTTTGGCTTATCCGTGAGCATTAGAGATGACCCGACCGTCGTAGATTTTGATGAAGGGGATCTCGCGTCAAGTCTTCTCCATACTCAAGGTCTTCAACAAATAATGCATAAGATAATAATACACGACCAATGACATATAT
The DNA here is from genome assembly GCA_036172225.1 of Cryptocoryne crispatula var. balansae. NCBI lineage: Eukaryota > Viridiplantae > Streptophyta > Magnoliopsida > Alismatales > Araceae > Cryptocoryne > Cryptocoryne crispatula. Next base: position 33,307,621 of record CM069932.1, read on the forward strand.
GCTAGTCGGCAAGTTATGGGGGTTTCCCATGTCTATTCTTCCATTTCTGCGAGCATTTTCTTTGCCACTCCTTTGGAGCATCACCGGAATGAGGTAGTTGTGGCGGTATGGTTTCCATGCCTTCTCCACGTGGTCATTCTCCTGGAGTCAGTGGCAATCAGACACTGATATCTGTAGCAGGCTTAATCTTCTTCTGGTGTTGTAGCTGCTTTTCTTCCTTGTCATAGCACTTTTTGCTTCAATGTTATTTGACCTGTTGGCGAGATTCTCACCCCTCCTTGACTTGTGTTTCTTTCCTGAAATACTTAATAGAAGGGTTAAATCCGCTCTATGGCTTACCCCCTTGCCTATTGTTGTCTTGCCTTGCTTATATGTCAAGGGGGGTAGCCTTATTAACAAGGTAATATGAACAAAATGATTGAAAATGAATAAGATAAGGGTTAAGAAAGCTTACTGCTATGGTGAGAGTCACACCCTTCTTGATCTTAGCATCCTGAAACACTTGATAAAAGGGGATTAAATCTTCACCATGGCTCATCTCTTTGCCTATTGTTGTCTGCCTTGACATAGGTCAAAGAGAGGAGCCTTCTTAACAAGGTGTAATAACCTAAATGACCGAAATGAAATGGTTAAGAGAACTTACCTGTCGTTGAGAGAACCTTCTCCTCTTATTTTAAAGTCCACGAAAACACTTGATAAAAGAGGATTAGATCTTCACAACGACTCATCCCTTTGCCTATTATGGCCAACTTTGACTTAGGTCAAAGGGAGGAGCCCTCTTAATGGGGTGATAATGAAGATAAATATGCAATGCGGAAATGAAACATGCAAGACATAAAGATAAACATGAATGCTAGCAAAGGCAAAAATCAAGGTTATGCCAAGTTAGATGATGCATTTTTTTAGATTTTTAGATTTTTTTGAAGATATCCATTTTTTTTTCGGATTTTTTTTGAAATTTTTTTTTTTGGATTTTTGAAAATATTTTATTTTTTTTGGATTCTTGAAAATATCCATTTTTTTTGGATTTTTGTGGAGAATGTGCCAATATTGAAACAATTCATCGATCTTTGAGTGTTAATCAAGATTTAAGTGATAAACACCACGTGAAAATAAGGTTCCATACCCAGAATCTTTCTTGCCCTCTTCTCTTGATTGGTTTGGATTCCCCCTGAGTTTGGACAGTCTACCCTACCCTAGGGGTTTTAAGATGGAAGAATAATAAAGGAAGTCTTTGATAGGATTTGGGGGTGTTGAGGAGGGTTTCTCTACTCATGCCCAAATTGCCCGTTGGGGTTCGGCATCTTTGGGTCTTTTCTACATATGGCACTTATTTAGACAAGTCTTTGACCTGTGGGGTCATTGCCCATCTTTTGGTGCCTTTTCTTCATTTTCTATTCTTTCAGGTAATCATTCAGACAGGCCCATATTTGTTTAAACCTGTGGGGTTCATTGCCCATCTTTTGGCACCCTTTTGCACCCTATGAGACGGCCTCCTACTAAGGTGGCGGGCATTTTCGATACTATCCTCCTCTAGTCCCCTTCACCTATCTTGGACCGAATAGAAGAGAATAGGGTAAGGTTTCCTTTCCGCCTTCAGGGTTCTGCCTTGCCTCTCTTGAGTGTTGGGCTATCTAGATTCTGGGACCGGGAGGTGTTGTGTGTGCAAGGTGATGTCTACCCTTGACTTCTAGCTAACACCCTTGGATCCATGACTTAATATCATACTAGAAATTCTCCATTTTTTTATTTTTTTTTCTAAGGAAAATATTTTTTGAGGTAAACGCCGTTCCATGGATGATTCAATTTTTCTCCATCGGCGTTGGTTAGCTCATATGCATTGCCTGGATATTTTTCAGTTATAACAAAAGGCCCTTCGTTAGGTTGCAACTTGGAGCGGGGACCACCCGGCTTAACGAATATACGTTTAACTACCATCTCACCGATTTCGAACTTTCTCTCTACCACCCTCTTTTGATAAAACCTTTTCAATCGGTTCTGATAAGTCCGGGCATGCTCGGAGGCGGCCAACCTTCTTTCATCTAGGAGTTCAAGTTGTGCAAGGAGAGATTCTCGTCTCTCATCGACAGGGATGTCCCTATCGAGTTGAACTCGGAGTGATGGAAGGAGTACTTCGTATGGGACCACCGCTTCCATCCCATATGCGAGAGCATACGGGGGTTGACTAGTGGGAGGTCCGTACGGAAGTGTACGATAAGCCCATAGGGCATCTACAAGCTTATCGCTAGTACTGCGAACTTGCTAGACTTACGGGTTTTCTTGATGATTTTAATCAAAGTTTTGTTGGTGGCTTACCTTGACCATTGCCTTGCGGGTAATAAGGAGATGAATGATGCAATGCAATGCGGTACCTGTTGCAAAGATCACGCAGATCTTGAGAGAGAAATTGCGGTCCGTTGTCAGTGATAATGTCGCTGGGTATCCCGAACCTGGCGATGATGTTGCGCTTGATGAAGGAGCATAGTGTTGATGCCTTGATCTCCACGAACGCTTCGGCTTCTTCCCACTTGGTGAAGTACTCTATTGCCGTCAGGATGAATGATTTGGAACGGATTTCAGAGTTAAGATCACTTAGAGGGCCAATGATATCGAAAGCCCACATGGCGAAGGGCCATGGGCATGTATCGGATGAAGGGAAGATGCGGGAGAATGGATCTTGTCGGCATGAAGTTGGCAAGATTGACAGTGTCGGACAAAAATGGAGCAATCCTCTTCTAGGGTTGGCCAATAATACCCCTGCCTGATGATTTTCTTGGCAAGAGCTTGAGCATTGACATGGCCCCCACAGACCCCGGAATGTGCTTCCTTAAGCACCAATTCTGCCTCTTCTTCATCAACACATCTCAACAAAATTCCGCTCAGGCTCCTCTTGTAGAGCACCCCTCCTAGGATGGTATACCTCTGGGATACTCTCCTGATGGCCTTCTTTTCTCTTGCATTGGATCCAGGTGGATACGACTGATCTTGACAATACCTTGCGATCTCATCAAACCAAGGCCTTTCTCCTTTGTCTAACTCTTCCAACTCGACCAGAGAAATCTCCTCTTTCTACTCTAAATATTCCTTCCTGCCAAATCTCTCCTTGACTTTCAGAAATCGCCCATCTTTAATTGCTGGCATCGACCTTCTACGGACATGAATAGTCCGCACCTGTCTACCTAGCGGGACTGATAGGGATGAAGCTAAGGAGGATAGGGCATCAGCAAGGATGTTCTGAGCTCGAGGAACATGGACAAAAGTGAGTTTGGAAAAGAGCTTGATGTAGCAAGAGGTGAGTTCTTGGTAAGGTTTGAGGTTTGGATGAGAAGTTCGGTATTTGGAATTAGTTGGCTATCACCTATCACCCTTAATTCCGTGGCACCATAAGAAATGAGCGGCCTCCCGGCCGGCCGGCAAGGCTTCGTATTCGACTATATTGTTGGTTCTTTGAAGTCAAGTGAAATGCACATGGAATAGTGACACCTTCGGGTGATAGAAGGACGATTCCTATTCCCTTACCGTGTGAATTCGAGCCCCGTCAAAATATAATGTCCAAAGGTGGGAAGATCGGATCAACATTAGTTCGTCATCCGGGAGCTCCGATTGGACCGGTCAAAAGAGGGGTATAGGGTGATGGGCTAGATGTTCGGCAATGGCATAGCATAGCCCTTAATCGCTATACAGGGGACATAGGTGATATCAAGGCGGGAGAGGAAGCTGCACAACGACCTCAACCGTCGGTTAGAACGATTTTCTCCGGAAGGAATTTGATGGGATTGATGCGGGCGATGAGATTGACCTCATTAGCTAAGAAATAGTGTTTAAGCTTCCGAACTACCCGGACTAGTGCAAATACGGTCTTCTCCACTACATTATATCATACGCTCACATGGATCAAAGATCTTTGACAAATAGTAAGTTGCCCTCTCTTTCCCTTCTTCATCAACTTGTGCAAGGACCCCCAAGAGAATTCTCCAAAACGAGATATATAAAACTAAGGGCTTGCCAGGAGGCGGTGGTCTAAGCACGGGGGACTAGCCAGGTATCTTTTCAAACCATCGAATGCATCCTGGCACTTCGAATCCCATTTGAACTCGGCCCCCGCCTTGGTCAACTCATAGAAAGGTTTACACCTTTGGGAGTGTTGTGAGATGAACCGGCGGACAAACTATAGTCTCCCAATTAATCCTCGAAGTTCTTTCATATTTCTCGGAGGAGGCATACCAATGATTGCCTTGGCCTTGTTTGGGTCGATCTCTATGCCCCTTTTGCTTACTATGAACCCCAACAGTTTTCCTGAGGATACTCCAAACGTGCATTTCTTTGGGTTCATTTTCAATTTATATTCCCTAGCCCTTTGCAAGACCTTTCTTAACACTGGGTGATCTTCTCGGCTTACGGACTTAACTACCGGTCGTCCATGTACACCTCTACAAGGGTATGCATCATGTCATGGAAGATAGCCATCATTGCCCCTACGATAGGTAGCACCGGCATTCTTCGATCCAAAGGGCATGACGACATAGCGATGAGTTCCCCAAGGTGTGGTGAACGAGGTCTTCTCTGGTCCTCTTGCCAACCGGATTTGATTATATCCAGAATAGCCATCCATGAATGACAACATCTCGAATCCGGCGGTGTTATCAACAGACGTCAATATGAGGTGAGGAAAGTCATCTTTAGGACACGCTCGGTTCAAGTCCCCGAAGTCTATACGGATCCGAACTCGGCCATCCTTCTTCATGACAGGGGACTATGTTTGCCACCCATTGCGGATAAAGGACGACCTTAATGAATCTTGCTTGATGTAACTTGTCGACCTCTTCTTTCATCTTAAGTGCAACATCTCGGGTGGAATCTCGTTAATTTTTGTTTGACCGGGGTAACTCCGAGGTTTCGAAGTTAGACGATGTTCAACTAACGAGTTGTCTAACCCCGGCATGTCCTCGTATGTCCATGCGAACGTGTCCTTATATTCTTCCAAGATTTCAATTAAGCCTCGTTTCCTCGATGGGAGTGAGGTTTGCACTTAGGAGGACGAGTCTTGGGATCTTCGGTGTTCCAAGATTCAGTTCTTTTGTCGAGTTCATCCACCATGGCTAATGGTTCTTCAAATCTTTTAAGTCCGGATGCATACGCATCAGCCAAGTCCTCAATTCCATCCTCGAAATCGGGATCTTTTTCGATAAGACCTCGTAAACTCCCGAGTGTATGATCTACATTGAATTCATCCTCATATTGGATTTCATCAAGTTTGGATAGCATTTTCCAAAGCCTTGGCAGCCTTGCACATTCCTTGCATTTTTGAGCTATTTGTTGGAGATATCTCTCTGGCACATGTTTACCTCGAATTTTCTTCTTTTCTACCCTAACTACTCCTAAAGAAGACGGAATTGAAAAGGTGGTATTAACAATGGGTGAAGGATCGAAGCGAGATCGATCGGTGAGTTGGAGAAGAGGGTCCCCTGGTTGGGAGCACCCTCCAAGACAAGTAGAGACGTCTCCTCAATGGAAAACTGAGTTTGTGAGAGGACGTTTTTTTTTGGGTATTTTGGGTATTTTCAATAACAAAAAGGGAATGAGCCGATGGGGCTCGAGCAGAAATAGAAAGCTTAAGTAAATGGAAGAAAAATGGGCTCGTGGTCCCGATGATGACAAGAAATGGGCAGATAGGCCCAAAGCTGGTGAAAAGATCTAAGGGGCACGTGGGCCCAAATGGTGGGCACGTGGGCCCAAAGTAAGAAAATAAATCTAAAGGGCACGTGGGGCCGGCTGGTGGGGACACGAGCCCAAGGATGGTGTATTGGAACGGGCATAGAAGCCCAGTGGAGTAAGAAGATTTGAATGGGCTCTCAGGCCCATTGATCAGTTTAGGTGGCCATTTTGGCCCAGAAGTGGGAATTGGGCTAGATAGCCCATCAAGCGAATCCAAGAGGGATAGAGTGCGGATTTTGAAATACGTGACCGTAGGATACGGCTCACGCGGGATGTTGTTTGGAGGTGGGTTCGAGTGGACACGTTTTTTAGAGATGGACTTGCCCTTGACTGGTTCTTACTCCTCTATGAACAACCAAGCCAAAGATGAACTCAGGTTGTCCACCTCCTCCTCTTGCTCTGGTGCCTTCTTCCTCTTGACTGGTTATTCTTCTTTGTCCCCGGACATCATCATGGTCTCCCCTTTGATAAAGAATTTTTGGAGTCCCATGACATTTTTTGGCCGGTAGACCATCCGCGGAGTGAAACTGGGCTCATAGCCAAGCCCGTGTCTCTTTGGTCTTTGTACGGCTTCAATGGGGTGCACAACCCCCTGCAGTTCCTTTCCCAACCCCTTTCTGGCTGATAGCCCATCCCTTTCATCATCCGCCATGCACCGAATGCGAGGCATCGTCAATACCATGACCTCGGGTAGCTCTTTAGTTGAAACCAACGGCTGAATGATTTTGATATTGGTAGTGCGAAGAGGGGTCATCCACGTCATTCAGAATGGGGATGTTGGTTACTTTGATCACCTGGCCCTTGTATGGGAATTTCAGACACTGATGATTAGTGGAGGCAACAACTCCTATTGCCTCAAGGTACGGGCATCCCAAGATAGCTTTGAATGTAGGGTCTAATTCTAGAACGTGAAACTCGGCGGTGATAGCACACGGCCCGAGCCCTACTTTCAATGTAACCACCCCTCGTGCCGGCTTCCGGGAGTTGTCATATGCGGTCACCGTGACGGCAGAAGGCTCGATTTCTTCATCGGAGATGCCGCAAAGTTGCAATGTTTCTGGCGGCATGACATTTATGGATGCTCCAGTGTCAATCAAGCAGGACTTGATCTCCATGCCTCGGATGACTACTGCAACGTGCAAGGCGTACTTTCTTATCTTTGGCCGTGCCAACTCCTCCTGTGTAAATGTGAGTGCCGGATGTTCACTCCTCGGGGTCAGGACAGTAATGATCTTCTCAGGCGGGAGGTCCTCATTGACCATGACCCGCTGCAGATATTGTTGCAGGATGTCCTGATGGTTCTTTGACCTCTTTATCAGCTCCAGAATTGAAATCCATGCCGGCATTTTGTCCAAGTGCTTCAATAGGTCATATGCCATGCCGGGCAACGGTTCTTCTACCACCTCCTCTTCTGTTCCCTGTGGTTGTATCCCGACCTGGGGGAAGACCCTTTGGAACATCCTCCCGCTACGAAGTACCGGCGCCAGCGTGGTAGGGGGAAGTGGTGATGATGGTGATGGTAGGGTTGGTTGGTAGGTTGAGGAGCCCATGGTAGGTAGGGGTGGTGAGGATTGGATGATGAGGGGTTGTGGATTGGTAGAGGCTGGTATGTTGGGTGATGGTTGGGGTGTTGGTGGTGATGGTCTAATGATGAGGGGTCATGGGGTGGCGGTATTTGGTAGGTTAGGTGATGTCTGGGGTGTTGGTGGCGGTCTAATGATTAGACGCCTTGGAGGATTAATGGTGGTTGGTGGGTTAGGTTGGGGTCTTGGTTGGGAGGCTGGTGGCGATCTAATGATTAAGCGTCATGGAGGGTTAATGGTTGGTGAGGGTAGTTGTGTTTGGATAGTTTGTGGGCTGGGGCGGCTCTCGGTATGGAGAGTATGGTGCGGTTTGTAGGTGGGGTTGGTATGGCGGGCATGGAGGTGATTTGATCCTCGACCTGCCAGCCACGGGAATGAGGTTGACTCCTCGATGGCGGAGTGGACGAGGCCGAGTCGTTGGTTTGGTGGTGCTAGTGCTAGTGCTTGTATGGGTGCATGTACCGGGAGCGGATCTTGGACTATGCCTGAAAGGCGAGGTTGTTGTTGTACTTGTTGTCGCCGTGGTTGATTCTCGACGTGCCTTCATTGCTTGAATAGACTCCCCATCTATCCTAGGTCGATGTTCCCACGATCGTTGAGGTCATGAATGTAATCTTTAAATCGGAAACGAGACATCCACCGTGTGCCCGGGATATTGATGATAAGAGCAAGATTACTTGGTTGTGTCAACATTGGCCGGCCATCCTTCTCTCCTTTGGAAGTTCCAATGGCATTTGTTCAGCCATCAATGCATTAAAGAAATCGGTGAGGGGAATGGCGTTGAGGATAGTATTCTCTCTTGGGTCCCCCCTCTGAAGTCGGTTGTTTGGGGGTGGCACTTGGTTGTAGGCTTGTTGTTGTGGTTGGGGTCGGTTGTAGACATGTTGTTGTTGAGGTGCTCGGTTGTAGGCATTTGGTGGCTGGGGCACTCGGTTGTAGGCATTTGGTTGCTGGGGCGCTCGGTTGTAGGTGGGTTGCTGTGGTGGTGTTCGGTTGTATGCAAGTTCTTCTGAGGAGCTGGTTGAGGAGGGCGGTATTGTTGATTGGGTGGTGGGTTACGGTATTGGCTTTGGCGATACCCACCACGTTACCCATGGCATTGATGCTCTCATTGTTTACTACCCCTTCGGTGGTGGGTCCTACAGGTGTAGGCTTTCTAGTGTTACGGGGATTGGTGTCGAACGGGTTGACCATGGATGCATCCTTAAAGTGGGCTTGGAGGTAGCGGGCGCTATCACACAACTCACTCATGGTTGTTGGGCGGTGCATGATCAGGAGGTTGCGAAGATTGGGGCGTGGTGTTCCTATGAGCATCCTCACTGCTCCCCCTACCGAGATGGTATCTACTAGCCTCTCAACCATTCCCCTCCACTGATCAGCAAATCTCGGCAAAGTCTTCATCCGGCCTCATCTTTTCGGCAATCAAATCAGTTATCGAGTAGGCTGGCTCCACCCGATCCTTGTACCTCTGTAGAAACTTTGCCTTGACGATATCGAAATCCGCCGCCTCAATGGAATCAAGAGAATAGAACCGGTCCGGGGCGGATCCCTCCAATGACCGACAGAATAAGAAGGCAAGGCTTTGCCGGTCATTTTTCCAGAATGCGGAGTCATAGAGAAAGCTTTTTAGATGGTTGAAAGGATTACCGGTCCCGTTGTAACGTTGGAAGCGGTATCTCTGAAGGAGGAAGGTGTGAACCGGGGAAGGATGGGACGGAGATTTCGAGGGATGGCTTTAGAATCGAGGCGATGCCTCATCTCTTCGAAGCGCTCATCCATTTGGTTGCTGAGTTTGTTCATTAATGCTGGGTGAGGCCAGATTCTGAGCCACGTGAGCAAAGTGTTTGGTGATTGAGTTGGAAGAGGCGAAAGGTTGGAAAGCAGGAATTGGTGCGGAGTAATTGTGTGAATGCCCCATAACGGGGGTGAGTAGAGACACGGCAAGGTTGCCCAGAGAAGAGATGATCAAGGGCACGGCTAGGTTGGGGTGGTGAGGGGCTTGATTTCCCTCGACCGGATCTTGAGTGGCGGGCATCTTGCCCTTTGTCAAGGATTGCACAAGCGAAAAAGATTCGGGGTCTAGATGAAGAGATAGACCCTGGAGGAGTTGCTCCACGCTAAGTGATGCATGTTGATGAGTAGGATTTTGAATTTCGGGCTCCCTGACGGCGTTGACATGGCCCTCTGGTTGGACCACGGGTTGCTGAAGCTCGTAGTGACCCGTCTCGTACTCCTCTTCTTGGCCGTAGTAGTCCGACATCCCGACGTGTCTTCCGGACCTTAGCATCATGGGCATCATGTCGATCTTTCTACAAAGATGGTTAAAAAAGAGAGCAAGCAAAGCACACAATTGAAGATTTTTTTTATGTTTTGTTTTGTTAGAATTTTTTTTGTTTCAATTTGGTTGTTTGGAAAACAAGCTGAACACCAAATAAAAAATGTTTTTTTTTTTGTTTTTTTAGGTGTTTTGAAAGAAGAATTTTTTTTTGTTGTTTTCAATTTTTGGTGAGCAAGCAAGTTATGCAAACAAGTTTTTAAAATGACTACTCGACAATTTTTGGGTTGAAACCTTAGATTAGATAGATTGTTAGCAATTGTTCACTCAAATGGGTATGGTTCCTATTACTTCAATCTTCAAGACCTAAGGTTGTCACTCAATCACCACGAGTAGGTACTTGGGTTCTTCGGGTTTTGGGAAAGTGGTACAACCGGCCCAATCGTGCAGAGAGGAATACTCCATGGATGGGGACTTAAGGAGGTCTTGATGGAAACCACCAAATCAACTAGGAAGGAATATCCCAGAAGAGAGGTAAGAATCCACCAAGAAGGTGTTTGGAGGGTGAGGGTGTGTTGGGAGAGAGAGCCCCCGCCTCGAATGCCCTACGGATCGGAGCAAGTCCGGTACCCGATGCAAAAAAGCTAATGCAAAAGTAAAAATGGAGTGTAGGAGAAGAAGAAGCAATCAATATGCAAACATGAATGAAAGCTATTAAATAAACCAAGCAAGTGAATGCAAACAAGATAAGCAATGAGAAAGTAAAACAAGTAACTAGAAACTAGCAATTAAAAGGGGGTTCGCGCGGGAACCGGCTTGTGTTGGAGTGTCCAATTGGGGACAAATCTGAAGTAAAGGTAAAAGGATGGTCCAAGCGGGGACCGAATTGAAAATAAAGTGGCTCACGTGGGAGCCGAGTTTTGGAAAAGTAGGTGGTTCACGCGGGAACCGGTTTTTGAAGGAAAAATGGGTGGTTCACGCGGGAACCGGTTTTTTTGATTGTAAAAAGGAAATGAGGGCCACGTGGGGCCAATCTAATTGGTGGAAAGGGGTGGTCCACGCGGGGACCGATCTGAAAGTGAGTTGGTTCATGGGGGAACTGATTTAGAAAAGGGTTTGGTTCACACGGGAACCGGTTTTAATGAAGAAAGGGGTGGTTCACGCGGGAACCGATGTAAGAGTTGACAAAATAGAAGGAGGGCCACATGGGGCCAATCTAAAGGTGTTGTAAAGAGGTGGTCAACGCGGGGACCGATCTGAAAATAAGTTGGTTCACGCGGGAACCGAGTTGGAAAAGAAAGGTGGTTCACGCGGGAACCGGTTTATAAGAAGAAAAGTGGTTCACGTGGGAACCGGGTTGAAATGAAAGACAAGCAAATTAAGTCCACATGGGGGACAATCTTAAAGAAAGAGTAAATAGCAAGTTTAAAGGTAAATTGACATGGAAGATAAAAGATTAGCCGGTTCACGTGGGAACCAAGTTGGAAAACAACTAGTTGCACGGTTGAATCAAGCTAGCACGGTTGAAGACATTGGTTGTCCCACCGTGGTCGCCAAAAAGCTGTCGACTCCGAAAACGGGTTCCGGATCGGCACCTCAAGATAAGAAGGTGAAAGATGGGATAGGATAAAAAGGGAGTGAATCAGAAAACACTCGGAAAGCAGTAAAGACTCCTCACCTCGATCCCACACTCACATTGATCCCTGAACTTTCATCTCACGGCGTCGCTCGAGCACCGGAGATGGTTCGGGTCATGTGGGAGGAGAGTGAGGAGGAGATGAATTTAGAACATGAATAAGAAGGGTGGTCGCCAGGAGCCGCGGGCTCCGCTTTATAGAATAACAACAAGATTGAGTTGTTTTGACCGTGTACCTTAGCACGGGAGATCGGGATATGGGTTCAACCTTCTTCTTCTTCGGCCGGCCGATGAAGAAGAGTCTCCCAACCGATGCTAGCTTGATAAACCTGTGCAACTAGAACAATAAACCAAGTGAAAGAAAATGATTAAAACTATGGGAAGTGTAGTAACTGTAGAGAGAATATGAGAAAGAAGCAATTGTAATCGAACTCAACGGATTGGGGTGAGCCTTAACCCCTTTTTTGTATTTTTTTGATTATGTAAAAATGATGCAAATAAATTGAAATATGCTTTAAAACAGTAAATGAACTGAGTTAAATGAGTTGAGAAAGCTTATGGAAAGGATCGGCTTGAGTTGAAGCCGAGTTGGTTGAGAAAAGGCCAGTTCGGGTAGCTTTGCACCCTTCTGGCGCGACTTTGGTGCAGAGGATGCTGGATGCGCGCCCCCAATGCAGAAATCTCCACGAACAAACGGAAAGTCGGAATTAAGTGCCGTCAGTTGGAGATGAAAGAGGACGAAGAGAGGAATGACTTCTATGTTGAAGACTTTTGCAGAAGGAGCCCCGGATTTTCTGCAGAAGTCGATGAAGATGGTTGATGTAGAACGCCCAGATCGAGCCTTCTCCTTCTTCTCGGGATCGATTTCTTGACTTCGGATCGCCTTTGGACGTCGGGACGGCTTTGGAGAAGAGCTTGGACGACCTCTGGACGAGCTAGGCACCGGGGATTAACCTTGGGTCGCTGAGAATGGCCCTCAATTTATAGGGGAAGGAAGCCGGTGCAAAATTTAGAAACTGGACCTACCGCGCCCCCGTGTTTCAAAGAGAAGGAGGGCGTGCAGGGCGCGCCCTCAAACCAGGGGCGCGCAGGGCGCGCCCGGGGCGCGGTCCCGCGCGCCCCGTTTCAAAGGAAGCGGGGGCGCGTTACGCGTCTCACTGCTAAAAATCGACGGAAACTTCCGGAAATTGCTAAAAATCGACTTGACATACGTAACGCACCCCCGAACCGGGGGCGCGGTACAAATGATCAAAAATCCTGCGCGTAAACCTTCCAAAAATCCAGTTTAGAAGGTGCTAATCGGGGAAATTTGCGATTTAAAGAAACCGACCGCGCCCCCGCTTTTCAAAGGAACCGGGGGCGCGCAGGGCGCACCCCCAGTTTGAGGGCGCGCAGGGCGCGCCACCGGGTTGAGGGCGCGCAGGGCGCGCCCTCCTCTTTCAAAGGGAGCGGGGGCGCAGTACACTCTCTCTCCTGCGCGCGTGTTCCACGAGCCGTATCTTGCAAACGGGATGTCCGATTCGGCTCCCATTTGTTGCGTTGGAAAGAGGGCCTTCAACTGCACCTCCTCAAGTCGGTAAACCAGCCGGCGTGACTTCCGATATGTTCGCACGGGGCTTTCTACCGGTTTACCCTCTCGCGGAAAGCTGAAACCCGGGGCGAAGATCCGAAAGAGCACGATTCCGATCGAGAAATCTCAGGTCAACTCGGGATGACTTAAAATGATGACCGAACAAGTTCGGTATGATCGGACAATCCGAAGTCATCGAAAAATCTGAGATTAACCCGGTAAACGTGAATCGAAAGCCGTAAAAGCTGCAAAACCCTAAAAGTTACCGAACCGGATGTATGGCCCCGGTTGATGAAAATATTCGGCTAGAATCGACCCGGATGACCCGAAAAGACCCGGTGATGACCGGAAAGGCCTAATACATGGTCCGAGATAGCCGTGTCAGCTGCATCAAAAGAGTCGTAACGAATGCCGTCATTGACCGACGCCTACCGAAATGACTTCTCGGAAACCCTGAATGTTACGGAACACATGCGGGACTCCCGAGACCTTCAATTATGGACCATTCAAGGTCGGTCATCGAGCAGGCTTCGAGTTTTTACAGTTCACGTGCGGCTCTCGCTTGAAGGTTACGGCAATATTCCGGAAATCATTGGTTCATTCTCACCTAACAAGGGGGGCTCCACCAATGTCCTTAGCTCATCTCCACGAGGTAGTCCGGATCAGATAATGGTCAAATAAAGGATATCGCCTATGGAATAAGAGTCTAGGGCTCCGAATCAAGCCAATTTGGCGTGTCTACAGGGGGGTCCCCGCTCCAAGTTGCAACGTAACTGGGAAGGGCCTTTTGTAATCAATGAAAAGTATCCAGGAAATACATTGGAATTGACTAATGCAGATAGAGAATATTTGAATCATCCTTGGAATGGAGTTTACCTCAAAAAGTACTTTTCATAAAAATGGAGAAACCACTGGTATAACCTCAAGTCATCGATCCTAGGTTGTTCGTTAGAAGTCAAGGGTAGGTACCATCCTACACACACAACACTTCCCGATCCTAAAATCCAGACAACCCGACACTAGAGAAAGGCAAGGCAGAAATATAGAAATGGAAGGAGTACCCTTACCCTATTCTCTTCTACTCTGTCTAAGATAGGGAGAGAAGATTAGAGAGGGGTAGAATCGAAAACACTCGCTACCCTAGTAGGAGGCCGTCTCAGAGGGTACAAAAGGGTGCCAAAAGATGGGCAATGAACCCCTCAGGTTAGAAAAAGAAAAATGATCAACCTGTCTGAATGAGTACCCAGAATGATAGTCAAGGCAAAAGGCACTAAAAGATGGGCAATGTCCCCACGGGTCAAAAAAAACCTGTCCAAATATGTGCCACATAGAAAAGAGCAAAAGAATAAGAGAGACGCAAAGAGGCCGAACCCCAATGGGTAATTTGAGTGAGAGTAGAGAAATCCCTCTCAACATCTCCAAACCCTATCAAGGACTTCCTCTATACTCTTCCTCCTTAAACCCCTAGGGTAGGGTAAACAGACCAAATCCAGGTGGAATCCAAGCCGATCAAAGGAAGAAGGTTAGAAGGATTCTAGGTAGGGAACTTTATTTTTACACGTGGCATCTACCACTTGAATCTTGACAAACCCGAAAGACCGATGAATTGTCTCAAATACCAGCATTTTCTCCACAAAAAAGATGAATATTTCAAAAATTACAAAAAAAGTGAATACATATTTCAAAAATCTAAAAAAAGTGAATATTTTAAAAAATCCAAAAAAAGGGAAAAAGTGAATATTTTCAAAATCCAAAAAAGGAATATTTCAAAAAAAAAAATTAATATTTCAAAACTCCAAAAAATTGCATATTTCAAAAATCTAAAAAATTTGAATACTTTTGAAAATCCAAAAAAAATGAATATTTCTAAGAAAACCAAATAAATGCTCAATCATGATCATTGTCTTAGTTGCATCCATTTTTATGTTACAGTCAAGCATATTTCCATTCCTGTATTGCATATCCCTTTTTTATTTAATTACCTTGTTAAGAAGGCTCTCCCCTTTGACTTAAGTCAAAGTTGACCATAATAAGCAAAGGGATGAGTCACGGTGAAGATCTAATCCCCTTTCTATCAAGTGTTTCAGGCATTTCAATACAGGAGAGGAGAGGATTCATACCACAACAGATAAGTTCTCTCAACCCTTACCCTCCATTTCATTTAAGTCATTTGTTTTATTCTACCTTGTTAAGAAGGCTCCTCCCTTTGACTCAAAATTAAGGCAAACGATATACAAGCAAAGGGATGAGTCATGATGAAAATTTAATCATCTTTGCTAAGTGTCTTTAGGAGCTGAAGAAGCAAAGGAGAAGGGCCATCAGACAACCTTTTAAGTCCAACAGGTCTGCATTGTGAGATCAGTATTCCCCAAGGGACGTCATGCCAACCTTGTGGCGAAAAGAGAGGAAGCGCCACCCAACTGAACATTATAGTGGAGCTGTATTCTGTCAGAAGGCAAGATAAGGATGGACCAGAGATACTGATGAATCAGGCAGTCGATGCAAGTTGATAGACCATGCCGGAAGACTTAATTCAAATCCACATTCACATTAATCTCACATCATCACCATCACTCCATTTTGCACTGCTATCTGTCACCTAGTTATGTTAGGTCCATTTGATATGTATTATATGCATTAATGTTGAAGACCTTGAGAGTGAAGGTGACTAGGCCCGAGATCCCCTTCAACAAAATCTACGACGGCTTGGTCATTTCTTCATACTCACGGATAAGCCAAAATTGAACGTTGGAGGGACGATGGTTCCTAATCGGGTGTCTTGACCTCCGATAGACAATCTATATCTTCAACTAATTTCTACATAATTTTCTATGTTTTCACATCCATCTCCTTTTCATTCTTCATCATTACCAATTTTATCCCTTCATGTTTTATTCTTTTCTTTCTTTCATCCCATCATGTTTTATTCTTTCATTTCTTTTATCCCACCGTGTCTTTTATTTTATCCCACCATGTCATGACAATTGTCACACCATTGTTTATTCTTTCCCATCATTCTATGTTAGTCCCACCATTATCTTTCAATCCCACTATGGCTTAAATCTGTTTTGTTGTTTTCCGAATACTCGGTTTTCTGCCAGAGCATGATTCATGGTTTTCACGATACCCGAGCAATTTTGTTATACTTAAACGAACCCTTTTAGAATTTGAGATTATTCCACTCAGAATTAAACTGAGTATTTTGGTGAAACTTGAATGAACTTGAGATTCCAAATATGATAGATTGGTATTCTTTTAATTTTAAGATCAACTTTTCTTTTAAAACTTTAGCCCATCACATTATAAGAACACCGCAAAGTTCGGGTTGCTGGCTGATGATGAACCTACGAATTCGAGGACTCCTCACCACGCTGAGGTTTGGCTACATCATTTATCCTTTATCCTTTACTTTTCATCTCTCGTGCCAAGGGCATGTCTTTTACCAATCAATTATGTGAGGTTTTGATAGAACATGAAAGTGATCTAGAATACTCAGAGAGATTCAATTTGCTGGATTGGGTAGATAAGCGTGTCTATATCTACACCTTGATGCCACCTTTTCAGTCCATCACCATTCCATTCCACTACATTCATCTACACTCACTTCCATTCCATTACAGTTCACTTCGAATCACTCCGCTTCATTACATGCCACTCCCTTACAAAGCCGACATCAAGGCGAGGCAAGCTGTAGACGCGCCAAATTTGCCTAATTCAAAGCATAAAACTCATGTTTTTATAGGGTAACATGTATGATTGACCTTATAATGATGCCAGGTCTTTTTAAGTTGATTTGGAGCTTCGCCAAACGAAATTGGATGTTTTCCGAAGTTTTCCGTAAAAAGCCGTAATTTCTGAGCAAAATTCACACGTAAATCATGTAAACGCGGAAGTTGGCTGAATGACCAATGCCTAATGATCATGCATTGAAGTTTATGGTCATATTCATACCCCGTACAAGTTTTGTTGCATACCGTGCCTTTCCGGTTTGCCGTCGGAGTCATTTCGACGAGTATCGGATCTTCTGTTCGCTGCCCTAACTTCCGTACAAAATTCTGAAGTTTTGTATGGTGTGATGGCCTATATGATGCCATATAAAGCTTCTTCGGCATGTTATCTTTCCAACGCAACAAACGGCGTCTAATTTCGAGTTCGGGAGTGTTCGCAATGGCTTCTGGAAGAAGGACGTGCAAAAAATAGTCCCATGCGCCCAGGTCCCTGGTCACATGCGCCCAGGACCCAGGGCACGTGCCCATGCACCCTACCAGTGAGGCACATGACCTCGTGCCCTCACTTGAGGGCACATGCACCCTACCCTTGAGGCACAAGGGAACCAGTTTTTCACCAGGACTCTACCACTGAATCGATCGACCGGATAAGGTCAAATTTTTTGGGAACAGTGCCATGCGCCATGCACCAGGGCGCATGCACCCTGGGGTAGGGTGCAAGGTGCCCTATTTTTTAGTCTTGATCGCGTCGTTCGTTCTCCTATAAATTGACTCTGATTTTGGTCATTCCAAAGGTAGGAGCACGACCCCCCAGGCATATCATGACGTCCAACCTCCCTCGTACATCGATTTTGTAATTTTTAGAAAGAGAATTTCGAGTTTTTAGAGGGAGAAAAGTTGGTTCAAGAGAGAGGAAGGCTGTTCTGTAGGTGATCAGCCATGTCTTTCTTCTTTGGCCTCTACAGCAGTGTGTGGACGTCTGCTGCGTGAGCTCTCTTCATCAAAGTTCTTCCTCTCCAAGTCTTCTTGAGTTTGCAATTAATGGCACTTGATTCCTAAGTTGGGGCTGGGTGTGATGAGCGCAGAAACAAAGTCGCGCCTGGCAGATCCTGGACTGCTGCTTGGCTTTTTCGACAACCCAGATTTGGCCATATCTTTCTCAATTCTACTCAGAATCTTTCTGTTCTTTTTCCTATATATTTGTTTCATGATTCTCCATACTCCTATCATTTTTTTTACATTTTTTTGCATTACTTTTAGTCTGTTAATACGAAAATAGAAAAAGAGGGGGTTAGAGATAACCCGAATCCGGTCAGTTTCTAGTCAATTGTGTGTTTCATGTTATTCTCTTTACATATACTCCACTTTTTTTAGTTCTAATAGTCTCTTTCACTTGTTTATTTATCTAGGTGCACATAAAATCAAGCACCCATGCGTTGAGGACTCTTCTTCATCGGCCGGCCGAAGAAGGTGAAGCTTTAACCCACATTCTTCACGCTAAGGTACACACGGTCAAATTTAATTTCATAAATCGGAACCCACGGTTCCTGGCGACCACATATCTTAATTTATTTCTTCTCACCCTCCTCTCACATGACCCGAACCGTCTCTTTGATGATCGAGCGACGCCAAGGGATGAAAGTTCGGGGATCAATGTGAGTGTGGGACTGAGGTGAGAGGTGCTTTCCGAGTTTTCTTCTTTCTTTATCATTCCCTCTTGAGGTGATGATATGGATTCACAAACTTCCTCGAAAAGGAGAAGGCCCCATCAAATTTTCAGATCCTACACTATCATCTTCAGCCATCATCATGGTCTCCTCTTTGATAAAGAAGGTGTGGAGTCCCATGGCATATCCTGGCTGGAAGACCCTCCTTGTGATGGAATCCTCTTCGTATCCCAAACCCTAACTGTGTGGCCTTTTCTCAGTTTAAATTGGCGGAGTGATCCCTTGAAGATCCTTACCTAAACCTTTTCCAGGTTTATAGCCCAATTTCATCATCATCTGCCATCCCACTATGTCCGGTAGAGAGGCGGTCATGCATCTGACTTCTGGTAATTCTCCCACGGAGATCTGGGGTTGTATTGACAGTCCTAAGGGTGATGTAAAAGTAGCATCATTCATATCATCTCTTACAGGCATGCTAGTCACCACTTGTCCTTTAAAGGGAAACTTTATGCATTGGTGGTTTGTTGAAGCCACAGCTCCTATTGCCTCCAAGTATAGCCTCCCAATTATAGCCCGAAAAGTTGGATCCAATTCTAGAACAAGAAAATCTGTTGTGACCATACATGGTCTAAGTTTAACTTCTAGAGTGACCACCCCATGTGCAGACTTCTTGGAGTTGTCATAGGCTGTCACCATGGCACAAGATGGCTTGATTTCTTGTTCTGAAATGCCGCACAACTGCAAAGTTTCTAGTGGCATAACATTGATAGAAGCTCCTGTGTCAACCAAACAGGATTTCACTTCGACATTGCAGATGATAAAAGCCACATGCAAAGCATATCTCCTGACCTCTGGATCTGTTAATTCTTCCTGAGAGAAAGTGAGTGTTGGGTGCTCACTTCTAGGGGCTAACACTAAAGTGATCTTATCAGGTGGGAGATCTTCACTCACCATGACCCTTTGCAAATACTGCTGTAGAATCTCCTGGTGCACCTTTGATCTTTTGATCAACTCAAGTATGGAAATACGGCCCAGTGTCTTATCTAAATGTTTCAACAAATCATACGCCGTGCCCATCATTGGTTCTTCCACTTGTTCCTCCTCCACTGGATCCTGCGGTTGAGTACCGGCTTGGGGAAAGAGCCTTTGGAACATCCTCCCACTCCGAAACACCGGGGCTATTTGGCGGTCGGGTAGAGGTGATGGGTTAACTGGGGTGGACTGTGGTGGAACAGGTGGTGTAGGTGCAGATATGGTAGGCAATGGGATTGGTGGTTCTAGGATGATTGGGTTAGTGGGTAGAGGGGTAGGATATGGAGGTGGTAGTGATGGTGATACTGGTGGCTTGATAAGAAGAGGCCGAGGTGCAGGAGTGGTTGATGGGTTTAATGAAGGTGCTGGTAATGTGGTAGGTTGTAGAGTTGGTGGTATGATATATTGGGGTGTTAGAGCGGAAGAGCTCATAGGCTGGGGGTTCAGGTTTGATGGTGATTGTGGTGGTCGTATGAGCAAGGGCCGGTGTAGCAATGGTTGAAGGAGGTGCAGTTAAGGAGGGGGCTGGCCTAATGATGAGTCGGCGAGAAGAAGTGGCGGCCAGTGGTTGGGTTATTGAGCTTGGTGGTGGTTTTGGAGTAGAAGGTGCAAGGATTATTTGTCTAAGAGGGTTCCTAGCAAGAGGCCTAGCTGGGTTGACAACCTTGAGCACGGCTGGCATCTCCCTGGACAATGGAGTGCACTAGACCAATTCCTGGGTTTGGACGTGCTGGTGCCGGTGCTGGAGCGGGAGAATGTAATGGGAGCGGATTATGAACAATCCCTAAACTGGGTTGTTGTTGAGGTTGAGCCGGTGGACGCTGCCGCTATTGCTGCCTAGCCTTCATTGCCTGTATGCATTCCCCAATTTGAGCCCATTCAATGTTGCCTTGGTCATTCAGATCGTGGATGTAATCCTTGAATTGAAAACATACTTCTACAGTGTGATTAGGACACCGGTGGTAAGCACAGTATCGGGACTTGTCTGCATTTATTGGCCAAACCTCTCTTTCCTTGGGTAATTCCAACTATTTTATGCCATAAGTACATTGAAGATGTCGGTCAAGGAGTAAGGGAGTTGTCGGTAATTCTCTCTCCTAGGACCTCCCCTTCTTTGTGCCTGATTGGGTGGTGGCGGTGCCCTATTGTAGGTAGGTTGACGAGGTTGCTGGGGTTGTACTACTGGCTGAGGGGGGTTGTTGTGGTTGTCGTGGTTGTTGTGGCCTAACCTATTGGTGAGGGGGGTAATAGGAAAGGTTTTGTGGTGGGTTTCTGAACTAGTTTTGACGGTTCCCTCCCTAGTTCCCCACAATGTTTATAGCTTCGTTGTTGACCACTCCTTCGGTTGTAGGACCAACTGGTGTAGAGGGGGTTTTCCTGAAGTTTCTAGGTTTGGGATCAAAAGGGTTTATCATTCTGGCATCTTTGAAGTGGGCTTGCAAGTATCGGGAACTGTTATAGAGTTCATTCATGGTTGTAGGACGGTGCATGATCAATACATTCTTTAGAGCTGGTGTGGTGTTCTCGATAAGCATCTTTACTTGTTCCCCTTCAGAAATCACATCTGTCAATTTCTCTGCCATTCCCCTCCAGCGATCAGCAAACTTTATGAAGTCCTCTTCGAGCTTCATCTTCTCAGTAAACAAATATGTGATGGAGCATGATGGTGCCACCCGGTCTCTGTATCTTTGCAAAAATTTGGTCTTGACAATATCAAAGTCTCCTACCTCAAAGGGGTCGAGCGAGTAGAACCATTCCAATGTAGACCCTTCTAGTGATCGACGAAATAAGAAAGCAAGAACCCTATGATCATTTTTCTAGAATGAGGATTCATAGAGAAAATCTTTAAGGTAAAGAAAAGGATTGCCAGTACCATTGTAGTGGCGATAAACTGATAGTTCAAAAGGTGGCAGGTGAAGAATTGGCAAAGAAGGAATAGAGATCTTAGAAACTGATTTGGAGTCCAGGAGACATCTCAGCTCTTCATAGTGTTTATTCATCTTGGTGAGTTAATCCATGATTGCCTAGGTGAGAGCAGTTCTTGGTTTACTGGTAGGGGTATGTGGTTAGAGGCATGGTTTTGGAATTGAGGAGCATGACTTGGTAAATTTACTGAAGATTGTCCCATGACTTGGTGGGCCAAGGGAGCAGCATGGTTGACATAGGGTGGCTGAACAAATGATGGTTGAACCACAGATGGTTGAACTACAGATGGTTGAACTATAGATGGTTGAACTACAGATGGTTGTGCTGATGATGGATAAATCACAGATTGTTGAACTATAGGTGGTTGAACAAAGGGTGATTGAATGAGTGGTGGTCGAACTAGAGGACAAGGAGATGAGGCAACTTGGTTGGCTTTAGCCTGATCTGAGGCAATTTTTCCCTTCACCATGGATTGTATGCGGGCATAGGTTTCTGGGTTAGTATAGAGAGACAACTCCCTAAAGAGTTGATCAACATCATGAGGAGTAGATGGTTGAGGGACCACTTGCGCTTCTGACTCAAACAATGGATTAACAAGACTATCTGATGGAATTGGTTGATGACTCATCTCGTGCTCTCGATGTTCAGCTTGTTCCGCCATTCCAACGTGCCTTCCAGACATTAATTGCATCAAACAAGTTGGCAAAATAAACAAAGAACTTTTTTTTTTGTTTTTTTTAGTATCTTGCAAAAAATGTTAGAGTTTTGAATTTTTGTTTGACAAACAAGTAATGCAAAGACATGAAAGCAAGATTACGCAATAATTTTTATTATACTTTAGGTTTATGGATTTTTTATGAATTGTTCTTTCAACAAATGGGTTAGGATCCTAACTCCAATCTCCAATGACCTAGGTTTCACACAATCTCACCACGCGTAGGTAACATAGGATGCTTCGGGTTTTGGGGAGTGGTAAAACCAACCTGATCGTGAAGAGGAATACTCCATGTATGAGGAATTACGGAGGCCTTGATGAAAGCCAACCAAGTCAACTAGGAAAAAATATCCCAGAAGAGAGGTCAGAATCCACCAAGAAGGTGTTTTGGATGGGAGGGGTAAATGGGAGAGTGGGCTCCCACCTCAAAAAAGTGTAAAAGAAGGAGGTAGAGAGAAGGAGCAGAGAATGCAATCAAGTAATAAGCAAAATATAAACTTAAATAAACAAGCAATCACACAAGACAAGCAATTAGAAACTAGACAAGCAACTAGAAACTAGAATCTAGACCTTGTTTCTTATGTGAGCCAAATGGAGATAGTAAAAAGTGATGGAAAGAAGAGGGTTCATATCTGATAGCCAAGCAAAAGGGTGGTCCACGTGGGGACCGATGTAAGAATA
Source organism: Cryptocoryne crispatula var. balansae (assembly GCA_036172225.1). NCBI lineage: Eukaryota > Viridiplantae > Streptophyta > Magnoliopsida > Alismatales > Araceae > Cryptocoryne > Cryptocoryne crispatula. Next base: position 33,330,149 of record CM069932.1, read on the forward strand.
AGCTGGTTCACATGGGAACCGGGGTAAAAAGTAAAGGTGGTTCACTCGGGAACCAGTTTTTGGGTAAAAAAGGGTGGTTCACGTGGGAACTGGTTTGAATGGTCAAAGGAGGGCCACGTGGGGCCAATTAAAGGTGAAAAAGGATCTGATCCAAGTGGGGATAGATCTGAAGGAAAGTGGTTTGGTTCACGTGGGAACCGAAGTAAAGAAAGAGATTGGTTCACGCGGGAACCGGCTTAAAAGGAAAAGGGTAGTTCACACAGGAACCGGTTTAAATGACAACATAAAAATAAAAGAGGGTCACGTGGTGACCAAATTGAGGGTGATAACCTGCATAAAAGTGGAAAAATATGATTTTAATGACTGAAAATAAATTTTGGTTCACGTGGGAACCGGTTTGTAGAAAACAGTTGGTTCGCGCGGGAACCGGTTTTAAAGCAAAGGTGGGTTCACGCGGGAACCAACTGAAATAAAATGATAGAAATTAAATGAGGTACTTGGCACTTCAGATATGATGAAATATGGGTGAAATCAGAAATTTTGAGATGGCATGAAATTAAGAAAGGTGGAAAGAAGGAAAGGCTTACGTGGGAACCGGTCTAGAACTAGAACTAGTTGCAAACAAAACACTAAGCACCCACGATTGAAGACATTGCTTGTCCCACCATGGTCGCCACAAAGCTGTCGACTCTGAAAATTCGTTGGGGCCTCTCCTTTTCAAGGAAGTCCGTGAATCCAGATCGTCACCTCAAGAGGAGATGAGAAAGAAAGAAGAAAACATGAAAAGCAACTCTCACCTTGGTCCCACACTCACATTGATCCCCGAACTTTCATCTCTTGGCGTCGCTCGATCACCAAAGAGACGGTTTGGGTCATGTGGGAGGAGGGTAAGAAGAATAAAATTAAGACATGTGGTCGCCAGGAACCGCGGGTTCCGATTTATAAAATAAAGATGATCGTGTGTACCTTAGCGTGAAGAGTGTGGGTTAAAGCTTCTCCTTCTTTGGCCGGCTGACAAAGAAGAGTCCTCAACGCGGTGGGTGCTTTATTTTATATGCAACTAGACAAACAAACAAGTGAAAAAAACAATTATAACTAGACAAAGTGGAGTATATGTAAAGGAAAATAACATGGAACACACAATTGTGAAAAAACCGAGCAGCAGTCCAGGATCTGCCAGGCGCGACTTTACTTCTGCGCTTGTCACGACCAGCCCAGACCTTGGAATTAAGTGCCCTCGATTGAAAACTGAAGAAGACTTGAGGAGGAAGAACTTTGATGAAGAGAGCTCAGGCAGCATACGTCCACATGCTGCTCTAGAGGCCGAAGAAGAGAGACCTGACAGATCACCTACAGACCAGCCTTCCTCTCTCTTGAACCAACATCTTTCTCTAAAAACTCTAAATTCTCTCTATAAAAATCAAAAAATTTATGCATGAGGAAGCTTGGATGTCTTGAGATGCCTGAGGGGTCATGCACATGCTTTTGGAACAACCAGAATCAGAGTTTATTTATAGAAGAACGACCGATCTTATTAGGTCTAAAAAACAGGGTGCCTTGCGCCTTGCCCCGGGGCTCATGAGCCCTGGTGCAGGGCACATGCACCCCACTGAGGGGCGCATGTGCCGCCCAGTGAGGGTGCATGCTATCCTTCCAAAATTTTTGGTCTTATCCGGTTCGATCCGTTCAGCTGTAGAGTCCCAGTGAAAAACTGGTTCCCTCATGCCTCAAGGGTAGGGCGCATATGCCCTCAATTCCGGGCACAAGGTCATGTGCCTCAGGGGTAGGGCGCATGGCCACGTGCCCCGGGTTCTGGGCGCATGTGACCAGGGACCTGGGCGCATGGGACTATTTTGCGCGTCCTTCTTCCGTAAGCCATTATGAACACTCCCGAACTCAGAATTCGATGCCGTTTGTTGCATTGGAAATATAACAGGACAAAGAATATCTCTATAGCATTGGATAAGATATCACACCCTATAAAACTTCAGAATTTTTATGGAATTTCGGAAAGTGAACAGAAGATCCGATACTGGTCAAAATGACTCCGACGAAAAACCGAAAAGGCATGACATGAAGAAAAACTTGTCCGGAGTGTGAATAAGACAATAACCTTCAATGCATGATCATTAGGCATTGGTAATTAAGCCAATTTTCATGTTTACACAATTTACGTGTGGCTTTCGCTCGGAAATTACAGCTTTTTGCGAAAAACTTCAGAAAACATCTGATTTTGTTCGGCGAAGCTCCAAATCCATTTTAAAAGGACCCGGCATCATTCTAAGGTCAATCACACATGTTTCCCTATAAAACATAAGTTTTATGCTCTAAATTAGGCGAATTTGGCATGACTACACCGATTTTATTAGTTTTCTATTTTCGTCGTTTGGTTCCGATTGAGATAAATTCTAAAGGAACCTATAGGAATCGTCGCTTCTGCTACACCAAATTTTTATGAACGATTCCTTACATATACCTCCTCCGAAAAATATAAAAGAAATTCAAGGATTAATTGGGAGGTTACAGTTTATCTGTCAGTTCTCTCACAACATTCCCAAAGGTGTAAACCTTTCTATAAGTTAACCAAGGTGGGGGCCAAGTTTAAATGGGATTCAAAGTCATTTGATGGTTTGAAAAGATACCTGGCTAGTCCCCCTGTGCTTAGACCACTAGTCTCTGGCAATCCTTTAGTTTTATATATCTGAGTTTTGGAGAATTCTCTTGGGGCAATCCTTGCACAAGTGGATGAAGAAGGAAAAGAGCGGGCAACTTACTATTTGTCCAAGATTTTTGATTTGTGTGAGTAGAAGTATACTGCAGTGGAGAAGACATGTGCTACACTAGTCTGGGTAGTTTAGAAGCTTAAACACTGTTTTCTTGCTCATGAGGCCAACCTTACTGCTCGCATCAATCCCATCAAATTTCGTCTAGAGAAAACTATTCTAACTGATTGGTTAGGTTGTTGGTAGAGCTTTCTTTCACAGTTTGATATCACCTATGTCTTTTAGATGGCGATTAAGGGCTATGCCATTGCCGAACATCTGGCCCACCATCCAGTACCCATCTTTGACCCAGTCCAATCAGAGCTCCTGGATGACGAACTAATATTGATCCAATCTTCCAATATTTGGACATTATATTTTGACGAGGCTCTAAATTCACTCATTAGGGGAATATGAATCATCCTTCTATCAGCTAAACCTTCTATCATCTAAATGTGTCACCATTCCATAGGCATTTCAGCTTGACTTTTCAGCAAGCAACAATATATATGAATATGAAGCCTTGCTGGCTAGGCTAGAGGCTATTCACTTCTATGGTGCCACTGAACTAAAGATGGTAGGAGATATCCAACTAATTTTGTGCCAAATCCTAACCAAATATCGAACTTCTCATATGAACCTCAAGCCCCACCAAGAACTCACCTCTTGCTACATCAAGTTGTTTTCCAAACTCACTTTTGTTCACATTCCTTGAGATTAGAATATCCTTGTTGATACCCTAGCCTCCTTAGCTTCATCTCTATTAGTCCCGCTAGACAAATAGGTGCAGACTATCCATGTCCGTAGGAGGTCAATGCCGACGATTAAGGATGGACAATTTCTGAAGGTTAAGGAGAGATTTGGCAAGAAGGAATACCTGGAGTAGAAAGAGGAGATTTCTTTAGTTGAGTTGGAAGAATTAGATGAGGGTGAGAGGCCTTGGTATAATGAGATTGCAAGGTATTGTCAAGATCAGTCTTATCCACTTGGATCTATTATAAAGAGAAGAAGGCCATCAAGAGAGTATCCTAGAGGTATACCATCTTGGGAGGGGTTCTCTACAAGAAGAGCCTGAGTGGAATCTTACTTAGATGCGTTGATGAAGAAGAAGCTGAGTTGGTACTTACAGAAGCACATTCTGGGGTTTGTGGGGGCCATGTCAATGCTCAAGCTCTTGCCACAAAAAACGTCTGGCAAGGGTATTACTGGCCAACCCTAGAAGAAGATTGCTCCATCTTTGTCCAGCACTGTCACTCTTGCCAACTCCAAGCCAACAAGATCCATTCTACCACATCTTCCCTTCACCCGATTCATACCCCATGGCCCTTCGCCATGTGGGCTTTTGATATCATTGGCCCATTAAGTGATCTTAACTCTGAAGTCCACTCCAAATCATTCATCTTGATGGCTACTGAGTACTTCACCAAGTGGGCAAAAGCGGAAGCATTTGAGAAGATCAAGGCATCAACACTATGCTCCTTCATCAAGCGCAACATCATGGCCAGGTTTGGGATTTCTAGCAACATCATCACTGATAATAGACCACAATTTCTCTCTCAAGACCTGCGTAATCTATGCAACAGTTACCACATTGCATTGCATCATTCAACTCCATACTATTCGCAAGGCAATGGTCAAGTAGAAGCCACCAATAAAACCTTGATTAAGATTATCAAGAAAACTTGTAAGTCTAGCAAGTTTGCGGATTGGCCAGATAAACTTGTAGATGCCCTATGGGCTTATCGTACATCTATGCAGTCCCCCACTGGTCAAACCTCGTATGCCCTCGCATATGGGACAGAAGCAGTGGTCCCGTACAAAGTACTCCTTCCATCACTCCAAGTTTAGATCGATAGGGATATCCCCATCATTGAGAGACAAGAATCTTTCCTTCCACAACTTGAACTCCTAGATCAAAGAAGGTTGACCACCTCCGAGCATGCCCAGACTTATCAGAATAGACTCAAAAGGTTTTATCAAAAGAGGGTGGTAGAGATGAAATTCGAAATTGGTGAGATGGTTGTCAAACATATATTCGTTAAGTCGGGTGGTCCCCGCTCCAAGTTGCAACCTAACTATGAAGGGCCTTTCATTATCACTGAAAAATATTCATGCAACGCATATTAGCTAACCAATGCCGATAGAGAAAAACCGAATTATCTGTGGAATGATGTTTACATCAAAAAATATTTTTCTTAAAGAAATGGAGAATCTTTGATATGATATTAAGTCATTGATCCTGTAGTGTTCACTAGAGGACAAGGGTAGACAACACTTTGCACACATAACACCTCCCGATCCCAAAATCTAGATAGCCCGACATTCGAAAGAGGCAAGGCAGAACCTAGAAGGCAGAAAGGGACCCTTACCCTATTCTTTTCTATTCTATCCAAGATAGGTGAAGAAGGTTAGAGGAGGATAGTATCGAAAATGCTCCCTACCTTAGTTGGAGGCTATCTCATAGGGTGCAAAAGGGTGCCAAAAGATAGGCAATGAACCCCACATGTTTAAACAAATATGGGCATGTTTGAATGAGTACCCAGAAAAGTAGAAAAACGAGAAAAGGCACCAAAAGATGGGCAATGTTCCCATAAGTCAAAGACTTGTCCAAATGAGTGCCACATGTAGAAAAGACCCGAAGAGGTCGAACCCAACGGGCAAATTGGGCATGAGTAGAGAAACCCTTCTCGATATCTCCAATTCCTATCAAGGACTTCTTTCACTATCCTTCCTTCCTAAACCCCTAGGGTAGGGTAAGTTGTCCAAATTCAGGGGGGAACCCAAGCTGATCAAGAAAAGAAGGCAAGAAAGATTTTGGGTAGGGAACCACATTTTCACATGGTGTGTACCATTTGAATCTTAATTAATACTCAAGGACCATTGAATTATGTTAATACCAAAACATTCTCCATAAAAGTCCAAATTTTTTTTGAATATATTAAAAAGATCTCAAAAAATTAATTATTTTTTAAAATCCCAAACAAATTAATATTTTAAACAAATTTTAAAAAATTGAATATTTTAAAAAATCTAAAAAAATACATTATTTAACATAGCTTAACCTTGGTTTTTTCCTTTGCCTGCATTCAAGTTTATCTTTCTGTCTTACATGTTTCCATTTCTACATTGCATATTTATCTTTGTTATCACCTCATTAAGAGGGCTCTTCCCTTTGCCCTAAGTCAAAGTTGGCCATACTAGGCAAAGGGATGAGTCGTTGTGAAGATATGATCCTTTTTTATCAAGTGTTTCAGAGACTTTAAATTAAGAGGGAAAGGCTCTGTTAATGGCAGGTAAGTTCTCTTAACCATTTCATTCTAGTCATTTAATTTATTTTATTACACCTTGTTAAGAAGGCTCCTCCCTCTAACTTACGTCAAGGTAGACATCAATAGGCAAAGGGTGAATATTTAATCTCCTTTATCAAGTGTTTCAGGAATTTATGAACGAAAGGGAAGGAATTCTCGCCATGACAGGTAAGTCCTCTCGACCCTACTCACATCTCATATTTTTAGTCATTGTTTTATTCCACCTTGTTAATAAGGCTACCCCCTTGACAAATAAGCAAGGCAAGATGACAATAAGCAAGGGGGTAAGCCATGGCACAGATCTAACCCCTTTATTGAGCATTTCAGAAAAGAAACACAAGTCAAGGAGGAGGGGAGGTCTCGCCAGTAGGTATCTTTCTTACACTACATCTACTATTTGATTTTATTATTATTGTTTTTGTTGTTTACCATCCTTTAGAAAGGCTTATCCCCTTGATAAACTCGTAAGGGGCCAAGCCAAAATGTGATACTGATTATCCTTTTGAGTAATGTCGCACAGATAAAAGTAGATCAAACCACTTTAAAGTAGACAAGGATTTGAATACATTATCAAGACATTATCAAGTGCTACAACAAGAAAGAAAAGTAGCTACAACAATAGAAAAGCTAAGTCTGCTACAGATATCAGTGTTTGTTGCCGCCCACTCTAGGGGAACAACCACATGGAGGAGGCATGAAAGCCATGTCCGCTAACACTGTCGTAGTTGCCTCATTCTAGCGATGCTCAGAAGAAGTGGCCAAGTACGTAGTGGCACCACTCATGTGGCTCTGACTATACCCCTACTGGCTCTAGTCATGGTGACTTCGTCTACGAGGGGTGCCACCACTCCTGTGTGTGTCACTTTGATGGGAGCTGCTCTGATGCATATGGCTTTGGCTTGGCTGAGCAGGGACACTCTGGCGGTATACCTGCAATGTCGCCTCTACCATCACCAAACAAACCTACAACTACAGGTGCATCTGCTCCAAGGACCGGTTGGCCTAACTATGCTGCCACTCCATCTCGCGCATGGCTCTCTCATGCTACAAATAGAGATCTGAGATGACCATCTATGAATGAAGATCAGCCGGGGCAAACTACCATGTCTCCACCTTGGTCTCCAAGGACTGGATGCGGGCAGACAAAGAAGCAACAACACCTTGAAGCTTGGCAACCTAGAAAAAGAAAAAAGAACATAAGCCAAGAAGATCAACAATCAGAAAAAAGAATCAGTTAACGATACCTCAGCCTCCCTAGTCGCTAGGGTCTCCCTTGCCTCGCTAAAATGCTGGCGAAGCTCAGCCACTTCTTCCCTCGACAAAGAAGGAGGTGAACCCTTGGTGCGGCCCTTGCGCTACAAGCAGAAAAGAGAACATGTCAAAGCCAGCCAAGTAGTACAACAAAAATAGAAGTCAAGGCTAAATCTTCACCTCGGTCTCCAAGGTGGTGCGAATAGAAGCCACCTCATGTTGTAGACCAACTATCTCCATCCTTTGATGCAACAGTAAAACCCGGGCTTCTTGAAATGTCACATAGGTTAAAAGAAGAAACAATCTAGAATCAAGTTAAAGGCAAAAGAAAGAAACATTACCTGACCCTCATGGATGAACAGGTGTCCATATGCCTCCTCATAGCAGTGAAGGTAGGCTAGGCTATCCTGCTCCTAGCCAATAACTACCTCACCGCCCTCATACCATAATGCAATGGAGGCCAGGAAATCTCCACCTAGTCCACTAGAAAGATCAGATGCCTAGGGCAGGCCCTAACTGGCAGAAGATAGGGAGGAGGCTCTAATTAGTCTGACTCCATGCCTAGGGAGCACAATGAGAAGCGAAGCCACAATGGTACCAGCTCATTGACGTAGAGGATATGAATATCCCGACCAAAGACAGCCCGATTCAACAATCCAAGGCTGAAGGTGGTCATTGGTCATGAGATAGGGCTACCAACACACCAGTAAGAAAGAAAATATGGAGTATCAATTCACATGAATAACAATAATGCATTAATTAAATATACCTCAGTGTGTGGGAAGCGGAACATCTGTGCCCAGATGGATGCTAGCTGACTCCGGTGTCCCTCAGAAGGGCGGATAGGCTCCCAACGAGCCATCAGGGGGAGAGGATTTGGAAAGGATTGCTATGCTTGGCCCAGGGGAAAGTAAAGATAACTCCGGACCTACAAAAGGCACAACTTGTCAGGCAACACAAATATGGTAGAGCAATACAAGCGTACAAAAAGAGGAAGCTGCTAAGGTCACCTGAAAAAATGGAGAGAAGCCAGCAACAGAAACAGAGCCTGACTCAAGCTAGAGGCTACAAAACAAGTGAGCAAGCATTGCTGCCCCCCACGCATATGTGCCAACCTAATCTAGGTCAGCAAAATGAATGTGGTCCGTCTTCGAGCCTAGCTGCAAGCACCTGAAGAAGAAAAGGAGGAATTGACGTAGGTACATGTCGGCCTCCATGATTCTAGGTAAGCTAGAGAAAGCTGCCACAGCCTGGCCGACCATGCGGCAGAAAAAGCCATCCTGGCTCTCACCTCAAACTCTCTTGGCATCTACCAAGCCCACCATCTCACCATCCTTTAGTCTGGAAATGGTGCATAGACCCTCTTCGGAGTTGAACTTGGTCTTGTAGGAGAAGAGGGCCTATAACTCCTGAGAATAATTCGAAGAGGTTGCACACACCACTGGCCTACCGTCAACATGGAGACCGGTGATGTGTGCAACATCCTATAGGGACAGCACCATGTGTCCCCAAGGAAAGAGAAAAACAAAGGAATCCAGGTCCCATGACTCATCGAGGACCTGCGCTAGGGGTAGGTCCTCCCAGAAGGGGGTCACCCAAAGGTGGGGTCCAAACACCATCTCCTCCAACTGAACCTACTGGATGTTCGGAAGGCTGAGGTAAGCTACATGCACCAAGTCCCACGAGATCGAGGATTTCACCCGGGCTGAAAAAAATTCATTTCACTACCTCATTCAATTCTATTGCTGAAATGAAAAAGAACTAATCATTAAGTGCAGGGCAAAAGAAAATGTACCTCGCGGTAAGTCGGGAGGTCGAGCTCCTCGGACTCAAAGTCATACCAACAAGCACGTCTCGACATATGCATCAAAAGAAGAGTTAACATCACATCATCCAATGAATAAATACACTAATTATTTATTAACAAATCAATTAGTTAATTAATTTATTTTTAAAAAAAAAAATTGTGCCGAGCACACCATCGAGGTGAGGGCACACCCAGCGCACCCTCGTCCTGAGGGCACGACCACTATGCCCTTAGAACAGGGGCAAAATCACCGCACCCTTGCCTCCCTTGAAGAGGGGGGCATGGTGATTGTGGCCTCATACTGGGGGAGCAGTGACCATGGCCCCCAACCGAGGGCGCAGCGACCGTGCCCCTGGGTTGAGGGCGCGTTCAACACGTAGCATTGACCGCATTCCCCTCAACCCCCAGACTCTTATTTTTGGGATATCTTGAGCAAATGAACGTGTATTCATGTGAAACTTGAACCAAATCGAAGAGGATCTACATTTCTTATAACAGGGGCACTGACCTTGGAAGGCGTCTTAGACTCCAAAAATGAGCTGGAACTGACGGAGCTTCTAGGCAAGGAGAGATAGTGTGCAGGATGAAATGAAGAAATCTTAACCTCGAGGGCTATTCATAGAGAATAAAAATGTGAATTTGGAATAAATTGGGAAAAATCACATAGGTTTCAAAAAATCGAGCTGATCATGAAGCCACCAAAAGAATTTTAATTTGGCGCCGGGTTTGCCCTGAAAACTTTTGTAATGAAAATTTCTATTTTAATTTCCATCAAAAATACCACTTTTCACATAACTTTAATTGTCACATGTTCTAAAATAGCTAGACATATTGGTATTTTTTATCATCACTAGCTAACATTTTTTGGGTGAAAGGAAAAAATTCTATGTATTTCTTAGCCATAAATGGTTAAAAATATAATTTTTTAGTTTAAAATTGACAAAAATGGCAAAAATTTTAGAAGGTGCCATGTTGTTCATAAAATCAAGCTAATCAAGGAGCCACCGAAATAAAATTCATCGGAGTCATGGTTTGCTCCGAAAAATTAGTTGAAGAAAAAAGGTACTGTAAAACTTCTGAAAAATACTTCATTTCATATTAATAAACTTCCATGCAGTTGAAAAACAACAAGGCAAATTCATTATAATTGTCAATACTTGTCTCTAAATTTTTTGAAACAAAATAAAATTTCATTGAATTTTCACTCAAATTTACTATATAAAATTTATTATTTATTCAAAAATAACAACAATTTTTTGACAAATAAGAACAAGAAAGAGGACCCTAAGGCAAACAAAAGCTTTAGCTCAGAGATGTAATGGCACTTTTGACTAGGGTTTTCCTTTATCAAGGGACCCGGGTGGCATACCTGACCCGTCTCCTACATTGCAACTGTGAAATCGCCTCCACCTCGCCATCCGTAGAACCAAGTTGCCTGCCCTTGATGGGAGGCAGGTGGGACAACTTAGGCAACTCATGGCAAGGCAAGTTGACCTGAGAATGGCTGTGATGGGCATTGTACAATACAAAGGCTGAACCAGTGATCAAGTGAAGGTCCACGCTGAGTGCAAAACACACCTAGAAGTCTTTCTACATCATGGCAACAGAAGAGTGCAGGAAGCCAGAATGGTTCATGGAGGCATAACACGCATGCCACTCTAGTCTCTTCTTCACTAAAGCACACCTATTGGCGACCCTCTCACCAAAGCCTAGCGTAGCAATGTACGGGAAAAAGGGGCTGCGGTGAAAGAGCTACAATTTCGTAGTCACCTCACTGGATGAATCAAATTTAAAGAGGAGATCAACCTAGCAAGCCATTATAAGAGCATTGCCAAAAAGAGGATGACCCATGCATGCTGCGGATAGTCCGCAGTACAAGAAACCCAGAAATGAAGGACCCAGTCGCGCGCCGCTCCAAATGCCACTGATGCACAAAATCTGATCAGGCTCTAGGAAGCCATCCTTTGTAGAGAACAAGAACACTGTGGAAAGGCAAGCCGTGAATCCTTTTGCACCATGTAGAATCTGGTCCTCATCCAGGCCAGGAGCCATCAAAAGAGAGATCATTCAAGCTGCCAACTTTGGAATCCTGATTTGCTTGCCGGCCAACAATAAACCAACTTGCCCAGAAGGGATGAACATACCATCAGTTTCTCCCTTCTGAGTTCGGGGAAGGCCAAGAAGGAGCTCCACCTCCTCAAGAAGAATTGTGCACTCAAAGCTGATAAACACGAATGTGTGGGTGTCGGGATGCTACAGCTCAATATGAGCTCCCATCAAGCCTAAGTTGAGTGAGTATCCTAAATATTGCTTAGCATGAATCAAGAGTCTAGTCAAGCCCTAGTCCCGAAGGGTCGCTCTGACCGACAAGCTGAGGACATCAAGCAAGCCGGTAAGCCAAGAAGGAGGGCAATACTAGCGAGGCCCTGGGAAATTTGGGTAATCCTACTCTAAAATAGGTGGTAAGAGGGAAGAGCATTGAAGAGAAGAAAAAAAATAGGTGTGAAAGCTAAAATTGGTGGCAAACTCACCATGTTGACACCGATTCTGGCCTTCAAATGACCCAAGACGTTTGAAATACCTCTAACCAAGCAACACGCTATTTCCTCAAAGGAGGAGCCATCTTGGGTGCTAGTAAGACATTCTGGTCATCCTATGGGGTGTTTATATAGGTTGGATCGGTCCCAATTTGAACCAAAATCGGATCCGGATAAAAAATGAAAATTGGGATTGAACGCGCCCCCAAAGTAGGGGCTCGAGTACATACCAAGGAAGGCCATGAGGGGATCTTCACTTTATTTTGGACTATTGGGGATAAGGCTGTGCCCTCAAACTGAGGGAGCGATGACCGCACCCCTGCTTTGGGGGCGCATTCGGTTCAAATCATGAAACTTTCACCAAAAATTTCAAAAAAAATATAAAATTTAGGAAAAATTGAAAAAATTGATAAATTAAGTTGGTTCATGTTTTGTCTTTATTAAGGCCAAGTGGACATCATTGTCCCTTCGAAACTAATGTTGTTTATAAATGTCAACTATTGCCTATGGAAACGAAAGAATGGACATGGGAAACCCCCATGAGGTGCTGACTAACATATATGTCATTAGTCGAGTATCATTATTTATGTATTATTGTTGAAGACCATAGGTGCGAAGATGACCAGATTCAAGATCCCCTTCATCCAAATCTATGATGGTCAGGTCATCCTTCGTGTTTGTGGATAAGCCAAAATTGTGCAGTGAGAGAAGATGGTTCCTAACTGGGTATCCTGACCTCAAAAACAATTTATATCTTCAACTAATTATAAATCAAGTCTTGTTTTTGTTGTTTTTTTAGCCTAGTGTGCATCATGTAGTATCAGTCTCATAGCATTTTGCATTGCCATTGCATGCATCTCATCATGTTCGTCACCTTCTCACCATGATCTCTAAACCCCACCAGGTGCACTCTCCCATCATTTTTTAAATTATGACCTTTTCTATATCCCACCATGTCCATTAATCCCATAGTTTTCATTAATCTCACCATGTTCATTAATCCCATCGTGTCCATCATCTATCATAATCACCCCTTTTCTCTGCTACATTTTCATCTCTACCCCACCATGACTGTTGTAATACTTTCTTTCTATTCATCCTACCGTGGCAATCATCTCACCATGGGAACCTATTTGATCATCATTATTATCCCGGTCTATTGATTGAGTTTAAATAACTTGCCTTCTGGAATTCGAGATCATTCCATTCTAAATCAAATCATTTCCTTTGGAAAACTTAAATGAATTTGAGAGCCTAAATATGCTCAATTGGTATTCTTTTATTTTATAAAACAAATCTTTTTTAAACTTTTAGCCCATTACAGTACAAGAACACCACAAATATCAAGTTGCTGCCTGATGGTGAACCTACGAACCCATGATTTGGGGACTCTCCACTGTGTTCGGGGTTGGCTATTCTTCTCTCATGCCTATGAGACATCTTCCAATTGGATGTAAGAAGGCTTGATGAAATGTGGCAGTAATCCAAGAAACTTGTGGAGATTCTCTTTGTCAAATTTGGTCAATGAGCGTGTCTATATCTACACCTTGATGTCACCTTTTCGGTCTATCACTATTTCACTCCACTCCATTTCATTATGATACATTTTTATTCACTACATTTTTCTACATTTCACTTCGCTTCATTACATACCATTGCCTTCCAAAGCCAACATCAAGGCAAGGCAAGCTGTAGACACACCAATTTGGCCTTATTTGGGACTTAAACCCTTATTCTATTAGCAATACTCTTTATCTGACCATTATCTAATCCAGATCACCATGTGGAGATGAGCCAAGAATGTTAGTGGAGAGCCGCATGAGTCGAGAATGGACCAAAGATTTCCAAAAAAATGCTGTAACCTTCAAGCGAGAGCCACACGTTAATCGTGGAAACATGAAGCCTGCTGAATGACTGACCCTTAATGATCCAAAATTGAAGGTCTTGGAAGTCCCGCGTGAATTCCACAACATTTGGGTTTCCGACAAGTCATTTTGGCAGTCGTAGGTTTATCATGGCTTTTTGATCCATACCGTTACAGCTATCCTGGACCACATATTAGGTCTTTCCGGTCATCATAGGCCTTTCTACATCCTCTGGAGCAATCCTAACCATATATTGCCACCAACCGGTGCCATACCGTCATTTTAATTGATTTTAGGGTTTCCCAATTATCCCCGGCTTTTTTGAAGTTCATTTTACATTTACTTGGTTATTCTAGGCTTTTTAGATGATACTAAGTTTTCCGATCATACCAGACTTGTTCGGTCACCATTTTAGGTCATCTTGAGCTGACCCTAGTCTCCTTGATCGAAATTATGTCTTTCTAGATCACCGCTCTGTGTTTTGCATCCTCGAAATTGTAAACTGAACATTAAAATCCCATATAAAAGTTTTGGGATGTGTGCTAGCTGGTTTACCAATTGGGGTCTAGGTTTTCAAGTCCTATTTCTAGGAGTCAAAATAGAACTCCCGTTTGCAGGTTACGGCTCGCAAATGAAATGGCACAGGAGAAAGAGTGAGCACACCCCTGAACTGGGGGTGCAGTGTGCGTGTCCTCACTATGAGGGCGCAATCTACGTGTCCTCACACCAAGGGCACAGTCAGGGTACCCCCGATCTAAGGGCGCGCTTGGTTCCACAAACTAGAAATCTTTCTTCATTTGGACTTTCCAAACTGATTTTTAAGAGGTTTCCCCACTTTAAAAGTTTATTTTGACTGCGCCCCCGAGTCGGGGGTGCGCTCATTTTTCAACCGCATTTTAAGCAAATTTTTAGAATTTTATGTCGATTTTTAGAAGTAGTATGCCGAATGCACCCCCAAAGTGGGGGTGCACTGACTGTGCCCTCAACCTAAGGGTGCGGCATGTGCGCCCTTGGGTTGAGGGTGCAGCCTGCATGCCCCTCAACCCGGGGACGCGGTCATTTTCCTTCTATGTTTTGCACTGGTCTTGCTTCTCCTATAAATTGGGGGTCATTCTTAATGACCACGGGTAACCACGCACACTCTAGCATGTCCAGAGGTTATCCAAGCTCTTCCCCAAGCTCTCTTTCCCATTCTACTTTGATCCAGTGGTGAGAGATTGACCCCGGTGTAAAGAAGGAGGCCCGATTCATACTCTCTACGTCAACATTCTTCATCAATCTCTACCAAATTCTTGGGATGTGTTCTGCCAAAGAGTTCAACATAAGAAAGCTGCATCTCTATGTCTTCTTTCATTTGCGACCAACGGCACTTGATTACAACATGCCTATTTTTTGTGGTGATTTATGCATCGAGGGTGCACAAACAGGTTCTGATTTTACATCTGTTCAAAATTTATAAATTATACAGGTCTTTACAGGCACATTCTGAAAAAATTGTCGACATAAGATCTCTTCACGTCCAAGTTCTCTGTCCATAGAAATAAACATCACTCAATTTTGGCATTAGGATCGACTGTAGAATTTTCTTTACCAAAGTTGCGTTGGCAGGACACTGCACTCACCCGAGAGCAGGCCATCTGAACCGACTTCTTTCGCTTGTTCCAGCTCCGATCCAAGCCATCCTACTCTCTACTCTTTTCTATTCCATTTAGAGAATATTTAGATCATTTTAACTTAGTTTTGAATCATTGTTATCATCCATAAATATAAATAAAAGGGGTTAGGGCTCACCCCAATCTGATGAGTTCAAATCCAATTTCTCTTTTTCTTATCTTTCTTTTTACAATTTCTGCACTTCACCTAGTCCTAATCAACTTTTTTCATTTGTTTTAGTGTCTTCTTGTCTTCTAGTTGCACAAATACACCAAGCTAGCATCGGTTGGAGACTCTTCTTCATCGGCCAACAGAAGAAGGTTGAACCCGCACACACTCTTTCCCGCACTAAGGTACACATGATCAATTCTCTCTCTTATTTCATTTAAATTGGAACCTGCAGTTCCTGGTAACCACATTCTCAATCTTTTATGCATTAAGTTCTTTTATTCCATCCTCACTTTCCTCCCACACGATCGGAACAGTCTCTTCGGTGCTCGAACGATGTCGAGAGATAAAAGTTTGGAGATCAATGTGAGTGTGGAACCAAGGTGAGAGTTATTTTCTACATTTTTTTTCTATTTCTTTCTCATCCCCTTCCTTGAGGTGGCGATTTGATAGACAACAAACCCATTTTTTGGAGTTAACATTGTGGGCTCTAGAAAATCCTGCCGTAGAGGAGGCAGAGGTGCCTGATAGTGAGGTGCAATATAGACATCATCATCAATGAGTGTCCTTAGGGCTGGCTATATAGGAGTTGCAGGACGCGGTTGTGCTATTGAAGACAACTCCACCTAGGTGAATGTGGGGCCCATTACAAACCATGGCAACACCTAAAGCTTGTGCCTGCTGAGACTGGAGTAGACTGACATTAGCAATGAGGCTAGAGCTGTTGATTACCATGCCAAAGATTTTCCGGGGTCAGGGCTAGAGGCATAGCCTCACCAATGTCATTTCGCATGGTATCTTTATCATTGTATAGTGCAGATTTAGTGATGGCAGCAGGTTGGTAGCTAGTTTAGTTGGGCATCCTAGGTCCAGGATGGGCCGCAATCTGGGAGCCCTCTAGGATGTCATCAGAGTGACTAATTTGCAAAGTGTGGTAGGCTGGCCTTGATGCCCCATTGTCACTTGAAGTCTAGGGGCATCCTCTAGAAATACGAGCTGATCAAACACCAACCCCTTATGCAAGGTAGCTCCTGCAAGGTGATGGATGCATGACCATCGTTGAAGCTGTAAAATTTCCATTGGTGGGGTGGAGAAAATTGAGCCTTTCGCCAGGCAAGAGCAAATTAGGCTGTGGTGGAGTGTCGGCAATGGCCTTTGGCTAGGACTGCTATTGGGACTTCAACTTAGAAGACCCCTTGTTTGGATGCTATGGATGGCAAGCCTTGATAGAAATAGGTTCCACTAGGGGAACATTGGCCTTAAGGAGCCGAACTTGCTTCGAGACCGGGGCAAAGGGTTTGTCACCTTACCTCTGATCAGCACGAGAGTCCACTTTGTGGACCTCCCAATGCGGAGTAACTTGCATTGGGTACTTGACCCCAATGGTTTCATTATGGCAAGATGCTACTATTGGGTCTTCTTGGGCCGGACTGTTGGACAGTCAGCGATGTGGATAGAGGATATGATAGAGAGTTTACCCCCAATCAGTTGACCAAAAAATTGAAAAGGTTAGTCAATGGACTAACCAACCACAAGGATCATCCCACCGTAACCATTCTCCACTTCCTAATCCCGCGGTAACCTTCTTGTAGTCTCATCATGAACCTATACTTCATGCAGATGATCTTTTATAGCCCTTTGAGGCTATCTTGATTTTTTTGGAGAATCAGTTCCACATCATGTTTTAACAATGATTTCATCAAAACAAGAAGTTATTCCATTCTGATCCAAACCAATATCCTTAAATGAACCTTATGAATTTGAAGAACCCAACTATTGTTGATTGGATGTCTCCTATTTACATTCTGTAATTTAATTTTTAATGCAATTCTATCGAGTCTAGCACATCATGTGGTTCAGGTCCTGGCCAGTGACAACTTTCCCCCAATGGGGATTTTAGTTATTTACTTTTAGTACTATTCTTCTCTTTGATGAATCAACCAAAATGAAGGTTCTAATAAGACAGTGTGATCTTTGAGTTTGGTAAAGTTTTATTCCACTTAACTTTGCCTATGAAGGCAAGTCTAAATCTACACCTAAGAGTCACCTTTTCAATCCATTACAACTTCATTCCACTATGCCTCACTATGCTTCACTCATGTCATTCCTTTATAAAGCCAATGCCAAAGTGAGGCAAGTTGTAGACATACAATTTCGGTCTAGTTTAAGAGCATAAATTCTTATTTTCATAAAATACATTTGAGTATCCTTCTGACTTTGCCAAATTTTTTGAAAAATTGGAGCTTCCCGTGCATTTTGGCCAAACTAGGCCTAGTGTTGCCTTAATGGGGCACTTTGACCAGCTCAAAGTGCCCTACCAATAGGACACTGGGTGCCCTATTGGTAGGGCTTTAGGCACCCCACTGGTGGGGAACCGACAACTCTGGTCATGTCTAATTTGATGGCTAAAGGGACATAACAGCAGCCTAACGTGACACTCTTTTTGGCTATAGGTAGACCCCCATTTGGAGGATTTGCAAAGTTCCAAGCCTGTTCCTCACACCCTCTTATCTACCACTACACATCCAAAGCCCCACAACTACTCACCAAGCTCTTAAACCCACTCAAATTCCTTTCCCAAAACCAAAAAATCACAGTTTCCTTCTTCAAAAAAATGGTTTCTCACCGAATTTGAGAGCTTCTAAAAATTATTCTCTTCACATCTATTGCCAACCCATCCTTCCACTAGCTCCCCTATTGTATTTTCTATTTAGAGAAGCTCTCTATACATCTTGGAGGTCATCCTACACTTCAAGGTGACACCGCGAAGAAGAGAAGAAAATCTACTAGAACCAGTACCTAGTTCCCCATCAGTGGAGTGCTTTGACTTTGATCAACATGCCCCACCAATAAGGCACCTGCAGCTAGTGCCCCATCAGTGGGGCACTAGCAGGGGTAGACCCCATTTTGCGTCATTTTGGGGTCTTTAATCCCCCTGATCGATCCTTTGCTACTCTTTTTCATTCTAGTTTTCATTAACATCTTGTTTAGCATGCATTAGGCTACTCATTGGCATCTTCATGCATCTTTAAACCTTCTAAATAGGGGTTGAGATTTACTTCCAATTTAGTTAGCTTTTTTCATTTTGCATGTTTAAGTTCAAATTTGAGCATGAAGCTATATTTTCTCTAGAACTATTGATATCTTCACTTGTTTCTATGCTTTTTGTGGACACTCTTAGGTTGATTCGGCGAAGGTGAAGCTTCAACCAGATTAAATAACTCATTAATGCTCTCTTCTTTTGGTCATCCGAGAGAGAAGTTGGAACCCTACAATCTCCCCTCTTCTAAAGGTACGTCAATCAATTTTATTGTCATTTTAGTTTCTTATTTATTACCTTGGAGCTTTTGGCTCCGAGCAACCACAAACCCCTAACACCATCCACTAAGTAACCAAGAGGGCAAGGAGGTCTGGTTCATTTTGGGTGACTACAAGAAACACAAAGGGCTCTAACCTTTCATGCCCGATGAAATGTAAACAAATTTGTTATAAGTTTTCTTGATTGTATTTTATTTCAAGGTTGGTTTTTATGTGGTTTAAAAAGTTGATTTCATATTTGAGTTTGATTTGAAATTTAAATGTTATGTTTTGGTAAATTTTAGATGTGTTTGAACAATTTAATTTGTTTAGGTTTGATTGACATGTGAATTTAGTCATTTTGTTGTTTTTTAAGTTAGTTGGTGTTTTGATACCGATTTGAGTGTATTCGGTATGTTTTAAATGTTTTCAAACTTTAGTTTAACTTGATTAAGGCTAAACTTCGTATTGTTATATGATCCAATTTTTCTTATTTTGAGACAGATTTAAAGTGTTTTAATTGTTTTGATATGTTTTTTTGATTGACTTTAATGTATTTGATTTCTAGTTGTTTAGAAAGATGAATTTTTTAGATTGCATTAAGCTACGAATTTTTTATTTCACTTTCAGATTTAATGACCTATTTTTAATATGTTTTGAGTATATTTTTTTGATTTGATTAAGTGAATTTTCATATTCAATTTGTTTATATCTGCTCTAATTTGGTTCACATCACATCTGGTTCATCGGGCTATCATTGATGCATGGACACATGTAGTTTAGTCAAAACTTGAAATTCATTGTATTGCATTTCCACATTGGTGTACATCAATCGGCAGTTGATATGCCATAAGCTAAAATCTAAAGATGATAGTTTCCTTCCCCCCAAAGTGTATTTCCATAGGATCAAGGGAAAAATGAGCATTATGGTGGCATGCCAACCCATCCTTCATCAAATGGAATTTACCTCCAATATGGCTAAGTATTTTGAATTGCCACAGTAGGAGAAGGATCCAAGATGCAACATGCCAAGTCAAGCCTAGTTTAGCCACCAAGGGTGGAGTTGTAGACTTACTCCTTATTTAATGTTGCACTTCACATTTTAAATTTCTATTTAAGTTGATTTTTCCAAGGCTCAATCAGTCAACTTGGTGTGTTAACGGCACCATGGGCCAATCATCAAGTCATGTCAGATCAGTTGGCCTATTTTCAACTTCTTGGGCCTTGGCAGCCTGCTTGGCACCCTGTTTCAAATAGAGTTGATGGCTAACTTTTTACCCCTTGACACATCTTGTGAGCCAAGGGGGATCAGGCCATCACCTCCAACCCAATCCTCACAAGAACCTACTTTGCCATGACCAAATCAACTCCCATTTTAGCACCGATCAAGAACTATTTTAACCTTAATTCAGCTCCAATTTTTGACAACAATTTGGCTCATGTTTTGGGGTATTCTTCTTGTTAAAGCAGTGGACAACATAGACCTTGAAGGTGATGTAATGGACCTATTTTAGGCCGGCTTGATGAGCTGTAAAGGGGACTGCGAAAAGGGTAGGTTTAGGACAAATTTTGGGACTAATTTGGGATTGTACAAAGGGTAGGAAGATTGAGGGCTCACCCAAGTAGTCTTGACCTGTCTAGCAGATTTTGAGAATCTTAAAGCATCGACCCTCACCTTAAGCTCTAAAGGAAAAGAAAAAAACATTCCAGTGACAAGGGGTAGGACAAGAAGCTGCGGTCAGTGGCACTTCTCCTCCCTAAACTCAGAGGGAGTCTTGATGAACGTGGCCAGGCGGGCATGATTCCAAGCGCACCATACGTTGCCAATCTCCTGGTTGTGGCAGGAGCCAAGTTCAAGCTGAATCTTACACAAACTCAGCTGAGGAGATGCGTGTGTGGGCCCAAAGTTGACGGTGATAACATTCACCAAAAATGACTCATGATGAGGAGCTGGCTGAGGCAACTTCAGGATGAAGGCCTCGGGGAGTGGAGCAGCATCTTTAGAAGCTATTTGTAGTTGCTAGAGGGGATGGACCTCCTTCTCAATAGCGAATGGTTCCTCCAGTGTAGCACCTAGATGGTTAGGGTGCAGCACAACTTTGGGGAAGCAACCAAAAGTGATATCGGTGATGATGGTACTGATGCAATGGTTGTTGACATAGGACTTGGAATAACAAACATCGTTGTCAAACTCCATTGATCCTACAAAACCATATAAGGCTGACTTGATCAGATATAGAGAGTTTTTAAAGAGATAGTGGATGTGTACCTTCTCAAATCACTATGGCAGAGAGATGAAGAGAAAGAGATGTCCCACCGAGCATGACAATTTGTGGGAACCTTAAGATCTTTTGTTTTTAAAAGTGTTTAAAAGATTTATTTTTGAAATGTTTGAAATATCATACCTGAATTTTCTAATAAAATAGGTGATAGACCATAAAATACTAGATAATTTAGTGTGATATTGTAAAAATATAGAATCGAGGTGCAAGTTCTATGAAAATGTTTTTCACCTCTCTCTCCATTGGATGGTGCAAATATCCGATGTTCATTTACAACAAGCAAACACTCAAACACCCTTTATTAACTACCATAGCGATCTTGTTGACGAGAGCTTGCACATCCACAACATGTAAAGAACACAAAGGGCCCTAGCCTTTCATGCCTGATGAGATGCAAACAAGAAAAAGTTTTTTATTTAATTTGTTGAGAAATGTTTTATTTGGTTTGAAATGAAAATTTCAAGTTTGATTTGAATTTGAATGTTGATTCATTTTGATTTGGTTTGTTTCGATTGTTTCTATTTCAATTGGTTGAGGTATGTTTTATTTTGTTTTAATTTTGGAATTTTAGATGTATTGAAACAAATTGACTTGTTTAGGTTTAGTTGACATATGTTAAATCACTTTCATATTGTTTTCTATGTCGGTTGATGTTTTAATACCGATTTAGGTGTGTTCGGTTTGTTTTAAACATTTTGAACTTTAGTTCAACTTGGTTACAATTGATCTTCACATTGTTAAGAATCTAAATTTTAATGTTTTAAGATGAATTTAGAGTATTTTGAAGATGTTTTAACATGTCTTATTTGATTTGATTGTGAATTATTTGATTTGCACTTTTTTAAGGAGATTGAGTTTCAAAGGTTTAAATGCATTGAATTTAATGCCCAAATTGTATTAAATCTGATGTTTCATTCATATTTAGGTTTTAAAGACTTGTTTCTAGTGTGCTTTGAGGTTGGTTTAAGTGTATTTTCAAATTTGATTAAGTCCATTTCATATTTGAATTGTATAATTCCACTTTGGTTTAGTTCGCATCACATCTGGTACATCGGGCAAGTATCGATGCCCAGAGACATATCAAGTCAACTTGACATTTGAAATGTCATTGAGTTTCAATTTTCATGTTTATATACATATGATATGTGCCAGTTAATATGCCATGTACAATGCTTGTCCAATGTTGATGAATGAATCTTCCTTCCCTTAATAGTTTTCATAACACCGAGGGAAATCTGGCATTACGATGTCATGCCGGCCCATTTTTGATGAATGGAATTTCACCCATCATATATGGTTAAGTCTTTCAACTTTTCCACATAGTGAGAAGGATTGTTTGCAACAAGAGCTGGCTCGTGCCTACGTCTAGGTTGGCATTCCGGTGCAAGCTGGATGAGCCGCCCAAGGGTGGAGAGCCCACAAAGTGGTGCTAACTCCTTATTTAATTTTGCTTTTCGCGTTCTCTTTTTTTGGGCTCAGGTGGATTTTATTGTCCAAGGCCCAATGGGATAGCTTCATGTCAATGGCACAACGGGCCAGTCTTCAAGTCATTTTAGTCCAATAAGGCCAATCCCTCAATTTATTGCGCCGGAAGGACCTGTTTTGAATCTCCATGGCCAGCAAGGCCTGTTTTAGCAACCATGGCTAGCAAGTCCTACTCTTTTGCACCTGTGTGTACCTGCCCTTCGGCACTTTCTCTCTTTCTGTAGCAGTTAAAAAATGGAGCCTCAGAGGGGCTGTCAAGGACCTGGTTAAGATCCTGATTGGAAGAGTGAGAGGGGGACCGCACAAGGGGTTTCATTGAAGCTAGTTTTAAGAGGACTGCACAAGGGGCAGTTTAGGATAGGTTTAGGATTTGGTAGGTGCTGCACAAAAGGCAAGAGGATGGGGTTTATGTAGATATGCCAATTTGGTCTAATTCAGAGCCACAGACTCCTATTTCATGGGCGATACCCATTATTTGACCGTTATCTAATCTGGATCGCCTTGTGAAAATGAGCTAAGGATGTTGGTGGAGACCCCATAAGTTGGGAATGGACCGATGATTTCCGAAGTAAAGCCATAACCTTCAAGCAAGAGCTACATGTTAATCATGAAGACACGAAGCCTGCTCAATGACCAATCTTGAATGGTCCATACATGAAGGTCTCGGATGTACCACGTGAGTTATGTAGCATTTGGGGTTTCTAACAAGTCGTTTTGGTAGGCGTCGGTTGTAGACATGCCAAATTCGCCTAATTCAGAGCATAAAACTCATGTTTTATAGGGTAACATGTGCGATTGACCTTATAATGATGCTGGGTCTTTAAAAGCTGATTTGGAGCTTCGCCGAATGAAATTGGATGTTTTCCGAAGTTTTTCGCAAAAAACCGTAATTTCCGAGCGAAAGCCACACGTAAATTGTGTAAACACGGAACTTGGCTGAATGACCAATGCCTAATGATCATGCATTGAAGGTTTTGGTCAGATTCACACCCCGGACAAGTTTTGTTGCATACCGTGCCTTTCCGGTTTGCCGTCGGAGTCATTTTGACCTGTATCAGATCTTCTGTTCACTGCCCTAACTTCCAGACAAAATTCTGAAATTTTGGAGGGTTTTATGGCTGATATAATGCTATAAAAAGTTTCTTCGGCCTGTTATCTTTCTAACACAACAAACGGTGTCAAATTTCGAGTTTGGGAGTGTTCGCAATGTCTTCCGGAAGAAGGACGCGTAAAAATAGTCCCATGCGCCCGGGTTCCTGGTCACATGCGCCCGGGACCCAGGGCACGTGCCGATGCGCCCTACCAGTGAGTCACGTGACCTCGTGCCCTCACTTGAGGGCACTTGCGCCCTACCCTTGAGGCACGAGGGACCCAGTTTTTCACCGGGACTCTACCACTGAACGGATCGACCGGATAAGGTCAAAATTTTCAGAAAAGATAAGATGCGCCCCTTCTAGGGGCGCATGCGCCCTGCACCAGGGCGCATGTGCCCTGGGGTAGGGTGCAATGTGCCCTTTTTTTTAGTCGGATAGGTATGTTCGTTCTCCTATAAATAAACTCCGATTCCGGTCATTCCAGAGGCATGAGCACGACCCCCCAGGCATATCAAGACGTCCAGCCTCCCTCCTGCATTGATTTTGTTATTTTTAGAGAGAGAATTTCAAGCTTTTAGAGAGAGAAAAGTTGGTTCAAGAGAGAGGAAGGCTGTTCTGCAGGTGATCAGCCCGGTCTCTCTTCTTCGGCCTCTACAGAAGTGTGTGGACGTATGCTTCCAGATCTCTCTTCACAAAAAATTCTTCCTCTCCAAGTCTTCTTGAGTTTACAATTGATGGCACTTGATTCCGAGGTTGGGGCTGGTCGTGACAAGTGCATAAGCAATGTCGCGCCTGATAGATCCTGGACTGCTGCTCGGCTTTTTTGACAACCCAGATTTGGCCATATCTTTCTCTATTCAAATCAGAATCTTTCTGTTCTTTTTTATATATCTTTGTTTAGTGATCCTACATCCTCCTATCATATTTTTATATTTTTTTGAATTATTTTTAGTCTGTTTATCCCAAAATAAAAAAATGGGTTAGAGATAACCCGAATCCAGTCAGTTTCTAGTCAATTGTGTGTTTTATGTTATTCTCTTTACATATACTCCACCTTGTTTTGTTCTAATAGTCTCTTTCACTTGTTTGTTTGTCTAGTTGCACAGAATATCAAGCTTTAACTCACATTCTTCACGCTAAGGTACACACGGTCAATTTAATTTTATAAATCGGAACCCGCGGTTCCTGGCGACCACATTTGTTTTTCTTCACCCTCCTCCCACATGACCTGAACCGTCTCCTTGGTGATTGAGCGATGCCAAGATATGAAAGTTCGGGGATCAATGTGAGTGTGGGACCGAGGTGAGATTTGCTTTCCGTGCTTTATTCCTTTCTTTTCTCATCCCCTCTTGAGGTGACGATCTGGATTCACGGACTTCCCTGAAAAGGAGAAGACCCCGTCGAATTTTCAGAGTCGACAGCCTTGTGGCGACCATGGTGGGACAAGCAATGTCTTCAACTGTGGGTGCTTAGTGTTTTGTTTGCAACTAGTTCTAGTTCTAGACCGATTCCCACGTGAGCCTTTCCTTCTTTCCACCTTTCTTAAACTTCATGCCATCTCAAAATTTATGATTTCATCCATCTTTCATCAGATCTGAAGTGCCAAGTATGCCATTTAATTTCTGTCATTTTATTTAAACCGGTTCCCACGTGAACCACCCTTTTCCTTTTAAACTGGTTCCCTCGTGAACCAATCTCTTTCTTTACTTTGGTTCCCACGTGAACCAAACCATTTTATTTTAGATCTATCCCAACTTGGATCAGATCTTTATTCACCTTTAATTGGCCCCACGTGGCCCTCTTTTGACCATTCAAACCGGTTCCCACGTGAACCACCCTTTTTACCCAAAACCGGTTCCCGCGTGAACCACTTTTACTTTTTACCCCGGTTCCCATGTGAACCAGCTTATTCTTACATCGGTCCCCACGTGGACCACCCTTTTGCTTGGCTATCAGATCTGAACCCTCTTCTTTCCATCACCTTTTCACTATCTCCATTTGGCGCACATAAGAAACATGGTGTGGATTCTAGTTTCTAGTTGCTTGTCTAGTTTCTAATCGCTTGTCTTGTGTGATTACTTGTTTATTTAGGTTTATGTTTTGCTCATTACTTGTTTTATTACTTGATTGCATTCTCTGCTCCTTCTCTCTACCTCCTTCTTTTACACTTTTTTGAGGCGGGAGCTCACTCTCCTATTTACCCCTCCCATCCAAAACACCCTCTTGGTGGATTCTGACCTCTCTTCTGGGATATTCCTTCCTAGTTGACTTGGTTGGCTTTCATCAAGGCCTCCATAATTCCTCATACGTGGAGTATTCCTCTTCACGATCGGGTTGGTTGTACCACTCCCCAAAACCCGAAGCATCCTATGTTACCTACACGTGGTGAGATTGTGTGAAACCTAGGTCATTGGAGATTGGAGTTAGGATCCTAACCCATTTGTTGAGAGAACAATTCTTAACAAAATTCATAAACCTAAGGTTTAATCAAAATCATTGCGTAATTTTGCTTTCAAGTCTTTGCATCACTTGTTTGTCAAGCAAAAATTCAAACCTCTAACTTTTTGCAAGATACTAAAAACCAGAAAAAAGTTCTTTGTTTATTTTGCCAACTTGTTCAATGCAACTAAGGTCTGGAAGGCACATTGGAATGGTGGAACAAGCTGAACATCGAGAGCACGAGATAGGTCATCAACCAAATCCGTCAGATGGTCGTGTTAATCCATTGTTTGAGTCAGAAGCATAAGAGGTTCCTCAACCATCTGCTCCTCGTGATGTTGAACAACTCTTTAGGGAGTTGTCTCTCTATACCAACCCAGAAACCTATGCCCGCATACAATCCATGGTGAAGGGCAAAATGGCCTCAGATCAAGCTTAAGTTAACCAAGTTGCCTGATCTCCTTGTCCTCTGGTTCGACCACCACTCATTCAGTCACCTTCTGTTCAACCACCTATTGTTCATCAATCTGTGATTCAACCATCATTGGCACTAGCCCAACCATCTGTAGTTCAACCTTCTATAGTTCAACCATCTGTTGTCCAATCATCATTTGTTCAACCATCTTATTTCAACTATGTTGCTCCCCTGACCCATCAAGTCATGGGACAATCTTCAGTAAATTTGCTAAGTCATGCTCCTCAATTCCAGAACCATATCTCTAACCACATACCGCCTCCAGTAAACCAAGAACCTACTCTCACCCAGGCAATCATGGATCATCTCACTCAGATGAATGAACGTTATGAAGAGCTGAGATGTCGCCTGGACTCCAAGTCAGTTCCTGAGATTTCTATTCCTTCTTTGCCTGTTCTCCACCTGCCACCTTCTGAGCTACCAGTTTATCGCCGCTATGATGGTACTGGCAATCCTTTTCTCCACTTAAAAGATTTTCTCTATGAATCCTCATTCTGGAAAAATGATTGTAGGGTTCTTTCCTTCTTGTTCCGCCGATCACTAGAAGGGTCTGCATTGGAATGGTTCTACTCACTCGACTCCTTTGAGGCAGGAGACTTCGATATTGTTAAAACCAAATTCTTGCAAAGATACAGAGACCGGGTGGCACCAGCATGCTCCATTACGGATTTGATTGCTGAGAAGATGAAGCCCGAAGAGGACTTCATAAAGTTTGCTGATCGCTGGAGGGGAATGGCAGAGAAATTGACAGATGTTATTTCTGAAGGGGAACACGTAAAGATGCTTATCGGCAACACTACACCTGCTCTGAGAAATGTATTGATCATGCACCGTCCTACCACCATGAATGAACTCTATGACAGTGCCCGATACTTGCAAGCCCACTTCAAGGATGCCGCCATGATAAACCCTTTTGATCCTAAACCTAGAAACTTCAGGAAAACCCCCTCTGCACTAGTTAGGCCTACAACCGAAGGAGTGGTCAACAACGAAGCTATAAACACTGTGCGGAACCAGGGAGGGAACCGTCAAAACCAGTTCAGAAACCCATCAGAAAACCTTTCCTATTACCCCCCTCAACAACAGGTTAGGCCACAACAACCACGACAACCACAACAACCCCGCAACCAGTAGCACAACCCCAACAAACTCGTCAACCTGCCTACAATAGGGCACCGCCACCACCCAATCAAGCACCACGAAGGGGAGGTCCTAGGAGAGAGAACTACCGGCAACTCCCTTACTCCTTGACCGACATCTTCAATGTACTCATGGCAGAAAAACAATTGGAATTGCCCAAGGAAAGAGAGGTTTGGCCAACAAATGTAGATATGTCCCGATACTGTGTTTACCACCGGTGCCCTGGTCACACTGTAGAGGTGTGCTTTCAATTCAAGGATTATATCCATGATCTGAATGACCAAGGCAGCATTGATTGGGTCCAAATGGGGGAATGCATACAAGTTATGAAGGCTAGGCAGCAGCAGCGGCAGCGTCCACTGGCTCAACCTCAACAACAACCTGGCTTGGGGATTGTTCAGAATCTGCTCCCATTACATGCTCCCACTCCAGCACCGGCACCAGCACATCCAAACCCAGGAATTGGTCTAGTACACTCCATTGACCAGGGAGATGCCAGCCGTGCTCAAGGTTGGCAAATAGAAAGCCACAATACAACCATGCCTGTCAACCCGGCTAGGCCTCCTGCTAGGAACCCTCCTAGACAAATAATCCGTGCACCTTTTACTCCACAACCACCACCAAGTTCAATAACCCAACCACTGGCCACCACTTCTTCTCGCCGACCCCTCATTAGGCCAGCCACCTCCTTAACTACACCTCCTTCAACCATTGCTACACACCGGCCCTTGCTCATCCGACCACCACAATCACCACCAAACCTGAACCCCAGCCTACGAGCTCTACCACTCCAAAATCCGAACCTATCATACCACCAACACCACAGTCAATCCCACAACCTACACCTTCATTAAACTCATCAACCACTTCTGCACCCCGGTCTCTTCTTATTAGGCCACCGGTATCACCATCACCACCACCTCCAAATCCTACCCCTCTACCAATTAACCCCATCATCCCAGAACCACCAATCCCGTTGCCTACCATACCTACACTTCCACCACAACCCACCCCAGTTAACCCATCACCTCTACCTGACTGCCAAATAGCTCCGGTGCTTCGGAGTGGGACGATGTTCTACCGGCTCTTTCCCCAAGCTAGAACTCAACCGCAGGAGCGAGTGGAGGAGGAACAAGTGGAAGAACCATTGCCAGGCACGGCGTATGATCCGTTAAAACATTTGGATAAAACTTGAGTTGATCAAAAGATCAAAGGTGCACCAGGAGATTCTACAGTAGTACTTGCAAAGCGTCATGGTGAATGAAGATCTCCCACCTGAGAAGATCACTACAGTGTTAGCCCCTATAAGTGAACACCCAACACTCACTTTCTCTCAGGAAGAATTAGCAGATCCAGAATTTAGGAGATATGCTTTGCATGTGGCTGTTATCATCTGTAATGTCGAAGTAAAATCATGTTTGGTTGACACTGGAGCTTCTATCAACGTTATGCCGCCAGAAACTTTGCAGTTGTGTGGCATTTTTGAGCAAGAAATCAAGCCATCCTGTGCCATGGTGACAGCCTATGATAACTCCAAGAAGTCTGCACGTGGGGTAGTCACACTAGAAGTCAAACTTGGACCATGTATGGCCACAATAGATTTTCATGTTCTAGAATGGGATCCAACTTTTCGGGCTATACTTGGGAGGCCATACTTGGAGGCAATAGGAGCTGTGGCTTCAACAAACCACTAGTGCATAAAGTTTCCCTTTAAAGGATAGGTGGTCAAGGTGACTAGCATGCCTATAAGGGATGAGCTGAACGATGCTTCTTTACCCCTAGGTCTGTCAATACAACCCAAGATCTCAGTGGGAGAATTGCCAGAAGTCAGATGCATGACCGCCTCTCTACCAGACACACTGGGATGGCGGATGATGATGAAATTGGGCTATCAGTCTGGAAGAGGTTTAGGCAAGGATCTTCAAGGGATCACTCAGCCAATTGAAACTGTGAAAAGGCCACGCAGGTAGGGGTTGGGATACGAAGAGGATTCCATCCCAAGGAGGATCTTCCAGCCAGGTTATGCCATGGGACTCCACACATTCTTTATCAAAGGGGAGACCATGATGATGGCTAAAGATGGCAAAAGTTGTGTGATAGCTGTCAAGAGAAGAAAGGCTCCAGATGAAGAAGAAGAAGACTTGGAAGACCTGTGCTTATCTTTAACTCGTTTGTTGTCAAGTGGGGAAGAGTATCAAGAACCACCCAAGGGCAGACCAATATTGGATCATTTGGTTGAGCATACCACCCAAGTCAAAACCATTCCACAAGGCCCAAATACAACAATCCCATGGTTGAACCTCGTACCTTTGTTTCTAGATCTTTTGGATGGGCTTCAGGGCCCACTTACCCACTTTGGGCCCATGTGCCCTCTTCAACCTTCCACTCTTATTGGGCCTGCTTTCCCATTTACTTCCCTCATCATCTTCAGAACTGAGGGCTTTTCCCAACATGGGCTCACATGCCCATTTATTTCTAAAATCGGGTCCACGTACCCGTCTACTTTTTTCAACAGTTTTGGACCCATGTGTCCACTTTCTGTTACCATTGGGCCTACGAGCCCCTTTTTCCCCTTTATTCTTAAGTTTTTCTCTCTATTAATTCAGTCAGCTTCCAGCAAACCTCGAGTCATGCTAACTCATTCTATCTTTTTACTTGAAATTTCCAAATAAAAACGTCTTCTCTGAAACTCACATTTCCATCGAGGAGGCATCTCTACTCATCCCAGAGGGCGCTCCCAATAAGGGATCCCTCTTTTCAGAATCATTGATCGATTTACTCGATCCCCCCTCCACTGTAAATACCACATTTCCAGCTTTATCTTCAGTAGGTCAAGTTAGGTTAGGAAATAGGAAAGTCAGAGGTAAGCAAGTTCCAAATAGGTATCTACAGCAATTGGCACAGAAATGTGTAGAGTGTGCAAGGTGTAGATGTGTAGAAATGTGTAGAATGTGCACAGAAATTTTTAGATAATACCATCCAGCTAGATGAAATCCGATATGAGGATGAGCATAACATAGATCATACTTTGGGAGTATATGAGGTGGTATCAGATAAGGATCTCAAATCCGAGGATGAAATCGAGGACTTGGCTGATGCATATGCATCTGGACTTAGAAGATTTGAAGAACCATCAGCCACAGGGAATGAACCGACCAAGGAACTGAATTTAGGAACCCTGGAAGATCCTAAGACTATCCTCATTAGTGCAAACCTCACTCCCTCAGAAGAACAATGTTTGATCAAAGTTTTGGAAGAATATAAGGACACGTTCGCATGGACATATGAAGATATGCCGGGATTAGATAATTCATTTGTTGAACATAGATTAACCTTGAAACCTGGAACTACCCCAGTTAAACAAAAGCTCAGGAGGTTCCACCCTGCTATTGCACTCAAAATGAAAGAAGAGGTCAACAAACTACATCAAACACAATGGGTGGCTAACATAGTCCCTGTTATGAAGAAGGATGGACGAATTCGGATTTGTATAGACTTCAGGGTCTTGAACCGAGCGTGTCCTAAGGATGATTTTCCTTTACCACATATCGATGTTTTGGTTGATAACACAGCTGGATTTGAAATGCTTTCATTCATGGATGGCTATTCTAGATACAATCAGATCCGGTTAGCTGAGGAGGACCAAGAGAAGACCTCATTCACTACACCTTGGGGAACATATTGCTATGTTGTCATGCCCTTTGGGTTAAAGAATGATGGTGCTACATATCAGAGGGCTATGATGGCTATCTTTCACGACATGATGCACACCATTGTAGAGGTGTATGTGGATGATTCGGTTATCAAGTCCAAGAGTTGGGAAGATCATTCTGAAGTGCAAAGGAAAGTTTTGCAACAAGCTAGAGAATACAAGCTGAAAATGAACCCTAAGAAGTGTACATTTGGAGTTTCATCAGGAAAGCTACTTGGGTTCATAGTAAGCAAAAGGGGCATAGAGATCGACCCAAACAAGGCCAAAGCAATCATTGGTATGCCTCCCCCAAAGAATATGAAAGAGCTTCGAGGATTGATTAGGAGGCTACAATTTATCCTCCGGTTTATCTCACAACATTCCCAAAGGTGTAAACCTTTCTATGAGTTAACCAAGGCGGGGGTCGTGTTTAAATGGGATTCGAAGTGCCAGGAGGCATTTGATGGGTTGAAAATATACCTGGCAAGTCCCCCTGTACTTAGACCACCAATTCCCGACAAGCCCTTGGTCCTCTACATTTCGGTTCTTGAGAACTCTCTTGGGGAAGTCCTTGCACAAGTTGATGAAGAAGGGAAAGAACGAGCTACTTATTACTTGTCTAAGATGATTGATGTTGGTGAGCTGAAGTACACTGTGGTAGAAAAGACCTGTGCTGCTCTTGTTTGGGTGGTTCAGAAACTCAAACATTATTTTCTTGCTCACCAAGTCAAGCTCATTGCTCGTATCAATCCCATTAAGTTTCTGTTAGAGAAGACAGTCTTGACTGATCGGTTAGGGCGATGGCAGAGTTTCTTATCCCAATTTGATATCACTTATGTCCCACAGAAGGCAATCAAGGGCTATGCTATTGCTGAACATCTTGCCCATCATCCCATACCCATCTTTGACCTAGTTCGGTCGGAGTTCCCGGATGACGAACTAATGTCAGTCTGATCTTCCAATCCTTGGACATTATATTTTGACGGGGCTCTGAACTCTCATGGTAGAGGGATAGGTATTGTCCTTCTATCACCTGAAGGTGTCACCATTCCACAGGCTTTTCAGCTTAACTTTCTAGCAACCAACAACATAGCTGAGTATGAAGCCTTGCTGGCCGGGCTGGAGGCCGCTCATTTCCATGGTGCCACTGAACTGAGGGTGATAGGTGATAGTCAATTGATCCTACGCCAAGTCCTATCCAAGTACTGAACTTCTCATCCAAACCTCAAACCCTACCAGGAGCTCACCACCTGCTACATCAAGCTATTCTTCAAACTCACCTTTGTCCATGTCCCCTGTTCTCATAATATCCTCGCTGATGCCTTAGCTTCACTAGTTTCATCTCTATATGTCCCGCTAGGCAGGCAAGTGCGGACTATCCACATCTGTAAGAGGACAATTCCAGCAATTGAGGATGGACATTTTCTGAAGGTTAAAGAGAGGTTCAACAGAAAGGAATACTTAGAACATAAAGAAGAAATCTCCCTAATTGAGTTGGAAGAATTAGAAGAAGGTGAGAGACCTTGGTATGACGAGATTGCGAGGTATTGCCAAGATCACTCATTCCCGCCTGGATCAACCACCAAGGAAAAGAAGGCAATCAGAAGAGTATCCCAGAGGTATACAATCCTAGGAGGAGTGCTCTATAAGAGAAGCCTAAGTGAAATCTTACTCAGGTGTCTTGATGAAGAAGAAGCCAAGTTGGTGCTGAAGGAAGCACATTCTGGAGTTTGTGGTGGTCATGTGAATGCCCAAGCCCTTGCTAAGAAAATCATCTGACAAAGGTATTATTGGCCAACTCTAGAAGAAGACTGCTCCATCTTTGTCCGGCATTGTCATTCATGTCAACTCCATGCCGACAAGATTCACTCTCCCGCATCTTCCCCTCATCCAATTCATGCCCCATGGCCTTTCGCCATGTGGGCTTTTGATATTATTGGCCCCTTGAGTGACCTCAACTTAGAAATGCGCTCAAAATCATTCATTCTGATGGCAACGGAGTACTTCACAAAGTGGGCTGAATCGGAAGCATTCGTGGAGATTAAAGCGTCAACTGTTTGCTCCTTCATCAAGCGCAACATCATTGCAAGGTTCGGGATCCCCAGCGACATCATCACCGATAATGGACCACAATTTCTTTCTCAGGATCTGCGTGATCTTTGCAACAGGTATCGCATTTCATTGCATCATTCATCACCATACTATCCTCAAGGCAATGGTCAAGCAGAAGCCACCAATAAGACCTTAATCGAAATCATCATGAAATCTTGTAAGTCTAGCAAATTTGCTAACTGGCCAGATAAGCTTGTAGATGCTCTATGGGCCTATCGTACTTCTATAAGGACTCCCACTGGACAAACCCCGTATGCTTTGGCATATGGGATGGAAGCAGTGGTCCCTTACGAAGTATTACTTCCATCTCTCCGAGTTCAGCTCGACAGGGATATTCCTGTTGATGAGAGAAGAGAATCTCTCCTTGCACAGCTTGAACTCTTAGATGAAAGAAGGCTAGCCGCCGCTGAGCATGCCCGGACTTATCATAATAGACTCAAAAGGTTTTATCAAAAGAGGGTGGTCGAGAGAAAATTCGAGATCGGTGAGATGGTAGTCAAACGCATATTCGTTAAGCCAGGGGGTCCCCGCTCCAAGTTGCAACCTAACTGGGAAGGGCCTTTTGTATTCACTGAAAAGTATCCAGGTAATGCATATGAATTGACTAATGCGGATGGAGAAAAATTGAATCATCCTTGGAATGGAGTTTACCTTATAAAGTATTTTCCATAAAAATGGAGAAGCCACTGATATAACCTCAAGTCATCAATCCTAGGTTCTTCGTGAGAAGTCAAGGGTAGGTACCATCCTACACACACAACACTTCCTGATCCTAGAATCCAGACAACCCGACACTTGCGAAAGGCAAGGCAGAAATCTATAAATGGAAGGAGTACCCTTACCCTTTTCTCTTCTACTTGGTCCAAGATAGGGAGAGAAGATTAGAGAGGGGTAGTATCGAAAACACTCCCACCCTAGTAGGAGGCCATCTCAGAGGGTACAAAAGGGTGCCAAAAGATGGGCAATGAACCCCTCATGTTAGAAAAAGAAAAATGATCAACCTGTCCGAATGAGTACCCAGAATGATAGTCAAGGCAAAAGGCACTAAAAGATGGGCAATGTCCCCATGGGTAAAAAAAAAACCTGTCCAAATATGTGCCACATAGAAAAGAGCAAAAAAAGAAAGAAAAACCCAAAGAGGCCGAACCCCAATGGGTAATTTGAATGAGAGTAGAGAAATCCCTCTTAGTATCTTCAAACCCTATCAAGGACTTCCTCTATACCCTTCCTCCTTAAATCCCTAGGGAAGGGTAAACCGACCAAATCCAGGTGGAACCCAAGCCGATCAAAGGAAGAAGGTTAGAAGGATTCTAGGAAGGGAACTTTATTTTTTGCACGTGGCATCTACCACTTGAGTCTTGACAAACTCCAAAGATCGATGAATTGTCTCAAATACCAGCATTTTCTTCACAAAAAATGAATATTTAAAAAAAACTAGAAAAAGTGAATATTTCCAAAATCCAAAAAAGTGAATATTTCAAAATAAAAAAATGATGAATATTTCAAAAATCCAAAAAAGTGCATATTTCAAAAGTCCAAAAAAATTGCATATTTCAAAAACCCCAAAAAAATGAATATTTCAAAAATTCAAAAAAAAAATACATATTTCAAAAATCCAAAAAAATTGAATACTTTTGAAACTCCAAAAAAAATGATTGTTTTCAAGAAAACCCAAAAAAAATGCTAAGTCATGATCATTGCCTTAGTTGCATCCATGTTTATTTGACTGTCAAGCATAATTCCATTCCTGTATTGCATATCCATTTTTTTCTTTAATTACCTTGTTAAGAAGGCTCGCCCCTTTGACCTAAGTCAAAGTTGTCCATAATGGGCAAAGGGATGAGTTGTGATGAAGATCTAATCCTTTTTTTATCAAGTGTTTCAGGCATTTCAATGCAGGAGAAAAGATGATTCACACCACGACAGGTAAGTTCTCTCAACCCTTACATTTTATTTTAGTCATTTGTTTTATTCTACCTTGTTAAGAAGGCCCCTCTCTTTGACTCAAAATCAAGGCAAACGATATATAGGAAAAGGGATGAGTTATGATGAAAATTTAATCATCTTTGTTAAGTATTTGTAGGAGCTGAAGAAGCAAAAGAGAAGAGCCATCAGGTACAACTTTTTACAAAAAAAAAAATTGCCTTAGGGCACATGTGCCCTCATCTGGGGGCACATGGCCAGGTGCCCCACCCCAGGGCGCATGGCCAGGTGCCCCCTACAAAAAATTTTAAAAAATTCAGAAAAATTTCAAAAAATCAGAAATTGTTTATAATGTTAAAAGTGACATTTTTGCTAAAGGAAACATCATCAAAAACATTGTTTTGACATCCAAATGATGATTCTAATAGTAAAATCTTCAGTTGATCATTTCAGGAACAATCTGCTTCATATGACAATTCTGTCTGTTGGGTATTAACCGGAAGTGTGCAGGCAACCTTTTAAGTCCAACAGGTGAATTGGTGAGATCGGTGTTCCGGAAGGAACGTCATGCCAGCTCTGCGATGAAAAGAAAGGGAGCGCCACCTATTCAAATATTATCATGGCGCTGATGAATCAGGCGGTCGATGCAAGTTGATAGACCACGCCTGAAGACTTCACTCAGCTTCGCATCAACCTCACATCATCACCAACACTCCATTTTGCACTTCACATCACCTTTAACATTTTCCACCTAGTTATATTAGGGCCATTTAATACATATTATATGCATTAATGTTGAAGACCTTGAGAGTGAAAATGACTGGGCCTGAGATCCCCTTCAACAAAATCTACGACAGCTTGGTTATTTCTTCACACTCACGGATAAGCCAAAATTGAACATTGGAGGGATGATGGTTCCTATTCGGGTGTCTTGACCTCCAATAGACAATCTATATCTTAAACTATTTTCTACATAATTTTCTATGTTTTCACATCCATCTCCTTTTCATTATTCATCATTACTAATTTTATTCCTTCATGTTTTTTTCCTTTCTTTTTATTCCACCATGTTTTATTCTGTCCTTTCTTTTATCCCACCATGTCTTTTATTTTATCCCACCATGGCATTTGTCAAGCCGTTGTTTCTTCTTTCCCATCATTCTATGTTAGTCCCACCATTATCTTTCAATCCCACTATGCCTTAAGTTTGTTTTGTCGTTTTCCAAATACTTGATTTTCTGCTAGAGCGTGATTCATGGTTTTCACGATACCCGAGCAATTTTGTTTTGCGTAAAACGAACCCTTTTAGAATATGAGATTATTCCACTCATAATTAAACTGAGTATTTTTGTGAAACTTTAATTGAACATGAGATTCCAAATATGATGGATTGGTATTCTTTTCATTTTAAGATTAATTTCTCTTTTAAAAATTTTAACCCATCACAGTACAAGAACACCGCAAAGTTCGGGTTGCTGGCTGATGATGAACCTACGAATTCGAGGACTCCTCACCACGCTGAGGGTTGGCTACATCCTTTTATCCTTTATCATTTACTTTTTCATCTCTCGTGCCAAGGGCATGTCTTTTACTAGTCAATTATGTGAGGTTTTGATAGAACATGAAAGCGATCTAGAATACTCAGCGAGATTCATATTGCTGGATCAGGTAGATAAGCGTGTCTATATCTGCACCTTGATGCCACCTTTTCAGTCCATCCCCATTCTATTCTGCTACATTCATCTATGCTCACTTGCATTCCATTACAGTTCACTATGAATCACTCCGCTTCACTACATGCCATTCCCTTACAAAGCCGACATCAAGGTGAGGCAAGCTGTAGACACGCCAAATTCACCTAATTCAGAGCATAAAACTCATGTTTTATAGGGTAACATGTGTGATTGACCTTATAATGATGCCGGGTCTTTAAAAGTTGATTTGGAGCTTCGCCAAACGAAATCGGATGTTTTCTAAAGTTTTTCACAAAAAGGCATAATTTTCAAGCGAAAGCCACACGTAAATCATGTAAACACAGAAATTGGCTGAATGACCAATGCCTAATGATCATTCATTGAATATTATGGTCATATTCACACCCCGGACAAGTTTTGTTGCATACCGTGCCTTTCCGGTTTGCCGTCGGAGTCATTTTGACCTGTATCGGATCTTCTGTTCACTACCCTAACTTCCGGACAAAATTCTGAAGTTTTGTAGGGTGTGATGGCTGATCCGATGCTATAGAGAGCTTCTTCGTCCTGTTATCTTTCCAACGCA
Organism: Cryptocoryne crispatula var. balansae; assembly: GCA_036172225.1. Lineage (NCBI taxonomy): Eukaryota > Viridiplantae > Streptophyta > Magnoliopsida > Alismatales > Araceae > Cryptocoryne > Cryptocoryne crispatula. Next base: position 33,367,715 of record CM069932.1, read on the forward strand.
ACAAACGGCGTCGAATTCCGAGTTCGGGAGTGTTCGCAATGGCTTCCGGAAGAAGGACGCGCAAAAACAGTCCGATGCGCCCGGGTTCCTGGTCACATGCGCCCGGGATCCAGGGCATGTGCCCATGCGCCCTACCAGTGAGGCACGTGACCTCGTGCCCTCACTGAGGGAACATGCGCCCTACCCTTGAGGCACGAGGGACCCAGTTTTTCACCGGGATTCTACCACTGAACGGATCGACCGGATAAGGTCGAAATTTTCGGAAAAGATGAGATGTGCCCCTTCCAGGGGGTGCATGCACCCCTCAGTGGGGCACACGCGCCCTGCACCAGGGCGCATGCGCCCTGGGGTAGGGCGCAATGTGCCCTTTTTTTTAGTCCGGATAGGTCTATTCGTACTCCTATAAATAAACTCTGATTCCGGTCATTCCAGAGGCATGATCATGACCCCCCAGGCATCTCAAGACATCCAACCTCCATCCTGCATTGATTTTGTGATTTTTAGAGAGATAATTTCGAGCTTTTAGAGAGAGAAAAGTCGGTTCAAGAAAGAGGAAGGCTGTTTTGCAGGTGATCAGCCAGGTCTCTGTTCATCGGCCTGTAAAGAAGTGTGTAGACGTCTGATGCCAGAGTTATCTTCATCAAAGTTCTTCCTCTCCAAGTCTTCTTGAGTTTACAATAGACTTAACTTGATTCCGAGGTCAGGACTGGTCGTGACGAGAGCAGAAACAAAGTCGCGCCTGGCAGATCCTAGACTGCTGCTCGGCCTTTTCGACAACCCAGATTTGGCCATATCTTTCTCTATTAAACTAAGAATCTTTCTTTTATTTTTTCTATCTCTTTGTTTAGTGATCCTAAATCTTACTATCATTTTTTTATAATTTTTTACATTATTTTTAGTCTGTTTATCTGAAAATGAAAAAAGGGGTTAGAGATAACCCGAATCCTGTCAGTTTCTAGTCAATTGTGTGCTTTATGTTATTCTCTTTACATATACTCCACCTTGTTTAGTTCTAATAGTCTCTTTCACTTGTTTGTTTATCTAGTTGCACAGAATATCAAGCACTCACCGTGTTGAGGACTCTTCTTCATCGGCCGGCCGAAGAAGGAGAAGCTTTAACTCACATTCTTCACCCTAAGGTACACACGGTCAATTTAATTTCATACATCGGAACCCGCGGTTCCTGGCGAACAAATTTCTTTTTTTTCACCCTCCTCCCACATGACCCGAACCATCTCCTTGGTGATCGAGCGACGCCAAGAGATGAAAGTTCGGGGATCAATGTGAGTGTGGGACCGAGGTGAGATATGCTTTCCATGCTTTATTCCTTTATTTTCTCATCCCCTCTTGAGGTGACGATCTGGATTCACGGACTTCCCTAAAAAGGAGAAGACCCCGTCGAATTTTCAGAGTCGACATCGGTCTATAACGCCTTTTTGTTATGGCTTTTAGATCCATGTTGACACGGCTATCCCGGACCATGTGTTAGGCCTTTCTGGTCATCATAGGGCCTTTTCGGATTGTCCGGGTTGATCCTAGCCATATATTGTCATCAACCGAGGCCACACGGCCATTTTGGTTGATTTTAGGGTTTCTCGGTTATTCTCAATTTTTTCAAGGTTCATCTCACATTTACCGGGTTAATCTTGTATTTTTTATGATTTTAAGTTTTTTGATCATACCAAACTTGTTCTGTTATCATTTTAGGTCATCCCGAGTTAACCTGAGATTCCTCGACTGAAACCATGCCTTTTTAGATTACCACCTCAGTTTTCAGCTTTCTGTGAGAGGGTAAGCCGGTAGTCAAAGCCCCATGTGAATGTCTCATGAGTCATTCTAGCTGGTTTACTGACTTTAGGATATGTGGTTGAAGGCCCTCTTTCTAATACAACAAACGGGAGCCGAATTGGACGTCTTGTTTACAAGTTATAGCTAGTGGAACACTTGCACATGAGAGACAGTATACCGCACCCTTGCCCTCCTTGAAAAAAGAGGGCACGGCCTGCATGCCCTCAAACCGAGGGAGTTGTTAGCATGCCCCCGTACTGTGGGTGCAGTCGGTTTCAAAAATCAAAAATTTCCCCGATTAACACCTTCTAAACCGGTTCTTGGGAAGTTTCTCCCGTTAAAACTCAATTATTTTGAGGGCGCCCCCGAGTCGGGGTGTGTTCATCTTATCAACTAAATTTTTTATCAATTTTTGTAAGCTTACCGATTTTTTTTATAAATAAAATGCTGATCACCCCCCCCCCCCCCGAGGTGGGGGCACGTGCGAGGGCGCGGTCGGCCAATTTCCCTATTTTTCACTCGATTCTTTGTCTTATAAATACTGGGCTCTTCCCAATGACCCAGGGTTACCACCCATGCCCTAGCTCATCCTAAGGTTGTCCAAGCTCCCTCCCGAGGCCATCCCAATGTTCAAATCTGAGCTGACATCGAGGGATCGATCCCGAAGTGAAGAAGGCCCGATCCATGCGCTCTACATCACCAAACTTCATCAGCTTGTACATAAAATTAAGAGCTTATGATGCAAGAGTGGTCAACAAAATAATTGTTCCCCTTCTCATCCTCTTTCATTTTCAACTACTGGCACTAGATTCTGACTTTCCGTCTGTTCGTGGCGATTGCTGCACCGAGGGCGTACATTTAGGTTCTATTTTTTCTATCCGTTCTCTACAGGCATATAAAGACGTATTCCGTAGAAGTCATAAACATAAGATATCTTCCTCTTCAAGTTCTTCATCCATAGAAACAAACATCACTCAATTAAGACATCGGGATCAGCCTTAGCATTTTCTGCACTGAAGTCGCGCCAGAGTGGACTGCACCCATCCGAGGACATGTCACCTGGACCGGTTTCCTTTGCTCGTCCCGGCTCCGATCCGAGCTGCTCTACTCTATAAGTCTTTCTTATCTTTAATTTAAAGCATCCTTAAATCATTTTCATTTAGTTTTGTATCATATTTACATTACCAAAAATACAAAAGAAAAGGGTTAAGGCTCACCCCAAATCCGGTGAGCTCGATTTCAATTGCTTCTTTCTTTTATCTTTCTCTTTCAGTTTCTACACTTTTCCCAAGTTTAATCATACCCTTCATTTGTTTTATTGTTCTAGCACTGGTTGGACTCTCCCTCATTGGCCGACCAAGGAGGAAGAAGGTTGAACATACACATCATCTCCTGTGCTAAGGTACACATGGTCATCTCTTGTTTTTATTAATAAAGCGGAGCCCGCGGCTACTGGCGACCACAATTTCTTTATTCATGTTCTAAGTTCATTTATCCCTCACTCTCCACTTTCCTCCCACACGACCCAAACCATCTTCGGTGCTCGAGCGACACCGTGAGATAAAAGTTCGGGGATCAATGTGAGTGTGTGACTAAGGTGAGGATTTTACCACTTTTCGAGTGTTTTTCAATTCACTCCCTTTCCACTATTCTATCATCACCATTTATTGAGCTACTGATCCGAAACCCATTTCTGGAGTCGACAACTTTTTAGCGACCACGGTGGGACAACCAATGTCTTTAACCGTGCTAGCTTGATTGATTCGTGCAACTAGTTGTTTTCCGACTTGGTTCTCATGCAAACCAGCTTGTCTTTCAACTTTCTAATGTTCATTTACCTTTAAAACTTGTTGTTTACTCTTTCTTTAAGATTGTCCCCCTTGTGGACTTGACTTTCTTTCTTTTAATTTCAACTCGGTTTCTATGTGAACCACTCTTTTCTTCTTATATACCGGTTCCAGCATGAACCACCTTTCTTTTCAACTCGGTTCCTGTGTGAACCAACTTATTTTATGATTGGCCCCCACATGGACACCTCTTTGCAACACCATCAAATTGGCCCTACGTGGTCCACTTTTCATTTTGTCATCTTTTACACTAGTTCCCGCATGAACCACCCGACTTTCATATCGTTCCCCGCGTGGACCACCCCTTTGCACCACTTTAGATTGGCCCCACGTGACCTTCCTTATTTTCTTCAACCAAATAAACTAATTCCTGCGTGAACCACCCACCTTTCCAAAACTCAGCTCCCGCGTGAGCCACCCAATTTTGAAATTCGTCCCCGCGTGGACCATCCCTTTTACCTTTACTTCAGATTTATCCCCACCTTGGACACTCCATCACAAGCTAGTTCTCGCAAGAACCACCTTTTAGTTGCTAGTTTCTAGTTACTTATTTTATTGCTTGTCTTGTCTTTATACTCTTCCTTACTTTATTTAATAGCTTTCTTTCATTTCATGCTTGTGCACATTGATTGCTTCTTCTCCTCTTACCCTCCATTTTTACTTTTTCATTATCCTTTTGCATCGGGTACCAGACTTGTTCCAATCCTTAGGGCATTCGAGGTGTGGTCTCTCTCTCCAAACACACCCTCACCCTCCAAACACCTTCTTGGTGGATTCTAGCCTCTCTTCTGGAATATTCCTTCCTATTTGATTTGGTTGTTTCAATCAAGACCTCTATAAGTCACCATCTATGGAGTATTCCTCTCCGCGCGAATGGGCTGGTTGTACCACTCTCCCAAAACCCAAAGAACCCAAGTACCTACTCATGGTGATTGTGTGATAAGCTTTGGTCTTGAAGATTGAAGCAATAGGAACCATACCTACTTGAGTGAACAATTGCTAAAAATCTATCTAATCTAAGGTTTGAACCCAAAAATGGTCGAGTAGTCCTTTTAAGAACTTGTTTACATAACTTGCTTGCTTACCAAAATTGAAAACAACCCAAAAAATTCTTCTTTCAAAACACCTAAAAAACAAAACAAAATCTCTTTAATTCTATGTTCAATTTGTTTGCCAAACAACAAAATTGGAACAAATAGAAAAATTGAAACAAAATACAACACAAAAAAAAATCTCTTTGCATTTACACTTTTCACTTGCTTTCTTTCAACCATCTTGTTAAAAAGTTTTACAGGATCCCAATAATGCTAAGGTCCGAAAGACATGTCAGGATGTCGGACTGGACTACTACAAGATGGGTCATTATGTGCTATAGAAACCCATGGTCCAACCAGAGGGCCATGTTAATGCCGTCAGGGAACCCGAAAGCCAAGATCACATCGATCAGCCTATTCTGCTTAGCATAGAGCAACTTCTCCAGGGTCTATCTCTCCACCTTGATCCTAAATCCTTCTCAATTGTGCAATCCTTAGCAAAGGATAAGACGCCTGCCAATCAAGGTCCAACCAAAGTCAACCAAGCTGCCTCACCTCCCAAATCAGCAATTCGGCCCTTACTATAACTCCACCTTTCAATCTTGCTGTGCTACCTTGCCTACTCGCCCCATTGTGGGGCACCCACCTGATTCTATGCTAGTTCCTACTTCCAACCTGCCTCCTCTAGACCACTCATCCAAATACCATGCACCGGTAGCTTAAGAACCAATCCTTACTCAAGCGTTAATGGACAAACTCAATCAAATGGATGAGTGCTTTGAAAAGTTGGGGCACTATTTGGACTCGAAGGCCACCCTAAAATATATCTTTCATCTTTCCTGATCCTGCATCTTCCTCCTTCTAAAATGCTAGCCTTCCAATGCTACAATGGAATCGGGAATCCCTTCAACCATTTGAAGAGCTTCTTGTATGACACCGCTTTCTAGAAGAATGACCACAAAGCCCTTTCTTTCCTAATTCGTCGAACATTGGAAGGGTCCACTCTTGATTGATTCTATTCTTTTGATTTCCTTGAGGCAGTAGATTTTGACATAGTTAAGGCAAAGTTCCTACAATGGAATCAAGATCGTGTAGAACCTGCTTACTCTATCACTTACCTGATTGACAAGAAGATGAAAGGAGGTAAGGATTTCATACATTACGCAGATAGATGGAGGTCAATGGCTAATAAAATGAAATATACAATCTTAGAGCCAGAGCAAGTCAAGATGATTATTGCCAATGCCACACCAGCTTCGAGAAATGCTCTAGTCTTGTACTATCCTAAAAATATTCATGAATTATATGATGGGGAGAGGTACACTCAAGCTCAACTCAAGGATACCTTACTCATGGATCCAACATATATAGCTGAAGATGTTAGTGTTGTAGGAAACCCTATAGGAAGCTCTCAGCATCAACATAGGAATCCTAGGCAAAATAGGGTTGCCTCTTAGCAAATCGATCATATTCCTCAGCTCGTCACATAGTCCTTTGCTTCTCAACCGGTTGAACAACTTGTGACTCCTCAAACACTTCCACAACCAGTTGTACATAATCAAGTTCATCCAATTATTCGTGCACGTATTCCAATACCAGAACCATCTCCTCTTGCCCATCATCATGTCACTTTAGCATCAATGACGGAGAAAACCAAGCCTGAGTGTGATCAATCCATAGGTGAATCCAAAATTCAAGTCGATGAGAAATCTCTTGTGTCTAACGTTCAACCACCCTCTTCTATTATATAGGAATCCGCTAAACAAAGCACACTCTTGGTCCTTAAACAACCACAAGAACAGCCCATGCTAGGCAACCCCAAACTGAAGCTTATAGGAAATCATGGTGAATGGCCAGGCAAGGAAGCTAAGCTAGTACAATCATTAGAGTTGATCCCTGAAGATGGTCATAGAGAATTGACAAATGGAGAGATCGAATCGGTCAATGAAATGGGGAACATATCACTGCCTCAGGATCCCTATGATCATGGGTCACGATCGACCCTTCAACATTTGGAAGATTTAGGATCATCATCAAAGCATGCAAGCCATAAACTACGTGACGATCAACCATTACAATCACTAGAATTAATCCCTATTGTTGGTTAGATGGAATTGACCCCTAAACTGAGAAGTAAAGAGATAGAATTGGTCAAGGAATCTACATGCTTCTAGAAGGATATAGACCTTAGCAAAGGGATACTAGGACCTCCTCCAGCTAGGCAGGCAAATTCCTCAAAATTAGTCTTAGGGCTGTGACCCTTGCTCCATTCACCTTGTCAAGAGCAATATGGCCCATGGGCTCATAATCAATCAATTTTAGGGCTACGACCCATATCTCATTCTCCTCACAATCCATGGTCGGGCCCATGGGCTCACAATTCATCCATCCTAGGGTCACTTCCCTATATTCATCTTCCTCACAATCGTCGAATGGGCTCATGGGCCCCTAATTCTTCAATCTTAGGGCCACCACCCATACTTCATCCCATTAGATTGGGACCTTATGCCCCTCTTCTGCAATCGGGCCCTTATACCCCGTTTTTAGGCACTTATGCCTCTTTTCATCAATCGGGCCCACGCACCCCTTTTTATCAACTGGGCCCTTATGCTCCTTTCTCGGGCTCTTATGCCTCTTTTCATCAATTGGGCCCATGTGCCCCTTTCCATTAGCTGGGCCCACGTGCCCCTTTATCCAACTGGGCCCACATGCCCCTTTCATTCAATCAGGCCCATGTACCCCCTTTCTTCAACAGGGCCCATGTGTCCCCTTCACCCAACTGAGCCCACGTGCCCCTTTTTATCAACTAGGTACATGTGTCCCTTTCATCAACCAGGCCCACGTGCCCTTTTTTCTCCAATCTGGCTTATGTGTCCCTTTCTTTCTACCTGTCCTACGTGCCCCTTTTCCTCAACTGGGCCTACGTGCCCCTTTCCTTCCAACAGACCCAAGTGCCCACAATTCTCCCTAATCAGGCCTACGTGCCCTTAATTTTTTTAAATCGGGCCCGCGTGGCCACAATTCAACTCAATTGGGCTCACATGCCAACATTTTTTTTGCAACCGGGCCCATGTGCCCAAAGTCCTTCTAAATCTGGCTCCGATGCCCACCTTCCATCAACATTATATGCCCACACTACTTCAACTTTGGGCCCGCATGCCCTGACTTCTTCACAATTGAGCCCATATGCCCTGACTTCTTCGAAATCGAGATCTCGTGCCCCCGCTTCTTTAAATTTGGGCTTGCGCACCCATACTCTTCAATGGTGCCCACTGTAAACACGCCAAATTGGCCAGATTCGAAGCCCAAGACTCTTATTCCATAGGCGATATCCATTATTTGACCGTTATATAATCCAGATTACCTCGTGGAGATGAGCTAAGGATGCTGGTGGAGCCCCTCGCAAGTTGAGAATGGACCGATGATTTTCGGAATGATGCCGTAACCTTCAAGCGAGAGCCACGCGTGAACCGTAAAAACACGAAGCCTGCTCAATGACCGACCTTGAATGGTCCATGCTTGAACATATCGGGAGTCCCGCGTGTATTCCGTAACATTCGGGGTTTCCGACATGTCATTTCGGTAGGCATTAGTCTATAACGGTTTCTTCGTTACAGCTTTTTCGATCTGTACTGACAAGGCTATCATGGACCACGCGTTAGGCCTTTTCGGTCATCATCGGGTGTTTTTGAGTAGTACAGGTCGATCCTAGCTATATATTTCATCAACCGGGGCCATACGGCCATTTCGGTCAATGTAGGGTTTCCCGGCTTTTCCGATGTTCGGTTCACGTTTACCGGTCTAATTTTATATTTTTCGAAGATTTCAGGTTTTCTGACCATGCCGGACTTGTTCGGTCATCATTTTAAGTCATCTCGAGTTGACCCGAGATTCCTCGACCGGAACCGTGCCCTTCCGGATCTTCGTCGCTATTTTTGGCTTTTCGCGAAAGGGTAAACCAGTAGAATACCCTGTGTGAATGTCTCAGGAGTTATGACGGCTGGTTTACCAACTTGAGGAGGTGCGGATGAAGGCCCTCTTTCCAACGTAACAAACGAGAGCCGAATCGGACATCCCGTTTGCAAGTTACGATTTGCGGAACATGCGCACAGGAGATAGAGTCTACCGCGCCCCTGCTCCCCTTGAAAGGGGAGGGGACGCCCTGCATGCCCTCAAACTGGGGGCACACCCTGCGCGCCCCCTCTTCCTTTGAAATGCGGGGGCACGGTACATTTTCGGAAACCGGAAATAACCTCGATTAGCACCTTCTAAACCGGTTTTTTGGAAGGTTTCCGTCGATGATTTTTGATTATTTGTACCACGCCCCTGGTTTGGGGGCACGTTACGTTTGTCAATTCGATGTTTTAGCAATTTATGGAAGATTCCGTCAATTTTTAGCAGTGAGACGCGTAACACGCCCCCGCTTCATTTGAAACAGGGGGCACGCAGACTGCGCCCACGCTTCCTTTGAAATAGGGGGGCGTGCAGACCGCGCCCCCAATTTGAGGGCGTGCTCTGCGTGCCCCTGGTTTGAGGGTGCGCCCTGCGCGCCCTCGCCTCCTTTGAAAGGTGGGGGTGCGGTCAGTCCAGTTTCCATATTTTGCACCGGTTTCTCTCCTCTATAAATTGAGGGTCATTCTCAATGACCCAAGGTTAATCTCCAGTGCCTAGCTCATCCTGAGGTCATCCAAGCTCTCTTCCAAAGCTGTCCTGATGTCCAAAGCAGATCCGATGTTGAGAGATCGATCCCGAGGCGAAGGAGAAGCCCGATCTGTGAGTTTTTCTTCAACCAACTTCATCGGCTTCTGTAGAAAATCTGGATCTCTTTCTGCAAAAGTCTTCAAGAGAGGAGTTGTTCCTCTCTTTGTTCTCTTTCATCTCCAACTGACAGCGCTCGATTCTGACTTGCGGTTTGTTCATGGCGATTGCTGTACTGAGGGCGCACATTCAGGTTTTGTTTTCCACATCCGTCCAATTCAGAATTTTTACATGCTTATACAGATAGATTACGGAGAAGTCATCAACATAATATCTCTTCCTCATCGAGTTATCCATCCATAAAAATAAATTTCACTCAATTTTGACATCGGGGTTGTTTGTAACATTTTCTGTAACAAAGTCGCGCCAGAAGTGTGCAAAGCTACCTGAACTGGCCTTCTTCAACCAACTTGGCTTCAACTTAAGCCACACACATCATAAATCCTTCTTAACTCATTTCATTCAATTTATTTACTGTCTTAGAACATCTTTTATGTCATTTATATTATTTTTACATAATTAAAAAATACAAAATAGGGGTGAGGGCTCGCCCCAATCTGGTGAGTTCTATTCCAATTGCTTCTTTCTTCCATCTCCTCTCCTATAGTTTCTACACTTCCCATAGTTCTAATCGGTTTCTTTCACTTGGTTTATTGTTCTAGTTGCATAGGTCTATTAAGCTAGCATCGGTTGGACACTTTTTCATCTGCCGGCCGAAGAAGAAGAAGGTTGAACTCACATCCCTATCTCCCGCGCTAAGGTACACACGGTCAAATCAACTCAATCTTGTTTTTATTCCATAAAGCGGAGCCCGCGGCTCCTAGCGACCACCTTTTTATACATGTACTAAGTTCATCTCCTCCTCACTCTCCTCCCACATGACCCGAACCGTCTCCGGTGCTCGAGCAAAGCCGTGAGATGAAAGTTCGGGGATCAATGTGAGTGTGGGACCAAGGTGAGGACTCTTTATCACTTTCCAAGTGTTTTTCGATTCACTTCCCTTTCTCCTATTCTATCTTTCACCTTCTCTTGAGGTGCCAATCCGTAACCTATTTTCGGAGTCGACAGCTTTTTGGCGACCACGGTGGGATAACCAATGTCTTTAATTGTGCTAGCTTGATTTGTTTGTGCAACTAGTTTCATTCTAATTCAATTCTAGTCACTAGATTGTTTGTTTTGTTGCATGATTGCTTATCTTGTTTGCATAATTCATGCTTGATTTACTTACTTCTTTTCATTTTATGTTTGTGCATATTTATTGCTTCTTCTCTTTCCCTCCATTTTTACTTTTGCATTAGCTTTTTGCATCGGGTACTGAACTTGCTCCGATCCGTAGGGTATTCTAGGTGGGGGCTCTCTCTCCCAACACACCCTCACCCTCCAAACACCTTCTTAGTGGATTCTAACCTCTCTTCTGGGATATTCCTTCCTAGTTGATTTGGTGGTTTCCATCAAGACCTCTATAAGTCCCCATCCGTGGAGTATTCCACTCCGCACGATTGGGCCGGTTGTATCACTTTCCCAAAACCCGAAGAACCCAAGTACCTACTCGTGGTGATTGAGTGATAACCTTAGGTCTTGAAGATTGAAGCAATAGGAACCATACCCATTTTAGTGAACAATTGCTAACATTCTATCTAATCTAAGGTTTCAACCCAAATATTAAAAATTTTCTTCTTTCAAAACACCTAAAAAACAAAAAAAACATTTTTAATTTTGTATTCAACTTGTTTTCCAAACAACCAAATTGAAATAAAAAAATCAAACAAAACAAAACATAACAATAAATCTTTATTTGTGTGCTTTGCTTGCTCTTTCTTTTAACCATCTTTGTAGAAAGATCGACATGATGCCCATGATGCTAAGGTCTGGAAGCCACGTTGGGAGGTCGGACTACTACAAGCTGCAACAACCCATGGTCCAACCACAGGGCCATGTCAATGCCATCAGAGAACATGAAGTTCAAAATCCTACTCATCCACCTGCTTCACTTAGTGTGGAACAAATCCTCCAGGGTCTATCCCTCCATCTAGATCCTGAATCTTTTTCACTTGTGAAATCTTTAACAAAGGGCAAGATGCCTGCCAATCAAGATCTGGTCGAGGAAAATCAAGCCCCCTCACCACCCGAATAGACAGTCAGGCCCCTCATCATCTCCTCTCCTGGGAAACCCTGTCGTGCCTCTACTCACCCCGTTGTGGGGCATTCATATAATTCTATGCCAGTTCCTACTTTGAAGCCACCTCTTCCAACCCATTCATCTAAATACCTTACACCGGTGGCTCAGGAACCCAGCCTCACTCAAGCATTCATGGACAAACTCAACCAAATGGATGAACACTTTGAAGAGCTGAGGCATCGTTTGGACTCGAAGGCCATCCCTAAAATATCTACTCCATCTTTCCCAGTCCCACATATCCCTCCATCACGAACACCAGCCTACCATCGCTACAATGGCTCAGGTGATCCCTTCACCCATGTCAATGATTTCTTGAGCAAATCATCTTGATGGCTAAATGATTGAAAAGCTCTTGCTATTCTTTTTAAGCGATCATTGGATGGTGCAACCCTAGAATGGTTCTTTTCACTAGGGGAAATAGAAATATGGGATTTTGAAATTGTCAAGAAAAAATTCTTGCGACGATATGGGCTGGGCTATTCAATAATTGGGGAAGTAAAAAAAAAGACATGGAATTAATATAATATCATGATGAATTGGGGCCCATGGCTGAGAAGAACATTGATACTATGCACCAGCCTAGGAGCCCTCCCCAATCCCATCTAGATCATCATCTTCGGCCAACTCCTCGATGTCAGTTGATTAGGCCACCCATGCCCCAATCTCAGCCGGTCATGCAACCCATGTTAATGGCACAATCAATTGTGCACAATCAAGCTCCTCTTGTCAATTGTGACAATACCTCATTACCTAAACTAGCTCCCCAACCTTCGACTTCACCAACATTTCTTAAGGTCAATCGGCCAATCATCCAGCCATTAGCTTCTCAACCTATTCCTACAACAACCCCTCGGCTAGCCATGCAAGCCTTGGCCCCTCAACCCACTTCACCAATGGTCCCTCGGCCAATCATTCATCCTAAGCTGATCGAGCAAACCCTGTCTTCTCAACCAATCCCACCGCATAGGGATCCTCCGTAGTTGGTTGCACAACAACAAATCATTTCTTCTATTACTCTTGCCCCAACAAAGGAATCAATCACTCCTACTATTCTTGCTCCTACTGTAGTAGAAGATTCAGACACTTCGACCCTTCAAGCTCCTGCCCTGGCAGAGGAATCAATCACTCCAACCATTTGTGCTCTTGCCCCGGTAGAGAATTCAGTTTCTACCCCTCAGCATATCGTTGCTGTTTCTGAAGATCTAAGTCAGCCAGTAGGGGAGGTTGAACCAAACCCTTTGATACTTCTGGAATCCCCTAGACTAGTCATGCCTTCTTTTACAGAACAACCTAAGGAGAAGCCTACTATAGGGAGCTTAGATGAGGGGATCACAAATTTAGTTGATTGTCAAGGACTAGACAAGGATTCTCCAGGTATAGATCAAATGTTGCCATCATTAGAATTGATCCCTGAAGTTGAAAAGATAGAATTGACCCCTAAACAAAAAATAAGGAGATAGAATTGGTCAATGAAATGTAAAATGAATTGACAAGCCTCCGGAAGGGCATAGACAAGGGAATAATAGGACCTCCTCCAACTAGGCAGACAAATCCCATAGCATCAATCTTAGGGCCACGACCCTTACCCCATTGTTCTCCTAAGCAACAATCCGGCCCATAGGCCCACGATCAATCAATCTTAGGGCCACGACCCTTTCTTTATTCTCCTCCAAATCAACGATTGGGCCATGGGCCCACAATTCCTCAATCTTAGGGCCACTGCCCTTTCTTTATCCTTCTTACAACCATCAATCAGGCCCATGGGTCCAAAATCTGTCAATCTTAGGGCCATGGCCCACACCTCGTCCCACTCAATTGGGCCCTTATACCCCATTTTTGGGCCCTTATGCCCCATTTTCGGGCACTTATGCCCCTTTTTGTCAATTGGGCTCTTATGCCCCTTTTCATCAACTGGGCCCATGTGCCCCTTTCCATCAGCCAGGCCCACATGCCCCCTTTATCCAACTAGGCCCATGTGCCCCTTTTAATCAACCAGGCTCTTATGCCCCTTTTCTTCAACCGGGCCCACGTGCCCCTTTTAATCAATCGGGCTTGCATGCCCCTTTCCTTCAACTGGGCCCATATGCCCCTTTTTCCCAATTGGGCCTATGTGCCCCTTTCCTTCCATCGGGCCCACGTGCCTATAATTCTCCCCAATCGGGCCCATGTGCCCTTAATGTTTCTAAATCGGGCACACGTGCCCGCAATTCACCTCAACCGGGCTCACATGCCCATGTTTTTCTACAAACGGGCCCATGTTTCCAAATTTCTTCTAAATCGGGCCCACATGCCCACCTTCCAACAAACTCAGGCACACATGCCCACACAGGTCAAAGACTTGTCTAAGTGAGTGCCACATGTAGAAAAGACCTGAAGAGGCCGAACCCCAATGGGCAATTAGGTGTGAGTAGAGAAATCCCTCTCAACATCTCCAAAGCTTATCAAGGACTTCCTTATCAATTCTTCATTCTTAACCCCCCAAGGTGTGGGTGGACCAACCAAATCAAAGCTAAACTCTAGCCGATCAAACGTTGATGGTCAGAAAGATTCTGGGTAAGGAACCCCATTTTGCACATGGTATCTACCAGTGAATCTAGAAAAACAACCAAGTGATGAGAACTTGTGTCAATACTGAATTTTATCTAAAAAAATAATATTTTTTAAAAAAACTCCAAAAAAATGAATATCTTCAAAACTCCAAAAGAAATTTCAAAACTCTAAAAAAATGAATATTTTCAAAATCCCAAAGGAAAAAAAATATTGAACCTTTTCACAAAACTTCTTTGTCGAATTCCAACAAAATTTTGAAACAAAAAAATTTTCACCATGCTTGGTTTGAATTCTTGTCTTTACATTCGTATTTTATTCTTAGTCTCTCATGTTTCAAAATTTTTCATTACATATTTGCTGCTTTATTTTTTTACACCCTTAAGAAGGCTATTACCCCTTGACAAAGGTCAAGGCATTCTGCAACTTGCAAGGGGGAAAGCCGCAATGTTGTTCTAATCTCTTCCTTCTAAGTGTTTCAGGTTTTTAGGAGAACTTATTACCTCTTGACAAAGGTCAAGACATACTGCACCTTGCAAGGGGATAAGCCATATTGGCATTCTAATCTCATTTTTCTAAGTGTTTTAGGCACAAAGAACAAACAAGGAGAACTGCACAACAAGGCAATGCTCGCCACTTCCCTCCCCCGAGGATTCTTAGGAGGAGGTGTCACCATAACCTCGGCTTCAACTCTACTAAAAAGCTTTCTTTGCAAGACTTTAATAAGGTGATGCTCACCACTTCCCTCCCCTGAGGATTCATAGTAGGAGGAGTCACCATTACCTCGGCCTCAATTTTGCCGAGAAGCTTTTACTCTGTGTCCTCATTAGGACACATGAACTCTTTTGTGAGAATGCATGCCATCACACCGAAAACTCACCGTTATCATTTCCTTTCTTAGCATATATTAGGTGCATTCCTATTTATTTTATGCATTGATGTTGAAGACAGTGAATGCAAAGAAGACCAGGCCCGAGATCCCCTTCATCAAAATCCACGATGGTCGGGTCATTCTTTATGCTCACAGATAAGCCCAAAGTTGTACTATGAGGGACGATGGTTCCCGAATGGGTATCTTGACCTCATAGACAATCTATATCTTCAACTATTTGTTATACAAGTTTCGTTTTGTTTTCTTGAGCCCAACATGAATCATGTAGCATACAATAGGTGAAGGTACCTTTCGGTTTAAACCCTATTTAGTGATATTTGAGATCACTTGTAGAACACTTGATTGATGTTTCACCTTGAATCGAGTTCCATGATTTAAATTCTCTCAAATACACTCATAGTATAGCAAGATCAAATTCATACAGGTTGCACTATTAATAGCCTTACGTAGATATCTCATATGTGTTTTAGAATATAGTCTACATCTTATAATCGCGGTCTCATGACTCCACACATGTCGGTGAATCCTCCAAGGGTGAGAGAAAGGAACCACCCTGCCACTTGGGACTTGGATTCATTAAGAGTTTAAAACTCATCCTATCACTTTGCTTCTACATGAGCACTGGCAACATAGGAACGAAATCATAATATATAAGTGCTCCACACATAGTTACCTATCAGCTTGTTTCTACCCATTGAACCTCTAAGAGGTTGGGTTGTCACCGTGGTAACTTTTCATTTATAGGCACAATCCCATTCCCCTCAATGCATCTAGAGCCATCGTTCTAGATAAACCTTTTGTAAATATATCTGCAAGATTCCTTTTTTATTTCACAAAGTTTAAGACTATCAATTGTTGCTTCATTTTGTCTCTTATGAACCTGTGTCTCACTTTTAGATGTCTATTTATTTTGATATTAACACTGGCTGCATATATTTATCAATTGTTGACCTACAATCACTTAAATTAGATATAGGAGACAAAGAATTTGTAAACAATAGAATATATATAAGGAAATCTCTAAGCCATTTGGGTTTAGTGCATGTGGTGTCAAGTGAAATCATTTCAAATTCCATAGTGCTTGTAGATAACACAGTTTGTTTTGTAGATTTTCATAATATAGCACATCCTTCTAAAAGGAAAAAAAATCTAAATATTGATTTCGCATCAAACGTATTATTGATCCAATTAGCATCATTAAAACTTTCCAATATAGGATAACTAGAATAATGCAAAGTATATGATATAGTACCTTTTAAATATCTAAGTACTCTTTCTAATACCTTCCAATGACTTTTATATATATGTATAGTATATCTACTTAGTCTATTTACAACATATGCAATATCTAGCCTTGTATAATTTATGAGAAATACAAGTGAGTTTATAATTTGTGTATATTCGGATTAGAGTGTAGGGTTACCTAAATTTTTCTTTACATGAACACTTGCATCATAAGGAGTTGATAAAGGCTCGCAATCTATATGATAGAATTTTCTAAGAATTTTCTCTATATAGTGAGATTGTGACAAGGCTATTCCATTTGAATTTCTTATAATTCATGTATTCAAAATCAAGTTAGCTTCACCAAGATCTTTCATGTCAAAATTTTGAGATAAGAAATCTTTGACTTTATCTATAACATGCATGTTGGATCCAAAGATCAAAATATCATCAACATTTTGTAATAAGATAACAATATGTTCACCAAACATTTTGTAATAAACACATGTGTTAGTTTGATTGATTTTAAAATCATAAGAAAAAATAATCTCATCAAAATTTTCATGCCATTGCTTGGTTGTTTGTTTTAATCCATACAAGGATCTAATTAATTTACACACTTTATTTTCTTATCTCGGAACAATAAAACCTTTTGGTTGATCTATAGAAAATTCTTCATCTAATTCTTCATTTAAAAATGTAATTTTAACATCTATTTTGTGAATAATCAAATAATTTATGATGCTAATGCAATTAAGGCTCTAATGGTGGTAATTCTAGTCACATGAAAGTACACATCAAAATAATTTAAACCCCTTAGCTACAAGTTTAACCTTATATTTATCTACAGATCTATCAGGTTTTAATTTCTTCTTAAAACCTATTTACATCCAATATTCTTACAACTAGGTGGTAGATCACTAAGCACTCATTCCATTTTGAATTATAAAATTCATCTCATTTTCTATAGCTTCCTTCCAAAAAGGTGAATCTATTGAATTCATAGCATCATTAAAAGTAATAGGAGAATCTTCTACTAGTAATATATAGAAATCATCAAAAACTCTTTTTGTTCTAGTTCTCTTACTTCTTCTTATTTCTATTGAATCTTCCTCTTATTCCTCTCTATTTCTAACTAGAATTGCTTTAAAAGCAGAACCACTACTTCTCACATTGAATTCAATTATGGATTTAAATAGAATATGTTCTCATAATAAATTACATCTCTAACCTTAATGATAGTATTATTAGAAATATCTCCTATTTTATAATTATTTTACAATTAATTAATAATAATCTATTTGTGTTACTAGAAAACTTTTCAACATTATTAATTGTGATATATCCAGTAAAAATAGTATCTATAGTCATAAGTCCAATTTTATTTCTTTTAACCTTAGAAATTTTAACCTTTGCAAGTCACCTCCACACTTTAAGAAAATTCAAGTTAGGCTTTCTCTTTTTCTAAATTTCATAAGAGGTAAAATCACCTTGTTTGAAAGGTATTCTATTTAGAATAAAGCATATAGTTAAAAATGCCTCCTGCTACAAGTTCTCAGGTGCTCTTGAACTAATTAATATAGAATTAACCATATCCATCAATGTTCTATTTTTCCTCTTTGCTACACCATTAGATTGTGAAGAATATATAGCAGTTATCTTATGAATTATTCCATACTCTTGACAAAATTGAGTGAGACTATGAGAGGTATATTCTCCTCCTCTATCTAACCTGAGTATCTTAAATTTCCTTTCTTGTTGATTTTCAGTTCAACTTTATAAATATGAAATTTGTTTACCACTTCATCTTTAGTCTTTAATAAATAAATATAACAATATTTTGATAGTTCATTGATAAATGTCATAAAGTATTTTTTACCACCTCTTGAAATTAGCCTAGAATCACATATATCACTATGTATTAATTCTAAGATATCACAATCTCTATCAACTAATTTGAATGGTTGCCTAGGTAGTTTTACTTCAACACATAGGCCACTTCTCTCTTTATTTTGAATTCTGGCTTTTGGAATCAATTATAATTGCATAAACTTTTTTAATAGAGTTATAATTCACATGGCCCAATCTAGAATGCCAAATAGAAGATGATTTAACATTCAACACAATTGATTTCTCATTAATATAAGGTGAACATGCATTCAATCTAAAAAGTCATCATATATAAATCCTTTTCTAACAAAGGATAGGCTTTTAGTTATTAAAACTTTATTTGACTCAAATACTAGTCTATAACCTTGCTAAACTAAAAGAGATCCACTAATAAGATTCTGCCTAATGTCAAGATGAACATTATGTAGGGTCAATGTCTTCTCAGAAGTCAAATTCAGATCCACTCTTCCAATCCGATGCACTTGCGCCTTAGCATTATTCCCCATCATCACTATTCTAGCACTTTAGTCCTAATAAGTAGAAAACCATGAATGATTAGTGTAAACATGAATATTAGCTTCAATATCAATCCACCAATCAAAAATTGAATTTGATTTAAAGTTTAGAATAGTTGGCCTAAATCCAGAAGTAGATGCATCACCATCTTTAAATATAATGTTGACTTAATTTCTTTTGTTAAGAGGATTAGATCTTTTCCCTTTTTGTGGAAGCTTCTTCCGATAAAACTAATGATATGTAAGATGATTTGTCCTTCCACATACATAGCAACATCTCTCTTCTCTATTCTCATTTGATTTTTTGTTACGAGGGTTAGAGTTTTGATAACCTTTTTAAATTGCCACTAATTTTTTATTTTTAGGGTGAGAGGACTTTTACAAGATTTAAAAGGTTTGTTCTCAACCATGTTGGCCTTTGTTTTGTAAGTTTGAGTTAAACTTTTTCATACCCTATGTTATTTATCAATTCTATATGCACCAAAGAGTTGGGTCAAAGTAAGTGTGCCTTGAGTGTGACTCACTATCCTAGTGAAGTCAGATCAAGATGGAGGTAGTTTATCCTGAATGCATACAATCTGGAATGACTCATTTAGTTAGGATCCTATGGTTCTCAACTTATGGACTAGGTTCTCAAACTCATGTATTTGATCATTCACTGATTAGTTATCAACAAATTTAAATTTATTAAAATATAAAACTTTGAACTTTTTAATTCCAACATCATCAAGTCCATATTTTGCTTCTAATAAATCTCATAGCTCACTAGTACTTCTTGAGTTGTAGTAAAGATCATAGAGTTTATCAGAAAGGAATCCTAAAATCAAATGAAGATAATGATAATCAATTTCTTTAGTTATTGTTGAAGAAGTTGAGTACGGCATTTCACCCACAGACGGATGGACAGACAGAGAGAGAAGAACGACAAGTAAGTCTGGACCAAGGCCCTCTCATAATGACGGCGAATCATATGTCTATTCAAGGCCGGGGGCCCCCAAGAGCTTTATAGATATAAGGGTGCCCTGCGTGTGCAGTAGAGTCATGAGTGAGTTTCCTTAGGGGAGCCCTGAAACCTGCTGCAGATGGTTGGTTGTGGCTGCATTCGCTTGCTGGCATTGAAAGCATTGCTCAATGTTGTGCCCTTTGTGTTTGCAAAAGTGAAACACTTTTTCGGTTGTACGAGATACAAAAGCTGTATTTCTTAGGATCTTTCACTTTCCCTTTCAAAGAAAGGGGAAGGAAATTCTTCATCCAATGAAACATGCGCTCGCTTCTTTGGCGGCGAGCGCCTTCATTTTTTTACCGTTCCTATTCACTTGGTTTCTTTCTTTAACCCATGCTTTCCGTTGATCAACAACCAACCACAGCTCTCTATAGTTCTTCACTACTCGTACAGGAAGGAGTCTCTTTCTGTCTGGAGGGAATCATTTTTGATGAATCAATAATGCCTCAACTGGATAAATTTACTTAGTCCAAGTTTATTTTGGGAACGAGATGATCTTGTTTGAACTCTATGGGTGATGGTTTGTGAAGTGTTGGATTTCTTACTCTTAGTTATACTATTGCTAATGACTGAAATAAGACCAAGAGTGATTAGCCAAAAACATATTTGGTTTTGCCATCTCCTAAAATTTTCTTCATCAAAATTTTCAAGTTTAACACTAAGGTTTTCTTTAGTTATTAGACTAGCCATAAGAGAAATGAGAGAACGACAATATGTAAAAGAATATATCAGGATTTTTGTCAATATTCTAAATCAACAAAGAAGACAATAAATTTATGTTGTTTAAACAAAAACGTCTAAGCACATCTTAACAAGAATGTTTAAGCACGTTTAAATATGAATATTCATACAAGAATGTTTAAACAACAATTTTCAAACAATAACGTTTAAACAAGAACGTCTAAGACAAGAATGCACATGAATATGTATATGAATGACTACGTTTTTTTGCACATATAAGGATGCTTCTAACACACAAATAATATGCTAATAAGAATAGAATTCTTAAATTGTTGGGTCATCTTTCTAAAAATTGATAAAAAACACAATGATACAAGTTGATTAAAATCAGATAAGTAGAGTTAGAAACATAACCTGTTGGGTCAAATGCATAGTCGTTAGAACTAAGAGTTCTATTGCCAAGCAACGTGCGGTTCTTGCGACAACATCCTCCTAAAGATACAATGATCCTCAGGTAAGTGAGACCCTTCTCTCCTATCAGCACGTCCTTTAGGAGAGTTTTGTAAATTGATCTTGCTTTGAGTGCTTAATAGTGGAAAAGAAAAGAGATCAAAGAACTTTGGTGTTTCTGTCATCCTACATTGGAGGAAAACCATGCTTAAAAAATAAGAGCAAGTAGTGCTGATTGGAGTGGAGAGAGAAAGAGATTTTTCTTTGAAACAAAACCCTCTTCTAGCCAAGAAGAAGAAGAGAATAGTGTAGAAGAGAGATGCCCCAGCTCAGGAAGGTGCCATTCGTCCAAGAAGAGATAGAAGAAAAAATCTCTTCTTTAATTTATGTTGGAGGGTGCAACTAATTCAAAAAACACCTTCGCATAACCTAAATTTCGGATAAAAAAGATTTGATGTGCTAACTATTAATTATATTGTTATTTCACCACTGAAATAATCTTGGGAGGCATCTTGGTCTTAGAAGGCATGCTTTTATAATGGGAAGTAATTGTTCTGTTCTGGTAAGCAGGGGTGTCAAACGAGTAGGCTGAGCCTGATAGCCCACCATAAAACCCATTTCGGGTTGGGCTCAAGTCGCTCAAAAAAAACTAAGTGTGCTAAATAAACGGTATGCAAAGCCCATTTCTCATTATAGATGAGCTCATCAATCTTGGCTTGCCAGCCCATCTTCACATAAGCCATGAACCCGTGAGCCTCAGCATAGCACAGGCATGACACATAGGGTTTCGGTGACCTTACTGCCAACGATCGAAGCTCTCCAGTGACAGTGCTCTCTGGTGCAACAAGTTCACCTTTCTTTCCCTCACCTACTCTTCTATTTCTTCTACTCGTGTTGTGTAGGTTTCAACGACCAGGTTTGTGCCGGCAGAGAGGTTCCAACAAGTCTACAACTAGCTTGAGTAGGTAGCTCTTTGTGGTGCTAGTGCTCCACGGGGGTTGTTGTCACTAAGCGATTGAGTTTGCAGATATCTCTTAAGCAAGCACGAGCCGGACAGCCGTTCTAATCTGATCCCTTATTTTTCTTTTTGCCACACCATGCTTATAGGGGCATCAATCAGTGTTGCTGCCGAATGGTGGGCGTGGGATTGCTGGCATGGTGCCTGAGGAAGACGAAGATGAACAAGGTCACTTGCAGTATCCAGAGCAAGGAGAACTGGCTCTTCTGAGAGGTCTCTTGGTCTCGAATTTTTTCTCTTTTCTTTTTTTCGGTCAATTCACTTATGAGATCATCAAAATTATACGTGCAACAGATCTATCATGCTATGTTATGATCTTTCTTTGTTCTTCTTAATGGATGCATATATGCCTTAATTATTTTGGGAGATGAAGAAAATTACAAAGACACACAAATATTGTGGAGTCAAATATAGAAGAAGAATGGATGAATAGATCTGCAAACACCCCCGATGGTAGGTGCTGCTTCTAGATGTTGTGGTTAGAGGAGCAAGAAGGGGAAGGTTATAGTTTTGAAGGAAGAGTAAGGAAAATTTTGTAAAATTTAAAAGCATAAATATACCAACTCTTAAATTTTATGAATTCAGTGTTGATGCATGACCTACTATGGATTGTTACATTTCAATCTTTATTAACCAAAATTTACTCAGTTTAGTATGCTGTAAAATGGTTCAATATGGTTTTGGTTTAGTTATTTGTTTAGTCTTATTCTATAAAAGAATAGTGCCATGCCCTATCACTAACCCCATCTGTGGTCCATCATATTTATTAGGTTTTGCTTATTTCAGATGGAATTAAATGAGAGTTTGAATGTTGATTTTAGCATAAATCTATCAACCATTGAACCTAAGACACATTCCTCCTCATCACTGTAGACACGCAATTTTGGCTTAATCGGAGAGCTCAAATTCTTGTTTCCATGAAGCACACGTGATCATCCTTTCAAGGAGACTGGGTTTTCTGAAAAAATCGAGCTTTTTGACACGTTTCAAAGAGGGCTGTAGGGGTTTTGACCAGGGTCGAAGTGCTCTATATATAGGGCACCAGGTGCCTTGTATATAGGAAACTAGTCACCATGCTTATAGGGCACCAGGCACCCTATAAATAGGGTGCCTAGCACCTAGTCAAATCAATTCAAATGACTAATTTGACCACTAACTGAGACCCGTCTTGTCGAACTGACATGCCTCATGATGTTAGCGCCCCATATATAGGGCGCTTCGCTGCGTGGAACATATTTTCGGATTTGACCAAAGTGCCATCTTTTTTTGCTATAAATAAGCACCCATTTGGAGCTTTGAGGGGATTCCAACTCTGTGCCACCCTAGAGATCATCCAACACTACTTTTTCAAGCCCTTAGCATCCCCCATATGCCTTCAAACCGATCCGAATTTCACTTTCGAAAAGCCCAAAAAATCTGCTGTTTCTGCCATCCAGAAACATGGTTTTTCTTCAACTTTGAAGGCCTCTACCACTTTTTCCTTCTCATCTAGCATTCAAACCCCCTACCACTAGCTTCATTTGTATATTGGCTACAAGGAGGAGTTCCCACTTCGTCTTGGAAGCCATTAGGTAGTCCGGGGCAGCGCCGCGAAGAGGGGAAGAAAGTCTATCCGAGCCAAACCTAGTGCCCCATAAATAGGGCGCTTTGACCTTGGTCAATGCTCCCTATAAAGGGAACACCTGCTGCTGGCACCCCATATGCAGGGCACCAGCAATGGCAGAAGCTAGTTTTGCATTTTCTGGATTCCGAACACTCGTCCGATCGAATTTTCACTCTTTCTTTTCATCTTAACCCCTGTCATCATGTTATTTAGCATACATTAGGTCATTTTGCATCCCTCATTTATTAAAAAAACTACCAAAAATAGGGGTTGGGATTTAGTCTCAATCTGGTCAATTCCTTCCTTTTTGCATGTTTAAATTTGAATTTGAGCATGATTCAACACTTTCACTAGAACTAATGATCTTTTCACTTGTTTCTATATTTTCTTATGGACATTTTTAGGTAAATCCAGCCGAGGCAGAGCTTCAACCGGGTCGAAGACAAAGGACTCACTAAGCTCTCTTTTTTTGGCCGACCGAGAGAGGAGAAGTCAGAACCCAACAATCTCTCTGCTTTCAAAGATACGACGGTCATTTTTATTCTCCAATTCATTTCTTTTTCATTCTACTATATTTTGGAGTCTTTGGCTCTTGACGACCACAAAAACTAACATCCCATCCACCAAGTCCTTAAAGAAAGCAAGCATAAGCGTCGAAAAAGGAGATCTACGGATCCCGTTTCAGGTGTTTACACTTTTTGGCAACCACGGTGGGACCGACATTACTTTAGTGAGTTCTTCTTTTCTTTCCTAAGAATGACCACTTGAAAACATGCTTATTTTCACTCTAGTTCTCATTTAAGTCATTTCCATTTTGTTGCATTTCTATTTGCTTGCTTACACACTTGTTTATTTCCTTGGAGCATCATCTTGTTTCTTCCGATTTACTTACTTTTTTTGGCCCTTTTAAAAGCATAATAATCTAATTTGTAGCTTTGTTTATCAACTTATTTCATCACCATAGCATCTTAGAGATCATCTTCTTTTATCCCTTGTTAAGTATACTTGCCCACTTCTTTCTAAGCCTAGTTCTCCTTTAACAAATTTTAAAAGCATGCTTAGTTAAATTAGTGCTTTCTTCCATCTTAGTTTGATTCCATATCATTTTCTTGTTCACTTGCTTCCTACAACATCTCATTAATCATTGTATACTTCTATTTTTTTCTTGCTTGCTCTTTAATCCTTTGACATTTCACTCGCATTTAGCTTACATTGGAGTTTCAGCTCCTTTGGTCATCCGAGAAGGGAGGCTCTCTCCTCCCAAAGCCCCACACATCCATACACCCCTCTTGGTGGTTGCCAACTCCTCCTCCGGGGATTCCCTCTTGGAAAGACTGAGTAGCTTCCATTAAGGCCTCCGTAAGTCCCCAGACGTGAAGGATTTCCTCTTCACTGATCGGGCTGGTTGTACCATTTTATCCCAAAACCTGGAGTACCTATTATCTATCGTTGTAAAAAGAGTGACAACCTTAGATTGCTTGGCATTATGAGAGCATAGGGTCCTACCTGTTTATTTGAGTGGACAATCTTTCTCTTAACAAGCCATTAATTTGGGGTTAAAACAAAAAACTTTGTGTTAATCATTTCAAGTCTTTGCTATTACTTATTTTCAAACAAAAATTGAAAATTAAACAAAATTTCCCAAATCACTTAAAAAAAACCAAAACAAAAATTTGCTTAACTTTAATTTGCTTGATAACTTGCTTGTTCAACAAACAAACAAAAGTCAAAACAAAAAGGTGGTCAAAAATCAAAACAAAAAAATCTTTGAGCTTTTATTTTTCAACCTTCTTTCCCTATTATGTTTATAAATTTAAGGTCAGGACGAGTTATCGAAATGGCAGATCAAAGATACAAGCAGCTGCTGTTGGAGTATGACCAGTCTTATTTCTACCCTGATGTCGTATGTGTCGTCAATGAAGCCAAAGTTCTCCCCGAACCTAGTCAAACTTCTACTCAACCCAATCCAAATTCACTTTGGGAGGCATTCTCTCATGCTGACCCTACCCAACTTCAGGCTATTGAAGCCATCCTCAAGGGCAAGTTGCCCGCCGACCACATTCCTCCCGAAGGTGGTCTTCATGTCTCTACCCTTGGTCAGTGGCACATCAACCCAATATGCCCATTCATGGTCATTCTTATACTGGGCTCGTAGTTCCAATTTCTCCTCATCCGGTGGCTAATCTAGATCATCTAGATCTGAATGTTGTTGTTCCTTCTAGGCCATCAGTTTATTCTTCTAATCATCTCAACCCTACTTACCCTTTAGTGCATCCCCCAATGTACCCTTCCTATCCGGCCACTTCGGCGCATCCAATCCCAATTCTGGTGCACCAAGCACCCACCCCTCCTCCTCCTCTTGGGGAACCTTCTATCGATTTGGCTATGATTAACAAAATCAATCGCATGGATGAGCAGTATAGAGAGCTTATACGTTTGATCAACACCAAGGTAGTCCATAAAATTTCTCTTCCTTCCCTCTCTACTTTTCATCTTCCTCCCTCGGAGATGTCAGTGTACCGCCATTACAATGGGACCGGTAATCCTTTCATTCACATCAAGGACTTTCTTTACGAGTCAATAATGTGAAAAAATGATCCAAGGGCCCTTGTTCTTTTCAGAAGATCATTAAAGGGTTCAACTTTAGAGTGGTTCTACTCGCTTGACTCTTTGGAGGCGAGTAACTTTGAAACTGTCAAAGCTAAATTCTTGCAGAGATATCAATATAGGGTCGAACCAATGTATTCCATCACCAACCTCATGGCCAAAAGAATGAGAAATGATGAAGACTTTATTAGATATACTGATAGATGGAGGTCAATGGCATAAAGGCTTATTGATTCCATTTCAGAACTGGAACAAGTGAAGATGATCATCACCAACGCCACTCTAGCTTTAAAGAACATGTTGGTTTTGCATCATCCCACCACCATGAGTGGGCTCTATAAGAGGGCATAGTACATTCAAACATAGCTTAGGGACTCACCTATCATGAACTTGTTTGATCCTAGACCCCGAGCTGTTAAGAAAACCACTTTTACAACAACTAGCCCAGTGACCGAGGGCGTAGTGACAAATGAAAACCTCAATGTTGTAGGGGACCCACCTAGAAATTATCAACACCAGTTTAGGAACCCTCAACAAAATCAACCATTTAGAAACCCTTTTCAACTTCAACTTCAACCTCAGTTCCAGCCCCGTCAACAACAAGCTCCAATCCCTCAGCGACTGCAAGCCCCAGTTCCCTAATCATCGTGGCAAGAACTGGCCAACTACAACCAAGCACCCCCTCCCATAATCTATGAACCGCGGAAGGTTGGACACAAGAGAAACCATTACCCGTCTTTACCTTACTCTCTCATGGACATCTTTAATGCACTCATGGTGGCAGGGCAAATTACATTGCCAAGGGAGAAGTTGGAGTGGTCTCAAAATGTCAACACAGAACGATATTGCCTGTTTCACAGATATCCTAGGCACATCGTGGAAAATTATTTTCATTTCAAAGACTACATCTACGACCTTAATGTGCAAGGTAGTATTGATTGGGACCAGATGGGGGAATACATCAGAACAGTGAAAAATCAACCTTAACGGTAGCATGCACCAGCATAACAACAACAACAAAAAAACCCCAGCCTAGGATTATCCAAAATTCTTTACCTCCACATGCATCCGCACCTAGGAATTAGCATGTTAATCCCATCTTGATCTCTTCTGAGGAGTATCATGATCGGGGCCAAAATTGGCAAGTTTAGGAAGTCACCTCTGCCATGCACAACAACTTACCTCACCCTCCTAACCGAACCATCCACTCTATACCCCGAACAACTATGTCACCTAATACTATTACATTAAACAGAACACTCATCATCCGAATGCCAACATGACCTATCATAGCACCACTAGCCATACAACTCCAATCAGGATGAACCCTAATCCGCCCGGTTGATCCACCACAAACATCACCACCACTAGGACCCATTATCATCTCTCTCTGTGCAACTATACCTTCACAACCTATCTACCCCACCATGCCTCAAACCACCATCATTACACTAGTCCCAAAAGCTCCCATTATTCGACCTAACCCACCACCCGCCACTACCACCCCAACTATAGCTCCTCAACTTGCCACAATACTCAAGAGTGGGCGCAGGATCCAAAGGGTTTTTCCCCAGTCCAGTCAATCAAGGTTGGCACCAGAAGAAGAAGAAGAACACATCGAAGAGCCATTGCCTGGGGCATCCTATGACTTGTTGAAACTTCTTGATAAAACCTTGGCACGGATATTTATCTTAGAGTTGATCAAAAGATCCAAAGTCCATCAAGAGGTTCTCTAACAATACTTACAGCGGGTGATGGTGAATGAGAGCCTCCCCCCAGAAAAAATCTCATCAGTTCTGGTCCTGAGAAGTGAGCACCTGGTCCTTACATTCACAAAGGAAGAGTTGGCCGACCCAAAAATAAGAAAATGTTTCTTATGCATCACAGTCCACATCAATGGAGTTGACATTAAGTCATGTTTGGTCGATAATGGAGCCTCCATTAGTTTTTTGCCACTAGAAACATTACATCTTTGTGAAATTTCTGAAGAGGACGTCCAGCCATCTCAAATAACAGTGACCGCATATGATGATTCAAAGAAGCCTGCTGATGGCATGATTACATTGGATGTCAAACCTCGAACCTCGGGCAGTGACTATCAACTTTTACATACTAGAGATGGATCCAACTTACAAAGCTATTTCAGGACGACTCTATTTGGAAGCACTAGAGACAGTCGCCTCCACCAATCACCAGTGTCTTAAATTCCCTTACAAGGGACAAGTGATTAAGGTGACAAGTATGCCCATAGACCATCCATCCTCTCCACCACCACCCCTTGAGTTTCCAAACGAGCCGATTTTGACAATACTAGATCTTCCAGAAATAAGTAGGCAACCCAGGCAAGTGGGGAGAAGGAAAAGAGAGAAAAATGAAACTATTGGGTGGCATGAAATGAAGAGTTTGGGATACTAGGAGGGCCAAGGACTAGGCAAAGAACTGCAAGGCATAGCTGACCCAATCAATCCAATGAGGTTACAACCAAAAAGTAGGGTTGGGTATGATAGAACGTCTGTCAATGGTCAGAATCTCAAAAGAAAATATTTTTCTAGATGCTTACAAAAGTTCTTCATCAAGAAAGAGACCATTCAACTGGCTGAGAACAAGAGCAAAAGATGGAACAAGACAAAAGAAGAAGAACGGATGACCCTGAAGATGACTTGTATCCTAAAATATCTTTTTTCTTTTCCACCAATGAAGAAGGGTCAAGCAAAGAACCGTTCAAGGCTGAACAACCTGTTAACCCACCTAAAGGTCATATTACTAAACTGACTCAAAGAAAAGTTCAACTAACTCCACGAGGGCCCTCCCTCATTATCTCATCTTTTGGGGCCGATGCCCCAAGTCACTGTGATGCTCTCCTCGGGCTTCTTGGCCTGGTCCCTATTTCTGGGTCCCTAGGCCCAACTTATTGGTCCACGTACCCACTGTTGAAGTGTGTTTTCAATTTAAGCATTACATTCACTATTTGAATGACCAAGGCAGCATTGATTGGGCTCAAATGGGGGAATGCATACGATTAATGAAGACTAGGCAGCAACAGCGGCAGTGTCCACCGGCTCAACCTCAACAACAACCATATTTGGAGATTGTTCAAAATTCTCTCCCAATACATGCTCCCACTCCAGCACCAGCACCAGCACATCCTAACCCAGGAATTGGTCTAGTACACTCTATTGCCCAAGAAGTTGCGAGCCGTGCTCAAGGTTGGCAACTAGAAAACCATAATGCAACCATGCCAGTCAACCCAGCTTGGCCTCCTGCTAGGAACCCTCTTAGACAGATAATACGTGCACCATCTACTACACAACCACCACCAAGCTAAATAACTTTCCCCAAGCCGAGACTCAACCGCAGGATCCAGTGGAGGAAGAACAAATTGAAGAACCATTGCCAGGTACAGCTTATGATTTGTTGAAACATCTGGATAAGACATCGACCCGCATCTCCATACTTGAGCTGATTAAAAGATCAAAGGTGCACCAGGAGATTTTACAACAATATTTGCAAAGGGTCATGGTGAATGAAGATCTCCCACTTGAGAAGATCACTACAGTGTTAGCCCTTAGAAGTGAGCACCCAACACTCACTTTCTCTCAGGAGGAATTAGCAGATCTAGAGGTCAGGAGATATGCTTTGCATGTGACTATTGTTTTTTGTAATATTGAAGTAAAATCATGCTTGGTTGACACTGGAGCTTCTATCAACATTATGCCACCAGAAACTTTGCAATTGTGCGGCATTTCTGAGCAAGAAATCAAGCCATCTTGTGCCATGGTGACGGCCTATGACAACTCCAAGAAGTCTACACGTGGCATGGTCACTCTAGAAGTCAAACTTGGACCATGTACGGTCACAACAGATTTTCATGTTCTAGAATTGGATCCAACTTCTCGCGCTATAATTGGGAGGCCATACTTAGAGACAACAGGAGCTATGGCTTCAACAAACCATCAATGCATAAAGTTTCCCTTTAAAGGATTGGTGGTCAAGGTGACCAACATGCCTGTAAGGAACGAGAAGAATGATGTCACACTTTTACATCGCCCTTAGGTTTATCAATACAACCCCGGATCTCAGTGGAAGAATTGCTAGAGGTTAGATGCATGACCGCCTCTCTACCAGACACAGTGAGATGGCGGATGATGATGAAATTGGGCTATCAACCTAGAAAAAGTATGGGCAAGTATCTTCATGGGATCACTCTACCGATTCAATCTATGAAAAGGCCACGTAGGTAGGGGTTGGGATACGAAGAGGATTCCATCTCAAGGAGGGTCTTCCATCTAGGATATGCAATGAGACTCCATACATTCTTTATCAAAGGAGAGACCATGATGATGGCTGAAGATGACAAGAGTTCCATGATAGCTGTCAAGAGAAGAAAGGCTCCAGATGAAGAAGAAGACTTGGAAGATCTATGTTTATCTTTGACTCGTTTGTTCTCAAGTGGGGAAGAGCACCAAGAACCACTCAAGGGCAAACCAATCTTGGATCAACCTTTTGAGCAGGCTACGAACCAAGTCAAAACCATTCCACGAGGCCCAAATACAACAATCCCATGTTTGATCCTCGTACCAATGTTTTTAGATCTTTTGGATGGGCTTTCGAGCCAACTTACCCACTTTGGGCCCATGTGACCTTTTCAACCTTCTATTCTCACTAGGCCTGCTTGCCCATTTACTTCCCTCATTAACTTCAGAACTGAGGATTCTTTCTAGCATGGGCTCATATGCCCATCCATTTCTAAAGTTGGGTCCACGTAATCGTTTACTTTTTTCATCAGTTTTGGACCCATGTGTCCACTTTCTATTACCATTGGGTCCACGAGCCCATTTTTCATCTTTATTCTTAAGTTTTTCTCTCTGATAATTCAGTCAGCTTCTAGCAAACCTCGAGTCATTCCAACTCATTCTATTCTTTTACTTGAAGATCCCAAAAAAAAACATCTTCTCTAAAACTCACATTTCCATCGAGGAGACGTCTCTACTCATCCCATAGGGTGCTCCCAATCAGGGATCCCTCTCTTCTGAATCATTGATCAATTTACTCGATCCTTCCTCCACTATAAATACTACCTTCCAGCTTTCTCTTCAGTAGGTCAGGTTAGGTTAGGAAATAGGAAAGTCAGAGGTAAACGATTTCCAAGTAGGTATCTGCAACAATTGGCATAGAAATACGTAGAGTGTGCAAGGTTGCCAAACT
The DNA here is from genome assembly GCA_036172225.1 of Cryptocoryne crispatula var. balansae. Classification (NCBI taxonomy): domain Eukaryota; kingdom Viridiplantae; phylum Streptophyta; class Magnoliopsida; order Alismatales; family Araceae; genus Cryptocoryne; species Cryptocoryne crispatula. Next base: position 33,398,956 of record CM069932.1, read on the forward strand.
TTTTAGAGAATACCATCTAGCTAGATGAAATCCGATATGAGGATGAGCATAACATAGGTCCTACTTTGGGAGTATATGAGGTGGTATCAGAGAAGGATCCTAAATTTGAGGATGAAATTGAGGACTTGGCTGATGCATATGCATTTGGACTTAGAAGATTTGAAGAACCATCAGCCACAGGGAATGAACCAACCAAGGAACTGAATTTAGGAACCCTGGAAGATCCTAAGACTATCCTCATCAGTGCAAATCTAACTCCCTTAGAAGAACAACATTTGATCAATGTTTTGGAAGAATATAAGGACACATTCGCATGGACATATGAAGACATGCCGGGATTAGATAATGCATTGGTTGAACATAAATTAACTTTGAAATCTGGAACTACCCCGGTTAAACAAAAGCTCTGGAGATTCCACCCTGATATTGCACTCAAAATGAAAGAAGAGGTCGACAAACTACACCAAGCAAAATTTTTTAAAGTCATCCTATATCAGCAATGGGTGGTAACATAGTCCCTATTATGAAGAAGGATGGACGGGTTCAGATCTGCATAGATTTCAGGGACTTGAACCGAGCGTGTCCTAAAGATGATTTTCCTTTGCCTCATATCGATGTTTTGGTCGATAACACAGCTAGATTTGAAATGCTTTCATTTATGGATGGCTATTCTGGATACAATCAGATCCGATTAGATGAGGAGGATCAAGAGAAGACCTCGTTCAATACACCTTGGGGAACATATTGCTATGTTGTCATGCCCTTTGGGTTAAAGAATGCTAATGCTACATATCAAAGGGCTATGATGGCTATCATTCATGACATGATGCACACCCTTGTAAAGGTGTATGTGGATGATTTGGTTATCTAGTCCCAGAGTCAGGAAGATCATTCTGAAGTGCTAAGAAAAGTTTTGCAACGAGCTAGAGAATACAAGCTAAAAATGAACCCTAAGATGTGTACATTTGGAGTTTCATCAGGAAAACTATTAGGGTTCATAGTAAGCAAAAGGGGCATAGAGATCGACCAAAACAAGGCCAAAGCAATTATTAGTACGCCACCCCTGAAGAATATGAAAGAGCTTCGAGGATTGATTGGAAGGCTACAATTTGTCCGCCGGTTTATCTCACAACATTCCCAAAGGTGTAAGCCTTTCTATGAGTTAACCAAGGTGGGGGCTGAGTTTAAATGGGATTTCGAGGTGCCAGGAGACATTTGATGGTTTGAAAACATGCCTAACAAGTCCCCCTGTACTTAGACCACCAATTCCCGACAAGCCCTTGGTCTTCTACATTTCGGTTCTTGGAGACGGCAACGGAACACTTAACAAAGTGAGCTGAAGTGGAAGCATTCGTGGAGATTAAAGCTTCAATAGCTTGCTCCTTCTTCAAGCGCAACATCATGGCAAGGTTCAGGATCCTCAGCAACATCGTCACTGATAATGGGCCACAATTTCTCTCTCAAGATCTGTGTGATCTTTGCAACAAGTATCACGTTTCATTGCATCATTCATCACCATACTATCCTTAAGGCAATGATCAAGCAGAAGCAACCAATAAAATCTTAATTAAGTCTAGCAAGTTTGCTGACTAGCCTGATAAGCTCGTAGATGCCTTATGGGCTTATCGTACTTCTATAAGGACTCCTACTAGACAAACCCTGTATGCTTTGGCATATGGGATGGAAACAGTGGTCCCCTACGAAGTATTACTTCCATCTTTTCAAGTTCAACTCGACAGGGATATTCCTGTTGATGAGAGACGACAATATCTCCTTACACAGCTTGAACTTTTGGATAGAAGAAGGCTAGCCGCCGCCGAGCATGCCCGGACTTATCATAATAGACTTAAAAGGTTTTACAAAAAGAGGGTGGTCGAGAGAAAATTCGAGATCGGTGAGATGGTCATAAAAACAATTTTCGTTAAGTCGGGAGGTCCTCGCTCCAAATTACAACTTAACTGGGAAGGGCCTTTTGTAGTCATTGAAAAGTATCCAGGCAATGCATATGAATTGACTAATGCAGATGGATAAAAATTAAATCATCCTTGGAATGGAGTTTACCTCAAAAAGTATTTTCTATAAAAATGGAGAAACCACTGGTATAATCTCAAGTCATCGATCCTAGGTTGTTCGTGAGAAGTCAAGGGTAGGTACCATCCTACACACACAACACCTCCAGATCCTAGAATCCAGACAACCTGACATTGGCGAAAGGTAAGGCAGAAATCTAGAAACGTAAGGAGTACCCTTACCCTATTCTCTTCTACTCGGTCCAAGATAGGGAGAGAAGATTAGAGAGGGGTAGTATCGAAAACTCTCACAACCCTAGTAGGAGGTCGTCTCGGAGGGTGCAAAAGGGTGCCAAAGGATGGGCAATGAAGCCCTCAGGTTAGAAAAATAAAAAAATGATCAAACTATCTGAATGAGTACCCAGAATGATAGTTAAGGCAAAGGGCACTAAAAGATGGGCAATGTCTCCACGGGTCAAAACCTATCTAAATATGTGCCACATAGAAAAGAGCAAAAAAATAGGAAAGACCCAAAGAGGCTGAACCCCAACGGGCAATTTGAGTGTGAGTGGAGAAATTCCTCTCAACATTTCCAAACCTTATCAAGGACTTCCTATATGATCTTCCTCCTTAAACCCCTTGGGTAGGGTAAACCGACCGAATCCAGGTGGAATCCAAGCCGATCAAAGGAAGAAGGTTAGAAGGATTCTAGGTAGGGAACTTTATTTTGCACATGGTATCTACCACTTGAGTCTTGACAAACCCCAAAGACCAATGAACTGTCTCAAATATCAGCATTTTCTCTTCAAAAAATTGAATACTTCAAAATTTTAAAAAAATAAATATTTCAAAAATTTTAAAAAATTGAATATTTTGAAAATCCAAAAAATTGAATATTTTTAGGAAAACCCAAAAATTGCATATTTCAAAAATCAAAAAAAAAATTGCATATTTCAAAAACCAAAAAAAAATTAAAAAATTGATTTTTCAAAAAAAACTTTAATATTTTTAAAATAACAAAATGAATATTTTTAAGAAAAAAAAATGCATCATTAGCTAAGTCATGTTCATTGCCTTAGTTGCATCCATGTTTATTTTTCTGTTATGCATATTTCCATTGCTACATTGCATATCCATTTTTACTTTAATTACTTTAATTGCTGCATTGCTCTTCCCTTTGACCTAAGTCAAAGTTGACCATAATAGGCAAAGGATGAGTCATGGTGAAGATCTAATCCTCTTTTATCAAGTGTTTCAGGCATTTCAATATAAGAGGGAAGGATTCTCATCACAGTAGGTAAGTTCTCATAACCCTTACCCCCATTTCATTTTAGTCATTTGTTTTATTCTACGTTGTTAAGAAGGCTCTTCCCTTTGACTCAAAATCAAGGAAAATGATATACAAGCAAAGGGATGAGTCATGATAAAAATTTAATCATCTTTGTTAAGTGTTTTTAGGAGCTGAAGAAGCAAAAGAGAAGGGCCATCAGTACATTTTTTTGCAAAAAAAAAAAATTGCCTCTTGGCGCATGTGCCCTCATCTGGGGGCACATGGCCAGGTGCGCCACCCCAGGGCACATGGCCAGGTGCCCTACCCCAGGGCACATAAATCAAAAAAATCAAAAAAAAATCTCAAAAATTCAAAATTTGTCTAGAATATTGAAAATGACTTTTTTACTAAAGGAACCATCATCAAAAACATTGTTTTGACCTCCAAATGATGGTTTTAAAAGTAAAACTTTAGTTGATCATTTCAGGAAAAATATGCTTCATATGACATTTTCGTCTATTGGGTACTAATAAAAAATGTGCAGGCAACTTTTAAATCCTAACAGGTGAATTGGTGAGATCAGTGTTCCCGAAGGAACGTCATGCCAACCCTGTGGCAAAAAGAGAGAAAGCACCACCCAGCTGAACATTATCATGGTGTTGTATTCCGTCAAGAGGCAAGACAAGTATGGACCAGTGGTGCTGATGAATCAGGCGATCGATGCAAGTTGATAGACAATGCCTAAAGACTTCACTCAGTTTCACATCAATCTCACATCATCACCAGCATTCCATTTTTCACTTCACATCACTCCTACCATTTGTCATTTAGTTATGTTAGGTTCATTTGATATGTATTATATACACTGATGTTGAAGACCTTGAGCGTGAAGATGACTGGGCCTGAGATCCCCTTCAACAAAATCTACGACGGCTTGGTCATTTCTTCATACTCACGGATAAGCCAAAATTGAATATTGGAGGGACGATGGTTCCTAATTAGATGTCTTGACCTCCAATTGACAATCTATATCTTCAACTATTTTCTACAAAATTTTCCATGTTTTGCATGTTTTGATATACATCTCTTTTTCATTCTTTATCATTACTGTTTTATCCCACCATGTCTTATTCTTTCTTTTACTTTATCGCACCATGTATGTTCTTTCTTTTATCCCACCGTGTCATGTTTGTCATGCCATTGTTTCTTCTTTCCCACCATTATCTTTCAATCCCACTATGGCTTAAGTCTATTTTGTCATTTTTGAGTACTCAGTTTTCTGCCCAAGCGTGATTCATGGTTTTTATGATACCTGAGCAATTTTGTTATGCTTAAATGAACCTTTTTAGAACTTGAAGATATTCTACTCAGAATTAAACTGGGTATTTTGGTGAAACTTGAATGAACTTGAGATTACAAATATAATGGATTGTTATTCTTTTCATTTTAAAATCGAACTTCTCTTTCAAACTTTAGCCCATCACAGTACAAGAACACCGCAAAGTTTGGGTTGCTGGCTAATGATGAACCTATGAACTCGAGGACTCCTCACCATGTTGAGGGTTGGCTACTTCTTTTATCCTTCATTTTTCATCTCTCGTGCCAATGGCATGTCTTTTACCAATCAATTATATGAGATTTTGATGGAACATGAAAGCAATCTAGCATACTTAGTGAGATTCATTTTGCTGGATCTGGTAGTTAAGTTTGTCTATATCTACACCTTGATGCCAACTTTTCAATCCATCACCATTCTATTCCACTACATTCATCTACGTTCACTTGCATTTCATTACAATTCACTCCGAATCACTCCACTTCATTACATGTCATTCCCTTACAAAGCTGACATCAAGGCGAGGCAAGCTGTAAACACGCCAAATTTGCCTAATTCAGAGTATAAAACTCATGTTTTATAGGGTAATATGTGTGATTGATCTTATAATAATGCCGGGTCCTTTTAATGTTGATTTGGAGCTTCGTCCAATGAAATTGGACATTTTTTGGAGTTTTCTGCAGAAGGACGTAATTTTCGAGCGAAAGCAACACGTAAATCGTGTAAACACAAAAATTGGCTGAATGACCAATGCCTAATGATCATGCATTGAAGGTTATAATCAGATTCACACTTCAGACAAGTTTTGTCTCCAAAAATTTGACGGGCCTTTCCTTTTCAAGGAAGTTCGTGAATTCAGATCGTCACCTCAAGAGGGGATAAGAAAGAATGGAGGAAAACACGGAAAGCAACTCTCACCTTGGTCCCACACTCACATTGATCCATGAACTTTCATCCCTTGGCATCACTCGATCACCAAGAGATGGTTCGGGTCATGTGGGAGGAGGGTGAGAAGTAGAAAATTAAGACATATGGTCTCCAGGTACCATGGGTTCCGATTTATGAAATAAGATTGGCCGTGTGTATCTTAGTGTGAAGAGTGTGGGTCAAAGCTTCTCCTTCTTCAGCCGACTGATGAAGAAGAGTCCTCAACGCGTGGGTGCTTGATTTCCTGTGCAACTATACAAAAATTAGATGAAAAGATAATTAGAACTAGACAAGGTGGAGTATATGTAAAGAAAATGACATGAAACACACAACTGACTAGAAACTAACCAGATTCGGGTTATCTCTAACCCCCTTTTATTTATTTTCGGATTAACAGACTAAAAATAATGCAAAAAAATGTAAAAAATGATAGGAGGATGGAGAATCATGAAACAAAGAGATAGGAAGAAGAATAGAAAGATTCTGATAGGACTAGAAAGAGATATGGACAAATCTGGGTTGTCGAAAAAGCTGAGTAGAAGTCTAGGATCTGCTAGGCGCAACTTTGCTTCTATGCTCATCATGAGAAACCCCGACTTTAGAATCACGTTTCGTTGATTCTAAACTGAAGAAAACTTGGAGAGGAAGAACTTTGATGTTGAGAGCTTAGGAAGAAGACGTCCACACGCTACTGTAGAAGATGAAAAAGAGAGACCTGGCAGATCACCTGCAAATCAACCTTCCTCTCTCATAAACTGACTTTTCTCTCTCTAAAAACTTGAAATTATCTCTCTAAAAATCACAAAATTGATGCAGAAGGGAGCTTGGACATCTTGAGATGCCGGGGGGGTCATGAACCAGCCTTTGGAACGACCGGAATCGTCCTTAATTTATAGAAGAAAATACGGTCTAATTCAAGCTAAAGAACAGGTGATTTGCGCCCCTCCTTGGTGCTCATGCGCCCCCTATAGGGGGCGCATCTTATCCTCCCTACAAAAATGGTCTTATCCGGTCAAAAATTTTGATCCGATAGAGTCCTAGTCAAAAACTGGTTCCCTCGTGCCCACGATCAAGGGCACATGGCCTTGTGCCTAAAGGTGGGGCGCATGGCCACATGCCCTAGGTCCTGGGTGCATGTGCCAAGGGACCTGGGTGCATGTGCCCAGGGACCTAGGCGCATGAGGACTAATTCTACGCGTCTTTCTTCCGGAAGCCATTGTGAACACTCCCGAACTCAGAATTCAATGCCATTTGTTGCGTTGGAAAGATAACAAGACAAGAAGCTTTATATTGCATTGGATCAGCCATAGCACCCTCCAAAACTTCAGAATTATTTTTGAAAGTTAGGACAGTGAACAGAAGATCCGATACTGGTCGGAATGACTCCGATGGCCAACCAGAAAGACACGGCATGAAACAAAAATTGTTCGTAGCATGAATGTAACCATAAGCTTCAATGCATAATCATTAGGCATTGGTCATTCAGCCAATTTCCGTGTTTACATGATTTACATGTGGTTTTTGCTTGGAAATTATGGCTTTGTGCGGAAAGCTTCGGAAAACATCCAATTTCATTCGGCAAAACTCCAAATCAATATTAAAAGACCCAAAATCATTAGAAGATTAATCACACATGTTACCCTATAAAACATGAGTTTTATGCTCTGAATTAGGCAAATTTGGCGTGTCTATAGCTTGCCTCACCTTGATGGTGGCTTTGTAAAGGAATGGCATGTAATGAAGCGAAGTGATTCGGAGTGAACTGTAATGGAATGCAAATGAATGTACATGAATGTAGCAGAATAGAATGGTGATGGACTAAAAAGGTGGCATCAAGGTATAAATATAGACACGCTTATCTACCCAATCCAGCAAAATGAATCTAGTTGAGTATTCTTGATTGCTTTCATGTTCCATCAAAGTCTCATATAATTGATTGGTAAAATACATGCCATTCGCACGAGAGATGACAAATAAAGGACAAAGGATGTAGCCAAACCTCAGCGCGGTGAGGAGTCCTCAAATTCGTAACCTTCTTCCTCTGATCGGCTTGGATTCCACCTGGATTCGGTCGGTTTACCCTACCCAAGGGTTTTAAGGAGGAAGATCATAGAGGAAGTCCTTGATAGGGTTTGGAGATGTTGAGAGGGATTTCTCTACTTTCACTCAAATTTCCCATTGGGGTTCAGCCTCTTTGGGTGATTCCTTTTTTTTTTTGCTCTTTTCTATGTGGCACATATTTAGATAGGTTTCTTGACCCGTGGGGACATTGCCCATCTTTTAGTGCCTTTTGCCCTAACTATCATTCTGGGTACTCATTCAAACAGGTTGATCATTTTTATTTTTTCCTAACTTGAGTGGTTCATTACCCATCTTTTGGCACCCTTTTGCACCCTTCAAGACGGCCTCCTACTAAGGTGGTGAGTGTTTTCGATACTACCCCTCTTTAATCTTCTCTCCCCATCTTGGACCGAGTAGAAGAGAATAGGGTAAGGGTACTCCTTCCGTTTCTAGATTTCTGCCTTGCCTTTCGCCAGTGTCGAGTTGTCTGGATTCTAGGATCAAGAGGTGTTGTGTGTGTAGGATGGTACCTACCCTTGACTTCTCACAAACAGCCTAGGATTGATGACTTGAGATTATACCAGTAGTTTCTCCATTTTTTTATGGAAAGTACTTTTTGAGGTAAACTCCATTCCAAGGATGATTCATTTTTCCTCCATCTGCATTAGTTAACTCATATGCATTGCCTAGATACTTTTTGGTGATTAAAAAAGGCGCTTCCCAGTTAGGTTGCAATTTGGAGCGGGGACCTCCCGGCTTAACCAAAATTGTTTTAATGACCATCTCACCGATCTCAAATTTTCTCTCGACCATCCTCTTTTGATAAAACCTTTTAAGTCTATTCTGGTAAGTCCAAGCATGCTCGGCGGCGGCTAGCCTTCTTTCATCCAAGAGTTCAAGCTGTGCAAGGAGTGATTCTCATCTCTCATCAATAGGAATATCCCTGTCGAGCTAAACTCGAAGGGATGGAAGTAATATTTCGTAGGGGACCACTGCTTCTATCCCATATGCCAAAGCATACAGTGTTTGTCCAGTGGGAGTCCTCATAGAAGTACGATAAGTCCTTAGAGCATATACAAGCTTATCAAGCCAGTCAGCAAACTTGCTAGATTTACAAGATTTCTTGATGATCTTGATTAAGGCTTTGTTGGTGGCTTCTACTTGACCATTGCCTTGAGGATAGTATGGTCATTATCGGTGACCATTGTGGCCCATTATTGATGACGATGTCACTAGGGATCCTGAACCTTGCCATGATGTTGCTCTTGATGAAGGAGCAAACTGTTGAAGCTTTAATCTCCACAAACACTTCCGCTTCAGCCCACTTTGTGAAGTACTTCGTTGCCATCAGAATGAATGATTTTGAGCGCATTTCGGAGTTGAGGTCACTCAGGAGGCCAATGATATCAAAAGTGCACATGGCGAAAGGACATGGGGCATGAATTGGATGAAGGGAATATGCGGGAGAGTGAATCTTATCGACATGGAGTTGACATGAATGACAGTGCCAGACAAAGATGGTGCAATCTTCTTCTAGAATTGACCAATAATACCCTTGTCGGATGATTTTCTTAGCAAGGGCTTGGGCATTCACATGAGCACCACAAACTCTAGAATGTGCTTCCTTCAACACCAACTCGGCTTCTTCTTCATCAAGACACCTGGGTAAAATTCCACTTAGCCTTCTTTTATAGAGCACTCCTCCTAAGATTGTATACCTCTAGGATACTGTTCTGATTGCCTACTTTTCCTTGGTAGTTGATCCAGGCGAAAATGACTGATCTTGGCAATACCTCGTATTCTCGCCATACCAAGGTCTCTCACATTCTTCTAATTCTTCCAACTCAATTAAGGAGATTTCTTCTTTGTGATCCAAGTATTCTTTTCTGTCGAACCTCTCCTTAATCTTCAGAAAATGTCCATCCTCAATTGTTGGAATTGACCTCTTACAGATGTGGATAGTCTACACTTGCCAGCCTAGCGGGACGGATAGAGATGAAGCTAGTGAAGCTAAGGCATCGGCGAGAATATTCTGAGAACGGGGGACATGGACAAAAGTGAGTTTGAAGAATAGCTTGATGCAGCAGGTGGTGAGCTCCTGGTAGGGTTTGAGGTTTGGATGGGATGTTCAGTACTTGGATAGGACTTGGCATAGGATCAATTGACTATCACCTATCACCCTCAGTTCGGTGGCACCATGGAAATGAGCAGCCTCCACCCCGGCTAGCAAGGCTTCATACTCAGCTATGTTGTTTGTTGCCAGAAAGTTGAGCTGAGAAGCCTGTAGAATGGTGACACCTTCTGGTGACAGAAAGACAATACCTATCTCTCTACCATGAGAGTTCAAGGCCCCGTCAAAATATAATGTCCAAAGATTGGAAGATTGGACTGACATTAGTTCATCATCTGGTAACTCCGATTGGACTGGATCAAAGACGGGTATGGGATGATGGGCAAGGTGTTCAGCAATAGCATAGCACTTAATTGCCTTCTGTGGAACATAGGTGTTATCAAATTGGGACAAGAAGCTCTGCCATCGCCCTAACCGATCAGTCAAAACTGTCTTCTCTAATAGAAACTTGATAGGATTGATACGACCAATGATCTTGACTTGGTGAGCATGAAAATAATGCTTGCATTTTGAACCACCCAAACAAGAGCAGCACACGTCTTTTCTACAATAGTGTACTTTAGCTCACAAGCATCAAACATCTTAGACAAGTAGTAAGTTGCTCGCTCTTTCCCTTCTTCATCAACTTGTGCAAGGACTGCCCCAAGAGAGTTCTCAAGAACCAAAATGTAGAGGACCAAGGGCTTGTCGAGATTGGTGGTCTAAGTATAGGGGGACTTGCCAGGTATGTTTTCAACCCATCAAATGCCTCCTGGCACTTCGAATCCTATTTAAACTCGGCCCCCGCCTTGGTTAACTCATAGAAAGGTTTACACCTTTGGGAATGTCGTGAGATAAACTGGCAGACAAATTGTAGCCTCCCAATCAATCCTGGAAGCTATTTCATATTCTTCAGGGAGGCATACCAATAATTGCTTTGGCCTTATTTGGGTCGATCTCTACGACCCTTTTGCTTACAATGAACGCTACTAGTTTTCCTAATGAAACTCCAAATGTACACTTTTTAGGGTTCATTTTCAGCTTGTATTCTCTAGCTCGTTGCAAAACTTTCCTTAGTACTTCAGAATGATCTTCCCTACTCTTGAACTTGATAACAAATCATCCACATACACCTCTACAAGGGTGTGCATCATGTCGTGAAAGATAGCCATCATAGCCCTCTAATATGTAGCACCAGCATTCTTTAACCCAAAGGGCATGACAACATAGCAATATGTTCCCCATGGTGTAGTGAACGAGGTCTTCTCTTGGTCCTCCTGAGCTAATCGAATCTGATTATATCAGGAATAGCCCTCCATGAAAGAGAGCATTTCAAATCCAGCTATGTTATCAACCAGAATATCGATATGAGGTAAAGAAAAATCATCTTTAGGACACACTCGGTTCAAGTCCCTGAAATCTATGTAGATCCAAACCCGTCCATCCTTCTTCATAACAGGGACTATGTTAGCCACCCATTGCAGATATAGGATTACTTTAATAAATTTTGCTTGGTGTAGTTTGTCGACCTCTTCATTCATTTTGAGTGCAATATTAGAGGGGATCTCCTGAGCTTTTGTTTAACAGGGGTAGTTCCAAGTTTCAAGGTTAATCTATGTTCAACCAATGAATTATCTAATCCTGGCATGTCTTCATATGTCCATGCGAACGTGTCCTTATATTCTTCCAAAATATTGATCAAACATTGTTCTTCTGAGAGAGTGAGGTTTGCACTGATAAAGCTAGTCTTAGGATCTTCTAGGGTTCCTAAATTCAGTTCCTTGGTTGGTTCATTCCCTGTGGCTGATGGTTCTTCAAACCTTCTAAGTCCAGATGCATATGCATCAGCCAAGTCTTCGATTTCATCCTTAAATTCAGGATCCTTCTATGATACCACCTCATATACTCCCAAATTATGATCTATGTTATGCTCATCCTCGTATCGGATTTCATCTAGCTGGATGGTATTCTCTAAAAAGTTTGGCAGCCTTGCACACTCTACGCATTTCTGTGCCAATTGTTGAAGATACCTATTTGGAACTCGTTTACCTCTGACTTTCCTATTTCCTAACCTAACCTGACCTATTGAAGACAAAGCTGGAAAGGTGGTATTTATAGTGGAGGAAGGATCAAGTAAATCGATCATTGATTCAGAAGAGAGGGATCCCTGATTGGGGGCACCCTCTGGGATGAGTGAAGACGTCTCCTCGATGGAAATGTGAGTTTTAGAGAAGACAATTTTTTTGGATTTTCAAGTAAATGATAGAATGAGTCAGAATGACTCGAGGTTTGCTAGAAGCTGACTAAATTAGCAGAGAGAAAAATTTAAGAATAAGGGGGAAAAAGGGACTCATAGGCCCAATGGTAACAGAAAATGGGCACATGGGCCCAAAACTAATGAAAAAGGTGAACAGGTACGTGGACCCGATTATGAAAATAGATGGCCATATGAGCAAATGGAGGAAAGAAGCCTTAGTTCTGAAGTTGATGAGGGAAGTAGATGGGCAAGCAGGCCCAGTGAGAATAGAAGGTTGAAGAGGGCACATGGGCCCAAAGTGGGTAAGTGGGCTCGAAAGCCCATCCAAAAGATCTAGAAACAATGGTACGAGGTTCAAACATGGAATTGTTGTATTTAGGCCTCATGGAATGGTTTTGACTTGGTTGGTAGCCTGCTCAAAAGGATGATCCAAGATTGGTCTACCCATGAGTGGTTCTTGGTGCTCTTTCCCGCTTGAGAACAAACGAGTCAAAGATAAACATAGATCTTCCAAGTCTTCTTCTTCATCTGGAGCCTTTCTCCTCTTGACAGCTATCATGGAACTCTTGTCATCTTTAGCCATCATCATGGTCTCCCCTTTGATAAACAATGTATGGAGTCCCATGGCATATCCTGGCAGGAAGACCTTGGGATGGAATCCTCTTCATATCCCAACCCCTGCCTACGTGGCCTTTTGATATATTGAATTGGCTGAGTGATCCCTTGAAGATCCTTGCCCAAACCTTTTCCAGGTTGATAGCCCAATTTCATCATCATCCGCCATATCACTGTGTATGGTAGAGAAGCAGTCATGCATCTAACTTCTGGCAATTCTTCCACTGAGATCAGAAGTTGTATTGATAAACCTAAGGGCGATGTAAAAGTGGCATCATTCATCTCATCCCTTATAGGCATGCTGGTCACCTTGACCACCTATCCTTTAAAGGGAAACATTTATGCAATGATGGTTTGTTGAAGCCACAGCTCATATTGCCTCCAAGTATGGCCTCCTAAGTATAGCTCAAAAAGTTGGATCCAATTCTATGACATGAAAATCTGTTGTGACCGTACATGGTCCAAGTTTGACTTCTAGAGTGGCCACCCCACGTGCAGACTTCTTGAAGTTGTTGTAGGCCGTCACCATGGCATAAGATGGCTTGATTTCTTGCTCAGAAATGCCGTACAACTTCAAATTTTTTGGTGGCATAATGTTGATTGAAGCTCCAGCGTCAACCAAACATGTTTTTACTACAATAATACAAATAACCACAGCCACATGCAAAGCATATCTCCTGGATCTTCTCAAGTTGGAGATCTTCATTCACTATGACCCTTTGCAAATATTGTTGTAAAATTTCCTGTTGCACCTTTGATCTTTTAATCAACTCAAGTATGGAGATGCAGGCCGATGTCTTATCCAGATGTTTCAACAAATCATATGTTGTACCTGGCAATGGTTCTTCAACTTGTTCTTCCTCCACTAGATCCTGCGGTTTAGTCCCGGCTTGGGGAAAGAGCTGGTGGAACATCCTCCCACTCCAAAGCACCAGGGCTATTTGGCGGTCGGGTAAAGGTGATAGGTTAACTTGGGTGGGAACAGGTGGTGTAGGTGCAGGTATGGTAGGCAATGAGATTGGTGGTTCTGGGATGATTGGGTTTGTGGGTAGAGGGGTAGGGTTTAAAGGTGGTAGTGATGGTGATACTGGTGGCATGATAAGAGGCCGGGGTGCAGGAGTGGTGGTAGGTTGTGGGGCTGGTGGTATGATAGGTTGGGGTTTTGGAGTGACAGAGCTCATAGGCTGGGGGTTTAGGTTTGGTGGTGATTATGGTGGCCGGATGAGCAAGGGCCGGTGTGTAGTAATGGTTGAGGGAGGTGTAGTTAAGGAGGGGGTTGGCCTAATGATGAGTTGGCGAGAAGAAGTGGAGGCCAGTGGTTGGGTTATTGAGCTTGGTGGTGGTTGTGGAGTAGACGGTGCACGAATTATCTGTCTAGGAGGGTTCCTAGCAAGGGGCCTAGCTGGGTTGACTGGCATGGTTACATTGTGGTTTTCTAGTTGTCAACCTTGAGCACGGCTAGAAACTTCCTAGGCAATGGAGTGTATTAGACTAATTCATGGGTTTGGATGTGCTGGTGCCTGTGCTGGAGTGGGAGCATGTAATGGGAGCGGATTTTGAACAATCCCCAAGCCAGGTTATTGTTGAGGTTGAGCCGGTGGACACTGCCGTTGTTGCTACCTAGCCTTCATTGCCAGTATGCATTCCCCCATTTAAGCCCAATCAATGTTTCCTTGGTTATTTGGATCGTGGATGTAATCCTTAAATTGAAAACACATTTCAACAGTGTGACCAGGATACCGGTGGTAAGCACAGTATCGGGTCATATCTATATTTGCTGGCCAAACCTCTTTTTCCTTGGGAAATTCCAACTATTTCTCTGCCATGAGTACATTGAACATGTCGGTCAAGGAGTAAGGGAGTTGTTGATAATTCTCTCTCATGGGACCTCCCCTTCTTGGTGCCTGATTGGGTGGTGGCGGTGCCCTATTATAGGCAGGTGGACGAGGTTGTTGGGGTTGCACTATAGGTTAAGGGGGTTGTTGTGGTTGTTGTGGCCTAACCTGTTGTTGAGTGGGGGTGGTAGGAAAGGTTCTGCGGTGGGTTTTTGAACTGGTTTTGACGGTTCCCTCCCTAGTTCCCCACAATGTTTATAGCTTCATTGTTAACCACTCCCTCGGTTGTAGGCCCAACCGGTGCAGAGGGAATCTTCCTGATGTTTCTAGGTATGGGATTAAATGGATTTATCATGGTGGCATCTTTGAAATGGGCTTGCAAGTATCGAGCACTATCATAAAGTTCAATCATTGTGGTAGGATGGTGCTTAATCAAGACATTCCTCAAGACAGGTGTAGTGTTGCCGATAAGCATCTTTACTTGTTCCCCTTCTGAAATAGCATCTATCAGTTTCTCTGCCATTCCCCTCCAGTGATCAGCAAACCTTATAAAGTCTTCTTCGGGCTTCATCTTCTCAGGAATCAAATCTGTAATGGAGCATGATGGTACCACCCGGTCTTTGTATCTTTGCAAAAATTTGGTCTTGACAATATCAAAATCTCCTGCCTCAAAGGGGTCGAGCGAGTAGAACCATTCCAATGCAGACCCTTCTAGGAATCGGCGGGACAAGAAAGCTAGAACCCTACGATCATTTTTCCAGAATGAGGACTCGTAGAGAAAATTTTTTAGGTGGAGAAAAGGATTTCCAGTACCATTGTAGCAGTGATAAACTGGTAGTTCAGAAGGTGGCAGGTGAAGAACTGGCAAAGAAGGAATAGAGACCTCAGGAATTGACTTGGAGTCTAGGTGACATCTCAGCTCTTCATAACGTTCATTCATCTAGGTGAGCTGATCCATGATTGCCTAGGTGAGAGCAGGTTCTTGGTTTACTGGTGGGGGTATGTGGTTAGAGACATGATTCTGGAATTGAGGAGCATGACTTAGCAAATTTTCTGAAGATTGTCCCATGACTTGTTGGGCCAAGGTAACAACATGGTTGAAATAGGGTGGCTAGACAAATGATGGTTAAACCACGGGTGGTTGAACTGTAGATGGTTGAACTACAGATGGTTGTGCTAGTGATGGTTGAATCATAGACTATTGAACAATAGGTTGTTGAACAAATGGTGATTGAATGAATGGTGGTTGAACTGTAGGACAAGGAGATGTGGCAACTTGGTTGGCTTTAGCTTTATCGGAGGCAATTTTTCCCTTCACCATGGATTGTATACGGGCGTAGGTTTCTAGGTCAGTATAAAGAGACAACTCTCTAAAGAGTTTTTCAACATCACGAGGAGCAAATGGTTGAGGGACCTCTTGCGCTTCTGACTCAAACAATGGATTAACATGACCGTCTGACGGAATTGGTTGATGACCCATCTCATGCTCTCGACGTTTAGCATATTCCGCCATTCCAACGTGCCTTCCACACCTTAATTGCATTGTGGCCTTTCAACTTAAATGAGAGGGTAAAACAAACAAGTTGGCAAAACAAACAAAGAACTTTTTTCTGGTTTTTAGTATCTTGCAAAAAATGTTATAGTTTTGAATTTTTGTTTCACAAAAAAGTGATGCAAAGATTTGAAAACAAGATTACACAATGATTTTGATTAAACCTTATGTTTATGGATTTGTTAAGAATTGTTCTCTCAACAAATGGGTTAGGATCCTAACTATAATCTCCAATGACCTCGGTTTCACACAATCTCACCATGTGTAGGTAACATAGGATGCTTCGGGTTTTGGGGAGTGGTACAACCAACCCGATCGTAAAGAGGAATACTCCACGTATGAGGAATTACGGAGGCCTTGATGAAAGCCAACCAAGTCAACTAGGAAATAATATCCCAGAAGACAGGTTAGGATCCACCAAGAAGGTGTTTTGGATGGGAGGGGTAAATGGAAGAGTGAGCTCCCACCTCAAAAGAAAAAGGTTTAAAAGAAGGAGGAAGAGAGAAGGAGCAGAGAATGCAATCAAGTAATAAAGCAAGTAATAAGTAAAACATAAACTTAAACAAACAATCACACAAGATAAGCAATTAGAAACTACACAAGCAACTAGAAACTAGAATCTAGACCTTGTTTCTTATGTGAGCCAAATGGAGATAGTGCCAAGAAAAAGGGGTGGTCCATGTGGGGACCGATGTAAGAATAAGCTGGTTCATGTGGGAACCGGGGTAAAAAGTAAAGGTGGTTCACGCGGGAACTGATTTTGGGTAAAAAGGGTGGTTTACGTGGGAACTGGTTTGAATGATCAAAAGAGGGCCACGTGGGACTAATTAAAGATGAATAAGGATCTGATTCAAGTGAGGATAGATCTGAAGGAAATTGGTTTGGTTCACATGGGAACCAAAGTAAAGAAAGAGATTGGTTCACGCAGGAACCGGTTTAAAAGGAAAAAGGGTGGTTCACGGGGAAACCGATTTAAATGACAACTAAAAATAAAAGAGGGTCACGCGGTGACCAATTTGAGGGTGATAACCTATAGCAAAAGAGGGAAAAATCTGATTTAAATGACTGAATATAAATGTTTGTTCACGTGAGAACTGGTTTGTAGAAGAGAGTTGGTTCACACGGGAACCAGTTTTAAAGCAAAGTGGGTTCATGCGGAAACCGATTGAAATAAAATGAAAGAAATTAAATTAGGTACTTGGCACTTCATATATGATGAAATATGGGTGAAATAAAAAATTTTGAGATGGCATGAAATTAATAAAGGTGGAAAGAAGGAAAGGCTCACGCGGGAACTGGTTTAGAACTAGAACTAGTTGCAAACAAAACACTAAGAACCCACGGTTAAAGACATTGCTTGTCCCACCGTGGTCACCACAAAGCTGTCAAATCCAAAAATTTGATGGGTCTTTTCTTTTTAGGGAAGTCTGTGAATCCAGATCATCACCTCAAGAGGGGATGAGAAAGGAAAGAAGAAAACACAGAAAGCAACTCTCACCTTGGTCCCACACTCACATTGATCCCCAAACTTTCATCCCTTGGTGTCGCTCGATCACCAAGATATGGTTCAGGTCATGTGGGAGGAGGGTGAGAAGTATAAAATTAAGACATGTGGTCGGCAGGAACCGTGGGTTCCGATTTATGAATTAAGATTGGCCGTGTGTACCTTAGCGTGAAGAGTGTGTCAAAGCTTCACCTTCTTCGGACGGCCGATGAAGAAAGGTCCTCAACACGTGGATGCTTGAATTCCTATAAAACTATACAAACAAATAGAATAAAATATAATTAGAACTAGGCAAAGTGGAGTATATGTAAGGAAAATGACATGAAACACACAACGGACTAGAAACTGACTGGATTCGGGTTATCCCTAACCCCTCTATTTTATTTTCAAATTAACAGACTAAAAATAATGCAAAAAATGTAAAAATAATAATATAAGGATGTATAATCATGAAACAAAGAGATAGTAAGAAGAACATAAGAATTCTGATAAGAATAGAGAGAGATATGGTCAAATCTGGGTTGTCGAAAAAGCAGCGCAACAGTCCAGGATCTACCAGGCGCGACTTTTCTTCTGCACTTGTCACGACCAGCCCCGATCTCAGAATCACATTCTGTTGATTTAAAAATGAAGACTACTTGGAGAGGAAAAACTTTTATGTTGAGAGCTCTGGCAGAAGACATCCACACGCTACTGTAGAAGCCAAAGAATAGATACTTGGCAGATCACCTGCAGATCAACCTTCCTCTCGCCTGAATTGAATTTTCTCTCTCTAAAAACTCGAAATTATCTCTCTAAAAATTAAAAAATTGATACAGGAGGGATCTTGGACATCTTGAGATGCCTGGGGGTCATGAACCAGCCTTTGGAATGACCAGAATATGCCTTAATTTATAGGAGAAAATCTGATCTAATTCGGGCTAAAAAACAAGTGATTTGTGCCCTAGCCCTGGGCGCATGCGCCCCCTAGAAGGGGCGCATCTTATCCTCCCTACAAAAACAGTCTTATCGGTCGAAAAATTCGATCCGATAGAGTCCTAGGCAAAAATCAGTTCCCTCGTGCCCACGATCGGGGGCACATGGCCTTGTGCCTTAGGGTGGGGTGCATGGCCACATGCCCTGGGTCCTGGGTGCATGTGCCCAGGGACCGGGGCGCATAGGGACTGATTCTGTGTGTCTTTCTTTCGGAAGCCATTATGAACACTCCCAAACTTGGAATTTGACTCTATTTATTGCATTGAAAAGATAAAAAGACGAAGAAGCTTTCTATAGCATTGGATCAGCCATAACGCCCTCCAAAACTTCAGAATTTTTTCTGGAAGTTAGGACAGTGAACAGAAGATCTGATACTGGTTGGAATGACTTCGACGGCCAACCGGAAAGACACAGCATGAAACAAAACTACTTGTCTAGAGCATGAATATGACCATAACCTTCAATGCATGATCATTAAACATTGGTCATTCAGCCAATTTCCGTGTTTACAGGATTTACATGTTGCTTTCGCTCAGAAATTATGGCTTTGTGCGGAAAACTCCAGAAAACATTCAATTTCATTTGGCGAAGCTCCAAATCAACATTTAAAGGACCCAGCATCATTATAAGATCAATCACACATATTACCCAATAAAACATGAGTTTTATGCTCTGAATTAGAAAATTTTGGCATGTCTACAAGCCTCACCTGGTCTTTGTACCTCTACAGAAACTTTACCTTCATTATGTCAAAGTCTGCTACCTCAAAGGAATCAAGAGAGTACATCCATTCAAGGGTGGATCCCTCCAATGACCGATGGAATAGAAAAGCACGAGCTTTGTAGTCATTTTTTCAAAAGGCGGATTCTTATAAGAAATCCTTCAAATGGGTGAAAGGATTACCGGTCCCGTTGTAACATTGGAAGACTGATATCTTCAAAGGAGGAAGGTGTAGAACTGGAAAGGATGGGATTGAGATTTTAGGAGCAGTTTTGGAGTCTAAATGGTGCTTTAATTCTTCAAAACGCTCATCCATTCGGTTGAGCTTATCAATAAAAGCTTGAGTGAGGTTGGGTTCCCGAGCCACTGGTGCTAGAACATGAGTGACAGGATAATTAGCACGAGATAGAAATTGGGGGTTGACACGTGATGGGTGCCCCACAACTGAGTGTGCGGTCAAGGAGACATGGCAGGGTTGCCCAGGAGAAGAGATGATAAGAGGCCTAGATACCGATTGGGGAGGTGAAGGGGCTTGGTCACCCTCGACTAGACCTTGGTTGGCGGCCATCTTGCCCTTTGCCAAGGATTGAATGATTGACAAGGATTCAGGATCAAAGTGGAGAGATAGATCTTTGAGAACTTTTTCCAAACTGCATGGAGCAAGTTGGTGAGTGGGATCTTGAATTTCAGGTTCCATGACAGCGTTGACATGGTCCTCTGGTTGGACCATGGGTTGATGAAGCTTGTAGTGACCCATCTCGTACTCTTCTTTCTTATAATAGTTTGACATCCTAACGTGTCTTCTAGAACTTACCATCATGGCCATCTTGTCAAACTTTCTAAAAAGATGATTGAAAGAGAGCAAGTGGAATGAGCAATTGAAGTGGTGACTTTGGTGCAGAAAATACTACAGTTGATCCCAATGTTAGAATAGAGTGTTGTTTATTTCTACGGACAAAGAACTTGAAAAGGAAGAGACTTTATGTTGGCAATTTATCCAGAATGTGCCCGTACAGAACTGTATAATTTCTGAAAGTGAACGGATGTAAAATCAGAACATGGTTGCGTGCCATCGATGCAACAATCACCACAGACAAAAGACACATTATAATCGAATGCCGTCAGTTGCAAATACAAGAGGACATAGGGATGTAGCCTTTTCTGTTGACCACTTTGGTAGCTCGCATTCCGAGAATTTGGTAGAGGCCAATGAAGAACGTAGATATAGAGAGTACGAATCGGGCCTCCTTCTTCACATCAGGGTCAATCTCTCACCACCGGATCGGAGTAAAACAAGAAAGAGAGATTAGGGAAGAGCTTGGTGACTCTATACGTGCTAGAGCATGCATAGTAACTCCCGGTCATTTAGAATGGCCCTCAATTTATAGGAGATGCAAGATTGGTGCAAAACATAGAAAGAAAAAGACCGCGCCCCAAGCTGGGAGCGTACAGGCGCCCTCAACAAGAGGGCGCACAGGCCACACCCTCCAGTTGAGGGCGCAGTCAGCACACCCCCACTTCAGGGGCGCGTTCGGCATATTACTTCTAAAAATAGATGGAAAATTCTTTAAAATTGCTAAAAATGTGGTTGACAAAATGAACTCGCCCATGACTTGGGAGCGTGGTCAAAATAAACATTTTTAAGTGGGGAAACCTCCCAAATATCGGTTTGGAAAGTCCAAATGGGGGGAGATTTCCGGTTTTTAGAGCCGACTGCACCCTCAAACCAGGGGCGTGCTGACTGCGCCTCAGGTTGGGGGGTGCGCCAGCCGCCCCCTCAACTCGGGGGTGCACAAGCTGTGCCGTCCGGTTATGGGCATGGTCAGCACACCCCCACTTCAGGGACACGTTCAGTGTATTACTTATAAAAATCAATGGAAAATTCTAGAAAATTGCTAAAAATGTTGTTGACAAAATGAACGCACCCCTAACTCGGGGGCATGGTCTAAATAAACATTTTTAAGTGGGGAAACCTTCCAAAAATCAGTTTGGAAAGTCCAAACGGGGGCAGATTTCCAATTTCAGGAACCAACTATGCCCTCAGACCGGGGGCGTGCTAACCGCGCCCTCGGTCTGAGGGTGTGCAGACCTCACCCTCATAGTAAGGGTGCGTAGACTGCACCCTGAGTTCGGGGGTGCACTCTGCTCTCTCTCCTGCGCGTGTTTCGTTCGCGAGCCGTATCTTGCAAACGGGAGATCCGTTTCAACTCTCGTTTGTTGCGTTAGAAAGAGGACTCACAAACTCAGCTCACCAAATTGTAAAACCAGCCAGCACACATCCCAAAACTTTTGTATGAGATTTTAACCTCTGGTTTATGATTCCAAAGATGCCAAAAGCTAGAGTGGTGATTTGAGAAGACACGATTTCGATCAAGGACCTAGGATCAGCTTGGGATGACTTAAAACGATGACTAAACTAGTCCAGTATGATTAGAAAACTCAGAATCATTAAAAAAGCTAAGAATAACCTGGTAAACATGAAACGAACATCAAAAAAGCCAAGAATAACTGGAAAACCCTAAAATCAACCAAAACAATGGTATGATACTGGTTGATGACAATATATGGCTAGGGTTGACCTAGAGGATGTGAAAAGGCTTGGTGATGACCGAAAAGACCTAACACGTGGTCCGGGATAGCAATAATGGTATGGATCAGAAAGTCGTGATAAAAGTTGTTATAAACCTGCAATTGCCAAAATGACTTGTCAGAAACCCAAATGTTTCAGAATTCATGTGGGACTTCCAAGACATTTAATTGTGGATCATTAAGAGTCGATCATTGCGCAGGCTTCATCTTTCCACGGTTAACACGCGGCTCTCACTTGAAGGTTATGACATTGTTTTAAAAATCTTTGGTCCATTCTCAACTCACGCGGCTCTCCACTAACATCCTTGGCTCATCTCCACAAGGTGATCTAGACCAGATAATGGTTTTATAAAGAGTATTTACAATGGAATAAGGGTTTAAACCCCAAATAAGGCCAAATTGGCATGTCTACACACATAACATTTTGTGATAGACCAAATGATCTCTATGAGACTTGTACAACATGAAGATGGACATGATGTGGTGGTCTTTTATTAGATTCCATACCTGCCATGATGGAAATGTATGCCCTACAAGCCAATCATATATGATATGATTCGAAATTTCTAGAAATATCTTATTCAATTAATTAGGCAAATCTTCATTATAAGCTCTTATTAGAAGCAAATATCATAATGAAGTCCTTGATCAAATACAATGATGATTAAATCATGATGAGATCATGATAATGAGATTGATCATCTAGAGGTATTTGATCTAAATGTTCCTAGTCATAGGATACATGAGACGGGACATCAAGGATCCGGATAGACTAGTGTATGTGATGTCTTCTCATGTGATGAGGATGACCGATCTCATTGGTCATTAGTGTGGAGACACTGAGATACACATACATGTGCTCATTAGTTGAATGAGTTCACTGAACTGACCGAATTAGAAACCCTGAATGGTATCTTACCGAACTGTCTATCAGGGTTTTCTATCATCACGGTTGCATGGTTGGACCTTTGACCTGAGTTGCCAAAGATGCCTTGTTGGGTGGAACTTATGCTTTGACCATTGACTTATGGATCACAATTTGGATGGTCCTGTATAGCGATGGATCGGGTACAAGGAAAATCCGATGGAGGCAATTGAGCGGACAACAAGGGATCGTCCACTCTCGGTAAGTGAGAGTGAATGTCCTATGGGATAGTACTCTAAATCCTTGGCCAGGGTAGATAGGATAATTGGAAAAGGAGTTTTCCAATTGATCCAATTCCAAGTACATGATCCTATAGAGTCGGTACATTAAGGAGTTGACAGTCGATGCCGTACTCCTTTCCGACCGGGACATTGGATGGATGAGTGTTTATATCCATGTGGTAACTGATGATGGAAAGGCTCAATGGAGATGAGATTATCCCCATAGCCATTTGGGATCATGGGATGTGGCTTGTACCCTTCATGATCGGTAGGTCGATTAATCTGTTATCGGATAACGGATTTAATTAAATTAAATAGAATTGTTCTATTTTATTTAGGCCTCAACCAAATAGGCTATTGGGCCTAGTGGGTCACACACAAAAGGACTTATCCACAAGTACAGGGGCAAGCGCGTAATTTATAGAGATTTTGGGTTTTTATGAAAAATTCCATAATTCTTTATAAATACTAATGGTTTCAGCCAAACCCGATCAAGCCAAGGGTGAAAACCACGTCCCAAGCCTCCTCCCTACCTCCTCCTCTCTCTAGAAGGTGTCCATGGTCGATGGAGCTCCGTTCGGGAAGAGTTCTCGAGGCCGGCGCGAAGGGAGAACCTGCTGTGGATGAAGTTCATGTGGATACTGCTGGAGACCGGACACTTGAACAGTTTGTAGAGCTTGATAAGCTCATCTCCTTACTCTCCATGGGATTATATGAATCCCTATCAGCTATATTCGAACCCGATTTGATCTGTTTTCGGTTTTCATCGTTCGGTTCTGATTGAGACGGATTCTAAAGGAACCCATAGGAATCGTCGCTTCCGCTGCACCAAATTTTAATGGACGATTCCTTACATGACACACCACCAATATGTGAGGCTCTCCTTTGACATCATCAAAGTGCCCAAGTGGTCCATGTTTGATGGGCATGGGTCCCCTATGAAGCACTTGGCATTATATTCCATGCATATAGGCAAGCTGGCGCATGGCAAATCATACTAGATCAAGTACTTTGCCACCACTTTGACTTGTACAACCTTTGAGTGGCACTCCAAGTTGAAGCCCGGGTCAATAGAAAATTGGCCCGACATGAAGTAGAAGTTTATTGAGAGTTTTTGCTTCTCCTAGCAGCCATATACTCTATTCAAGTTGACCATTGTGCTCCATAGACAGAATGAATCAACGATCAACTACATTCGCCATGGGAGGAACATGTGCATGAAGTACATCAATCCACTTTTGCATGAGGAGATAGTGGCATTGTGCAAGAGAGACCTCTAGGTCAAGATTCAGGATAAAGTGCTAGGAACAAAAATCCAACTCTTCGATGATTTGAATGTCATGTTTGTTGACATAGAACACTTCTTTGTCGACAATCCCTTGATGGAAACTGCTAGATCGAACCTGATGAGGAACAAACAGTCATCTTCCAGGTACGTCAATATGGTTAACATTATCTCTTCTTTAAGGATTAACAACAATGCTGGGAGAAAAGTGCCACCGCGGCGCATCCTTAGAGGGCGTACACTAATCTTGTGCTGAGGCCCACATAGGAGGAACATGCTTTAAAGCCATACTCTTTTGCAAGGGATTTTACAAGAAAGTTATTTGATGCTTGCATAAAGAATGGGCCGATCAGCTTATTGACAAGCTGATGCCTAGAGGATGCTACCAAAATCCAAAAGTCAAACTTTTGCCCTTACCATCGGTTGGTGGGGCATGTCATAGAATATTGCTATTAGTTCAAGGACTTGGCTAAAAATTTGATCCATGACCACGTTCTCAATCTAGGGAATTGATTAGTGCAGTCCCCATAGCTGCATGTCAAGCCTCAACAACCAATGAACTTTGGGGTCAATGCGATTTATTATAGGTCGAAGCATCCAGTATTTTGGCCTCCTCCTACTCCTCAACTAAAAATGATGGCATCTGGATGAGGAGTGGCTCCAACACCCCACATTTTATCATATGGCATCTCAAGTCTACTCTATCATGGAGGGATTCCAAGTCAGGTGTCTGCACCGAGAGGTGGACATCATAGTTACTATGGCTAACATCACCGAGCTGCTCACTAGTGAGATGATGCATGAAGAAGCCTACCAGCCTCCGAAGCAGGCCCATGGGAGATCATTTATGAGCTCACCTCAGCCAACAAAGAAAACTATCAACCATCCTGATGATCTATGGAGGAGCGTCGATCAATACAAGATAGAGCCTAAAGCCTCCTCTGCATGTTCCCCGATGGATTCAACATAATTATTGCAGCTAGAGCAGGTGAGGAAGCATTGTCGGTACCCTACCTATTCGCAGTATTATTTTTCTTCAAGCAATGATGCACAATCTCTATGAGATGGTTGCTAGGGAAGGCCTGATGGAGTCCCATCCAGACAAAGAATTCCACTTCACATCTTTTCCTAGTTATGGATATCATCATTCACAGGCACATGCCATCGAGGACTACTGAGTATTCAAGAAGCACCTCGAAGATCTGATTAGGTACAAGGTCCCAAAAGTTGGATGTTACATGATTCAGCCATCACGGCCCCACATCAACTCAGACCCAGCCAGCACCTCCTATGTGTTTCACACCACCACTAAAGTCAGCATGCCAAAGTGACTTGAGGTTGGGAGCACCTTGCAAAGTTTCGTGTGCCTCAAAATTTTCTCCAGCTATTAAAAGCTCTTGTGTGAGCTTATATAAAGAAATATTGAGGCCAAGGCTTAGTGCCAATGCTAGATCTTAGAAGTAGTCAATGTTCTTGAGAGACCATGGCAGGTTGTCCCCATGTAGGAAGAAAAGGCTCGAGTCCGAGCAAAGGTGGCCTTGCACAAGGCCAAGGAGCAAGTAGTCATGTCATCACACACTGATATTTAGAGCAATCAGGTGGCTCCGCTGCATGGCCCTTCTAATGCTACACACTAGAGAAAGTAGATGAATAACAAAAGAGGATCACTTGTTAGAGACCAAAGCTCAGCTACAAAACCTAACTTCAATGTAGAAACTCCAATTGTGGATTGACCAACATGAGGAGTACAATTCAAAATAGCTATTGGGTCATCCAGCTAGGATATGCCATGGGACTCCATGCATTTCTTTATCAAAGGGGAGACCATGATGATGGCTGGGGATGATAAGCAATCAGTAACAGTTATCAAGAGAAGGAAGGATCTAGATGAAGAAGAAGACTTGGAAGATATGTGCTTATCATTAATGCACCTAATTTCAATCGAAGAAGAACACCAAGAACCACACATGGGCAGACCAATCTTTAATTATCTGGTTGAGCAAACTACCACCCAAATCAAAACCATTCCATGAGGCCCGAATACAACAATCCCATGTGTAAACCACATGCCATTATTCTTGAATTTATTAGATGGGTTTCTGAGCCCACTTTATTTCACCAAACCAACAACTTACTTTGGCCCATGTGCTCTTTCTAGCCTTCCATTCTCACTGGGCCTGCTTGCCCATCTGCTTCCCTGATCAACTTCAAGACTGAGGACTTTTCCCAGTAGGGTCTCACATGCCCATCCATATCCAAAACTAGGTCTGGGTACCCATTCACATTTTTTTTTAGTTTTAGGCCCATGTGCACATTTTCTATTAGCATTGGGCCCATGAGCCCCTTTCTTCCATTTATTCTTAAGTTCTTCTCTCTGTTAATTCCATCAACTTCTAGCAAGTCTTGAGTCATTCTAACTCATTCTATCTTTTTAATTGAAAATCCAAAAAAAAATTGTCTTCTCTAATACTCACATTTTCATCGAGGAGGCATCTCTGCTCATCCCAGAGGGTGCTCCCAATTAGGGATTCCTCTCTTCTAAATCATTGATCGATTTACTTGATCCTCCCTCTATTGTAAATACTATCTTTCCAGCTTTGTCTTCAGTAGGTCATGTTAGGTTAGGAAATAGGAAAGACAGAGGTAAACGAGTTCCAAGTAGATATATGTAACAATTGGCACAGAAATGCATAGAATATGTAAGGCTACCAAACTTTTTAGAGAATGCTATCCAGCTAGATGAAATATAATATGAGGATGTGCATAACATGGATTATACGTTGGGAGTATATAAGGTAGTATCTGAAAAGGATCCTGAATCTGACAATGAAATCTAGGACTTGGTTGATGCATAGGCATCTGGACTTAGAAGATTAGAAAAAACATCAGCCATAGGGAATGAACTGACCAAGGAACTAAATTTAGGAACCCTGGAAGATCCTAAGACTATCCTCATCAATGTAAATCTCACTCCCTCATAAGAACAATATTTGATCAAAGTTTTGAAAGAATACAAGGACATGTTCACATGGGCATATGAAGACATGCCAGGATTAGATAACTCATTAGTTGAACATAGATTAACTTTGAAACCTAGAACTACCCCCATTAAACAACAGCTCAAGAGGTTCCACCCTGACATTGTACTAAAAAAAAAGAAAAGGTCGACAAATTACACCAGGTAAAATTTATTAAAGTCATCCTTTATCAACAATGAGTGGCTCACATTGTCCTTGTTATGAAGAAGGATGGACGAGTTCAAATTTGCATAGATTTCAAGGACTTGAACCGAGCATGTCCTAAGGATGATTTCCCTTTATCTTAAATCGATGTTTTGGTTGACAACACAGCTAGATATGAAATGGTCTCATTTATGGATGGCTATTCTAGATACAATCAGATCTAGTTAGTCGAGGAGGACTAAGAGAAGACCTCGTTCACTACACCTTAGGGAACATATTGTTATGTTTTCATGCCCTTTGGGTTGAAGAATAGTGGTGCTACATATTAGAGGGCTATGATGGCTATCTTTCATGACATGATGCATACCCTAGTAGAGGTGTACATCGATGATTTGGTTATCAAGTCCAAGAGTTGGGAAGATCATGCTGAAGTACTAAGCAAAGTTTTGCAACAAGCTAGAGAATACAAGCTGAAAATGAACCCTAATAAGTGTACATTTGGGGTTTCATTAGGAAAACTACTAGAGTTCATAGTAAGCAAAAGGGGCATAGAGATCGACCCAAATAAGGCCAAGGAAATCATTAGAATGCCTCCCCCAAAGAATATTAAAGAGCTTCGAGGATTGATTGGGAGGCTACAATTTGTCTATTGATTTATCTCACAACATTCCCAAAGGTGTAAACCTTTCTATGAGTTAACCAAGGCAGGGGCCGAGTTTAAATGGGATTCAAAGTGCCAGGAGGCATTTGATGGGTTAAAAACATACCTGGTAAGTCCCTCTATACTTAGACCACCAATTCTCGACAAGCTCTTGGCCCTCCACATTTCGGTTTTTGAAAACTCCCTTGGTGTAGTTCTTGTACAAGTTGATGAAGAAGGGAAGGAGTGAGCTACTTACTACTTGTCTAAGATCTTTGACGCTTGTGAGCTGAAGTACATTGTAGTAGAAAAGATGTGATGCTCTTGTTTGGGTGGTTCAGAAATTCAAGCATTATTTCCTTGCTCACCAAGTCAAGTTCATTGCTCGTATCAATCCCATCAAGTTTCTCTTAAAGAAGACTATTTTGACTAATTGATTAAGGTGATGGCAGAGCTTCTTGTCTCAATTTGATATCACCTATGTTCCGCAGAAGGCAATCAAGGGTTATGCTTTTACTGAACATCTTGCCCATCATCCCATACCCATCTTTGACCCAGTCCGATCGGAGTTCCTGTAGACATGCCAAATTTGCCTAATTCAGAGCATAAAATTTATGTTTTATAGGGTAACATGTATGATTGACCTTATAATGATGCCTGGTCTTTTAAAGTTGATTTGCAGCTTCGCCGAACGAAATCGGATGCTTTCCGAAGTTTTCCGCAATAAGCCATAATTTCCGAGTGAAAGCCACACGTAAATCGTGTAAACACGGAAATTAGATGAATAACCAATGCTTAATGATCATGTATTGAAGGATATGGTCATATTCATACTCCGGACAAGTTTTGTTGCATACCGTGCCTTTCCGGTTTGCCGGCAGAGTCATTTTTACCTGTATCGGATCTTCTGTTCACTACCCTAACTTCCAGAAAAAATTCTGAAGTGTTGGAGGGTGTGATGGATGATCCGATGCTATAGAAAGCTTCTTCAGCCTGTTATATTTCCAACACAACAAACAGCATCGAATTCCGAGTTCGGGAGTGTTCGCAAAGGCTTCCGGAAGAAGGACACGCAAAAACAGTTTCATGCACCCGGGTCCCTGCTCAAATGCGCCCAGGACCCAGGGCACGTGCCCATGCGCCCTACCAGTGAGGCACGTGACCTCGTGCCCTCACTTGAGGGCACATGCGCCCTACCCTTGAGGCATGAGGGAACCAGTTTTTCACCGGGACTCTACCACTGAACCGATCGACCGGATAAGGACAAATTTTTCGGGAACAGTGCCATGTGCCCCCACTGGGAGGCACATGCACCCCTCAGTGGGGTGCATGCGCCCTGCACCAGGGCGCATGCGCCCAGGGGTAGGGCGCAAGGGTCCCTATTTTTTAGTGTTGATCGCGCCGTTCGTTCTCCTATAAATAAACTCCGATTCCGGTCGTTCCAAAGGCATGAGCACGACCCCCCAGGCATATCAAGACGTCCAACCTCCCTCCTGAATTAATTTTGTGATTTTTAAGGAGAGAATTTCTAGTTTTTAAAGAGAGAAAAGTTGGTTCAAGAGAGAGGAAGGCTGTTCTGCAGGTGATCTGTCAGGTCTCTCTTCTTCAGCCTCTACAGCAGTGTGTGGATCTCTTCTGCCAGAGCTCTCTTCATCAAAGTTCTTCCACTCCAAGTCTTCTACAGTTTTCAATTGACAGCACTTAATTCCGAGGTTGGGGTTGGTCGTGACGAGCACAGAAGCAAAGTCGCGCCAGCAGATCCTGGACTGCTGTTCAGCTTTCTCGACGACACAAATTTGGCCATATCTTTCTCTATTCAACTCAGAATCTTTTTGTTCTTTTTCCTATCTCCTTGTTTAATAATTCTACATTCTCATATTATTTTTTTACATTTTTTTACATTACTTTTAGTCTGTTATTCCGAAAATAAAAAAGAGGGGTTAGAGATAACCCGAATCCGGTCAGTTTCTAGTCAGTTGTGTTTTATGTTGTTTTCCTTACATGTACTCCACTTTGTTTAGTTCTAATAGTCTTTTTCACTTGTTTGTTTGTCTAGTTGCACAGAAGATCAAGCACCCACACATTGATGACTCTTCTTCATCGGCCGTCCGAAGAAGAAGAAGCTTTAACCCACACTCTTCACACAAAGGTACACACGGTCATTTTAATTCTATAAATCGGAACCCACGGTTCCTGGCGACCACATGTCTTAATTTTATTCTTCTCATACTCCTCCCACATGACCCGAACTGTCTCTTTGGTGATCGAGCAACGCAAAGGAATGAAAGTTCGGGGATCAATGTGAGTGTGGGACCGAGGTGAGAGTTGCTTTTCGATGTTTTCTTCCTTTCTTTTCTTATCCCCTCTTGAGGTGACGATCTAGGTTCACGGACTTCCCTGAAAAGGAGAGAACCCCGTCGAATTTTCAGATTCGACAGCTTTGTGGCGACCACGGTGAGACAAGCAATGTCTTCGACCGTGGGTGCTTAATGTTTTGTTTGCAACTAGTTCTAGTTCTAGACCGGTTCCCACGTGAGCCTTTCCTTCTTTCCATCTCTCTTAAACTTCATGCCATCTCAAAATTTCTGATTTTACCCATCTTTCATCAGATATGAAGTGCCAAGTATGTCATTTAATTTCTGTCATTTTATTTAAACCGGTTCCCACGTGAACCACCCTTTTCCTTTTAAATCAGTTCCCGCGTGAACCAATCTCTTTCTTTACTTCGGTTCCCACGTGAACCAAACCACATTTTTTCAGATATATCCCCACTTGGATAAGATCTTTATACACCTTTAATTGGCCCCACGTGGCCCTCTTTTGACCATTCATACCGGTTTCCACGTGAACCACCCTTTTTTTTACCCAAAAAAAAACGGTTCCCGCGTGAACCACCTTTACTTTTTACCCCGGTTCCCACGTGAACCAGCTTATTCTTACATCGGTCCGCATGTGGACCACTCTTTTGCTTGGCTATCAGATCTGAACCCTCTTCTTTCCATCACCTTTTCACTATCTCCATTTGGCTCACATATGAAACAAGGTCTAGATTCTAGTTTCTAGTTGCTTGTCTAGTTTCTAATTGCTTGTCTGGTGTTGATTGCTTGTTTATTTAAGTTTATGTCTTGCTCATTACTTATTTTATTACTTGATTGCATTCTCTACTCCTTCTCTCTTCCTCCTTCTTTTACACTTTTTTGAGGTGGGAACTCACTCTCCCATTTATCCCTCCCATCCAAAACACCCTCTTGGTAGATTCTGACCTCTCTTCTAGTATATTCCTTCCTAGTTGACTTGGTTGGCTTTCATCAAGGCCTCCATAATTCCTCATACATGGAGTACTCCTCTTCACGATCGGGTTGGTTGTACCACTCCCCAAAACCCGAAGCATCCTATCTTACCTACGCGTGGTAAGATTGTGTGAAACCTAGGTCATTGGAGATTGGAGTTAGGATCCTAACCCATTTGTTGACAGAACAATTCTTAACAAATTCATAAACCTAAGGTTTAATCAAAATCATTGCGTAATCTTTCTTTCAAGTCTTTGCATCACTTGCTTGTCAAAAAAAAATTCAAACCTCTAACTTTTTGCAAAATACTAAAAAAACAAAAAAAGTTCTTTGTTTGCCTTGTCAACTTGTTTGTTTTACTTTCTCCTTGAAGTTCAATGCAACTCAGGTCTGGAAGGCACGTTGGAATGGCGGAACAAGCTGAACATCGAGAGCACGAGATAGGTCACCAACCAATTCCGTCAGATGGTCATCCATTGTTTGAGTCAGAAGCGCAAGAGGTCCCTCAACCATCTGCTCCTCGTGATGTTGAACAACTCTTTAGGGAGTTGTCTCTCTATACTGACCCAGAAATCTATGCCGGCATACAATCCATGTTGCTCCCTTGGCCCATCAAGTCATGGGACAATCTTCAGTAAATTTGCCAAGTCATGTTCCTCAATTCCAGAATCATGTCTCGAACCATATACCCCCACCTGTAAACCAAGAACCTGCTCTCACCGAGGCAATCATGGATCAGCTCACCCAGATGAATGAACGTTATGAAGAGCTGAGATGTCGCCTGGACTCCAAGTCAGTTCCTGAGATCTATATTCCTTCTTTGCCAGTTCTCCACCTGCCACCTTCTGAGCTACCAGTTTATCGCTGCTACAATGGTACTGGCAATCCTTTTCTCCACTTAAAAGATTTTCTCTACGAGTCCTCGTTCTGGAAAAATGATCGTAGGGTTCTTGCCTTCTTGTTCCGTCGATCACTAGAAGGGTCTGCATTGGAATGGTTCTACTCGCTCAACTCCTTTTAGGCAGGAGACTTCGATATTGTCAAAACCAAATTCTTGCAAAGATATAGAGACCGGGTGGCACCATCATGCTCCATTACAGACTTGATTGCTGAAAAGATGAAGCCCAAAGAGGACTTCATAAAGTTTGCTGATCGCTGGAGGGGAATGGTAGAGAAATTGACAGATGTGATTTCTGAAGGGGAACAAGTGAAGATGCTTATTGGCAACACTACACCTGCCTTGAGGAATGTCTTGATTATGCACCGTCCTACCACAATGAATGAACTCTATGATAGTGCCCGATACTTGCAAGCCCACTTTAAGGATGCCACCATGATAAACCCTTTTGATCCTAAACCTAGAAACATCAGGAAAACCCCCTCTGCACCAGTTGGGCCTACAACCGAAGGAGTGGTCAACAACGAAGCTATAAACATTGTGTGGAACCAGGGAGGGAACCGTCAAAACCAGTTTAGAAACCCACCACAAAACCATTCCTATTACCCACCTCAACAACAGATTAGACCACAACAACCACGACAACCACAACAAACCCCTCAGCCAGTAGCACAACCCCAGCAACCTCGTCAACCTACCTACAATAGGGCACCACCACCACCCAATCAGGCACCACGAAGGGGAGGTCCTAGGAGAGAGAACTACCAACAACTCCCTTACTCCTTGACCGATATCTTCAATGTACTCATGGCAGAGAAACAGTTGGAATTGCCCAAGGAAAGAGAGGTTTGGCCAAAAAATGTAGATATGTCCCGATACTGTGCTTACCACCAGTGTCCTGGTCACACTGTTGAAGTGTGTTTTCAATTCAAGGATTACATCCACGATCTGAATGACCAAGGCAGCATTGATTGGGCTCAAATGGGGGAATGCATACAAGCTATGAAGGCTAGGCAGCAGCAGCGGCAGCGTCCACCGGCTCAACCTCAACAACAACCTGGCTTGGGGATTGTTCAGAATCCGCTCCCATTACATGCTCCCGCTCCAGCACCGGCGCCAGCACATCCAAACCCAGGAATTGGTCTAGTACACTCCATTGTCCAGGGAGACGCCAGTCGTGCTCAAGGTTGGCAACTTGAAAACCAAAATGAAACCATGCCTATCAACCCAGCTAGGTCTCCTGCTAGGAACCCTCCTAGACAGATAATCCATGCACCTGCTACTCCACAACCACCACCTAGTTCAATATCCCAACCACTGGCCGCCACTTCTTCTCGCCGACCCATCATTACGCCAGCCCCCGCCTTGACTACACCTCCCTCAACCATTGCTACACACCGACCCTTGCTCATCCGACCACCACAATCACCATAAAACCTGAACCCCCAGCCTATGAGCTCTGTCCATTAAAGGGAAACTTTATGCACTGGTGGTTTGTTGAAGCCTTGTGGAATGGTTTTGACTTGGGTAACATGTTTAACTAGATGATCCAAGATTGGTTTGCCTATCAAGGTGACTAGCATGCCTATAAGGGATGAGATGAATGATGCTTTTACATCACCCCTAGGTCTGTCAATACAACCCCAGATCTCAGTGGGAGATTTACCAGAAGTCAGATGTATGACCGCCTCTCTACCCGACATAGTGGGATGGCGGATGATGATGAAACTAGGCTATCAACCTGGAAGAGGTTTAGGCAAGGATCTTCAAGGAATCACTCAGCAGATTCAAACTGTGAAAAGGCTACACAGGCAGGGTTGGGATACGAAGAGGATTCCATCCCAAGGAGGATCTTCCAGCCAAGATATGCCATGCGACTCCACAACTTCTTTATCAAAGGGGAGACCATGATGATGGCTGAAGATGACAAGAGTTTCATTACAGTTGTGAAGAGAAGGAAGGCTCCAGATGAAGAAGAAGACTTGGAAGATATATGCTTATCTTTGACTCGTTTATTCTCAAGTGGGGAAGAGCACCAGTCACCACTCAAGGGCATACCAATCTTGGATCATCTAGTTAAACATATTACCCAAGTCAAAACCATTCCACGAGGCCCAAATATAACAATCCCATGTTTAAACCTCGTACCATTGTTTCTAGATCTTTTGTATGGGATTCAGAGCCCACTTACCCACTTTGGGCCCATGTGCCCTCTTCAACCTTCCACTCTTACTGGGCCAGCTTGCCCATTTACTTCCCTCATCAACTTCAGAACTGAGGGCCTTTCCCAACATGGGCTCACATGCCCATTTATTTCTAAGATCGGGTCCACATACCGTTTGCTTTTTCCATCAATTTTGGACCCATGTGTCCACTTCCTGTTACCATTGGGCCCACGAGCCCCTTTTTCCCTTTTATTCTTAAGTTATTTTCTCTGGTAATTCAGTCAGTTTCCAGCAAACATCGAGTCATGCTGACTTATTCTATCTTTTTACTTGAAATTTTCAAAAAAAAACATCTTCTCTGAAACTCACATTTCCATTGAGGGGACATCTCTACTCATCCCAGAGGGTGCTCCCAATCAGGGATCCCTCTTTTCAGAATCATTAATCGATTTACTAGATCCTCCCTCCACTGTAAAAACCACATTTCCAGCTTTGTCTTCAGTAGGTCAAGCTAGGTTAGGAAATAGGAAAGTTAGGGGTAAACGAGTTCCAAATAGATATCTGCAACAATTAGCACAGAAATGTGTAGAGTGTGCAAGGCTGCCAAACTTTTTAGATAATACCATCCAGCTAGATGAAATACGATATGAGGATGAGCATAACATAGACCATACTTTGGGAGTATATGAGATGGTATCAGAGAAGGATCCTGAATCTGAGGATGAAATCGAGGACTTGGATGATGCGTATGCATCTGGACTTAGAAGATTTGAAGAACCATCAGCCACAGGGAATGAACCAACCAAAGAATTGAATTTAGGAACCCTAGAAGATCCTAAGACTATCCTCATTAGTGCAAACCTCACTCCCTCAGAAGAACAACGTTTGATCAAAGTTTTGGAAGAATATAAGGACACGTTCGCATGGACATATGAAGACATGTCGGGATTAGATAATTCATTGGTTGAACATAGATTAACCTTGAAACCTGGAACTACCCCGGTCAAACAAAAGCTCAGGAGGTTCCACCCTGATATTGCACTCAAAATGAAAGAAGAGGTCGACAAACTACATCAAGAAAAATTCATTAAAGTTGTCCTATATCCGCAATGGGTGGCTAACATAGTCCTTGTTATGAAGGACGAATTCGGATTTGTATAGACTTCAGGGACTTGAACCGAGCGTGTCCTAAGGATGATTTTCCTTTACCTCATATCGATGTTTTGGTTGATAACACAGCTGGATTTGAAATGCTTTCATTCATGGATGGCTATTCGGGATACAATCAGATCCGGTTAGCTGAGGAGGACCAAGAGAAGACCTCGTTCACTACACCTTGGGGAACGTATTTCTATGTTGTCATGCCCTTTGAGTTAAAGAATGCTGGTGCTACATATCAGAGGGCTATGTTGGCTATCTTTCACGACATGATGCACACCCTTGTAGAGGTGTATGTGGATGATTTGGTTATCAAGTCTAAGAGTCGGTAAGATCATTATGAAGTGCTAAGGAAAGTTTTGCAACGAGCTAGAGAATACAAGCTGAAAATGAACCCTAAGAAGTGTACATTTGGAGTTTCATCAGGAAAGCTACTTGGGTTCATAGTAAGTAAGAGGGGCATAGAGATCGACCCAAACAAGGCCAAAGCAATTATTGGTATGCCTCCCCCGAAGAATATGAAAGAGCTTCGAGGATTGATTGGGAGGCTACAATTTGTCCGCCGGTGTATCTCACAACATTCCCAAAGGTGTAAACCTTTCTATGAGTTAACCAAGGCGGGGGCCGAGTTTAAATGGGATTCGAAGTGCCAGGAGGCGTTTTGGGTTGAAAACATACCTGGCAAGTCCCCCTATACTTAGACCACCAATTCTCGACAAGCCCTTGGTCCCCTACATCTCGGTTCTTGAGAACTCTCTTGGGGCAGTCCTTGCACAAATTGACGAAGAAGGGAAAGAACGAGCTACTTATTACTTGTCTAAGATGTTTGATGCCTGTGAGCTGAAGTACACTATGGTAGAAAAGACATGTGCTACTCTTGTTTGGGTGG
Source organism: Cryptocoryne crispatula var. balansae (assembly GCA_036172225.1). Taxonomy (NCBI): domain Eukaryota; kingdom Viridiplantae; phylum Streptophyta; class Magnoliopsida; order Alismatales; family Araceae; genus Cryptocoryne; species Cryptocoryne crispatula. Next base: position 33,435,369 of record CM069932.1, read on the forward strand.
TTCAGAAACTCAAACACTATTTCCTTGCTCACCAAGTCAAGCTCATTGCTCATATCAATCCCATTAAGTTTCTGTTAAAGAAGACAGTCTTGACTGATCGGTTAGGGCGATGGCAGAGTTTCTTATCCCAATTTGATATCACTTATGTCCCACAGAAGGCAATCAAGGACTATGCTATCGTTGAACACCTTGCCCATCATCCCATACCCGTCTTTGACCCAGTCCGGTCGGAGTTCCCGGATGACGAACTAATGTTAGTCCGATCTTCCAATCTTTGGACATTATATTTTGACGGGGCTCTGAACTCTCACGGTAGAGGGATAGGTATTGTCCTTCTGTCACCTAAAGGTGTCACCATTCCACAGGCTTTTCAGCTTAACTTCCCAGCAACCAACAACATAGCTGAGTATGAAGCCTTGCTGGCCGGGCTGGAGGCCGCTCATTTCCATGGTGCTACCGAACTGAGGGTGATAGGTGATAGTCAATTGATCCTACGCCAAGTCCTATCCAAGTACCAAACTTCCCATCCAAACCTCAAGCCCTACCAGGAGCTCACCACCTGCTACATCAAGCTATTCTTCAAACTCACCTTTGTCCATGTCCCCCATTCTCAGAATATCCTCGCCGATGCCTTAGCTTCACTAGCTTCATCTCTATCTGTCCCGCTAGGCAGGCAAGTGCAGACTATCCACATCTGCAGGAGGACATTTACAGCAATTGAGGATGGACGTTTTCTAAAGGTTAAGGAGAGGTTCAACAGAAAGGAATACTTAGAACATAAAGAAGAAATCTCCCTAATTGAGTTGGAAGAATTAGAAGAAGGTGAGAGACCTTGGTATGACGAGATTGCGAGGTATTCCCAAGATCAGTCATTCCCGCCTGGATCAACCACCAAGGAAAAGAAGGCAATCAGAAGAGTATCCCAGAGGTATACAATCCTAGGAGGAGTGCTCTATAAGAGAAGCCTAAGTGAAATCTTACTCAGGTGTCTTGATGAAGAAGATGCCGAGTTGGTGCTGAAGGAAGCACATTCTGGAGTTTGTGGTGGTCATGTGAATGCCCAAGCCCTTGCTAAGAAAATCATCCGACAAGGGTATTATTGGCCAACTCTAGAAGAAGACTGCTCCATCTTTGTCCGGCATTGTCATTCATGTCAACTCCATGCCGACAAGATTCACTCTCCCGCATCTTCCCTTCATCCAATTCATTCCCCATGGCCTTTCGCCATGTGGGCCTTTGATATCATTGGCCCCTTGAGTGACCTCAACTCCGAAATGCGCTCAAAATCATTCATTCTGACGGCAACGGAGTACTTCACAAAGTGGGCTGAATCGGAAGCATTCGTGGAGATTAAAGCGTCAACTGTTTGCTCCTTCATCAAGTGCAACATCATTGCAAGGTTCGGGATCCCCAGCGACATCATCACCGATAATGGACCACAATTTCTTTCTCAGGATCTGCGTGATCTTTGCAACAGGTATCGCATTTCATTGCACCATTCATCACCATACTATCCTCAAGGCAATGGTCAAGCAGAAGCCACCAATAAGACCTTAATCGAAATCATCAAGAAATCTTGTAAGTCTAGCAAATTTGCCGACTGGCCAGATAAGCTTGTAGATGATCTATGGGCCTATCGTACTTCTGTAAGGACTCCCACTGGACAAACCCCGTATGCTTTGGCATATGGGATGGAAGCAGTGGTCCCTTACGAAGTATTACTTCCATCTCTCCGAGTTCAGCTCGACAGGGATATTCTTGTTGATCAGAGACGAGAATCTCTCCTTGCACAGCTTGAACTCTTGGATGAAAGAAGGCTAGCCGCCGCCGAGCATGCCCGGACTTATCATAATAGACTTAAAAGGTTTTACAAAAAGAGGGTGGTCGAGAGAAAATTCGAGATCGGTGAGATGGTAGTCAAACGCATATTCGTTAAGCCAAGGGGTCCCCGCTCCAAGTTGCAACCTAACTGGGAAGGGCATTTTGTAATCACTGAAAGGAATCCAGGTAATGCATATGAATTGACTAATGCAGATGGAGTAAAATTGAATCATCCTTGGAATGGAGTTTACCTCAAAAAGTACTTTCCATAAAAATGGAGAAACCACTGGTATAATCTCAAGTCATCGATCCTAGGTTGTTCGTGAGAAGACAAGGGTAGGTACCATCCTACACACACAACACTTCCCGATCCTAGAATCCAGACAACCCGACACTTGCGAAAGGCAAGGCAGAAATCTAGAAATGGAAGGAGTACCCTTACCCTATTCTCTTCCACTCGGTCCAAGATAGGGAGAGAAGATTAGAGAGGGGTAGTATTGAAAACACTCCCACCCTAGTAGGAGGCCGTCTCAGAGGGTACAAAAGGGTGCCAAAAGATGGGCAATGAGCCCATCAGGTTAGAAAAATAAAAATGATCAACCTGTCTGAATGAGTACCCAGAATGATAGTCAAGGCAAAAGGCATTAAAAGATGGGCAATGTCCCCACGGGTCAAAAACCTGTCCAAATATGTGCCACATAGAAAAGAGCAAAAAATAAAGAAAAACCCAAAGAGGCCGAACCCCAATGGGTAATTTGAGTGAGAGTAGAGAAATCCCTATCAACATCTTTAGACCCTATCAAGGACTTCCTCTATAATCTTCCTCCTTAAACCCCTTGGGTAGGGTAAACCGACCAAATCCAGGTGGAAACCAAGCCGATTAAAGGAAGAAGGTTAGAAGGATTCTAGGTAGGGAACTTTATTTTTGCACGTGGCATCTACCACTTGAGTCTTGACAAACCCCAAAGACCGATGAACTGTCTCAAATACCAGCATTTTCTCCACAAAAAAGTGAATATTTTCAAAATCCAAAAAAAGAGGAATATTTCAAAAAAAATCCAAAAAATTTGATATTTCAAAAAATCCAAAAAAATCGATATTTTGAAAAATCCAAAAAAAATGATATTTCAAAAATCCAAAAAATTTACATATTTCAGAAATACAAAAAAATACATATTTCAAAAATACAAAAAAATGCATATTTAAAAAAATCCAAAAAAAAATTGAATACTTTTGAAAATCCAAAAAAAATGAAATTTCTAAGAAAAAAAATGCTCAGTCATGATCATTGCCTTAGTTGCATCCATATTTATTTGACTGTCATACATATTTCCATTCCTGCATTGCATATCCTTCTACTTTAATTACCTTGTTATGAAGGCTCTTCCCTTTGACCTAAGTCAAAGTTGACCATAATAGGCAAAGGGATGAGTCATGGTGAAGATCTAATCCCCTTTTATCAAGAGTTTCAGGCATTTCAATGCAGAAGAGGAGAGGATTCACACCACGGTAGGTAAGTTCTCTCAACCCTTACATCCATTTCATTTTAGTCATTTGTTTTATTCTACCTTGTTAAGAAGGCTCTTCCCTTTGACTCAAAAACAAGGCAAATGATATACAGGCAAAGGGATGAGTCATGATGAAAATTTAATCATCTTTGATAAGTGTTTTCAAGGGCCATCAGTTAACATTTTAAGTCCAACAGGTGAAGTGGTGAGATCGGTGTTCCCCAAGGGACATCATGCCAACCTTGTAGCGAAAAGAGAGGAAGCACTACCTATCGTGGTGTTGTATTCCGTCAAAAGACAAGACAAGGATGGATCAGAGATACTGATGAATCAGGCAATCTATACAAATTGATAAATCACGCCTGAAGATTTCATTCAAATCCACATTCTCATCGATCTCACATCATAACCATCACTTCATTTTTTGCACTTCACATCACTCCTACTATCTGTCACCTAGTTATATTAGGGCCATTTGATACATATTATATGCATTAATGTTGAAGACCTTGAGAGTGAAAATGACTGGGCCCGAGATCCCCTTCAACAAAATGTACGACGGCTTGGTCATTTCTTCACACTCACGGATAAGCCAAAATTGAACATTAGAGGGACGATGGTTCCTAACCAGGTGTCTTGACCTCCAATAGACAATCTATATCTTCAACTATTTTCTACATAATTTTCTATGTTTTCACATCCATCTCCTTTTCATTCTTCATCATTACTAATTTTATCCCTTCATGTTTTTTCCTTTCTTTTTATTCCACCATGTTTTATTCTTTCTTTTCTTTTTATCCCACCGTGTTTTTATTTTATCCCACCGTGTCTTTTACTTTATCCCACCGTGTCAAGGCAATTGTCATGCCATTGTTTCTTCTTTCCCATCATTCTGTGTTAGTCCCACCATTATCTTTCAATCCCACTATGGCTTAAATCTATTTTGTCGTTTTCCGAATACTCGGTTTTCTACCAGAGCGTGATTCATGGTTTTCATGATACCCGAGCAATTTCGTTATGGTTAAACGAACCCTTTTAGAATTTGAGATTATTCCACTCAGAATTAAACTGAGTATTTTGGTGAAACTTGAATGAACTTGAGATTCTAAATATGATGGATTGGTATTCTTTTCATTTTAAGATCAAATTTCTCTTTTAAAAAAACTTTAGCTCATCACAGTACAAGAACACCGCAAAGTTCGGGTTGCTGGCTGATGATGAACATACGAATTCAGGGACTCCTCACCACGCTGAGGGTTGGCTACATCTTTTATTCTTTATCATTTACTTTTTCATCTCTCGTTGCAAGGGCATGTCTTTTACCAATCAATTATGTGAGGTTTTGATAGAACATGAAAGTGATCTAGAATACTCGGTGAGATTCATTTTGCTGGATCAGGTAGATAAGTGTGTCTATATCTACACCTTGATGCCACCTTTTCAGTCCATCATCATTCCATTCTTCTACATTCATCTACGTTCACTTGCATTCCATTACAGTTCACTACGAATCACTCCGCTTCATTACATGCCACTCCCTTACAAAGCCGACATCAAGGCGAGGCAAGCTGTAGACACGCCAAATTCGCCTAATTCAGAGCATAAAACTCATGTTTTATAGGGTAACATGTGAGATTGACCTTATAATGATGCCGGGAATTTAAAAGTTGATTTGGAGCTTCGCCGAACGAAATCGGATGTTTTCCGATGTTTTCCGAAGTTTTCCGCAAAAGCCGTAATTTCCGAGCGAAAGCCACATGTAAATCATGTAAAACACGGAAATTGGCTGAATGACCAATGCCTAATGACCACGCATTGAAGGTTATGGTCAGATTCACACTCCGGACAAGTTTTGTTGCATACCGTGCCTTTCTGGTTTGCCGTCGGAGTCATTTTGACCTGTATCAGATCTTCTGTTCACTGCCCTAACTTACGGACAAAATTATGATGTTTTTTAGGGGGTTATGGCTGATCCAATGCTATAGAAATCTTCTTCGGCCTGTTATCTTTCCAACGCAACAAACGGCGTCGAATTCTGAGTTCGGGAGTGTTCGTAATGGCTTCCGGAAGAGGGACGCGCAAAAACAATCCCATGCGCCCGGGTTCCTGGTCACATGCGCCCAGGACCCAGGGCACGTGCCCATGCGCCCTACCAGTGAGGCACGTGACCTCGTGCCCTCACTTGAGGGCACATGCGCCCTACCTTTGAGGCACGAGGGAACCAGTTTTTCACCGGGACTCTACCACTGAACCGATCGACAGGATAAGACCATTTTTTTCGGGAACAGTGCCATGCGCCCCCACTGGGAGGCACATGCACCCCTCAGTGGGGCGCATGCGCCCTGGGGTAGGGAGCAAGGAGCCCTATTTTTTAGTATAGATCACGCCGTTCGTTCTCCTATAAATTGACTCTGATTCAGGTCATTCCAAAGGCATGAGCACGACCCCCCAGGCATCTCAAGACGTCCAACCTCCCTCCTGCATTTATTTTGTGATTTTTAGAGAGAGAATTTTGAGTTTTTAGAGAGAGAAAAGTCGGTTCAAGAGAGAGAAAGGCTGTTCTACAGGTGATCTGCCAGGTCTCTCTTCTTCGGCCTCTACAGCAGTGTGTGGACATTTGCTGTCCAAGATCTCTTCATAAAAGTTCTTCATCTCGAAGTCTTCTTGAGTTTACAATCAACAGCACTTGATTCCAAGGTCGGGGTTGGTCGTGATAAGCGCAGAAGCAAAGTCGCGCCTGGCAGATCCTGGACTGCTACTGGGCTTTTTCGACAACCCAGATTTGGCTATATCTTTCTCTATTCAACTCAAAATCTTTATGTTCTTTTTCCTACCTCTTTGTTTCGTGATTCTCCATACTCCTATCATTTTTTTCATTACTTTTAGTCTGTTATTTCTATAATAAAAAAGGGGTTAGAGATAACCCGAATCGGGTCAGTTTCAAGTCAATTGTGTGTTTCATGTTGTTCTCTTTACATATACTCCACTTTGTCTAGTTCTAATAGTCTTTTCACTTGTTTATTTGTCTAGTTGCACAGAAGATCAAGCACCCACCGCGTTGCGGACTCTTCTTCATCGGCCGGCCGAGGAAGGAGAAGCTTTAACCCACACTCTTCACGCTAAGGTACACACGGTCATCTTTCATTTTAATTCTATAAATCGGAACCCACGGTTCCTGGCGACCACATTTCTTTCTTCTCATACTCCTCCCACATGACCGGAACCATCTCTTTGGTGATCGAGCGACGCCAACGGATGAAAGTTCGGGGATCAATGTGAGTGTGGGATCGAGGTGAGAGTTGTTTTCCGTGCTTTATTCCTTTATTTTATTATCCCCTCTTGAGGTGACGATCTGGGTTCATGGGCTTCCCTGAAAAGGAGAGGACCCCGTCGAATTTTCAGAGTCGACAATTAAGACTAGCGGTGCGATGCTGCATACGTGGGAAGGAGGATTGGTGGTTGCTTCCGACAAAGGCTCCAGCAGCATAGGATACTGTAAGGTGCTGTTGGGTGGGCTGCGCCGCTGAACGGCAGATGCTATGGTTCTCCGAATGCAGTCGGGAACCAGCCACAAGGCAGCGGAGGAGCCAAGTGTAGGGCTGCGGGCAGCGTCGGGGAGGACCAGAAGCGGAGTTGGGGTTGGATCTAGTGAGGAGCTTTAGTTGACGATGAGCACACGTCACCGAAGGTGAAGGCATGAAGAAGACCTGGAAGGCAGTACTTGCGGCGGCCTGTTGCTATGCGGCACTTGGTTCGTTGGTTTTTATTTTTATTTTATTTTTCTCCATGTTGTAAATCCACCGTGGAAAGCAAGTAACATGGAAGAGTGACTACGAGAGAGAGAAAAAGATAGTGAGAAGGGAGAGAAACACTCAAACAATTTGGGTTAAGTTAGTTTTTATTAGATCTAATTATTAGGACTTGATTTTAAATTTGGTTGGATCTGATAAGATCAGGTGGCTAGGTCTGGATTTTGGATAGGGTTGTCAGGTCTCGTTCGTACTCGTTAACAGGATTTGATATCAAAAGGAGCAAATTTATCAATCGGGTGGCCAAGGTTGTTTTGGCTTGATCGGGGGTGTTCGGTGACAAAATCAGGCGATCCCGAAGTCCAACCATAGGTTTTTAAGTGCTCCAAGTTCATTGGATGGTCTGGATCAGGTGATTTCTGAACTGATGGTCTGATTTGTGCAGGTGCAGGGGTGCGTCGATATCGATCAAGGTTGTACTTGATCCGGATTGATCGATGGCAGTGCAGGAAGGCACAAGTCAGAGATCTGTTGGAAGGGTGACAAGCTTCTCCATAGAACCCTTCAATAGTTATAGAGATTTCACTTCATGGAAGCAATGCGTGAAGAATATTCTTATATGGGAAGGACTAGTCAAAGCTCTCAGCAAAGATGCAGGCAAACCGGAGAAGCTGACAGAAGAGAAGTGGGCTGAAAAGTAGGCATTGGCAAATAGCACGATTCAACTATTGTTGGCAGACAATACACTCTGGGAGGTGGAAGACCTGGCAGACGTGTGGGAGAAGCTTGAAAGCAAGTAAATGTCTAAATTGCTAACGAACAGGTTTCTAGCAAAGAAGTGACTATATGGCTTGAAGATGATCGAGAAAACAGGGATCGAAGCTCATCTCGATGACTTCAACATGATTTTGACGGAGGTGTTGTCTCTAAGCGAGGAAAACAAAGAAGAGAATCGAGCACTTCTTATGTTGTCGTCGTTACCGATGTTGTACAATCACATCATGATGATCATGCTGTATAAAATTGACACTCTCAAGTTGGTTGATGTCATAACCTCGTTGCTTTCAAACAAGTCTCGTCGAAAGAGCAACAAAGCAGGGACGTCAATTGTGAGTCAGGCTTTGATTGCAGGTGGAGGCTGTGAAAGATCGGACAACCGGCAAGGGAGATGAGATGACAATAAACGATCTAAGACTCATGGTCATAGGTGCTACTACTGTGATGAGGAAGGTCACTTCAAGTGGGATTGCCCACAGTGTAAGAAGAGCGAATGGCTGTAGGAGGCTAAGATGGAGAAGGCAGAGGCGTCAACAGCAGAGGACAATGAGGACTTGGATGACGTCCTCTGTACAACATCTGCAAGAGAGAGAGATTCAGGTTGGATCTTAGATTCTGGCTGCTCATTTCATGTATGTTCGGACTGGATGATGTTTCACATGTATCAGGCATGCAGAGGTGATTTGGTCCGATTGGCAAACAGAGCATGCTACTCGGTTGCTGGTATCGGATCCGTGAGAGTACGCATGTTTGATGGATGGGCGTGAAAACTTGTGGAGGTCCAACATGTGTCAAATCTGAAGAAGAACCTAATCTCACTTGGAGCCATGTGTTTAAGAGGATACTGATACACTTTTGAAGGTGGAGCTCTCAGGGTGTGCAGAGAAGCATGGATCATGCTAAAGGGACTACTGACGAAAGGTTTGTACAGGCTCGTAGGGAGGGTTGACACAAGTGCAACTGCGATATCCCAGGTGAGTAGTACGGTTCAACGGAGGATGATATCTGCTGAAGGTGGAGCGCGGTGGAAGCGTGTGACATTCGCTTCAAATGACAGTGGTTGATATCTCTCGCGTCAACCGAGAGAGGAGGGTCCCTGTCGGGAAGTGCAACAGAGTCAAGCTATGCGGGCACCTAGTTGAGGTGCGGGCCATGTTGGTGGAGCTGGTGGATGGACGAACATTTGTGGAGTTAACCCAAGGTGGAGAATGTTACGTAACCAAGGTTGTTACGCACTTACGCACGTATGGGTTAATCTTCAAGTGGTATAAGGATCCGGTGGTTATTAACCAGATAAGTATCGGGGCTATCCAAGTTGATCAAGACTCTGGATAGGGACTAGGAGAGTTCTAGTCAGAATGGGTTTCCTGGGTTGTTCTCCCTATAAATAGATCAAGCCGGTGGCTCATTCGGGATGTCGGGTGTCGAGGGAGCCACCAGGAGGAGAGGTTGTATGTCTACAGTTTAGTAGAGTTTGACTTCTCCGATCTTCATGGTGTGTGCGTCTTGCTCCGTGGGTGATTGATCGTTAGGTTTCCACAACAGATAGTTCAGGGATCAATGTGAGTGTAAGACCAAGGTGAGGATTTTACCGTTTTCTAAGTGTTTTTCGATTCACTCCCGTTTCCCTATTCTATCATCACATTTTCTTGAGGTGCCAATCCAAAACCCATTTCTGGAGTCGACAGTTTCAAGGCCTCAAATGGGATGTCATGCTTTAAAAATGGAAAAGGACACACAAAGGGGTTGTTTTGGTGAATTGAGAGCCCGCCTAGATTTAACTTGACCCTTCTCTTGAGCCAAGTAACCTAGGACATCACCCTCTCTTGTATCTAATATGAGGAATCCAGAGTCTGCCCCAGAGAGACTTGGACCAACTTGTGGGTCAAGAATATGCCCAGGACATCACTCTTTCTTCCTCAATGGGTGAGGTACTGTGTATGGCATGGCATGATGTGTTTTAAAGGCTGATATGGCTACTGTTTTAAAGGGCTGATCATGGCCGAACAGCAAGCTATGTGTAGAGCCAGCAAAGGGGCTGATTGGCTGCAGCTCCTAGCCCTGATCGGGTTGGATGAAAGGGGATCAGAAGAGGGCTGATTGAGGGATGGTTTAAGGGCACTCAAGGGGGCCTAATTAAGGGATTGAAATGGGCTGTGTTCATGGCCAACAAGGGAAGGTCGAATAGTCCTCAGATTTGGGTGCCACTTTGGGCTTGAGTGGATGGCTTTGAAAGAGGGCAGCAAGGGGCTCTCTATGGGTGCACAAAGGGATGAGAATGTATGCATCGTGAATGTCCATGGAAGAGACCGAGGGGAAGAGAAAGAGGATGGGAGGAAGAGAAGAACAAACTACATCTTTCTTCACCTTTTTCTTCTTCTTTTTCATCTGCTGCAGGTGGTATGAAGATGAAGAGACTATGTGTCCTTCTTCTCCTTCTTCTTCTCCTTATCCTTGTGCAGATGTGGCTGAAGGAGAAGGTTTTGTTGCTTGAGAGAGAGGGTGCCATCTCCAGGAGGGGATAAGGCCAGGGGCTGTTGAGGGGAGATAAGTATAACTCAAGGTATGGTTGAGAATGATAAGGATAAGCCATGAGAGGTTGAGCTGGAGGTTGTTAGGGTGTGTGCACCAGCTAGGGAGGAGGAGGTGGGTGCGCCCTCTCTCCTACAATGTAGGAGGTTTTGCGCACAAGGCAAGTGGGGAGGTTGGTTCAGTTAGCCATCAGATGCGGATAGGCCATGGATTGTTGTAGGGTCAGTTGGGATAAAGATAAACCAAGGAAGCTAGGGTGGTTGGAGGATAGAGCTCATCTCTAGGTGGTTGGAGATAAACTAGATGGGAGATAGGGTAGAATGAAGTGGGGATGAATTGGCGCACCAACTCCTAGATTATAGGGCCTTGTGCGCACCCAGCAGGGAGAGGATGAGCTGGGTTCAGCTAGTAGTAACCTAGGTTAGCCCATCTCCGGTAAGGTTTAACCCTGGTTTGATCAAAGTACTCCCGATCCAATGGATGCCATAAATTCTAATCGAAACCAATGAAATAAAGCCCAAATTGACTAAGAAAAATATGGAACATGCCCTAATGACCATTGATCCTATGCTCCATCATGATGTGTGGCTGAGATTGCTTGATTTGCATCAGATCTCTGATTTTATCAATTTCTTCGATCAGTGCGATCTCGGGCGTCGATAATCCCAAAAATTGTAATTAAGTGCAATTAAATTATCCTATTGGCCAAATTTTAATTTCAATGAACTAATATTCTTGAAACTATCATCGTGGACTGGGAAATTGAAATTATCAACCTGTAGGATGACCTAAAAACTATCTGGACCATTATGCCCCTGTGGTGACAGCGTACAGACTTCCGTATAGATTTGATCTTTCTTGCATATCTCTCCGATCAATGTTCAGATTTTCGATCCATCTTGATCATTGTGCATCTCTACCTTAGAATGAAATTATGGTGAAGTTGAATTTTTCTGAAGGGGTCCTGATTTGTCCCAAAGTGTCAGGGGCGAAACGGTCATTTTGGCCTTCCAATGTCCATTTTACACGTTTTGAGCACCATCACGAAGCTCTCGACCGGGGCTATGCAATGATCACATTCTAATGACCATTTTGGGTCTATCAAGCCATGTCAGGGCATTTCAAAGCCTTTTTGCGTTATCTGTACTTAAATTTATCGAATCTGGGATGAATTTTGAAACCAGCTTCGGTATTGCTTAAATTTGTATTGGGTGAGATGCATGGAGCTATTTAAACTTTTATTGGGGCACCAACTAACTTCTAGGGCCTATTAAGCCTTGTTGGGCCTGGCTGGTCCATTAGGCCACTAAGGTGGGCCCCATCTCCATTTTGTACCTTTGGAAATTTTGGTGCCAACAGCTTTGTATGAGAAATGAGAGAAGATATCAGATTTAAATTTTGGAATAGATTTATGAAAATATATTTTTTTTCATAAGATTGTAATCTTTTGATATTGAAGATGAGATTTTAGATGATTAGATATTAATCTTAGAGGTTTGACAGTTATCTAGACAGGCCTATTACTAGTTTATATTTTTTGGCAATCCAATTTAGATCATGATCATATCATCCAAATTATCCTTCATTATCTATCGATCTTGAACTCTAGAATTATTCTTCTATCTGATCTAAAATTATCTTATTCGTTTGATGACTCATTCTCTCTTCAAATCATGATTTATAAATTTAGTTAGTAGTAGACTTTGCATATTCAAATTTAGACATGAGTATATGATGATAGATTGATTTTTGGATTATGATTAATTGCAGTAGAAGAATAAGTTATATGGTAAATTATTAGAAATGATATTCAGATGGAGGAATAAAGAGGAATTTTCTTTATTGGGGATTAGATGATCAATACCTATAATCATGTGATGTTATATCTTTAGATTTAGTGAATCCAATCATTGTGGTGGTGATGATATGACATATCAATCTTCATATAAGATATTGGGTGGATCAATTAAATTTTTGATATTAGACCATAATTAGAATATTAGTTAATTAATTAGATTATGTCATTGATATATAGCACCATGTATGTATGATGTTAAATTTTCAAATTAGCATATTTGAAATTTCTAATAGATGATGATCTAGTTTATCAATCTTAGACAAGATTATTAACTTTGAGCTACAAAGGGATTATTGGATTATTAAATATTTTTGTGAAGGATATTTGATCCATATCATATTGATCTACAAAATTTTTAGATTTGGTATATTGATCATTTGGATTAAGGATCATTATAATTAGAGCTCTGAGGTTATGTGGTTGGATGACATAGATAATATATAGATAACTTAGATTAATAGATATGTAGATAGAAAGATTAGTCAATAGATATCAATATTTAGTCACATGATGGAATTTTAAAATATTTTATTTAATGAAATATATGAGGCATCTGCACCCACAATTGTTGGGTGAGTTCAGTTGAATTTTCGAGGATGAAAATTTTTGTTAGGATGGTAGATTTAACGTAAAGTATATTTTTAAAATTTAATACTATTTAATATAATATTTAGTGTATGTTTTATGTATATTTATTATTATCTTTATCATTCCCCAATTTACCTTCTATTTTTGTAAGGAATAGTTCTTAAAAATATAGTGCAGCGAAAGTGACGATTCTTATAGGTTTCTTTAGAATCTGTCTCAATCGAAACCAAACTATGAAAACTAAAAACCGATCAAATCTGGTTCGAATATACCTGATAGGGATTCATATAATCTAATGGAGAGGAAGAAAATGAGCTTCTCAAGCTATTCAAGCCATTCAAATGCCCAGTCTCCAGTAGTATCCACACGAACTTAATCCACAGCAGATTCTCCCTTTATGCCGGCCTTGACAACTATTCTTGAATGGAGCTCCATTGCCCATGGATGCCTTCTAGAGAGAGAAGGAGGTAGGGAGGAGTCTAGGGACGTGATTTTCACCCATGTCTTGATAGCGTTTGACTGAAACCATTAGTATTTATAGAGAATTTTGGAATTTTTCATAAAAACCCAAAATATCCATAAATTACACCCTTGCCCCTATACTTGTGGATAAGTCTTTTTGCGTGTGACCCACTAGGCCCAATAGGTTATTTGGTTGAGGCCTAAATAAAATAGAACAATTCTATTTAACTTAATTAAATTTGTTATTTGATAACAGATTAATCAGCCTACCGATCAAGAAGGGTACATGCCACATCCCATTATCTCAAATGACTATGGGGATAATCTCATCTCCATTGAGCCTTTCCATAATCAGTTACCACATGGATATAAAACATCATCCATCTAATGTCCCAGTCGGAAAGGAGTATGGCATAGACTGTCAACTCCTTAATGTACCAACTCTAAAGGATCTTATACTCGAAATTAGATCAATTGAAAAACTCATTTTCCAATTATACTATCTATCTTGGCCAGGGATTTAGAGTACTATCCCATAGGATATTCATTCTCACTTATCGAGAGTGAACGATCCCTTGTTGTCTGTACAATTACCTATATTGAGTTTTCCTTGTACCCGATCCTTCACTATACTGGATCATCTAAACGATGATCCATAAGTCAATGGTCAAAGCACAAGTTCCACCCAACAAGGTATCTTTGGCAACTCAGGTCAAAGGTCCAACCTTGCAACCGTTATGATAGAAAACCCTGATTGACAGTTTGGTAAAATACCATTCAAGATTTCTAATTTGGTCAGTTTAGTGAACTCATTCAACTAATGAGCACCTGTGTGTGTATCTCAGTGTCTCTAAACTAATGACCAATGAGATCGGTCATCCTCATCACATGAAAAGATATCACATACATTACTCTATCTAGATCCTTGATGTCCCATCTCAAGTATCCTATGGCTACGAACATTTAGATCAAATACCTTTAAATGATCAATCTCATTATCATGATCTAAGATTTAATCATCATTGCATTTAATTAAGAACTTTATTATGATATTCGCATCTAATAAGAGCTTATAATGAAGATTTGCCTAATTAATAGAATGAGATATGTCTAGAAATGTTAAATCATATCATATATGATTGGCTTGTAGGGCATACATTTCTATTAATTTTCATACTTCACCCCCTTCCATTTTTCTTCCTCTCTCTCTCCTTCCTCCTGCATACACCATTCCGCCCACATTGTCGTTCCCCCTCCGTTGTGCCATTTTCTCATCTGCTTCATCGCACGTGCCCACGCTCCCGAGCACTATTGCCTGCCCTCCCAGTTTGTCTAGAGAAGCTCATCAACTCCCCCTCTTCGTCTCGCCACCCCGTCGAGTGCTCCCATGCGTAGCCATCATCCTCCCACCGTCTTATTCACTACGGTCATCGCCATTGATGCCGCCGCATACCACTGTCGTGAGTGCCTTTGACCTGGCCTCATCCCTCCTTCAACCACTGCTGCCTATGGCTATTTCTGGTGGCCCTCCTAGTAGTCTAGGTTGGCCCATCAATGCTTTTCCACTCGAGCCACCACCTACCTAGTGTGCCTCCTTGCACCATCCCCCAGCCGCTGGTATACACACTCTCTCTTCTCTATTACTCTCTCCTATCGCTCTCTTTCTTATCCCCTATATTTACCTATTTTTCTACTCTATTATTTCCTCCTTCTAGCATATTGATAAGGGATCATTTCAACTCGCTTTCTCACCACTGTTGTGACCATGGCATACTCGTCATCCAGTCAATCTTCCTTAAAAGTTTGTGTGTAAATCATCATTGTCGTTGAGATAAGCATCTCGACTATTCTTAACACTCTTATATAATTAATTAAATTATAAAACATGTTACATTTCCATGGTTAATAGAGTATAATTAGTGGGTTATTTTAGTTTTAAGAGCATGTTTGGATAGAGTTAGATTAGCTTGTTTAATCATGCATGTTTAGATTGATTCAATTAATCATATATGTTAATTGTCATGTTAGATTCCTTTATGATAAAATCTTGTTAGTTAGGCATGTTTGCATTGTAGAGATCTTTAATATATATATATATATTGATATATTATAAAGCTGACTTAAGGATTAAAGCATAGTGTCATTAGAATTTGGTTTGGTTTCATATAGAGTAGATAGTAATGGTTGTGAAGGCATGCATTTGGTATGTTTGGTTTGTTACTTGCACGACATGTTAGATTCATATATTGCATGATCTTAGGGTGTATGCATTTAGGTTATCGATGTGGTCATTGATAGAAATGTATGCCCTACAAACCAAACATATATGATATGATTCGACCTTTCTAGAAATATCTCATTCAAATAATTAAACAAATTCTTTATTACAAGCTCTTATTAGATGCAAATATCATAATGAAGTCTTTGATCAAATGCAATGATGTTTAAATCATGATGAGATCATGGTAATGAGATTGATCATCTAGATGTATTTGATCTAAATATTCCTAGTCAAAGAATACTTGAGACGGGACATCAAGGATCTGGATAGACTAGTGTATGTGATGTCTCCTCATGTGATGAGAATGACCGATCTCATTGGTCATTAATGTGGAGACACTGAGATACACATACAGGTGCTCATTAGTTGAATGAGTTCAGTAAACTAACAGAATTAGACACTTGAATGGTATCTTACTAAATTAACAATCAGGGTTTTCAATCATCGCGCTTGCTTGGTTAGACCTTTGACTTGAGTCACCAAAGATGCCTTGTTGGGTGGAACTTGTGCTTTGACCATTGACTTATGGATCATCGTTTAGATGGTCTAGTATAGCGATAGATTGGATGCAAGAAAAACCCAATGGAGGTAATTGAGCGAACAACAAGGGATCGTTCACTCTCGATAAGTTAGAGTGAATTTATTATGGGATAGTACTCCAAATCCCTAGCGAGGGTAGATAGGATAATTGGAAATGGAGTTTTTTAATTGATCCAATTTTGACTACATGATCTTACAGAGTCGAAATACTAAGGAGTTGACAGTCAATGTCGTACTCCTATCTAATCGGGACATTGGATGGATGAGGGTTTATATCCATAAGGTAACTGTTGATGAAAAGGCTGAATGATGATAAGATTATCCTCATAGCCATTTGGAGTTATGGGATGTGGCTTATACCTTTCATAATCGGTAGACCGATTAATCTGTTATCAGATAACAGATTTAACTAAATTAAATAGAATTGTTCTAATTTAATTAAGCATCAACCAAATAGGCTATTGGGCCTAGTGGGTCACACAAATAAGGACTTATCCATAAATACATGGACAAGGGTGTAATTTATAGAGATTTTAGGTTTCTATAAAAAATTTCAAAATTTTTTATAAATATTAATGATTTCAACCAAACCCTATCATGCCAAGACTGTTAACCACGTCATCAGCCTCTTCCCTAACTTTTCTCTCTAGAAGCCATACATGGGCGATGGAGCTCCATTTAGAAACTATTCTCAAGGTCCGTACAAAGGGAGAACCTATTGTAGATGAAGTTCGTATGGATACTACTAGAGATCAGATATTTAAATGGTTTGAAGAGCTTGATCTCCTTCCTCTCCATGGGATTATATGAATCCTTCTCAAATATATTTGAACCTGATTCGATCAGTTTTCAATTTTCATCATTTAGTTTCGATTGAGACAGGTTCTAAAGAAAACCATAAGAATCGTCGCTTTCATTGCACCAATTTTTTAGGACGACTCCTTACAGTCATGTGTAGCTTTGCATGTATGTTGTGAGACATAAAATTTACTTGATTTATTGTGTAGGGTTGCATGATTTTAGAATAGTTGTGCCACTTTGTTAATTGTTACTGGATTGGTTAATCATGACTTAGTATGCATGTAGCATGTTTATTTTGTTAGATTGCATTAACTGCGTCATGTTGATGTCTAGTTCTAGTTTGTGTTAGATTGTGGTTTGGCATGCATATATGTGGTACATAGAGCTATGGTTGTTCTTTTATGTACTCTATATCTTGATTGTCACTTAGATGCATAATGTTGTTAACTGGTTCTCGTTGCATTAAACAGTTATGTGGTATGTGTATGTATGTGGTGCATTGATCTATGGTTGTCCATAGATGTAACCCATGGTTAGACCATCATTTGGCATGCGGGTTAAATGGTTGGTTGTCTGAGTTATGTATATGCTTTCATTTTGTGAAATGTTGTTAATATAGTGAGTTGCATTGTGATGAAAGTTTACTTCACTAGACTATGTTAGTGGCTTGTGGGCAATGAAGATTAGTTGAATCCAAAGCATCCTTCGATACCGGATACCGCAATTTATCCTATGTACGCCCACTACAAGAAATCGTCGCTTTACCTACGAAAACATTGCCCGTAGGTAAGAATTAGTAGGTAAATGTTACATTCACCTACTCGCTATACCTACTAATTTGATCATTCGTAGGTAAAACTATCAATACCTACTAAGTGCCTACGGATTCACCTCCGTAGGAAATTACATTGTTATAAAAATGTGTAATCTCATTTAATAAAATTAAAATATGAATGTTAATAATATTAATAATCTATTATATATTAATATTAAAAAGTATAAAATAATAAATAAATATAGAAAATGTATAATAGCTACAATAAAAAAGTAATATAATAATACAAATATTTAATATTTATATGAATATAAAATAAGTTATTAATAAAGTTAAAAGTATTTAAATAATAATTAACTATAATATTAAATATAGGTAAATACAATAATATAATAACAAAAAAATTTTAGTGCTAACTTAACATTACTTTATAATATGTAATATAATAAATCTTTTAATTTTTAAAAACGTAATAATATATAAGTTAATATTTTTTAATAATAAAAATAATGTATTAATATTAATTTCCCTCCCGACCGCGTAATTACACCCTCCCGCGAGTCCCGACCGGCCGCCCCGCCTTCAATTTTCCCCAATCCTGCCGACGCCCGCCTTCGACGATTTCTCCCTCCCCACCGTGCCCGCCGTCGTCGTGTATCTCCCTCCCGACCGTGCCCGCCGTCGACCGTATCTCCCTCCCGACCGGCGCCCGCCGCCCGGCCCACCGGCTCGCCGCCCGCCTTCAGCTGTCCCTCCCGACCGGCGCCCGCCTTCAGCCGGCGCCGGACTTCAGCTCTCCCTCACCGAGCGGCGGCCGCCTTCCGCCCCAAGCCCGCCTTCAGC
Organism: Cryptocoryne crispatula var. balansae; assembly: GCA_036172225.1. Lineage (NCBI taxonomy): Eukaryota > Viridiplantae > Streptophyta > Magnoliopsida > Alismatales > Araceae > Cryptocoryne > Cryptocoryne crispatula. Next base: position 33,453,904 of record CM069932.1, read on the forward strand.
TCTCCCTCCCGACCGGCGCCCGCTTTCATCCCCAAGCCCGCCTTCAGCTCTCTCTCACCGACCGGCGCCCGCCTTCAGCACTCCCTCCCGACAGCATCGCCCTCTACACAGCACCGCCCTCCAAACCCTCCTCTGTGCTTCTCCTCCGCACAAACGACTTCGAACCCTCGACATTGCCTCCTCCCTTCTCGGTTGCATCTTCAACCATCGACATTGCCTTCTCCGGCCCCTAGGCCGCACCGCACTTAATTAGGTATTCTGCGGACGGAGGAAGAGGAAGCCGCTAGGATTTGGTATTTTCTGCGGACGGAGGCAGAGGAGTTGCCTCCTCTTGGAAGAGGTAAGCCCATCGTATGATGTTGTCAAAATAAGTATTCTGTTTTTCTTATTCTTGGAAGAGGAAGCCGTCAGTGATGACATTGCTCTCATATTTGCATTCTGATGTATCAGGTGATAGGTGGGATTACGAATCCTTGTTTGAAGGTTGAAGAAAATGAGGTAACACATTTATACATCGATTGGGATTAAGAAGTCTATTTTCAATAATTTGTTGGCAAGTAATGTGTATTCAGTTTCCTATTTTGTTAGGTGATTCCTTTGTTAATCTTTAGACGTCTTACTCATGATTTTCAAGTATTAGATCTTTTTATGTGCACCAATTATTCATCTAGGTTCTCTCTTCATTTTTAGTTGCCACAGGACCGAAGTCAGCCTTTAGTTACGATTGCTTTGTTCCCAAACTGATTACTAATTTTTATCTCTTGCTCTGTAGTGATATGGATTGGAGTTGGATGAATTTGCCAAAAAATGTGATGGGTTACTATGATGGTGTTGACAATTTTATAAAATTTGCATACACAAATATGCCATCGAGTCATAAGATTAGATGTCCATGTGTGAATTGCACATGTATGAATAGATGTGAGAAGGATGTTGTTAGAGCCCACCTTTATATCGATGGTGTTATAAAGGACAAAAAATTTTGGAAATTTTATGGCGAAGGTTCAAGTCATGAGAACCTCCAAGAGAGTTGGGTCGATTCAAACATGCATCAGATGTTAGATGACGTCTTTCCTGTACATTCTGATGAAAGAGCACATGATAAGGATTCTAAGAGCTTTTTTGACATGCTGAACGATGTCAACCAACTCGTTTATCCCGGATGCAAAAATTTTAGCAAACTTTCATTTCTCATTAGGTTGATGTCTATTAAATGTATGAGTGGTATGAGTAATAAAAATTTTGATATTCTGTTGAAGCTGTTGATTGAGGTGCTCCCAGATGGGTCATCATTACCACCATTCTTTTATGAGATCAAGAAAATACTTGACCAGCTAGGGTACGGTTATAAAAAGATACATGTATGTCCGAATAATTGTATCTTATTTTGGAAAGATCATGATACGTCTGAATATTGTCCTAAATGTGGAGAATCTCGATGAAAGTCATACAAGTCAAGTGGTGTGGTAAAAAAAAAGGGTACCTCAAAAGGTTCTTCGTCATTTTCCACTCATTCCACGTTTGAAGAGACTCTTCACATGCTCTAAAACATCTGTGGGTATGAGATGGCATGAAGAGGAACGTGAGGAAGATGGTATCCTACGACATCCACCGATTCGGCTTGTTGGAAACAACTAGATGCCATTGATGATTTTGGGTTAGAATGTCGGAATGTACGACTAGGATCGGCGAGTGATGGGTTTAACCCTTATGGAAACATGAGTGTCACTCATAGTACATGGCCGGTGTTAGTGGTTCCTTATAACTTACCACCTTGGGAGTGTATGAACAGTACAAATATTTTGCTCTGTCTTCTAATTTCTGGGCCGAAAGGTCACTGGTAACAAAATTGATGTCTTCTTGCAACCGCTCATAGAGGAACTTGAGATTCTTTGGCGAGGGTGTAGATACATATGATGCACTTAAATGTGAGCAATTCCATCTACGTGCAGCGTTATTGTGGACTATTAACGATTTTCCGCATATGCATACATGTCGGGGATGGAGTACAAAAGGTCGATTGGCTTGTCCTAATTGTAACAAGGACACCTCTTCAAGTTGGCTAGAATGTAGTGGAAAGTTTTGTTACATGGGTCATCGCATAGATGGCTAGCAAACAAAGATAAGTTTCGGAAAATGAGTAAACAATTTGATGGTCATGAAGAATGGGGTGACAAGCCATTGGTGTTATACGGACCGGAAATAATTCAACAACTAGATGATTTTAATTCACACGTTGCAAAATGTCTTGAAAAGAAGAAGGGCAAGAGGAAAAGAAAAAAGTAAGGAGGGATGATAATAAGTATCTAGGGTGGAGGAAGATGAGTATTTTCTTGAGTTTACCATATTGGAAATCTTTATTGCTTCGTCACAATTTAGATTTGATGCACATTGAGAAGAATGTGTGCGAGAGTATAGTAGGCACCCTTCTATCAATTGATGGGAAGAATAAGGATGGGCTGAAAGCTCGTCAAGACTTACAAAAGATGTGCATTCGAGAATCTCTTCACCCACAAGAAGTTGGGCCTGGTAGAATAGTGCTACCACCTACCCAATTCACATGTAGTAAAAAAGAGAAGGAAACTATCTTCAACCTATTTCGATCCGTTAAGGTTCCTGACGGCTACTCCTCAAATATAGCAAAGCGATTTGTTGACAAAGATAAGAAGTTATGGGGGTTGAAGACACATGACTACCATGTCATTATGCAACAATTACTTCCAATTGCTGTTAGAGCAATCCCAAACAAGAATGTTTCTTCATCAATAAGTGACATTTGTGAATTTTTCTTAAACATTTGTTCATAAGTTGCTTCCTTCGAAGACTTCTATCAACAAGGCTTAGATGTTGCAAGGACATTATGTCATCCGGAGATGATATTTCCTCCAAGTTTCTTTGATATAATGCTCCATTTGATCATTCATTTAGCAGATGAGGCTAGGATTGCTGGACCAGTTCAGTATAGATGGATGTACCCATTTGAGAGGTATTACTTTCACTTATACATTTTATTATGTCGATTGATTGAAATCAATGTTTATTGGTACTAACTCTTCAGGTACCTGGGAAAATTAAAATCTTATGTGAGGAATCGGACATGCCACTGAAGGGTCAATTGCCGAAGGATATGTTATGTTTGAAACAATGATATTTGCATCCCAATATTTAAATGATGATGTGGAGACATGGTTGAATAGACCACGACGTCAAGTGGAATATCGTCCAAAGGTGGTAGAGGAAGGATGGGAAATTTTTATGGAGGCTTGTCGTCCATGTGGAGCATTTAAGAACAAAAGACTCCAAAGAAACGATTTGTTGCAAATACATAACTACATCATATTCAACTGTACAACTTTGATCCAATACGCCAAGTAAGTTTAAATCTGATTTTTTTAATTTTAGATTATAGCAAACATATATGAAAATGCAAACTAATCATCTTCAATTTAGGGATCATGTGACTGAACTTAGAGAGACGTACCCTGAGTTGAATGAAAGCGAGGTTGAGCATATTCATACATCTAAATTCAGACAATGGCTAAAAGCGAAGGTAAGGTATTCATTATGTTTGTATGTTATTATGTTTGTGGTAGGATGTGTCGATAATTTTTTAACATGCATACAATTTCTTTGTTTTCATTAGGTGCTTAAGCTACAAGAGTTGACTAGGGGAGACATGTCTTCTTATCTTTATTGGGTTAAAGATCTACCGCTTGATGTGGTTAAGAAGTATGAATCATGTATAGTTAATGGATTTAGATTTCACACAAGAAAGGTTGAACAACAACGAGTTACTCAAAACTCGGGCGTTGTATTGACTGCAAGTGGACCTTTAAAGTCATGGAACATGGAGGAAAATGTTACCTACTATGGTGTGGTGGATGAAATTTTCGAAGTTGACTATTATGGTCATATGAGGATAGTGATGCTTAAGTGTGATTGGGTAGATGTGCACCGAGGGTGAAACATGATGGACCTCTTGTTCTGGTGAATCTAACATGTAAGTTAAGAACAAATGAGCCCTTTATTTTGGCATCACGGGCGTAACAAGTTTGGTATGTAGAGGACCCAAAGAATGCTTTGGTTGGTTTGTTGTTCGTAAGACTGTCCCACGTGATTTTTACAGCTTAACAAATGATCATTCCAAGGAATGTGTTGAATTCCTAGACATACAAGCCACACCTCATGAGAAAACAACAATAAATCTCCATGACAATGATTTGGATGAAATGCTTGTTCGTAGGTTAGATGTAGATGCCATCGAAGTTTGATGTAAGTTGCCTTTGTATGATTATTTAATTTATACTGTCCTATTTATGTGCTCCCTTGTCATTTATAATTTTTCCTTTATCAATTACTGAAATTTGATTGATGTGTTTTATGCAAATAGGGGAAAGAAGGTTATGGAGGCTTTATCTTTTAAATCAGACGGTGGAACCTCTAAGGAGTCAAAGGATAAAGGTTTGTGGGGTCCAGGTAACTCATCCAACCCAGCACAACCCAAGAAGATAAAGCACATTGATGACATATACGATATGCCAAAGGCACTACGTGTTGGATTACGACTTGTTTCGGCGAAATGGAGTAAGTTTTCTAGAAAAGGCTCTATTTGGCGGAATTCATAGGCATGCACAGCAATAAAATAATTTGTTAACTACTTGATTGAATGTGTATTTATTAACTAACAATTTGTTAGACAAAGTGTGAGTATGAGCCTTGATCATTATCCTTGAATTGGGAGTGCTCAAGTCAGGTATAGCTTTTAACATAAGTAAAGACAGGTATAGACAGTTAAATTTCGGGCTATTTCTTTTAACATAAGTTGTGACCCAGCTGAGAAGGGTACATGCGAGAAGACTGCGAGAATTATGCTCAAATCCGTTCCTTCATGTGACCTGGTCATTTTTATTAACATAAGTTGTGACCCAACTGAGAAGGCTGTCTGAGAATTCTGCTCAAATCAGTTCCATCATGTGACCTGGCTATTTCTTTTAACATAAGTAAAGACAGGTATAGACAGATCTGAGAGGGCTATAGATCTGAGAGGTATAGTGCAATCTGAGATCGAAAATTGGCAGGACTTTACATAGAAACCAGAATACCAATACACATGTCACAGGACGGGACTAAGTCCTTTTTTTTTTCTTCCAATACACATGTGATTGTCTTAATACAGATATTTGAAATAAAATGGAAGCTACCATATGTAAAGTAGTATTGTACAAGCACAGTTAGTTGCATTGGAGGTTGTTATTATTTATCTACTATGGAATCTTACATATTTGTTTTTTTCTTTTGGTGCAGAGATGCTTCTTGTCTAGAATCGATTGTTATGGATATATGGATCGTTGGTGACATAAAAATTTGTATTAATTCTATGTGTTTTATGATGGTGTTGACTTTACTTATTCACTGTTGCTCACATTTTTGATGCATGAGAACATTGTATTATGTTTGGACGATGATGGCACTTATCAGCAAGTGACAGAACCCATGTTCTATGGAGATGTGTTATGTGTAAATTAGAATCCTTTGGCGTTTTTTATTCATCAACTTACATTTATTGTTGAAATTTTGCAGCCACATGTGGGATCAACTTCAGATGACCCACCAAATAAATGCCACAATAGTACATTGTTTGCTGTTTTCTATGTATCTTAATGGTAGGAATAGGATTATAGAAGTACTTAGGGATCGAGAGGTGTTCTCCAAGACATATGTCATTATCCCCATAGTTGATGGGTAAGTCATAATTAATAGGGCGTTTCACTCTAAGATGGGCTATTTTCTTTCTAAGTTGCTAACAATTAATTACGCCAGGACATGACAATATTATGTAACTTGGCAAATTCCTTTGACTACGAGTTTGGACCGTGTACAATCATGTTGGACTCACTTCACATGATCGAGCCACATAGGCAAGAGGCAACGATTAGAAGGTAATGTATGAGTTCCACTTTCAATTTCATTATTAGCACATCTACATTCATAGAAGTGTATGTTTTTTCTTTAGGTTTTTGAAAGAGTTATACGAGAGTGATGGTAAATTGTCAGCAAGAAGAGTTTGGCGTCCATTCCATACTATATACCTTCGGTATGCATTTAATGTTTTATGAGTATTTTGTTTATTTAGAGAATTTTATCTAATTCTTGTTTGAGCATTTGCTTAATGTAGGTTCCACAACAAAGGGATGGATTGGAGTGTGGGTTTTTCTCACTCTACTACGCCTACCTTTTCATAAAGGGTGCCCCACAGGCCTTTTCTCGGTCTTCGTACCCATATTTTGTACACACTATGAACTCAATGTCTACTAGTAAATAATGTTTAATTTAAATTCTTCAGTTCATGAGGTATTTAACAATTTTTTTGTAGATGACAGAAGAGTGGTTTCCAGAATCCAATATTGACAGTTTTATTGTCAAGGTTTTTAAAATATGGTCGAGATGGAGACTGCTTGATCTCCTCTGCATCATCTTCCAAACCATCCTCTACATCCTCCAGTGCTAAGAACGCAGATGCTGAAACTGGGGACCAGAATATCGAGGACAAACAGAGGCGAGTCACTCGCTCCTCGAAAGAAAACTCGGGGTCGCACATACTCGCCGTGATGTGCAGGGGATTGGAGGATGAGAAGGCCGATTGTTTGAATGGAATGAACTTGGATGTACCGATTCGGACCGTGGGAGGTCACTAAGGACCTTTCCGGGACAGTTGCAAGGAACTGTGAGAAATGCCCAATCAATGTGGCATCTTGGGATAAGATGACAAAATCAAATGTGAACGACATATGGGTTTTTATCAAGGTAAATTGAATAATTATCTTGTCTCCGTATGTTATACATATGTATGTAACCTGTCAATGACTACCAAACAACATACTTTTAATTTTTTTTGTAGAGAAAATATGATGTTGATGATGGAGATGAATTACAAAAGATGTTTATAATGAAAGATCTTGGGATGAAATGGAAATATCATAAGTATTCACTTAGGAAGAAATACATAAATGACAAAGAGCCACCTCAAGGATTACACATTACCCCTGAAATATGGGAGTCAGCAAGGACAGCCTGGACTTCTAATGTTTTCCAAGTAAAATTTTGATATCACATCATAAGCATTCATAATTTGTGCATTCACATTATCATATCTTCTGAATTGTAACTTGTAGAGGAAGAGTGAGGTGAATCAGAAAAATAAGAGCCTTCAAAAGATCTTTCATTGCGCTGGAACTCAGTCATATGCAGATATCAGAACAAAAGAGGTTAGTACCAACTATTTTATGCATTACACATGTTTTATGGGTCAATTCTTAAATGCCATCTTGTTAAAATTTCAGAAGCTGAAAACTAGTAAAGAGGTGGACAGAACAGACATCTTCATCATCAGTCATACCAAGAAGGATGGCAAGGCTGTCAACGATGAATGTGCTATAGCAATCGTAAGTCATGTTAATGAACCACCTACCTTACGTACATCTATTTGGTATGTGTTGTCTAAGATACTTTGACCATTATAGGGAAAACTTAAGGCATTCAAACAATGTCAACCATCTACTAGTTCTTATTCAATGGCCACAAGGAAGATGTCTTCGCCAAAGTTCTTGGTGAAGACAAACGTGGAGAATCGGGGGTATTGGAATAGGGCCAACACCAAAGCAACTATGGGGAGGGAAAAGTTGAAAAGTCCAAAATTGAAGATAAGTCCTTACATGCACGTCTTCAGCTTTTGGAATCAAAAGTGGCTAAACTTGAGGATGCTCCCCATCCCAATGCCGAGGTATAAAATTCTGAATTTAAATTAGTCTTAATTTATAATTGTTATGTTGTTATGTTAACAGTCAAAGTCATGTTAATTATTTTTTATGCAACTTTGTGTAGTCTGCACCTCGATCTTCGGTGGCCAGCAAATTGTCAACTTCGGCCGAAGATAATGTAAGTGAAGTTGTTTTCTTTCTTTTATCGCTGTAGTGTCTGAGTTGTGCTTCATACATGAAACCATTTTCCTGTCCAGCCAATTATGAATCTTTCATGTCCTTTCAAATTTTATTGTTGTTCTTAATAAGGAAAAGGAAAGAATGTTAAGTTGTTAGACATGGAAGGGGACTGCGTTGCTGAAGGTTTGTTCATAAGCAACGACGCCAAGAAAATGGTGATGTCAAGGTACCTTGGGGATGTATTCTATGACATGTCTATTGTTCGTGTTCATAAGCCAAATGCCCCATTGTTCATTAAGGATGATCATAGGCAGAAAATGCGTGATGCCATTGGAAGCCATATTATATGGTTGAAGGATTATGTAAGTTATACTACTTACATATTTTACTCACAATCATTAATTAAGTAAACAAATATTTTTTTTAATGTCTTTGACTTTTCATTCCAGGTTATTTTTGATGAAAAATGATCAATGAGGACTGTGGATGGTTGACGACCAACTCTTTTATCGTTGAAATTGATGGTTGGTTGTGGTGGTTTTGAAGGCCATGTTATGTTTGTGGTCATATTTCAAAGTCGTAACTTCGGTGGATGTACATGATTGTCATGGTTTCATGTTCATATTTTAGATATTTCAGCTATGTGATGTGTACTTTGTTTATGAATTTTTTTAAATCAGACCTCGGTTGTTGTATTACTCGGATTTGAGGATGGTCTACATATAAGATGGTTGTGAATGGTGTACATATGAGATGTATGAATGGTTTCATGAGTAAGTTTTATTACGAGATTATTTGTGTGGTTAAGTGGCGGCATCTGTTTGCGAAATTGACTATGCATGCTGTTTTGCAGACATGTTCTTTGTTTATTGGAGCATGGTGTTTCTCCTTTTGAATCCTATAGAAAACTCGTAATTATGTGGTAACTTAATTTTATCTTATCATCCGAGATTCAAATTGCATACCAACTAGATTGGAAGCTGACATATTCAAACTCAAATCTGGGAGGTACTTAGTTCTTTGTAAATTTTGTTTGTTAATGTACTTTTCCAAAGTTTTTCTTCAAGGCTTGTCAGGTGTACATAAATGAGGAATTTTTACAGACTAATCATGTCATTTTTGAGGTAATGTTCTTCAACTTTTCATTCTAAATGTATCATTCATTTTCAAAAATGTTAAGAATGAGAGCAGATCTAAATTTCTTGTTATTCTGACATATTAGAGATATTAATCTAACTTATTACCTTGTCTCCCATTTAATTTGTGCTTATCATATGATCCGGTATGATAGATTTTTTGTGGGTTCAATCATACCAGTGCTCTGTTGTTAGAGCAAGATAAGGAGGAGCATCACAAATCGGTAGTCGGCCGAGTGTTAGCTAGAACCAGCTCTCGGTTGGTCCACTTGTCCACCTAGGCCAAGTCCGAAATCGGTGATGTAAATGATTGTGGGCAACCATGATATCTATATGTTTACATCCAACCAACCACATATCTATATGTTTACATCGGGAGGATATCTCATAGAATAAAAAAATATTCCAACCACATATCTATGAGATGACTTTTTCAATGACTGGGTAAATGATTGTGGGTTGATTCGAATTTACATGGTCGAACTCGAGTTCTAAATCAAAATTGAATAGGTTCATTTTCTTTACTCTGTGGGTTCATGAGTTTGGCATCCCTTAAGGGCTTCCATATTCTTAGAGTGATTTCAAATCATTACATTATAGGCGTCACTTGTTGCAGGTATTACAAAGATCATACTAAGAAGTTTTTCTTAGAATTAGCATGGTGCAGGGCACCTAATTTTAAGGATGTATACAAGGTTCAGTGGGAACAGCATGAGGTCAAAACCATATCAGCCACCTAGAAGTTTGTTTGCAAGCTCAAGTGGTTGGATAAATGTATCAAGAATTGGGCAAGGACATCCTTCAATATCACATCTGAAGTTAGGATGGATTGAGTTTCAAAGATGGACTATTTTGAACAATTAAATGACAAAGGTATCGTTAATGATGGTCAAAGAGTATAATGGAACAAACTAAAGAGCGCATATAAATAATGGAACCTCAGAGAAAAGAACAAATGGAAACAGAGATGAAAGGAGCTTTGACTTAAGGTAGGCAATAAGAATACTAAGTACTTCCATACTCAAGCATCTTTAAGGAAAAAGAGGAACGATATGCAAAATCTGAAAGTGAACATGATTGTTGGGAAAGGAACTGAACAAATAGGTCAGCTGGCTATAGAATTCTATAAGAATCTTTTCAAGGAAGATGGATGTTGGAGCACCTTTCTCAACTTCATTATGCTAAATAAATTGAGCGAAGAAGACTATGATTGGTATGCAATTTATTTAAGCAGGAGGTGCTTAGTGCCATCAATGATATGAATCCTTATAAAGCTCCGGGGCCATATGGATTTTCTATAGGTTTTTACATTCATTTTTGGGATACTATCAATGATGACTATATGACAACATGGAATATTTTTTATTCATGTGAGCATCTTTTCTTCATGTCAACATGGAATATTTTTTTATTCTATGAGATATCCTCCTGATGTAAACATATAGATATATGGTTGGATGGATCTTCTTATGTAGTACTTTTTTTTCACATTCAAAAAAAGATGTTTTATGTAGCTTTCTCATGTTGCGTGATGAAATGGTTCAGTTTTTTTTCTCTTCATTGCTGTGTTTCAGATGTTGGAATTGACTAAGTTTGGAATACCTTGATTTGGCTACTTTTATGTAGGACTTCCACCATTGCCACCTGCCACCTTCGATATGAACGTGAATGATGGTCTTTGGGTATGCGATGCTAATGCAAGGACAATAAAGCCTCTTGATGTTGATGTGAACAAAAAGAGAACAAAATGTAAGTGGAACTACTCGTTGCTATTGTGATCATTTTTTACGTTATTACTTTCATTTTATGTGTTGGAGCTCGTGGTTCCTACTTGTTGAAGTTCGAGCAAGTGCACTACTTACTACTTCGGACTTCTCCATTATTGAGCAAACTAAATGGTGTATATAGGAATGTTTTATTGTGAACTTTTTTTTAACATGTTTTGTTTGTAATGAGCGTAGTTTTTTCATGTTTATTTTGTTTGTGAAATGTTGTCAAAATTTGGATTAGATTTGAGTGATGACGTCTTTTGAAGGTTACGTGTTTTTGTTTGAATTGTATTTGCATTGAATAGGTGGAATGCGTGAAATGTATTCGAATTAAATTTGGATTGATTTCGTGTTTTAGTTATGTAACATTTACCTACGGATTTTACTACGTAGGAAAAGAGAAGGTGGGTTGTAGGTATAGACCACATTTGTGTAGATTACCTACCCAAAAAATCGTAGGTATAAGCTATTTTCCCGTAGGTAAAACCTTTACCTACAGATCTACCTACGGATTGGTCGCGTCGGGCTAGTACATGTCGGTAATTGTTTACCTACGAACGGTTCCGTAGGTATAGTATGACTTATACCTACGGGTGTATGCTCACCCGTAGATATAGTACATGTACTATACCTACGGATTCGTCCGTAGGTAAAACATTTACCTACATGTACTAGCCCTACGGATGGTTCCGTAGGAAGGTCCGTAGGTAAAGGACATTACCTACGGGAAAATGGCTTATACCTACGATTTTTTTGGGTAGGTAAAACGCGAATTTCTTGTAGTGTCCCCTATCTCAGTGTACTATAGTATTTAGTTATTATATGTTACATTCTACTATATGGTAAATCTGGTGCTAGTTTTGTTACATGACTACAATGTCCAAATGAAACACATTAATTACTCAGACAAAGTGTTTAGCTGTATATTTTAGTATGGTTATTAGTGATCTAATCGAGTCATTTGTATTATGATAAGTTTATGTGGTGTATGCATACCTAGTTTAGTTAAATATGTAGATTATGTCAGTTTTAGTGTATATAGAATCAAGTTAACTTATGGGGTAGTAGAAAGGCATTGTAATCACCCTAACTAAAGATATATAATCAGTTTAAACTCTATGTATTATAATTTGAATTTTTAGGCTTATTATCTTTAATATCAATAGAGAATCATTATTATAGTAGGGTAGTCCGGGTGTAAATCCTACTGAGTCTGTGGTGCTCATCCCTTCCAATCTTTAATATATTTCAGGTTTATAAATTTAGCACAGCAGAAGCATAATGGTGTTTTAGAATCAGAGAAGCTAGTGGATTACTCAATCAATGTTGGTATTTAATTTATTTAGATAAATGTTTGTTGTGCTAATTGATTGTAATGATTGGAATTGTGAATTTGGATTGTGATCTCATCTTATTTGGTTCCAAACCGATACATTTTGGGGCTTTCCCCAGTTATGTCATCAGATTGTCTTCCACTGTGCATATTAAAAATCCGGGTCATAACAAGACCGAGGCAGAGTTAGTGTGCATGTGTATTTGGTAATATTTATAAATACCTCTATCACTCTCAATTTTAAAATTGGTAATGATAGTAATTACTTAAAATTATTTAGGTAATAGTATCAATTTTAAAATTTGTAATGAAAATAAAGTATGTTATTTAGTAGAAGTTTCAACTAGTACCAATTTTGATATTGATACTTCAACTTCTTAAAATATCAATATCAATATTGATCTTGCACTTTGTTGAATTGTGGAGGATATTCCGATCCTTATAACTTTTCAAAGATATAATAGTATCGACATGCACATCCTATTTTAGCTTTTGTATTGTATTAATCAACCGTATATTTTTTGAGAAGAAATATACACATATTTTTCTTGCTCTCTCTATTTCCAAAAACTATCAAGAGATAAGATTGTAGTGGTTGTTAGTCATTAGAAAATTTATCTCTACTAAAAGTGGGAAAAGAAGTTTGAATAAAAGCTCTATTTTAAAGGTCGCCATCGAATGAAATTTCTTGGTGCTGATATTTTCACATTTATCGGAAAGAAATATTGGAAAGTTAGGTCACACTTTGGGAGGAGCTTCTTTGACGCTTCAGGAGGAATTAATTGCTAACGATCTGTTTGATAGAGCACAGACTACAAGTGTCATGTTACTTTTGATATTTATCTTTTATGAAATCCGATTAGTACCTCAGATACCCATGACGTGGGCATCGCATATATTTTTTCTCTAGTTTGATGCCGCAAATATGAATGCGTTATTTTAATGCCGATGACAGTGTGGATTTAATCGGAGATCGTTGCTTTTTTAGAAATGCAAATTACAACAAGCGATGGTCGTTTGGTTCTAAAAAGACTGTCATGTCTCAATTTATTTTTTTTCTTTTGTTTTAATTTTGTTTGCGCGTGCGTGTGAAACAGTAAGCTATAAGATGATCTGACTTGTACGCTATGCAGTAATACCCGTTGTCTTTAGTTATTGTGAAGATAAAGATTACTGCACCCACAGCTGTCTTCACAGCTTCTTCCGTAGGATTAACTTCTCAGTCACTTTCCCCAGCTAGCAATCCTAGTTTTATATATATGACCATGCGGATTCTTTTCTTCATGACACACACACACACACCGATATATACACATATATTTATATGCGCCTTTACATGATGCAAATCATCGGTGATTCCACCTTTTAATTTCTTTCATAAAATTAATGCCATCTTTTCCCGTCTCTTCACAGAAGCAGCCGCTGACTTTTTTTCTGCTCACTAATGTTGGTAGCTCCCTTTTTGTTAAGCTGGCTAGCAAGTTGCGAAGTGTGCGGTAGGTGCCCAAATCCAAGTGACGCACAGCTGTGGGTGAAATTTTATACAACACGGGTATCTTTCGTTCTTTTCTAGAGCAACATGATGAACCGGATATGAAAACCACACACCGGCGAAACAGGTCAACAAAGCGAACGAGTTGTAATAATATATATAACGAGAGCAGCAGTACTCTTGCCACTAACCATAGATACAAAGAAAATCGCATGCTTTGTATATTTTAGAGCTTAACGATTGATAGCACGAGAAGAGATCAAAGCAAGAATAAGAGACCGATCAATTATATATAAATGGGCGAGCTGTTTTGTAATTATATACAGCCAAAGGCAGTCTCCACAAGATACTGCCCTGAAAAGCCCCGACGAACGACCAGGCGGCAGAATTGCATGGCTAAGTTGTCCGATTAATTAACCACAGCTTGGCGAGAGAAATCGCGGATGTTATTATGCATGGGTGTTTTGTTCTTCACGATTCCTCTCTCTTCTTTGTGTACGCACCTTTCGAGGCCTTAATATGTACGAACGCCTAATGTATATTTTCAATGGAGCACTTACGTGCATGGTGGATGGCCCTGCCAAGACGGAGTGAAGTACCCACGTGGCATTTTTTTCTAAAAGCTTTGGCTATCTCACTTCCTCACTTCTAGTTAGTTCATCTTTCTTTTTTGTGTCAGAAGGAACTCACGCTCTTTTGGAGTGTGCATGAGAGAACACCCTCCACCTCCGATCCACTTTTGTCATGTGAGTTTCACAAGTCGAGTCAAGAAGTTAATTATAGTGTGTTTCATGTTATTTTGTGTCTAGATGAAGAGTGTTCTTTCACACGGAAATATGAAAGAATTCATGCTCTTTTTGGAAACGACTGTTGTAGAGAATGTGATGAGTCATGGGTTCGAAGTCGGAAACAGCCTGCCTGTAGGAGACGACTTCTGGCTGGTTTGTCGAAGCAGGGTGCGGTTCATCTCAATACTTGAGGTTAACCTCAATACTATATTGCAGAAAACTCTCAAACCTAGAGACTCATACGAACCAGAGAAAGGATTTCTTCAATCTAAAGTAGCCGAAAGATCTCTAAAACTTAGACAAATAACATGTGGCATCTACTTATATTTTATTCTTGTAACAATCAATTCTTATAATACTTCATAGTCATCATATATTTTTGTATCCGTTAGTTGTTAATTTTTTCCTCAAAGGCATATTTAATGCACCTAGGGCCAACTAGTGGATGTGTAGTGGAGGGTGTCCCATCAATCAAGCGACAGAGGGAGATCTACGCTTGTCAAACTCATCGAGGGATTCTTTGGCAACTCTCCTCGAACCTCACCAACTGTGTACCTATGTAAAGAGGATTTCTTCTAACAAACACATACTAAGGGCATCCGATGGCATGAGGCTCCAAAGAGGTAGGTTGCAGCCAAAACTCTACCCATTCATGTATTTATAAATTATTGATCCTTGAGAGATGTAGATAAATGAATGACAACTAGGTTATGCAACATGAAAACAATTAGATATTTATCTATTTTCTCTTAAATAGATGGATGGCGTACGACGAAGATCTTAGCATACCAAGTCTTTAGGATGGCTGGATATCATTCTTGGAAAGGTGGAGGAAAGGAGGTAGCAAGAAGAAATTCTTTGGCACATGTTCTCAAGATGTTGCTACTTCATAGAGTTAATATGGATGGCTAACAAGAGAACACACTACATGAAATGGTGTTATTGAGGATGCCTTAATGGCGATGGCTTCCAAAAGCCACCTAAAATAACATTACTTGCCAATGGTTTAGGTCATCCTCATTAAAACTGTCATCACATGCTAAGTTACTAGTGACAACTTAAAAGAGCCATCATGAGTAACCTTACTTGTGACTGCTTAAGTTGTCACATTAATAGTTAAAAGTGCTGGACCCCACTCGATGGGGATCAACAGCGAAGGCTTTACCAAACCATTGCTACTGACTGTTACTAACGATGGTTTTAATTGTTGCTATGCTCCCATTCGACAATTGAATGGTCGGCTAGAGTTGGCAACGGCTTAAATCAATATCATTGTTCTTAAATGTACCAATCACAATGGTTTTGTAACCGTCACCAATGTTGTCAGGATTCTCTAAAATCCATAGCTCTTTCTTCTTTTGCCCTTTTTGCTCCCCCCCTCTCCCTCTCTCTTTGCCGCTCTCTCTCTCTCTCATGAGTGAGTTAGTGTGTGAGTTTCTCCCCTTTCACTGTCGTTGTTGCCACCTACATCACCGTCGGCCTCCTCCATCATCGGCTGTCCCCCTCTGCCTCACTGCCTGCACTACCACCCTTGGTGCCCCCCTCTACCTGTTTGTTTGCATTGCCTTGGTTGATGCTGCCACCCCGAGCACCCCCCTATCTACCTAGCCTGCTGTGACACTGACCTCCTCGTCGTCGTCCTTTAGGTGCCTACTAACCCTAAGAAGTAAGTTTAAGAGTTTCTATGTATGATTTTTATGATTTTTATGTTTTACGGTTGCTTGTGTGGGGACTTATCTTGTTTGGGTAATTTGTTAGGTAATTTCTTCAATTTATGGGTGATTGGTTAAATGTGGTATTTGAAGTGTTATTTTTAACATGATCTAGCAAAAATATAATTTTAATTAGTTTTTAATTGGTTGTTTGTCTATTAAATTAACTTATATTTTAATCAACCAAATTAAGACACAAACTAATATAGGGTTTTTATATTTTCTAAATGCATTATGATAATAAGTATAAAGAAACTAGTTTGGATTGGGCCAAAACACAGTTGGTTAGGTCAATCGAAACTAGTTTACATTTTAAATTAACTTAAACGGTCATAAAATTCTTAATCAGCCATAAAACCCATTCCATTGGTTTACAATTTAGTGTTGTGAGTTTAGTATGTTAAGTAGGTAAATTTAGGGGATAAGTATGTTAATATTGTTTAAAATAAGTTAAGAATTGTTAAGAAGATGTTAAGCATGTAAAGAATGAGCAGGAGTGTGACCAATCCACCATCACTCCACAAGAGAAGGAATGTATATATATAATGAACTTACATATGTGCAAGTTGACATGGCAATTGTGCCACATATGAATACAATTGACTCATACCTTTACAAGCTTAACCATTGTCATATATCTTCGTATGTATCCTAATATCCCTCCTCAAACCAAGCAAGGCTAAAACGTTCAGTTTGGTCCTCAAAAGTTCATACTATCATGTTGGAAGTGGTTTGGTGAAGATGTCCCCTATCTAGTCTTTTCTAGCAATATGCCGAATAAACAATTTCTTTTCCATCACTAATTGTGAAATGAAGTGAAAATCCACTTCAATGTGCTTTGTGTGGGCCTGGAAAATAGGATTTGCAGTCAAATAGATTGTGGAGATATTATCACACCATAATGCGTAACAATCAAAATCCGAATGGATTAAACTATGGCATAGGTAAAATGGTCTCATCAAAGTCAACTATTTGACTAAAATGATATCCTTTTCAACTATCCTAGCGTTGAAGGTATATACCTTCCAATCCACTCCAACTTATCCTTTAGTGATCGATGCATATCTTGTGGATACTATACCCTTATGTTGATCTATCAAATTCTAAACTAAATTAGAATAGATAGAGTTTATATTGGGTTTTATTGTCTCTTCAGATTTTTGAATCTCATGTTGCTTCTTAGGATAAATATCCTTTTATCTTGTGCATCATGTCTTTTATTAAAGATATGTCTCACATATCTCTTATGTTTAATGGGCACAAGTAAAGAGTTATAAATTATTCATGTGTAATTATTAACCTAGTATTTTAATAGAAGTGTCCTTCATTTGTGAGACTAGAACATCTTTCATATATACCTAGTTCATACTATCTTTCTTAGAGAGGAACTCTTTCTCTAGAAAAAAGTGAGCTGGGCAACATGTACCTTTCTTGATATGGGTGGTATATTTAATTATCTATAAATTTCTTTGAGATATCCTACAAGATAACAAATTATAATCTTATATTTCAAATAATTAGAGTTATACTTCATTTGGGGTAAACTTTCTAAAATATTAACTTGCTTAAGGTCAAGCTTTAACCCCTTTCCATATCCTATCTAGAATAATTAGAATAGACTTAAGAGGTACCAATTAAGATAAAGAGGTTATATCGAGTATGTAATCAAACATAGATAAGGAGAAATTTTGCAAAGGTTGGCATTGTCTGTACTATGTCCTACACAATACAACTTCTTATTTTTACTATTCAATTATGCTAAAAGGTGTAAAGTGGTTTCAATTAAAATTAAATTACATTGTCTTTCAATTATATGTGAATTGTGTACTTATGCATTCCCCTTCTTGATTTTATCAAAGAGTTCTAATACTCTTTTCATTAGCTACTCTACTTTATTCTTAATCTCAAAAATAATTATCAAATGTCTCAAATTTCTACTTCATTATCATTAGCATATCTACTTCATTCCTAATCTTCAAAAAAAAATTCAAAAGTCTCGGATTTGTACTTCATTAAATACCTATATCCTTACTTAGAGACATCATCTTTGAAATAATAAAGTAGAAATATTTTTTTTAGTCTTAATATATGTAAGCTAACATACATCTATATGTATGAGTTCTAAAAAGTCATTAGCCATTTCTCTAAGTCTAACAAATGGAAAGTTGGTCATTTTGCTTAATAAGATAAGACTAACATATAGTTAATGATTCCAAGTCATTTACCTATATGTTTCCATCCAAATAGTTTTTTATTATTATGACCATATCTATATACTACTAAAGGATAAATTGAACAATATCAATTCATTTCCTCTATAGAGGATAATTCATACATATTATGAGAGAATACATATCTAATATGAATAAACACTTATTAAGCTCCCACTGCTAAATGCTTTACCAATTACTATAGAGCAATCATTATTTCCATACCATAGAATAAATCACTATTTATTCAACTAGGAAATGAAAATAATGTTCTTTTATAAGGATAACTAAGACAACTCTTAATAATCATGACATCTTTAGAAGGCTACTAAAGATATGTAACTTTTCCTAGTAATGATGTAACTTTTACCCTTTTTCATATATAGGTCAACAATCTTCTTTGAGCTTTCATTTACTTGTTATTATCTACAACTTTTTGTAGATTTAAGTTACATATCCAATATTTCATACCATTAGATGCATCCCTAGTATCCAATACTATGATATACACATATAATATCTAATACTATTAAGTGTGCATTTAATACACGTAAATATCAATAAGTTAGATGCTTATAGCTTCTCAAGCTCTACTTTTGTATTATGTTCAATACACTTTGCATTACCATTTTCACTTACCATCATCATGATAGTGGAAGAATGGTATGTCTTATTTGGGCTTAATTATTTTTAATCACATTCTTTGACTTTAAACTATGTCTTTTTAATTCTATCTAAGAATACGACTTCCATTTATTGGTATCACCAACAAGAAGTATTTAAGATGTATTGTTGTTCTAACCTACACTGAATTAGCTCATCATCATGAGGCATTATGGATCTCAAATTCATCGATATATGTTTCCTCTACATTTTTTGTCTCGTACAGGCTAACATCTAGCATAAGGCAAACAATGCATCTTCTTTTATGATATTTTTTAAGATAATATCTTATCGCTTCTCACAACATTAAATAGTCTAGGAAACACCTACTTCTCAAGTAAGATAGTTAATTGGTCAACCATAAAAAAAATTCTCTTACATCTAAACCAGTCTGAGAAGTGTGAGCCATTATGCTACTTGGCATCTAATATCTTTTAATATTGGTTGTTTATCATCATATTCTACAATTGAGATATAATTTTATTAATATAACATTATATACATTCATTAAAACTAAGATACATTCTTTCATCCTAATTTATGCCCCCACTAATTTTTGATGAATTTGCATAATCCTCATTATGTAAAGATAGGATATCACGATGAAATCCTAGTAGGAACTAAGACCCTGTTAACTTTATGGTAATGACCTTGTGTAAAACACAATAAGCGACCCCATACTTAATAAGTAGGTAACTTTTACCAATTGCATCCAATGTAACTCTCAGTCATTCAGCCTCTTGGATTATAACCATGTAAGAAACACCAAGCTATATACTCTAGTTAGGTCAAATCGGTTTGTTACGTTGTAAAAATAGATTCTTAACGTAGCCCTCATGGGAAACATAACATGGTCATGCCAATGGTCCACCTCAAAGTTTGACAAATGGCTTGGCCATGATTATTAATCCCTTGCTGAATGAGTCTTGTGGGAAATACAACAAACCCATATAATCTAAGATTGGCTCATCAAGACCAAAATAATGGAAGACTATGTGAGTTATTCTTAATGTCTCATGTTTATCGACCTAATTAAAATGATAAGAAATTTTATTTAGTTTTATCAATATAGGTGCTACATGTAAATAGTAATATAACTTTGGAATATCATATATTTAAGGTATAACCTATATGCTCTATGTTCATGTGATGAATGTTAGTGTGTGTAGAGGTGATCATGGACATAAATGTGATTGACTTGATTTATTATGTTGGTTATGTTATTAAATGTGCCCATATGTGCTTGACTTGATTTATTATGTTGGTTATGCTTAGGGTTTAGGGTTCAAGGTTTAGGCTTTAGGGTTCAGGGTTTAGAGTTTAGGATTCAGGGTTTAGGGTTCAGGGTTTAGAGTTTAGGATTCAGGGTTTAGGGTTCAAGGTTTTGGGTTTTGGGTTTTGGGTTTAGGGTTCAGGGTTTAGAGTTTAGGGTTTAGGGTTCAGGGTTTAGAGTTTAGGGTTTAGGGTTCAGGGTTCAGGGTTCAGGATTCAGGGTTTAGGGTTTAGAGTTCAGGGTTTAGGGTTATGGATCCCAAATTCATCGATCTATGTTTTCTCCACATTTTTTTGTCTCGTAGAGGATAACATCTAGTGTAAGGCAAACAATGCATCTTCTTTATGATATTTTATAAGATAATATCTTATCTCTTCTCACAACATTATATAGTCTATGAGACACCTACTTCTCAAGTAAGATAGTTAATTGGCCAACCATAAAAAAAATTCTCTTACTTTTAAACTAGTCTAAGAAGTGTAAGGCATTAAGCTACTTGGCATCTAGTATCTCTTACTATTGGTTGTTTATCATCATATTCTACAATTGAGATATAATTTTATTAATATAACATTATATACATTCATTAAAACTAAGATACACTTTTCAACCTAATTTATGCTCCCACTAATTTTCGATGAATTTGCATAATCCTCATTATGTAAAGATGGGATATGACGGTGAAATCCTAGTGAGAACTAAGACCCTATTAACTTTATAGTAATGACCTTGTGTAAAACACAACAAGCCACCCCATACTTTATAAGTAGGTAACTTTTACCAATTGCAACCAATGTAACTCTGAGTCATTCAGCCTCTTGGATTATAACCATGTAAGAAACACAAGCTATATACTCTAGTTAGCTCAAATCTGCTTGTTACATTGTGAAAATAGATTCTTAACATAGCCCTCATGGGAAACACAACAAGGCCATGCCAATGGTCCACCCCAAAGTTCGGCAAATGGTTTGGCCATGATCATTAATCCCTTACTAAATGAGTCTTGTGGGAAATACAACAAACCCATATAATCTAAGATTGGCTCATCAAGACCATAATAATAGAAGGCTACGTAAGTCATTCTTAATGTCTCATGTTTATTGACCTAATTAAAATGATAAGAAATTTTATTTTAGTTTTATCAATATAGGTGCTATAGGTAAATAGTAATATAACTTTCAAATATCATATATTTAAGGTATAACATATAGCACACATCCACATATCAAATATGCATTAAAAATAGGTGATCATGGACTTAACCCTTAGCATGGACCTAAGGCACCCATATAGGTGCAAATCCTTGCTTTAGAAGCTTGAGTTGGTATGTTCCCACTTCAAAAAGGTGTTTCTCCAAGTGGTTCAACTCTCCAATCTAGCATGAAGAGCTTCTTGTCATTACAATTGACTTAAAAGTATGCATACCCACAAATGTACATATCATTTAAGAAACCTTGATTTTTACAAAAAGTTGTACAAACTTGGGAGAAGATAGAATGTACAATTATATTTTAGAGAGAGAGAGAGAGGAGGCACACATGGGCACATTTAATAACATAACCAACATAATAAATCAAGTCAAGCATATTTAAGTTCATGATCACCTCTACACACACACTAACATTCATCACATGAACATAGAGCATATATGTGATAATCATACGAGATATATAATACATACCATCATCAAATTATATATTGTGATCTTGAAATTCTAAATTTCATGTATGTCTATATTTTAAGAAATAAATAACATTAAAAGCACATATAACAATTTACAAACATAAGACAAACAATATAAAATATTTAAATGATTAATGCTTTCCCAAAGCTTCTTAGAGCATTAAATTAATGTCAAAATCATAATTTTGCAAAGTCACATTTTTTAGAATTAATTTGGGCACTAATTTAACCATTAAAGACTTTTAAACAATTTTAAAACCATTTCATGATGATCTGAAAATAAGTACAGCCCAAAACTATCTAACAAGTCCGTAAACTTTATAAAACTATTAAATATTTTTCAAGAATTTTATAAAACTTTTTTGGGTATAAGGAAAACCCGATAGAGACAATTGAGTGGACAATAAAGGATTGTCCACTTTTGGTAAGTGAAAGTGAATATCCTATGGGATAGTACTCTAAATCCCTGACCAGGGTAGAGAGGATAATTAGAAAATGAGTTTTCTAATTAATCCAATTTCGAGTATATGATCTTATAAAGTCGGTATACCAAGAAGTTGATAGTCAATGTGTACTCCTTTTTGACTGGACATTGAATAGACGAGGGTTTATATCCATAAGGTGATTGATGACGGAAATGCTAAGTGGAGATAAGATAATCCCTATAGCTATTTGGAATCATTAATCTGCTATTAAATAATAGATTTAATTAAATTAAATTAAATTTTTATTTTTTAATTAAACCTCTATTAAATAGGCTATTGGGTCTAGTGGTTCAAACAAATAAGGATTTATCTATATAAGTACAACAATGAAGACAAAATTTATAGAGATTTTGAGTGTATATAAAAAAATTTAAATTCTTTATAAATACTAATGGTCTTAGTTAAATCCTATCAAGCCAATGGTGAAAATCATGTCCTTAATCTTCTCCCTACCTCTTTCTCTCTATAGAAGGTGTCTGTGGGTGATGAAGCTCCATTCGGGAAGAGTTATTGAAGCTGACGCAAAGGGGAAACCTGTCGTGGATGAAGTTTATGTGGATACCACTAGAGATTGGACACTTGAACGATTTGTAGAGCTTCTTAAGCTCATGTTCTTCCTCTCCATGGGATTATATGAATCCTTATTAGGTATATTTGAACATGTTTTGATTGGTTTGCAATTTTTGTTGTTTGATTTCGATTGAGATAAGTTCTAAACGAAACCATAAGAATCATTGTTTTCGTTGCATCAAATTTTGTAGAACGATTTCTTACACATGTAATGTATTAAAAAGAAAGAAAAATATGTAACTTGAATTTTCTATTTGAGCTATGAAGAGACCTCTTCATTTTCTATATGAACTTGTTCTTGTCCATTGTAGGGATCTAGATTATGAAGAAATTCTAGTTCAGGAGTCATATGACTAGTTGCACCTAAGTCCATGTACCAAGTTATATCAACATAACCAGAAGGAGCAATGGTAGAAGCAACATTTGCATTGAACAATTGTTGAGAACTATCGTTCTGTGTATTGCCTTGTGTGCTATAATTTTTAAAATTAAAATCATAACATCTCCATCATTGGGTGACAATATGTCCATATTTTTCACACAATTGACAAACTGGAAGAACCTTTTAACTTGTTGCATTGTTATAGGATTGATTTCTGTAAAAAAAAAAGTTGATGCTGAGTAGAGTTGTACCCTTCAGTAAATTGATTTCTATCACCTGTATTACCACTATTTTGTTATTATTATAGCCTTATCCTTTAAAATCTCTACCTCTACCATAAAAGTTATTAAACTATTGATTTTTTTTTTTGCATTTCCTATGGCAAATTTGTTGTTAACTCAATTATTTATTGATGATGCTTTGACAAAAATAACTCATGATTCATGAGCATTCCCTAAACATATTCCACAGTCAAATCAGAAGCATTATTCATTGTTGTTATTGCAGTAACAAATGATTCATATTCATGACCAAGTCCTAAAATGTATGACAGAAGATATTTAGTAGGGACAAGTTGTATGACCATAGCTAGAGCATTTGAGCATTAGCTATAGACCTGTCCTTTTATAAATAGTCAATAATTTTTTGAGAACTTTTTTTAAATTTTATAACTAAAGTTTAAGCTAAAGAAAAAGTGTTATGGAAGATAAAGCATAGGTCTTATTGACTACAGTCTAGACCTCAACAACAATAAAATATACAATTACCAGAGGTAAGATAGATTAAGAGATAAATGAAGCTAGAACTTACATCACCAAACAATTAAATTGCTTCCATATTTTGAAATCTGGATTCAAAATTTCAATAAGAGAATTAATGGGATCAACTACAATTAGAGGAAGAGAAAGAATTATAACATTCACAAGACCTATCAGGTTATGTTTCTAGAAATGGCAGGATTTGACTTTGTCATAACATAAAATTCTCTCAATTTAGTTTTACTCAGATGCAATACGAAATACTAGGTATCAAACCAAGCAAAGAAGTAGATAGATGTAGATATGATATCACGGAAGCAGTTGAAGTAGAACTGGATGATCCATTCATGTATTTTCACCACTCTAATACCAAGTTAAAATCAAGTAGTAGAAGTTGAAGTAGTCAACTGAAGACTTGAAGCTAATCTGTTGAAGTCGATCAAATCCTAGATTGATTCACTCCTCATTGATGCTACGAGTAGAGATAGAAAATATAAGGAATAGAGGAGACAAATAGAAGTGAAGAATGAGGGGGAGTGTGACCAATCCATCGTCACTCCACAAGAGAAGAAATGTATACATAAAATGAACTTACACGTGTACAAACTGACATTGGAAATTGTGCCACATATGAATATAATTGACTGTTTTACCTTTTCAAGTTTAACCATTGTCAAATATCTTCATATGTATTCTGATAAGGGGCATGCGCCAGCAAAGGACAAATGGTCATGCAACTAGCATGGGTTGTGCTTAGGCGCACAAGCAGGCAAGGACATGGGCACCCGGCTTGTAGGGGTGCGAGAGCGTGCAAACTGGCAAGGGCATGTGGGTGGGTGCTGGCATTCATGGGGCATTCCAGTCAGTGACTGATGGTGCAACTGGGCGGTGGGCGGCGTTGGGCACACAGACTGGTGATTGAGTGGGACTGGTCACTGATGTTGATCTCTCGCATGTGCGGCTATTCGAACACCACTCTCAGTATCCCTCAGCATCCTCACCGGTCTCCATCGCCACTATCAGCATCCTCGCCGCCCCCCTTCACTGCGTCAACACCCCTCGTCAGCCTCGGTAACCTCCTTGCTTCTGTTGATGCCTCCTTTGTTCCCTTTCACCCCCCCCCCCCCCGCATTTCAGCCTCTCTACCTCATCTTCAAGCCCCTCCGACCGTAACCCTCTAAGCTCCCCTCACTGTTCCCCTCCATTTGGTTACTCGGCACTCCTCCCTATTTCTCCCCTCATGCCTACACTACCTTCCTATAGACCCCTCACCCCTCATCCCCTTCGGCGGCCTCGGGCTTTTGGTACACCCTCTCGGAAGATCCCCTCCTCACTATACTATCTTGGCTCCTCTAGTTCCCCTCACCCCTCCCCTAGCCCATCTTATCCTTTGTCCTCTCCTACTCCATCAGGCACCCCTCCTGCTACTCCCCCGACTCTTCCCTTGACTCTCCTACTCAACCGCTATTAGATCCGTGCCCCTTTGGCATCTCACCCATCCAGCAGTTTCCCCTTCTCCCTGACCACATCTAGCCATCACTGGCCTTCCCCAGGCATCCCCTCCCGTCCCCCCTTCCTCGACCTTCCAACATCCCTCCATCTCCCCTACGATTCCTCTCACCTCGCCCCTTTCGTCTCCCCTATCCATTGGGCCCCAATCCCCTGTGCCTCGGTGCATGATCCGTGACCTCCATGCCGGCACTACTGGTATCTTGCCATTTTGAGTGTCTCTTTGTCAAGAAGGAAGGTTATAACCTTCCTCCCAAAATGTTTAGTTCTTGTGGTGTTGCTCATTCTCTAGTGCTCTGCCTAAATGTGCATCTAGGTTTCTGGTATCATCTATGTGCACTAGAGCTATCGAGCCATGCATATATATGGTTGTCTCGTCTACATTTTAGTCTCTTGTTCTTCATTGTAATTTTGTTAGGTTTTGTCAAATTGTCTTTCTATATTTCCTTTGTAGTCACGATCCCACTTTCGAGACCGATAATCTGGGCTATATTCACACCCGTTTGGTGTGATCTTTTGGTCTCATGGCAGTCCTCAAACTCCATGGAGGGAGTTCCTATCTTTGCTTTTCGATGCTTAGTCAATTGGTGACTACGTTTGTGTTTGTTGGACAAGATAATCTCTAACTGAACTATAGCTAGTCTGTTCATCATCATAGTCTGTCTGTTTTCTCTTATTTGGGTATATGCAATGGTGCTCTTGTACTCGTATGTTATGAATATATTGTATATGTTGTTAAAAAAAAGAGTTGGACTGGGCACATAACCGGGTGATGGTGAGCATAGATCAAAATTAGTTTTAATTGTTGGGTTATTGACTCTTGTATGATACTAACTCATTTGTTTATTTATGAACATTCTATAATTTGTCATTAACATTTTTGACTGTTAATAAATTTTTCATATATTACTAACTCCCTTACACTCCATTAGTAACAACTTGTTGTCATTATTATATTAATAATTATAATATTAATCTTTTAAATATATTATTGACTATATTTATTTAATTATATGTATATATATTAATCCTCTATATAATGTTAATGTACATTTTATATTAATAGAATATAATTAATAAGTGGTTAAATGAGTCAATAGCACATACCATGAGTTAATAAGTAATTATATGTTTTTTTTCTAAATTTTACGAGTTAATATTAAATTATTTTGAGTGTTAGTAATATATGTAGAAGTAGGTAACTGAAAAATCTTTGAAAATTTGAGTTAATAACAGGTAATATAATTTTTAGAATGTTTTTGAAATAAATATAAATTTATTTTAAGAGTTAGTAATCTATGTATTTGTTAGTAACTAAAAAATTGACTAGAGTATGAGTTAATAACCTATAATCTAATTTTTATATTTTTTTGGAATAAATACCGATTTATTTTATAGGTTAGTAATATATGTAAATAATTAGTATCTTAAAAATATTGTAGAATACAAGTTAATAATTTATTATATTATTTTATAGAATTTTTTAGATATTAATATCAATTTTTTTAGGGTTAGTGATATATGTGAAGAGTTAATAACATATATTATTAATACTAATAAATTGATATTGAAACTCAAAATGTTTTAAAATTATATAATAAATTATTAAATAAATTTCTAACAAAATTTTTAGTTACTAACTCTTTACGTACACTACTAACATTTAAAATAAATTGATATTAAACCCAAAACAATTCTAAAACAATCATATAATAAGTTATTAACCCAATTTCTATTAAATTTTTAGTTAATATCCTTTTACATTTACTAACACTTAGGTATTATACTAATCATTAAAATAAATCAATATCAAACAGAATCATTTTTAAAAATCATATAATAACTTAAACTGAATTTTCGGTTAGTGAACCTTATATATTACTAACCTTTATATATATATTTCTAACCTTCTAAATAAATTGATATTAAACCCAAAAAATTCTAAAAATTATTTAATACGTTATTAACTTAATTTTTCATGTTACTCAAATTTTACATATATTATTATCTTTTTACATATATTTCTAATTATATATATTACTAACCATTAAAATAAATCGATATTAGCCCTCACAAAATTAAATAAGAATCATATATTAAGTTATTAAATCATATTCTTATATATTTTTTGTTACTAACTCCTTACATATATTATTAACTCTTTACATATATTATTGACTTACGAAATAAATCAATATTAACACTAGAAAAAAAATTAAAACATCATATAATCAGTTATTTACTTATACTCTAGTAGATTTTCAGTTGTTAACATTTTATACATATTACTAATCTTTTATATATATTACTAAGTCTTAAGATAAATTGATATTAACTTATAAAAAATGAAGAAAATCATATAATCATTTATCAACTCCTGTCATATATTATTAGCTCATCCAACTGCTTATTAAGTACATGTTACAAAGATGAAATATATGTGAGTACTATACACAGAGGATTAGTATATATGGAGATGACTAAAAATATAACGGGTTAAGAATATATTTAAAAGGTTAATAGTATACTTAAAAGTTTAATAAACAATCACATGTGCTTATTAATAGAGTTTTAGTGGGTTAGTAATATATGACAAGAGTTAGTAATATGTAGCAAGGGTTAATGACAAAATATAGGATGTTCGCAGGTGAACAGATGAGTTAATATTATGTGTAAAAGGTCAGTGTTATATATAAGGGAGTAGTAACACAAAAATAAAAATGACTTCCATTTGTTCACCAAGGCTGTTTCATCCCATCACTTGAATATTTTAAGTGGAATAGTATTGTGCCCTCTTTTTATTGGAGACTAACTTAGTTCCCTCCTTTAACCATACGAGGCAATGCGAACCTAAAGGTGGGGCCAAGAGGTGTAGAGGGTGCACTGCACTGCGACAGGCAGTGCAAGGGGCTGACCTGCAGCTAAGGCATCAATGGTAGGGTGGCATTGGGAAGAGAGAGGGAGAGAGAGATCATGAGGGGGGAAGAGAGAGAGAGAGAGAATTGAATTACTTTTTCGGGGGGCCATGCCGCAATGGTGAACTTTATGATCCCTCATAGAAGGGTCATTTTTCGGGGGGCCATGCCGCAATGGTGAAACTTATGATCCCTCATAGAAGGGTCGTAGAGCAGCTTGCTCTAGCCCAACTGCCCAAGACTTCCCCATAGGCCATAGGAAGATGATTCACATGACCATTGTGTCATGGTGCTGGAACAAGTGAATTGATTCACAATAGGCGTGGGAGACACAGAGAGAGAAAATGGGACACTTATGGGGGCACTTGAGGCTCCACACACCTCATCAAAAGGGATTTTTTTTTCATTTATCTAACTAGGAGTGTTCACTGTTCCCTTCAACCCAAAAACCAACTAAATAAGTAGTTTTGTTAGGTTTGATTTAATTTGTATAGTTAATCTATTTAATTTAAATTAGATATGTTAACAATATTTTTATATATTTTTTGAAAAAATAATTTATTTTATGAATATTTAGATAAAACTAATATTACACATATTTTAAATGAAATTGTATTTGAACATATATATTATATCTTGATACAATATAGCTTAAACCGGATAAAATTTAATCTATAATTCGGTTTGATAAAGAGTTTGATTTGGCTTGGTTTGATTCTAGAAAAATAATCCTCGGTACTAAACCATGAACACGCCTATACCCATCAACTAATTTTAATTGATTAAAACCTTGGTATTACAATATCGCATCTTGGTTATTTCAGTAAACCTGAAGTTGTGCCCTTCTGGACTTCCCTGGATAGGCAGACCGCATAAGTCAATTACAGTTCTCACAATTTGATTCTTTTTGTCATTTTAAAAGATAAAATGGGAGCTATATTTTCTAAACACTTTATCCGGTACGACAACATCAAAGGGCAGTATGAATCACTTCACTATGTAAATAAGCATAGACACGTGAAGGTTCCTCTCTAGATCTCTATTTCTCTCTCTGTCTATCTATCTATCTATCTCCATTAAGCTGCCCTGGCTTCTGTGAAGCTTGTAAATATAAGTCTCCTTCTTAAGCAGTAACCACTCATCGTGCGGTGGTGTCACCAACCATGCCGACCTTTCCATTTTGTTAGGCTCTAAAGTGTGATTATCAAGCAATATGACTGCACTAAGGAAACACATATAGCTTAGATCAATCAACACTCGTGTCTAAATCATGAAGAAGACGGCCATGACTGCGGAAAAGACATAATATCTTATATCATGTGTTCCACCAGAGAGGAAGACAGCTTGCATAGAAGGAGAGAAGACCCTTTAAAAATTCCTAAAGCAGACCCAACTTGTACCCAGACCAACATCTCGATCAGCTCAATGAAAAACAACAGGCGCTGGTTCTTTCTCAGTTTCTTCTCTTTTCTCCTTGTTGTTGCGGCTCTCCCTCGCTTGCTTTGACCGGTCTATATATTCTCTTTTTGCTCACGGTTAACAAATGATAAATACGAAAGATTTATGTCATTAATTTATGTTTACCGCAGCTGGTGGTAAAAGAACAAAAACGTGAGAACCTGAAGAATCGCATGCAGAAGATTTACTATCTTGGCGGACATCTCTGCTTGGAAACAGTTGAAGCACTCAACAACAAGAAGAGGATGATAATGGTCATGCATGGTGAAGCTCAAGAAAAAAGGCATGTCTGTGGCTAATGGAGTAAACGAACGAATACACTTTCAATTACCTCAATATTAGGCATAATAAAAAATTATCTTTTTCGGTTCATTTATTATGTTAAACAAACATAGTTTTCAACAAAAATAAAATAAAACTTGATTTGTTAACGTGGAGAAGTTGAACAAATTCTTGATCGAGCTCACAATCATACAACTAACTCAATGAAATATACTCAATCAAAAACTTATTCAAAAAATAAAATTATGAATATTAATAGTTATATAATATCTTTAAAATATATGTAATAAAGTTTGATTTGATTTCAAGCTTAGATGGAGCTTCATAAATGGGGTAAAATTTAGGGTTTCACAGATTGATTTAATTTTATAAACAAGTTCATTTGTAATTTGAGCACGAATGTTAACTAAACTTGACTCAGCAATTAAACTGAATTAAACAAGGACTCAAGTTTAAACAAGAGTTGGAATATGCTCGTAAGAGATTGAGCCGGAATTCAGTGCAAATTGAACGAGCTGCTAGCCTGCCACTATGACTGGCCTCGCACAGCTGGTTTGCGTGACGTTGGTTCCTTCGTGGCTAATAAAAGGGAGAAGTAGATACGCCTCGGTAACATACGTACGGGAGGTCACCTTTGGGAAGGCGGACATTGGTTGTGAGGTTTGGCAAACGTTCCAAGCGCGTAGCCCACAGGGAGACACGTTACCCTCGGAGGTCATTCCTCCCAAATCACCTCAGTCGCTCTTACGAGGAGAATTCCTTTGTCACCAACAAGAGAGAAGTACATAACTCTATGTCACTTAGCATAGTTTTTCTTTATTTTTTTAAATCACTCCTATGATTATTAAATGATGCACGTAGTTATTAAATGGCCAAATCAACTCCTTTTCCCCACATTTGGAGTCCTCTTTATTTTTTGGTCTCATCAGTTAATTTGTTCCTTTATTTTTTAATCCCAAATCTAAAGATATTGTAATTTTCGCTCCTATCTATCCCTCGCACCGTCAAAAGTAACTCAACACCATCTCTTTTACTAATTTTACCCCCTCTCATCCCCTGTACGTAACTGAGCATCCGTTTTCCCAGTTCAAGAGGATCGTTGTTCTCTGCCGCTGCCTACTCCCCATCCTTCTTGGCCGAAAGTTGCGTCTACAGAACTGCTGCTGCTTGGAGCGTCGGCGGCGATGGCAGCAACTCGGGGTTGGAACCGGGCAGTGCCGGCAACACCACCTAATCCAACGGCGGAAGAACCGGCAAAGTGGGAAATGATGGTGCCCGAGGGGGGAGATGCGGATTCAGCTGGTCGGCTGCAGCAGAGTGGGAAACGGCAGCGGCTTTGAAGGGATGGGCAGCAGGATTAGGAATTGGGGCCGCGGCGGCCGAGGGGGGACGACGGGATGTCGGGCAGATGCCGTGCCGCCGAAAACATCATCATGCTGCTGCCCCCAAATCCGAGGAAGAGGAAGACACATATGGGCGGTAGGAAAGCCACGGGTGTGGGTGGTGTGAATAGCTGCTAGCCGATGCCAAAAGAGACAGCGGTAGAGGAAGAACAAGGCGGACCTGCGAGCTTTACCAATAGTCGTCGAATATTCCATGGTGAACAAACCTCCCCCCACGGACGCGAAGGTTGCCCGGCAGATGTCGCTAAGCAGTTAGACTCAGAGTGACCTAAGGTTTGGGTTGCCTTCGTTCAAACGGCCGGACGAATCGAATAGCTACGGCACCACTATCTGTGAGATACAGGGACATTAAAGGAATGCATCTGTTTAATTAATGAAGGGGACTAAAAATTTTAAATAAACGGAAACGGTACTAAGAAATAAGTTACATAAACAGTGGACTAAAAAATAATTTTTAAGCTTCCAGAGGACTAAAAATTAAAAACCCCTTATTAAATCTATCTTTTTTGAGTTATTAACTCCTAAAATATTACTAAAATTTGTATATATTTACAAAGAACTTAGTGAAGAATGTTAGTAATTCAAAATAGTAGATTTAATAATTATATGCACCATTTATTTACTATAAGAATATTTTAATAACTAACGAAAAAACAAATTAAGTGGCATAACTCATGTAACTCTCTTTGATTGGTGATCGAGAAACTTTGCTCGTATGAGCGTTTGAGGAGCTCTTCGATTTGAATCGGTGGCAATGTTAATGGCAGGGCGACAACTGCGACGATGGCCCAAAAAACAAAAGGAAAGAAAAGAGTTTGGCGAAGGGGAGAAAAGGGAAGCCGCAGTCAACTTTAATAAACAGGTACAAATCATATGTGGAGCTGAAGATGGGGAGGATCTCCACCGCCCATCTTCTCTGTAGTCGCCGCGTGAATGCCCTAACCGGCAGCTTAAATAGAGCCCAGACCCTGTGGTAAACCAAGCTGAAGACCTCCTGGTTATTCCCTCCTTCAATATGCTTGTGTTGGTGGTTGGTGTGTGTATGCGTATGTAAGAGAGAGAGAGAGAGAGAGAGAGAGAGAGAGAGAGAGAGAGAGAGAGAGAGAGAGAGGTGAAGAGGAAGAGGAAGCAAAAGAAGATGGGGAAGAAGCAATCAGGATCCTGCTTTGCCATGTTGCTGAAGATACTGAGGTGTTCGCATGGAATGGAAGACGAGGAAACGGAGACGAGGCGCGGGATAAGAGTGTGGGCAAGTGTCGAGGACAGAGGATGGTGGATTGGAGAGCCGGACATAGACGTAAAGGCAGCGGATTACATCGCCAAGAAGAAAGCTCAGTACGCTACAATTCCTGACATCTTCTAGCCAAGCACAGCTAACTGCCTCGTAAGAACCACCGCATATCTATCCATAATTACTAGTGCTGCTTTCTTCCGTGTATGAAGACACTAAGAACCAGTTGCTTATCGGCCTCATTTTGAATTTCACATCAGTTTCAAAGTTGCTCAGTGTTGTAACCAGCTTGTTCATTAGAAGGAATCCGCAATGTCGACTGTTGTTTGCTGATTCATTTAATTCTCTGTTACATCCACAATCAATTGATTGAGCAAATTCACCAGGAAGATGAGCGCTCTCTCTCTCTCTCTATCCAATCTATCTCTATCTGTCTATTTATAATCTATGTATATATCATGTATTTGGATTCAGTCAATATCTGAGACTAAGGAAATTTCTACAAACGTCAGGGGCTGTCACTTATACGCTTTATTTTTTTTTTGGAATATCATGCATTTGGGAAAAGCCTCTTTGTAAAAGAAAGTCTGCGAATAGTAGTTTGCATCGAATAAGAGGGAAAAGTTCATTGTCCTCTAGCGCCTCTTATATTTTAGACAAGTTAAACTTGTAACTTACTATACTGAAGCTCTTGTCGTGTCATCGTCGCTTATTACATCGACTATCCACATTTTCCTGATTACATGAACTAAAAGGTCTTTATTTACCGATTGAGCAGGAGACAGAATGTTTTACACATGCAATAATAAACGAGAAAATTTATGTACGATTATTTAGTAAAATTTATTACACTAAGAATCCATTTGGTTTCATGGAAAACCAAAACAAAAAGAAAATGTTTTTCATGAAATATTGTTTCCAAGAAAACCCAAAACATAGTCGGTCATTTAGTTGTCCGTGGTTACTTTTCTAAAAAAATTTATCAAACATTTCAACGTGAGCAAAACAGCCGTAGATAATTTTATCAATATTTATATATTCAACTTATTTACTTATAACAAAATCTTGATAAATCAAATTTTTTATTGAAATTTAAAATATATTTTATTATTTAGATACTAATTAAATGTTTATATGAAAAACAAGATCTATCATTTTTTAAATCATATTCCTAAATTTTATGTAAAATTTTGCCATTGTATCCTTATTTAATTATTTTAATATTTTAAAATAATTACTAATGTCAAGTTTACTTTTTAAAGTTAAGTGCACGTTGAAAAAAATTTAAAACTATTTTTTTTTATAAAAGTACTCAAAATTCGTATTCTAAAAATTTACAATACAAGAAACTAAATAAAATATATAGTATGTAACAGTTTAACGTAATGTAATCTTGTAATTTATACATATAATAATTTAATTAAAATAGTTTAATTTTCTGCAAACTCAAGTTTCAATTAAATTTTTATTGATAAATTTATAAAACAAGTAATTTGCATGATAAAATAACTTGTAAATAAATGTTTTTTACTTTTCTAACACAAACAAAAAATAAAATAAATTTGTTATAAACCGATATATGTTTTTCATGAATTAATTTCAACATGCAACTTTATTAAAATTGATAATATCTATTTGACACTATTTTTATTTAATAACATGTATTTTAAGAAACGTATGCTGCCAAAAACGACATCCGCTGTGTTTTGGCGGATGCCAAAATCTGAATTGGTCCAACGTGGGAGGTATTTTATTTTACGTGATTCAATTTTTACGTCCAACCGAGTTGACTGACGTCATTTTATTGAAAATCCGCGCATGGGGCAAGTTCCGCGGGCAAACAAACGGACCCTAAATGATTTCGTATCACATGGACGTGTGTATAGAAACCACAATAAACGAGATCTTGTGGTGTCCACTGCTTCTCTCAACGTCTCAAGTTAGCATGGAAGAATAAAAGTTCCTCGCAAGAAAATTTGGCATCGTCCTATCATATATGGAAACCACGCTTATTCCTCGAAATTAAGAAAAGAAAACATTTATACATCCTTGAATTCGTGTCAAATTGTCAACCATGGAGGAAAAAAATCATCATCTTGGACCTCTCCTCATTAAGAATGTGCGTTAAATGGTTCACCGAACTAATGTAATATTTTGATTTTATTTATAATTTAAAATAGATTATATTTTGAGAAAGAGAAAATATATATATATAATATTTAATTAGATCTACTCTCTTGATCAGACTCTATTTTCTCTCTCCCTATCAAACTCTACTTTCCCCCTCCCGATCGAACTCTATTTCCCTCCCTCCAGTCGAACTCCCCCTCTATATATATTTCCCACCGCTACTTTCTCCTCCCGTCCTCTCCCCCTCGTTCGCCCCCTCCCTTCGGCCGACGTACGCTGCATGGCTGCCGGCCACCCTGCCGCCCTTCCCCCTTGTCGCACGCTCTGGGCTGTCTCCCGCGTGACCACCGCCGCTGCTGGCCTCCCGCGCGATGTCGCCCTGCGTCACCCCGCCGCGCTCACCCCGCGCTCGCCGCGACTGCCGTCACCCAGCCTTTGCGCACCAACGTCCAGTCGCCAGCCGCCGCCCTCAGCCTTGCCCACCCGCCTGCACATCACCGGCCGCCGCCCTGCACAGCGCAACGGCCGCCGTCCGCCGCCAGCCCCGCCACCCGCCTTGCCGCGGCCGCCACCCGCCTCACCGCCGGCTCCTCTATGCGCCGCGGTGGCCTACCGCTTGCGCCGGCCGTCTCTCTTCCCCCCCCCCGGTTGACCGCCTGGTCACACGCCTTTAGTTTTCCCCCCTCCGCCGTAGACGGCTGCCAGGTTCTTTTCTCTCTCCTATCTATTGCCATTCTCTCCTATTCAATAGCAGGCGCAATCTCTATATCCCTATCTTATTTTATTTTCTATTTGACAGATTACTCTCGGTTTGTCAACTTGATTTCTTTGTCATCCGTGCCCATCATCCAGCAAACTTTTTCTTGGATTTGGTTTATTTGTCGCCATCAGCATCCTTAGAGTCAATTTACTTTGGATTTCAATTCATCATTCATCTCCGCTGGACCTCTCAACTACCTCTTACCATCTTAATTGTATTGATTAAGATGCTAAAATATAATTAGTTAACTTTGGTTAGAAAAATATATTTAGTTAGTTAGGTGGGTTTAGTTGTGTGCTTATCTCAATTAAAAGTTAATTTAGGTGTTTATATTTAAATGTTTATTTAAATATGAAAACTATCATGTTTAGATAGTTTGAGTGTATATATTTATGTGATTTAGATTGTAGCATATCATGATCTTATATATATATCTTGATTCATGCTATTATTAATTGTTGAGAGTTATTTAGTAAGAAACATATATTTGATTAAATATATGTAGGTTGCAATTGATTAATATTTCTAATTGTATGGCATATTAATTCATAGTAGATTGCATGATTTTAGAATAGTGCATTACCTTATTAGTTGTGTATTAGATTGGTTAATCATGACTTAACATGCATGTAGGTATAGTTGTAGTCTTTTTAATTATGTCATTGCATAAGGTTGCATATAGTTGTATTTTATGTCAGTTTGCTCTTAGTATGTTTAATTGAATTAATTGGTGTATGTCTGAGTATTATATGCTTTCAGCTTGTGAGATGTAGTTGATGCAGTGTGCTGCATTTTGTAATGTGATTTGCACTTCACCAGACTATGGTTAGTGGCCCGTGGGCAGCGGATAAAATAGAACAGTCTGGAGCATCCTTCGATCCCGGATACCGCGGTTCATCCTAAGTACACCCATGCCTAGGTGTACTATGGGATCTAACTTACTATATGTTACATTCTACTATATGGTAAATCTGGTGTTAGTCTTGGAACATAGCTACAGTGTCCAAGTGAAGCATGTGGTATACTCTGACAAAGTTGTTTAGTTTTCATTTAGTTTGCATCATGACATGTAGATCAGTGAATTATTGCATTTAATTCATGTTTCATGATAAGACTATATGGTAGGTGCATATAGAGTTGTGTTAGTGTTATTATGTCATGATTAGAGTAGTATGTATTTGATAAATCATGCTAATCTATACAATGGGTAGAAAAGCATCTTATTTAGTTAATTGAATCTTGATGATTAGCATTACTTATAGTTGTTATAATCTGATTTTTGTTTGGGGTTTATATCTTTATTATCAGTAGGACTTGTCTAATATAGTGGGCTAGTTGGGTGTAAGTTCTACTGGGTCTGTGCAACTCACCCCTTCCAATCTTTAATATTTTTCAGGATTACAGGTTTAGCGCAGAAGAGGCGTAGTGGTAGTGTTTTGGAATTGGAAGAGTTAGTTGATTATTTGTTCAATGTTGGTATTTAAATTGTAATTTCTTAGAGGCAGTTTGGATAGAATTATTAGAATTATTTATTGGATTTAGATATTAATCTTGCTTTGCTCCAAACCGATATATTTCAAGGGTTACAACGTCGGATTATCTTCCTCTGTGCATGCTAAAATCCGGGTCGTGACAGTTTGGTATCAGGGCATTAACCCGGCCAGAATGACTATTTTGTCATGCCTGGGTGTATGATATCGGTTTGGATTAGATGGAATTGATATTTGGATGGAAGTGATCTTGGGTATATGGAATAACTTAGATTGTCTTTTAGATTGAATGGCATAGAAGTTTAATGTTAAATTATTAGAGGTCAACATTAAATAATTTATGGTATCATTAGATGAGGATTCCACCTTCATATTTAGTGGACCTTGGAGTTTTGATTTATGGTTCTAGGATAAGATTATCAATTTGGATTTATTTTAATATTAGTTGATGCTTGGGTCATTAGAGATTTAGATTGAATAAATATTATACAATGACTAACTTTAAGATTAAGTCAATCTTGTGATTCAGTTTAATGAAGAATTACTTTACCAATTTCAAGACATGATTCTTGATTTAGTATATTGGATTGTCGAATGTTTGATATATGATGCTTGATCATTACTAGGTTAGTTAATACTTTAAAAAAGAATATTCAGATTTAATATAGTTAGTGATCTTGACTAAGGGTGAATTTAATGGTGAGAATCATAATGATATCCCATGATTAATAAAGAGAAGTTAGATTGGTGAATTTTGAAATTGATTTAATTGGATAACTTATGTGAAATAATTAGAATGAGATTATCAAATATGAAATTTCCAAGTAAGAGCTAAGATAGCTTTAACATGTTTAGAACAAGGGGTATTTTTCATGCTACCAAGAATGAAATATCGATCAAGTGTGAGTTTTGAAGATGAGATATTTAGATGGTTTAGTATATGTTTCAGAATTAGAGATGGTTTGAGTAGTTACGTAGGGTACTAGTAGCTAGTTGATCAAATAATTATACTCCCTTCAATCACAATCTTTGATCTTTATTATCCAATTTTGAATTCATTTACCTCTCTATATCTTGTCTTAACAATTTAGCCAAATCTTGACTTTGGATGATTTTAGTTATATGTTATTCTAATTATAGGGTGATCTTATGTGGAGTTGGTACCTTGGTACATTAGATGTGATCTTGTAGATTAGATAGAGATAGAATGATAATGAGAATATATCTTGTAAGAGTGGAAAATATTGTGATAGATTTGTAGAACATGAGAATTAAGAAATCATTGATATTAAGAATTATTTGCTAATATATGTGAATAAAAATAAATAATGTTTATATGATGGAAGTTAGAGATAAATTATTTGATTATAATTTGACAGAAGCAACTCTAGACGAAAAGAATATTGTGGTTTATATAATTGATTAGAGTTTGAATCATTATGATTTAGGTGGTGTTAATATTATGAGAAGTAATAAATTTATTAGATATATTTTAAAAGTTAGAGATTTGGTCATTTTTATGGATTATATAATAGAGTTGGTATGAGGTGATTATTTTTGAAAACATATATGTATATGAATGATATAGAGGTTAAGAATAATTACACCGATTGGATAAGTGGATTACAAAAAATTTGGAGATATACTTCATCTTAAGGCATCATTATTTTTGCGAAGTTTTTCTATGAGGTTGAATGGTAACATAGCATTAATATTAAACTATTTTGAATTGAATGAAATGTTGTAGCTTTGTATGAGAAATATGAGAAGATATTAGATTTAGAGAATGAATTACCAATATGAATTTTAGAATAGATTTATGAAAATATAGAGATTATCATAAGGTTGTAATCTTTTGATATTGATGATGAGATGTTTAGAAGATTATATATTAATCTTAGAGGTTAGTCAATTATCTAGACAGGCCTATCATTAGTTTATATCTTTGGCAATCCGATTTAGATCATGATCATATCATCCAGATTATCCTCCATTATCCACTGATTTAGAACTCTAGAATGATTCTATTTATCTCGATCTAAGTTTAACTTATCTGATTGAGTATCCATTCTCTCTTCAAATTCGATTTTACAAATTTAGCAAGGAATAGATTTTGCATATATAAATTTAGACTTGAACAGATGATGGTGGATCGAATTTTTTTTAATAAAAGAATTAGGTAGATCGAAACTTATTAGAAATGATCTTTAGATAAAGGAATGGTTAAGGAATTTTCTATTGAGGATTAGATGATCAATGCCTATAATTGTGTGATGATATATCAATTTTCGGAAAAGATATCGGGTGGATCAATTAAATTCTTGATATTAAACCATAAATGCATTATTAGTAGATAATTAGATTGTGTCATTGATACCACTACGTATGTATGTTATGATGTTAAATTTTCAGATTTAGTATGTTTGAAATTTTAGATAGATGATGATGATGAAGTTTATTAACTTTAGAAATGATTATTAAATCTGAGCTATGTAGGGAATTTTGGATTATTGAATATTTTTGTAAGGGATATTTGATTCATATCATATTGATCTACAACATTTTTAGATTTAATATATCGATAACCTGGATTAAGGATCATTAGAATTAAGGCTTCGAGATTATGTGATTAGATGATATAGATAATATATAGATATTTTAGATTGCTAGATATGCATTTAGAGAGTTTGGACAAGAGATATCAAGTTAAAAAGAAAGAGTGAAATTTTAGAAGGATTCAATTGATGACACATGAAAGATTTTTGAATATTATAAATTTTATGAATGTGAATTTTATTGTCGTATGATAATCACTACAAGAAATCAGACTTTTACCCACTAAAACACCCCCGTAGGTAAGGTTTAGTGGGTATAAATAACTTTTACTTACTCCCTATACCTATTAAAAATGATTTCGTAGGTAAATTTATCATTGCCTACAAAATACCTACGAAAAACGCTTCGTAGGGAAATAATATATCCCCAGATTCAATCTGAACCGTCCATTATATATAATCCAATGGCCCAAATTTAATCTCTTTTACCCTTATCTCCACCGTCCATTGACAACACATGGATAGACCAAATCGACCCTCCAGATTGAAACCCTCCCGTTCGACCCTCTCCCACCTCATCGCGCTCAGCCCCAAATTGACCATCTGCGAACCCTTCTGATCCTCCGACGACGCGGCACCTTCGGTTCCTCTTCCTCCGACGGCAACGCCTAGGGCTTGCACCCTTACGTCGTCCCCTTCGACTCCAAGGTTCGACTCCCGCAAGAAGCTCTCGAAGCTGTCTCCGTGAGAAGCCCCCAAAGGTGAGTCCCCGTCTCATCTCCTTTTCCTATGCGTGAGAAAGCTCCGTCTGTACAAACCCTCAGTCTGAACAAACCGCGAGAAAGCTTCTTCCTCTTTGCAAAGGACGTTTTACATATCCTGAGCTTGTTCTACGTAATCGTCTGTACAAACCCTCAGTCGTCAGCTTGTAGTTTGCTTAGTCGTTCCTGGACCATCCCCCCCTCAAGGTCGATTTTACATGTCCCGTAGTTTCTTTTTGACTTTGGAATGCCATCTTTTGTCTTACGAACGAGCCCTATGTTTATTTCTGATATGTCTCGATTTTCATTTGTAATATTCATAAGTCTTAATTTGTGTGTTGTTGGCAGGTTCTACTGCAGATTGTCTGTTGTTTGCCTTGTTTGGCGTATTGCTTTCTTGTTGAAGACATATTTTGGTAAGACTTTGCTTGAAGTACGTGACTTTAATATCTATGAACTATGTAACTAATATGTTTCCATTCTAATAGATCAGTACATAAGCCTGATCAGCAAGGATTTATAAGTGTCAACAAATATTTTCAAGCACAAAATGAGGTAATACATGTTTTTTTACAGCGATGGATGTTCATGAAAACTAGTGTCTGATTGTGTAATTAATGTTTGTGTGTTTCTTTATAGTGATATGGATTGGAGTTGGATGTATTTACCAAAAAATGTGGTTGGTTACTATGATGGTGTTGATAACCTTCTCAATTTTGCATTTGCAAACTTACCACCAACTCATTAGATTAGATGTCCATGTGTGAAATGTACATGTTTGAATAAATGTAAAAAAGAGATGGTTAGACAACACTTGTACATTGATGGTGTTATAAAAGACAAAAATTTCTGGAAATTTTATGGTGAAAGACTAGGTCATGTTAAGTTGGAAGAAAGCCAACATGATTCAAATATGCATGACATGTTAGCTGATGTTTTTCCTATGTGTAGTGATGAAACAACAAATGATAAAGATTCTGAAAGTTTTTTTGCATTGTTAAACGATATCAACCAACCGATTTATCCTGGATGCAAAAAGTTCAGCAAACTTTCATTTCTCATTCGGTTGATTAACATTAAATGCATGGATGGAATGAGCAATAAGCATTTCAATATTTTGTTGAAGTTATTGATTGATGTTCTCCCTGATGGGTCATCAGTACCGTCCAGCTTTTATGAGATTAAGAAGATACTTGATAAGTTAGGGTATGGATATAACAAGATAGATGCGTGTCCGAACAATTGTATTTTATATTGGAAAGAAAATGAGAAGTATGAATGTTGTCCAAAATATGGAGAATCACGGTGGAAGTCTTGTAAGTCTAGTAAAGTTGTAAAAAAGAAAAGAGTGCCTCAAAAAATTTTGCATCATTTTCCACTCATTCCACGGTCAAAGAGACTGTTTGCATGCTCAAAGACTTCTGTCAACATGAGATGGCATGAAGAGGAGCGTGAAGAGGATGGTATGCTAAGACATCCTGTTGATTCTCCATGTTGGAAAACATTAAATAGCATTGATGATTTCGGGTTAGAAACTCGGAATGTACGCCTTGGATTAGCCAGTGATGGGTTTAACCCGTTTGGAAACATGAACGTCACTCACAGTACATGGCCAGTGTTAGTTGTACCTTATAACCTACCGCCTTGGGAGTGCATAAAGAGTACGAATATTTTGCTTTGCCTCTTTATTTCTGGTCCAAAAGGTCCCGGTAACAATTTTAATGTTTTCTTGCAACCACTCATAGAGGAACTTGAGATTCTCTGGCACGGTGTTGATACCTATGATGCCGCTAAAGGTGAGGTATTCCGTCTACGTGCAGCACTATTGTGAACTATTAACGATTTTCCAGCATATGCCTACATGTCAGGTTGGAGTACAAAAGGTCGATTAGCTTGTCCTAATTGCAATAAAGACACGTGTTCAACTTGGTTAGAGTGTAGTGGTAAATTTTGTTATACTGGTCATCGGAGATGGCTGGAAAACAACCATAAATTCCGAAAGATGAGTAAGCAACTTGATGGTCATGAAGAATGGGGTGAAAAGCCATTGATGTTGTCTGGAGATGAAATCCTATGTCAATTAGGATATTTTAATTCACGTGTTGCAAAAGGAGACACGAAGAAGATAAGTAAGAAGAAGAGACGAGTTAAGAAGGGGGACAAGACCAAGTATCTAGGTTGGAGGAAAGTCAGTATTTTCCATAGGCTACCTTATTGGAAATCTTTGTTGCTCTGACACAACTTAGATGTGATGCATATAAAGAAGAACGTATGTGAGAGTATACTAGGCACCCTTCTATCGATTGAAGGAAAGAATAAAGATGGCTTGAAAGCTCGTCAAGACTTACAGAAGTTGGGAATAAGAGAATGCCTTCATCCACAAGAAATTGGGTCAAGTAAAATATTGCTTCCACCAGCACAATTCACATGTAGTAAGAAAGAAAAGGAAAAACTTTTCAAGTTCTTTCAATCCGTGAAGGTTCCTGATGGATACTCCTCTAACATTGCAAGGCGATTTCTCAACAAAGGTAATAAGTTATGGGGGCTGAAGACACATGACTACCATGTGATTATGCAACAATTACTTCCAATTGCTGTTAGAGCACTCCCAAATCTTCATGTATCTTCATCATTAAGTGACATTGGTCACTTCTTCTTAAACATATGTTCCAAAGTTGCTTCCACCGAAGACTTTTATCAACAAGGCCTACATGTCTCAAGGGTATTATGTCAACTAGAGATGATATTTCCTCCGTGTTTCTTTGATATAATGGTACACTTAATCATGCATTTAGAAGATGAGGCTAGGATTGCTGGGCCAGTTCATTATAGATGGATGTACCCATTTGAGAGGTATCACATTCACTTCTGTATGTAAATTTTCCCTTTAAGATAGACCGATATTCATTGATGATATTTTTTCAGGTATCTGGGTAGATTAAAGCCTTATGTGAGAAATAGGACTTATCCAGAAGGGTCAATTGCTGAAGGTTATATTGTTGCTGAGACAATTACATTTGCAGCTCGATATCTTGACGATGATGTGGAAACATGGTTAAATAAGACTCATCGACAAGTAGAAGACAGTCCAAAAAATGTGGACCTTGGATGGGAAGTTTTCATGGAGACTTGTCGGCCGTGTGGGATAAGTACAATTGGCAAACTACAAAATCATAAGCTGGAAGAAATACATAAATTTATCATATTCAATTGTACAGCACTCAACAAATTTATCAGGTAAGCTTTCGTCACACTACAAGAAATCGGACTTTTACCCACTAAAACACTCCCCGTAGGTAAGGTTTAGTGGGTATAAATAACTTTTACTTACTCCCTATACCTACTAAAATTGATGTTGTAGGTAAATTTATCATTGCCTACAAAATACCTACGGAAAACGCTTCGTAGGGAATTAATATATCCACAGATTCCATCCGAACCGTCCATTATATTTAATCTAATGGCCCAGATTTAATCAATTTTGCCCTTATCTGCACCGTCCATTGACAACACATGGATGGACCCGATCGACCCTCCCGATTGAAGGAGACCCTCCCGTTGGACCCTCTCCCTCCTCATCGCGCTCA
Organism: Cryptocoryne crispatula var. balansae; assembly: GCA_036172225.1. Classification (NCBI taxonomy): domain Eukaryota; kingdom Viridiplantae; phylum Streptophyta; class Magnoliopsida; order Alismatales; family Araceae; genus Cryptocoryne; species Cryptocoryne crispatula. The sequence continues at coordinate 33,498,176 of CM069932.1, forward strand.
ACCCCAAATCGAGCTCGCGAACCCTTCTGCTCCTCCGACGATGCGGCACCTTCGGTTCCTCCTCCTCCGACGGCAACGCCTAGGGCTTCTGCCCTTACGTCATCCCCTTCTGCTCCTCCGACGACGCGGCACCTTCCGTTCCTCCTCATCGCGCTCACACTCTCCCTCCTCATCGCGCTCAGCCCAAAATCGAGCTCGCGAACCCTTCTGCTCCTCCGACGACGCGGCACCTTCGGTTCCTCCTCCTCCGACGGCAACGCCTAGGGCTTCCGCCCTTACGTCGTCCCCTTCTGCTCCAAGCTTCGACTCCCGTAAGAAGCTCTCGAAGCTGTCTCCGTGAGAAGCCCCCGTAGGTGAGTCCCCGTCTCGTCTCCTTTTCCTATGCGCGAGAAAGCTCCGTCTGTACAAACCCTCAATCTGTACAAACCGCGTGAAAGCTTCTTCCTCTTTGCAATGCACGTTTTACAGATCCTAAGCTTGTTCTACATAATTGTCTGTACAAACCCTCAGTCCTCAGCATGTAGATTGCTTAGTCGTTCATAGAACATCCCCCCTCGAGGTCGATTTTGCATGTCCCGTAGTTTCTTTTTGACTATGCAATGCCATCTTTGCACTTACGAACGAGCCCTAAGTTTATTTCTGACATACATGTCTCGATTTTCATTTCTAATATTCATAAGTCTTAATTTGTGTGATGTTGGCGGGGATCTACCGCATTGTCACGTTGTTTGCCTTGTTTGGTGTATTGCTTTCTTGTTGAAGACATATTCGGTAAAACTTTGCTTGATGTACGTGACTTTATTATCTTGCCGTATGAACTATGTAACTAATATGTTTCCATTCTAATAGATTAGTACGTAAGCGTGATCGACAAGGATTTATTAGTGTCAACTAATATTTTCAAGCACAAAATGAGGTAATACATGTTTTTTTACGGCGATGGATGTTCATGAGAACTAGTGTCGATTGTGTAATTAATGTTTGTGTGTTTCTTTATAGTGATATGGATTGGAGTTGGATGGATTTACCAAAAAATGTGGTTGGTTACTATGATGGTGTTGATAACTTTTTCAATTTTGCATTTGCAAACTTACCACCAACTCATCAGATTAGATGTCCATGTGTGAAATGTACATGTTTGCATAAATGTAAAAAAGAGATCGTTAGACAACACTTGTACATTGATGGTGTTATAAAAGACAAACATTTCTGGAAATTTTATGGTGAAAGACTAGGTCATGTTAAGTTGGAAGAAAGCCAACATGATTCAAATATGCATGACATGTTAGCTGATGTTTTCCCTATGTGTAGTGATGAAAGAAGAAATGATAAAGATTCTGAAAGTTTTTTTGCATTGTTAAACGATCTCAACCAACCGATTTATTAGTTTCAATGGATGGTGGAGATCCTGGTTTGTTAGTTTCAATGGGCACTAGTTGTTTATTGAGAGATATTTGTGTAAATCACAATAAGAACAAATCATTTTTCTTTGCATCCTGTAAGCTTGATGCGCATACAGCTTTCTGCTCCCGTCTGATTGTTTTTGTGCTGTCCTGAATGATGCTATGTTTCATTTTTTAAACTGCATTACAATATACAAAAAGACTACATGATTTCCTACTATCAGTTTTAGGGAAGGGCAAGGAAGGTCAGGTTGCTAGATCTTGAAGGGCAATATGTGGCAGATGGTTTTCTCATCGGTTGATGACCCGAAAGACCGTAATGGGGAGATTCTTGGGTAATGTCTACTATGAAATATCTCTGTCACATTTGTTAACAAGCCCGATACCCCTCTTGTTGTGAAGGATGATCATAGAAGAAGAATGAAAGATGCCATAGGAAGCCACGTAGTATGGTTGAGAGATTATGTAAGTAATTTACTTTACATCTTTAAATTAGTTATAATCATTGGATGTTATGTATTTTAATTAAATCTTATCTTCCAAATGCAGGTGGTTATAGAAGATAAATGAATGAAGATTCTATCTAGATGGGTTGAACTAACTTCTTTTCATCTTCTCGTTGGGTTGTCCAATTACTTGTGGGGGGATCTTTACTTGTTGTGGAAAATACATGATCTTTTCATTGTGGTTGTGGTTGGAAGCCTGGAACAATTGACAACTTTGTATATTTAACATCTTATTCACTACGTACTGTGTGTTAGTTGTAAAGTGTTTTATGTTACCTTGTCACACTTCATGTTTACGGACAAAGTGTAATTTAATGTTTAATGAATGTTTGCCTTGAATTGGTTGCACCAACAGATTTGAGAGTTACTTATGTAATGGTGTGGATGCCTTGAATTGGATGATTCCATGAATTGTGAATGTATTGTTGATTGTATGGCTGGGTAAATGGTTGTGACCAAACTGTAAATGAAAGAGACGGAATCTTCATTTGTGAATTTATTGTTGATTGTATGGCTGGGTAAATGGTTGTGCCCAAACTGTAAAATGAAAGAGACGTTGTAATGTAAACATTTACCTACGATTAAACATCCGTAGGTAAATGTATCTCGTGATATGTACGCAATACTTTTTTCAGGTATGTAACATTTACCTACGGGAGCCCCGTAGGTATAAATCAGGCATGGGGAGACAATTTTATTCGTATGCTTTGTATGTGCGTACGGGTCGGTTCGTTGGTAAAAGTCGGTACTATACCTACGGGACATATCCCGTAGGTAATACATTTCCCTACTTGTACTAGGCCTACGAACCCCTCTACGGGATAGTCCGTAGGTAAATCTATTTGCCTACGGGAAAATGACATATACCTACGATTTTTATCGTAGGTAAAAATCGATTTTCTTGTAGTGTCAATTGAAACTTTTCATTCACTATATGAAATATGAATATTGCAGGGATCACATTGCTGAACTTCAAGAAATGTCACCTGGAGTGCACATGGATGAAGTGGAACGCATTCATACATCCACATTTACCAAATGGCTGAAACATAAGGCAATTATCCTTGATTCTGATAATTATATTTTTAAACGATTCTATGATCATATGATGTCATGAATTTTTTTGTTTGTTAATTCTTATCAGGTGCATAAGTTGAAAGAGTTTACTAAGGGAGATATATCTCCTTATCTAATTTCGATTAAAGATTTCCCTAGTGACGTGGTCAAGAAGTATGATGCATGCATTGTTAATGGTAGTAGGTTTCACACTAGAAGCCTTGAACAAAGACGAGTTACCCAAAACTCAGGTGTTATGTTGAAAGCAACTACCCCTTCATTTACTAAAAATGTTGAAGAGAATGTTACTTACTATGGTGTCCTTGATGAGATTTTAGAAGTCAACTACGATGGACACATGAGGGTAATATTATTTAAGTGTGATTGGGTAGATGTGCAACGAGGGGTGAAACATGATGGACCTCTTACAATAGTGAATCCATCAAGTAAATTAAGAACAACTAAACCTTACATCTTAGCATCAGAAGTAGAGCAAGTTTGGTTTGTTGAGGATCCTAGGAACATTGGTTGGTTTGTGGTTCGCAAGACAACCCCACGTGATTTTTACAACTTATCGGAATCTACTTGTGAAGAACATGCTGAATTTCAAGATATACAGCCAATGTGTCATTACCAAACATCTAGCATCCAGCATGATGATGAAAATGAGGAGATAATGGTCCATAGATTTGATATAGATGGTATTGAAGTGTAATGTAAGTCATTCTTTACTATGTATGTTTCATATTGTTTATTTCCAACAAAAATGGATGCAGGGATATATGTATGTACTCAACAAATTTCTGCATTTTGTTGCCATCATCATTTTATCATTGTTAGTGTCCAAAAAAAATCATGTTTAGATTATTTCTGGTGGCAAAAGTCATGCCAGTAAGAAGATAAATATATTTTTATTCTTGTTTAGATTTAGAGCTAATATTATTATTAGAATAAGCCCAACAGAAGGGGGGGGGGCTTTGCATGGGCCAAGTGCCGATGATGACAAGATAAGCCCAACAGAAGGCCTCCTCTTCCAAAACATCTTGAATTCCTTCTAGTCTTGATATGTTTCGGAATGTAGAATTTTTGCTTTTTTCAGGTTGATTGTCCCTTTGAGTTTAAGAACTTTGCACTTTCATATTTGTTTTTTATTTCATATTGATTGAATATTATCACATTCTATATATAAATAGTCAACTTATTAATTTTTTTGTATTCTTGCATTGAGCATAAGTATAATAAAGGAAAAGTATGCAGAATGTTGCCCTCTCATAGCCCAAAAGAGGTATAACCACCCAAAGAAAACCAAGCAAAAGAGTGAGTTGAAAGCAAAAGAGCAAGTGGTTCATATAGCAACATAAGCACAATCTGTAACACCCTAGAAAATGTAATGGATTTTTTTGCCAAAACACAACATCAGGATAAAACCTTTAATAAAATAAATTTGAGAACAAAAACACGTAACCTAAATAAAACCATCCACTTACACAACTTCATAAAGTTAAACCACTTACAAAGTTACATGTTCCAAGATAACAACTTCAACCACCAAAATAAGATAATATAGCTCCAATCTAAACATGACCAAGAGTCTAAGTGCCACATCAAAATAAAACCACAATCAATAAGGAAAGATGACTCCATAGATGACTATTTTAGCATTAGATTGCTATTTATTTTGGGCTTGAAAGTGGGGAATTTCAGATCCAAACAGGATTGTTTGAGGCTTCAAACAAAGCCTGAATATGGGATATCTCAGACCAATCTTGAGGGGCTGCATAGGGGGTTTTGTAGACCCGGACAAGAGGATATCCAAGGCAGACTGTGGGCATCTTCTCAGCCCCTAAGGGGTTTTGTAGGCCCGGACAACAGGGTTTTCTCTCTCTTTCTTTACTTTTTTTTCTTCTCTCTTTGTTGGCGCAGTAGCAAGGAGAGATCCACAAACCAAACCCCTAATCAATTCTATTAAATACTGGGACATGATTTTGAAATCAGATGCCCTACACCTCTGATTGTTTATGTACTGTCCTGAATGATGCTATGTTTCATTTTTTTAACTGCATTACAATATACAAAAAGACTACATGATTTCCTACTATCAGTTGCAGGGAAGGGCAAGGAAGGTCAAGTTGCTAGATCTTGAAGGACAATATGTGGCAGATGGTTTTCTCATCAGTGATGACCCAGTAAAGACTGTAATGGGGAGATTACTGGGTAATGTCTATTATGAAATATCTATCACATTTGTTAACAAGCCCGATACCCCTCTTGTTGTGAAGGATGATCATAGAAGAAGAATGAAAGATGCCATAGGAAGCCACATAGTATGGTTGAGAGATTATGTAAGTAATTTACTTTACATCTTTAAATTAGTTATAATCATTGGATGTTATGTATTTTAATTAAATTTTATCTTCCAATTGCAGGTGGTTATAGAAGATAAATGAATGAAGATTCTATCTAGATGGGTTGTCCAACTTCTTTTCATCTTCTCGTTGGGTTGTCCAATTACTTGTGGGGGGATCTTTGCTTGTTGTGGGAAATAGATGATCTTTTCATTGTGGTTGTGGCTGGAAGCCTGGAACAATTGAAAACTTTGTATATTTAACATCATATTCACTACGTACTGTGTGTTAGTTGTAAAATGTTTTATGTTAACATGTCATACTTTATGTTTCTGGACAAAGTAAATTTAATGTTTAAGGAATGTCTTTGGGATGCTATTTTTTAATGTATTTGTAGATGTGTGATTTGTTGTGACTGTGTCTAGCAGGTTGTTGTGAGTCCAACAAGTGTACGAATTGAATGTATGCTTTGAATTGGTTGCATAGCCAGATTTGAATTGTATGCCTTGAATGTAATGGTGTGGATGCCTTGAATTGGTTGATTCAAAGAATTGTGAATGTATTGTTGAAAGTATGGCTGGATAAATGGTTGTGCCCAAACTGTAAATGAAAGAGACGTTGTAATGTAAACATTTACCTATGATTAAACATCCGTAGGTAAATGTATCTCGTGATATATACACAATGCTTTTTTCAGGTATGTAACATTTACCTACGGGAGCCCCGTAGGTATAAATCAGGCATGGGGAGAAAATTTTATTCGTATGCTTTATATGTGCCTACGGGTCGGTTCGTTGGTAAAAGTCGGTACTATACCTACGAGACATATCCCGTAGGTAATACATTTCCCTACTTGTACTAGGCCTACGGACCCCCCTACGGGATAGTCTGTAGGTAAATCTATTTTTTTACGGGAAAATGACCTATTTCTTACGATTTTTAGCGTAGGTAAAAAATGATTTTCTTGTAGTGAATTGAGTTATGAATTTGAATAGCAGAGGAATAAGTTTATAGAAAGAGTGATATTAGAGAATGATGAACACTAATAAGAATGGTTAGAATTTTCAAAGATGAAAATTTTATTAGGAGGGTAGATTGTAATATTTTGATTTTATTTATAATTTAAAATAGATTATATTTTGAGAAAAAAATATAATATTTAATTAGATATACTCTCTCGATCAGACTCTATTTTTCCTCTCCCGATCAAACTCTACTTTCCCCCTCCCGATCGAACTCTATTTTTCTCCCTCCTGTCGAACTCCCCCTCTATATATATTTCCCACCGCTACTTTCTCCTCCCGTACTCTCCTCCTCGTTCGCCCCCTCCCTTCGGCCGACGTACGCTGCATGTCTGCCGGCCACCCTGCCGTCCTTTCCCTCCCTTGTCGCGCGCTCTGGGCTGTCTCCCGCGTGACCACCGCCGCTGCTGGCCTCCCGCGAGATGTCGCCCTGCATCACCCCGCCGCGCTCACCCCGCGCTCGCCGCGACCGCCGTTGCCCAGCCTTTGCGCACCAGCGCCCAGTTGCCAGCCGCCGCCCTCAGCCTCTCCCACCCACCTGCACATCACCGGCCGCCGCCCTATACAGCGCAGCGGCCGCCGTCCGCCGCCAGCCTCGCCTTGCCGCGGCCGCCACCTGCCTCACCGCAGGCTCCTCTGTGTGCCGCGGTGGCCTGCCGCTTGTGTCGGCCGTCTCTCTTTCCCCCCTGGTTGACCACCTGGTCACGCGCGTTTAGTTTTCCCCCCTCCGCCGTAGACGGCTGCCAGGTTCTTTTCTCTCTCTTATCTATTGCCATTCTCTCCTATTCAACAGTAGGCGCAATCTCTCTATTCCTATCTTATTTTATTTTCTATTTGATAGATTACTCTCGGTTAATGTCATCTTGATTTCTTTGTCATCCGTACCCATCATCCAGCAAACTTTTTCTTGGATTTGGTTTATTTGTCGCCATCAGCATCCTTAGAGTCAATTTACTTGGATTTCAATTCATCAATCATCACCGCTGTTCAGGTAGGCCTTTCAACTACCTCTTACCATCTTAAATGTATTGATTAAGATGCTAAAATATAATTAGTTAACTTTGGTTAGAAAAATATATTTAGTTAGTTAGGTGGGTTTAGTTGTGTGCTTGATCTCAATTAAAAGTTAATTTAGGTGTTTATATTTAAATGTTTATTTAAATATGAAAACTATCATGTTTAGATAGTTTAAGTGTATATATTTATGTGATTTAGATTGTAGCATATCATGATCTTATATATATCTTGATTCATGCTATTATTAATTGTTGAGAGTTATTTAGTAAGAAACATATATTTTATTAAATATATGTAGGTTGCAATTGATTAATATTACTAATTGTATGGCATATTAATTCATAGTAGATTGCATGATTTTAGAATAGTGCATTACCTTATTAGTTGTGTATCAGATTGGTTAATCATGACTTAACATGCATGTAGGTATAGTTTGTAGTCTTTATAATTATGTCATTGCATAAGGTTGCATATAGTTGAATTTTATGTCAGTTTGCTCTTAGTATGTTTAATTGGATTAATTGGTGTATGTCTGAGTATTATATGCTTCCAGCTTGTGAGATGTAGTTGATGCAGTGTGCTGCATTTTGTAATGTGATTTGCACTTCACCAGACTATTGTTAGTGGCCCGTGGGTAGCGGATGAAATAGAACAGTCCGGAGCATCCTTCGATCCCGGATACCGCGGTTCATCCTAAGTACACCCCTGCCTAGGTGTACTATGGGATGTAGCTTACTATATGTTACATTTTACTATATAGCAAATCTGGTGTTAGTCTTGGAACATAGCTACAGTGTCCAAGTGAAGCATGTGGTATACTCTGACAAAGTTGTTTAGTTTTCATTTAGTTTGCATCATGACATGTAGATCAGTGAATTATTGCATTTAATTCATGTTTCATGATAAGACTATATGGTAGGTGCATATAGAGTTGTGTTAGTGTTATTATGTCATGATTAGAGTAGTATGCATTTGATAAATCATACTAATCTATACAATGGGTAGAAAAGCATCTTATTTAGTTAATTGAATCTTGATGATTAGTATTACTTATAGTTGTTATAATCTTATTTTTGTTTGGGGTTTATATCTTTATTATCAGTAGGACTTGTCTAATATAGTGGGCTAGTTGGGTGTAAGTCCTACTGGGTCTGTGTGACTCACCCCTTCCAATCTTTAATATTTTTCAGGATTACAGGTTTAGCGCAGCAGAAGCGTAGTGGTGGTGTTTTGGAATTGGAAGAGTTAGTTGATTATTTGTTCAATGTTGGTATTTAAATTGTAATTTCTTAGAGGCAGTTTGGATAGAATTATTGGAATTATTTATTGGATTTCGATATTAATCTTGCTTTGCTTCAAAGCGATATATTTCAAGGGTTACGGCGTCGGATTATCTTTCGCTGTGCATGCTAAAATCTGGGTCGTGACAACTAATCTTATTAATTGTTTCATTTTGTTTTAGTTAGAATTTCGGTTGGTTTGATTATGCTTGGAAATCTTCCAAATTGATTTACATCAAATCAGATCATTCAATTTTATTCAAATAAAATACAATACAAATATTATATTATTAATAAAAATAATATTTATAACTTTTATAATAAAATAATATTTAATTTAGTTATTTATAACTTAAAATTCAATAATATATGTAATCATTAAATAATTTAAATATGTTATCTATTTTTGATGTTAAACCGAACCAAACGAAATTAAATTGGATTGTATTAGTTTGGTTCAATTTGAGGACCTATTATGGTTTAGTTTAATTTGAAAAAAAAGAGTTCAAATTGGACCAAACCAAACTTTTCATCATTCTATCTTTTCTTATTTTTCCTTTGCCTTAGGAATGTTTTCAATTGATCTCACTAGTACATAGAGACTTAAACAAGTTGAGTCAAGTTGAATAGTACCCATATTACATATATTTAATTGAAAATATAAAACTATTAACATTCTCAATTTTAAAATTCAAATAAGTATTGGAGAATTCTTTAACATATTGATTTCCGTTAGATATCTCCAGCAATCACATGTTTATGATGGCTTTTATCATAGCTTTCCAATCAATGTTTTCATAGCTATCCCGAATCATGCATTATGCCTTTTCGATCATACCAGGCCTTTTCCAAGTCTACTAGGTCACTTCATAATTTTCTTGTCACCAGTCTAAGCTGTACGTGTTGCCGTCGGTTATTTTGGGCATTCAAAGATTTTTCTGGTTATTCTGGTTTTCTCATGTTCATTCCGTGTTTACTGCATCACTCTCAGCTTTTATGATTATTCCAAGGTTTTTAGGCCACACCTAACTTATCTAGTCATTATTCTGAGTTCTTTCAGGTTGTGCCTTGACTTTTTGATCAATATCGTGACTTTTTGGATAACTGCCTTAGCCCTCAATATCGTGGGAGGATAAACTAGTAGCTAAAATCCTATGTGTGAAGTCTCAAGATGTGTACAAGTTGGTTTACCAATTTGGAGAGTTGTAATTATGAGTCTTCTTTTAGACACAATAAATGGTAGTCAAAATAGATATCTGGTTTGCAAGATATGGCTTGCGAACCGGCACACATAGGAGAAATAACTGAATGTGCCCTCACCTTCAAGGCGCGGCCACCGCGCCCTCACCCCTGAGGGTGCAGCATGCGTGCCCCAAACCTAGGGGTGTGGCCTACTTGCCCTATGACCGGAGGGCAAGTTCAGTTCTAGAAACCTAGTTCCTTTCCCATTTTCCAACTTTCCAAATCCATTTTTGGTAGTTTCCTCCACTAAAAATAATTATTTTGATTGTGTACTTGAGTCGGGGGCATGTCCATTTTAGAAAATCAAATTTTGGCAAGTTTCAAAAAATTTCCAAGCATTTAACAGAAATACCGCCCTGGACACACCCTCATGGTGAGGGCATGGTCACTGCACCCTTAGGTGATGGTGCAGTCTACACGCCCTTGGGGTGACGGTGCAGCCAACCACACCCCCAACCCTATGGAGCATCCAGTACCTTTCCCCATTTTGCACTGGGTCTGTTTCTCCTATAAATTATGGGCTATTCTCAACAAACAAAGGTTAAGCACCCCATCCAGAGCTCATCCCAAACCTCTCACTTCCAAGCTCTTTCTCACATTCTTCTTCATCCTAGTGTTGCAAAATTATTCTCGAAGGAAAGAAAGTGGTCTAATCTATTCTCTTCAGCATTGACAGTCTTCATTGGCTTCCATAGATTTCTTGGGATGCCTACTATTGAAGTTATCAACAGAGAAAATCTTATGCTCTGTGTTCTCATTCATTTGCAATAAACATTATTCATTTCTGATGTGCCGTTTGTCTATGGTGATCGTTGCAACAAGGTCGCATAATTAGGTTTTGTTTTTAGTTTTTTTCTACTTCTATAATTTTTACAGGCTTGTATGGGCATATTCTGTTCTTTCTCCAAGTTCCTCAATTCTAACATCAGGACAAAGAGAAGACCTCATTCACTACACATTGCGGACCTATTGCTATTTCTCCATACCCTTTAGATTAAAAAAATTCAAATGCCACATATCAGAAGGCCATGATGGCCATTTTTACAAAGAGCTAGGGAATATAGGTTGAAGATGAAATTTAAGAAATGCACATTTGGTGTCTCATCAGAAAAATTGTTAGAGTTCATAGTAAAGAAAATGGGCATAGAAATTGAACTGAACAAAGCCAAAGCAATCATTGATATACCTTCTCCAAAGAACATGAAAGAACTTAGAGGACTGATTGGGAAGCTACAATTTATCTATCAGTGTATCTCACAACACTCCCAAAGATGTAAACATTTTTATGAGTTAACTAAGGTTGGGGCCAAATATCGACATTCGAATTTTCTAGTAAAATAGGTGATAGACCATAAAAGTACTCGATAGTATGGGTGATATGATAAAAGTATAGAATTGAGGTCCGGGTTTTATGAAACCTTGTTTTTGACCCCTCTCCATCGAATAGTGTGAATATTTGATGTTCATTTACATTGAGAAACTAATCGAATACCCTAGATTAACTACCATAACAATCTGTTTGATGAGAGTGTGCACATCCACAACGTATAAGGAATACAAGGGACTCTGACATTTTGGGCACGATGAGATGCAAACAACTTTGATTAAGTTTAGTTTGAGGTTGATTTATGAATTGGTTTGAAATGTTGGTTAAGTTTAGTTTGGGATGCTAACATCATATTTCAATTTGACTTGAATTTTGAATGTTTTTTGTTTTTGAGTTTGTTTTACTTTAATTGTTTGAAGTTCATTTTATTTTTGTCTAAACTTGAAATTTTAGATGTGTTGAAGACTTTAACTTGTTTAAGTTCAGTTGACATAAATTGAGTCAATTTTAGTTGATTTTCTTATATTAGCTGATGTTTTGATACCAATTCGGGTGTGTTCGGTATGTTTAAACATTTTCAAATTTGATTCAAATTGATTAAGCTTGAGCTTCATATTATTAATGATTTGATTTTACATTCTTAAAGATGGATTTTAGATGCTTTAATGTCTTCTTTATGTGTGTTATTTTCAATTTTTTGTGAATCATTTTGCTTTCATTTGTTTAAGAAATTGAATTCCATAGAGTTAAGTGCATTGAATAAAATTTTCCATATTGCATTAAATCAGAATTTTGTTGAATGTCAAGACTTTAATGACCTATTCTAAGTATTTTGTTAAGGTTGATATCTGATCAAGTTAACTTCAAATTTGATTAACTCTTGTTCAATTTGCATCACATCCGGTCTGTCAGGCTAGTGTCGATGCCCAATCATGTGTAATCAAGTCGACACTTGAAATATTCATTGAATTTCCATGTTTTTGTCGGAATACATCAGGTGTGGTAGCTGGTATGCCATGTTCAATGCAGTCCAAGCTAAATGTGTGCATGTATATGTCCTTCCCATTGTAAAATCCCACTTGACCAAGAAAATTTTGGCAGTATGCCACTTTATTTTTCTATCGATGTTACCCATAATACATGGCATAGTCTTTTGACTTTTCACATAGTGGGAAGGGTCCATCTGCAATGTTCCATGCCTATACCTGGGTCAGCATATTGGAAATGTGTTCAGGTTAGCTGCCTAATGGTGCATCCAGTTGTGGACTAACTTTTTATTTAACTTTGGCATTTTGCCTTCAAATTTAGTTAAGGTTTATTCTAGATGTCCAAGGCCCAATGATCCAGCTCCATGTGTCCTTAGCACAATGGGCTGGTCTTCATGTCTCGTTGGCCTGATTGGCCAAATTCAAACTTCTTGGCTTCATGGCCTAATTGGCCTATTTTGCACTTCTATTCTTCATGGCTCGGTTGGCCTATTTTGCCCCCATGTTTGGACCAGAATTGAGAGCCACCTTCTCTGACACTTGACCCATCATGTGAGCCAAGGTGCATTAGGCCAACACCCTTAATCTGGTCCTCACACAGACTTGTCTTGCAACACCTGTTTTGGGCATCAATGGCCAACATGGTCTATTTGGACTTCAAAGGTAAGCATGGCCTATTTTTGCAACCATGTTTAGACCTATTTTTGCAATTGCTTCTTTGCTATAGAAGTAGGAAAATGTAGCCTCAGAGGGGTTGAAATGGACCTATGGAGGTACTATTTAGAATGGTCAAAAAAAGGATTGCACAAGGGGTAGATTTAGGACAAGTTTGGAAGGATTGACTAGGTACTATACAAAGGACACATAGATGGGGATTTCAATGCTTCAAAGAGGCTATTTTTGAATTGCAATGGAGAAGGCCACATAAAGGGGGCTATCTTGGTTGAAGTTGAGAATCTGCCTGGGAGAGACTTGGCCCATCTTGTAGATTTAAGAATGCCTAGGACATCACCTTCTCCTCCAGCCATAATGAGGGATCAAGAGCCTTCCTAGGGAAGACTATCTTGTAGATCTAAGAATGACCAAATAGTAGGTATTCAGGCATCTAGCAAGGGGGGTTGAATAGGAGGGCACACATGAGCTATGATGGGACAAGCAAAGGAATGGATTTTCGTGAAGGCCAAGTTAGGGGCACCCATGAAGCTAAAAGATGGCTTAAAGGGGCTGTGTAGGTGGGTCAAAAGGGATGGACATCATGTTGTCCAAGGGTTGTGCATAGGGGACAGCATAGCGGTCAGTTTGGATGACTAGAAAGGGATCGACCAAAGGTTGTATATGCATGACATTTGGAATCGCTCAGAGGGCTGACTGGTGGCTAGCTTGGCCATGAAAAGGGATGAAGATGAAAGGAAGGAGTGAAGAAGAAATGAAAGGACTACATTGGGTTTGATTTCTCTCTACCTTTTTCTCTTCTTCTCATGTTGTCTTGGTACTCGGCTGTTGTAGGATGGTGGGCTATGTGTAGACACGCCAATTTGGCTTGATTCAGAAACCCAGACTCCTATTCCATGGGGAATACCCATTATTTGACTATTATCTGATCCAGATCGCCTTGTGGAAATGAAATAAGGACATTGGTGGAGACCCCCGTAAGTTGGGAATGGACAGATGATTTTCGAAGTTATGTCGTATCCTTCAAGCAAGAGCCACACGTTAATCATGAAAACATGAAGCCTACTCAGTGACTGACCTTGAATAATCCATAATTGAAGGTCTCGGATGTTCCGCGTGAGTTCTGCAACATTCAAAGTTTCCGACAAGTAATTTCAGTAAGCGTCGGTCTATAACGGCTTTTTCATTATGGCTTTTCGATCTGTGTTGACATGGCTATCCTGGACCACATGCTAGACATTTCCGGTCATCACCAGGCCTTTTTGAGTCATCCGGGTCAATCCTAGCCATAGATTGTCATCAACCGGGGCCACACGGCCATTTCGGTCGATTTTATGGTTTCCCAGTTATTCCTAATTTTTTCGAGGATCTCTCACATTTACCAGGTTAATCTTGGATTTTTTTGATGATTTTTAGTTTTTGATCATACCGGACTTATTTGGTTATCATTTTTAGTCATCCCGATTTGACCTAAGATTCCTCGACCGAAACCGTGCCTTTTTAGATTACCACCTCAGTTTTTGGCTTTCCGTGCGAGGGTAAACCGGTAATCAAAGCTCCATGCAAACGTCTCGGGAGTCATGCCGGATAGTTCATTGACTTGAGAAGATGTGGTTAAAGGTCCTCTTTCCAATGCAATAAATGGGAGCAGAATCGGACGTCCCGTTTGTAGGTTACGGCTTGCTGAATACGTACGTAGGAGAGAGAGTGTACCGCGCACTTGCCACCCTTGAAAAGAGAGGGTGCGGTCACCACGCCCATATAGTGAGGGCGCAGCCTGTGCACCTTCAGACCAAGGGCACGATCAACATGCCCCTAGACTAAAGGCATGGTTGGAAACCAAAAATTACCCCAAATTACACCTTCTAAACCAGTTTTTTGAAAGTTTCCCCCGTTAAAAACGGTTCATTTTGACCACGCCCTTGAGTTGCGGGTGCGTTCATCTTATCAAGTCTATTTTTAGTATTTTCAAAAGTTTCCCAAGTTTTTTAGAAATAAAATGCCAAACACACCCCTGAGGTGCGCGCCTTCAGTGTGAGGACACAGCCAGCACGCCCTCAACCTGAAGGCACGGTCGACCAGTTTTCTTAATTTACACCGGTTCTCCGTTCCTATAAATTGAGGGCTATTCCCAATGACCCGGGGTTACCACCCATGCTCTATCTCATCCTGAGGTCATCCAAGCTCCCTCCCAAGGCCATTCCGATGTTCAAATCTGAGTCGACATCAAGGGATCGATCCCAAAGTGAAGAAGAAGGCCCGATCCATGTGCTCTACATCACCGAACTTCATCGGCTACTACAGAAATCTATGACCATCTTCTGCAAGAGTGGTCAACATAAGAATTGTTCCTCTCCTCATCCTCTTTCATTTTCAACTAGAGGAATTCAATTTCAATTTGCCATTTGGCCATGATGATTGCTGCACCAAGGGCATACATCTAGGTTTGGTTTTTCCTATATGTTCACTTTCAGAATTTCTACAAACCTGTACAGACTGATTAAAGAAATGTCATCAACAGGAGATCTCTTTCCCTCCAAGTTCTCCATCCATTGAAAAAAACAAAACTTTCAGCCATTATGCACCAAAGTTGTACCAGAGGGGACTGCACCCATCCAAGGACTCAGACCGATTTCCTTTGCTCGTCCCGGCTCCGATCCGATCCGTTCTACTCCATAAGTCTTTCTTATCTTTTATTTATAGCATCCTTAAGTCATTTTCATTTATTTTTGCATCATCTTTACATAACTAAAAATACAAAAAAAGGGGTTAAGGCTCACCCCGAATCCGGTGAGTTTGGACATGATTGCTTCTTTCTCATCTCCTTTCTTACAATTTCTACACTTCTTCCAAGTCTAATCAAACCCTACATTTGTTTTATTGTTCTAAGTTGCATAGATTGATCAAGCTAGCACCGGTTGGACTCTCCCTCATCAACTGGCTGACGTGGGAGAAGGTTGAACTCACACATCATTTCCCATGCTAAGGTACACATGGTCAACTCAATCTTGTTTTTATTCTTTAAAGCAAAGCCCATGGCTCTTGGCGACCACTTCTTCTCTTATTCATGTTCTAAGTCATTCTATTCCTCACTCTCCTACCACACGATCCGAATTGTCTCTAGCGCTCGAGTGATGCCGTGAGATGAAAGTTGGGGATCAATGTGAGTGTGGGACCGAGGTGAGGATTTTACTGCTTTATGAGTATTTTCGGATTCACTCTTTTTCCCCATATTCTATCATCACCTTTTCTTGAGGTGCTGATCTGGAACCCATTTCTGGAGTCGACAGCTTTTTGCGACCATGGTGGGACAACCAATGTCTTTAACTGTGCTAGCTTGATTGATTCGTGCAACTAGTTGTTTTCCAACTTGGTTTCTGTTTGAACCGGCTTGTCTTTCACCTTTCTCATGGTCATTTACCTTTAAAACTTGCTATTTATTCTTTCTTTAAGATTGTCCCCAATGTGGAGTTGACTTGCTTTCTTTTAATTTCAACTCGGTTCCCGCGAGAACCACCCACCTTTCCAAAACTCGGCTCCCATGTGAGACACCCTATTTTCAAATCGGTCCCACGTGGACCATCCCTTTTACCTTTACTTCATATTTGTCCCCACCTTGGATACTCCATCACAAGCTGGTTCCCGTGCGAACCACCTTTTAGTTGTTAGTTTGTAGTTACTTGTTTTATTACTTGTCTTGTTTGCATACTCTTCCTTGCTTTATTTAATAGCTTTCTTCCATTTCATGCTTGTGCACATTGATTTCTTCTTCTCCTCTTACCCTCCATTTTTACTTTTACATTAGTTTTTTGCATCGGGTACCAGACTTGTTCAGATCTGTAGGGCATTCGATGCGAGGGCTCTCTCTCCCAACACACCTTCACCCTCCAAACACCTTCTTGGTGGATTCTAACCTCTCTTCTGGGATATTCCTTCCTACTTGATTTGTTTGTTTCCATCAATACCTCTGTAAGTCCCTATCCATAGAGTATTCCTCTCCGCACGATTGGGCTGGTGGTACCACTCTCCTAAAACCCGAAGAACCCAAGTTCTTACTTGTGGTGATTGTGTGATAATCTTAGGTTTTGAAGATTGAAGCAATAGGAACCATACCTATTTGAGTGAACAATTGCTAACAATCTATCTAATCTAAGGTTTGAACCCAAAAATTGTCGAGTAGTCATTTTAAGAACTTGTTTGCATAACTTGCTTGCTCACCACAATTGAAACAACCCCAAAAAATTCTTCTTTCAAAACATGTAAAAAAAACAAAAATCTCTTTTATTCTATGTTCAACTTGTTTGTCAAACAACAAAATTTAAAAACACAAAAAAATTGAAACAAAACAAAGCACAATAAAAAAAAATCTCTTTGCATTTACACCTTTCACTCTCTTGTTAGAAAGTTTGATAGGATGCCATGGCTCTAAGGTCCATAAGACACGTCGAGATGTCGAACTACTACAAGACGGGTCACTACGTGCTACAACAACCCATGGTCCAACTAGAGGGCCATGTTAATGCCGTCAGGGAACCCAAAATTCAAGATACCACCCATCAGCCTACACCACTTAGCATGGAGCAACTCCTCTAGGGCCTATCTCTCTACTTTGATCCTAAATATTTCTCAATCGTGTAGTCCCTAACAAAGGGCAAGACGCCTGTCAATCAAGGTCCAGCCAAAGTGAACCGAGCTGCCTCACCTCCCTAATCGATAGTTCGACCTCTTACCATAACTCCACCTGGGTAGTCCTACCATGTTACTTCACCTACTCACCCCATTGTGGCTCATTCTTCAACTCGCACACCAACCCACCTACCTCCCATCAGAGTACCACATTAATACCCCCAAGTGAATTCCTCTCCACCCATTGCTAGGGATCAGGAAACCCTTGAATCTCTTATCCATAGTATCTACATTCCTCTATCACAAACACTAGCCTACCTTCACTACAATGGCTCAGGTGACCCCTTTTGCCATGTCAATCATTTTTTGAGCAAATCATCTCGATGGAAAGATGATCGAAGAGCTCTTGCTATTCTTTTTAGGTGATCATTGGATGGTGCAGCCCTAGAATAGTTTTTTTCACTAAGAGAAATAGAAATATGGGATTTCGAAATTGTCAAGAAAAAAATCTTTCAATAATTGGGAAAGTAAGAGAAGATGTGAAATTAATGCAATATTCTGATGAATTGAGGCCCATGGCCAAGAGGAGAAATGATGCTATGCACCAACCTAGGAGCCCTCACCAACCCCATCCAGATCATCATCTTCGGCTGACTCCTCGATGTCAGTTGGTTATGCCCCAACCTCAGCCAGTCCTACAACCCGTGTCAATGGCACAACCAACTATGCATAATCATGCTCTGCATGTCAATTGTGCCAACACCCCATTAACAAAATTGGATCCCCAGCCTTCGACTCCACCAACATTTCCAAAGGCCTCTCAGCCAATCATCCAACCCTTGGCTTCTTAGTCTACTTCACCAACAACTCCTCAACCAACCACACAAGCCTTGGCCCCTCAACCAATTTTGCCATTAGCTCCTTAGCCTAAGCCGACTTCTGTGCAAACTCCAATTGAACAAACCTTGGCTATTCAATCAATCCCTCAAAATAGGTTTCACCCTAAGTCGGTTAAGGCACATGTTTCTTCTATTGCTCTTGCTTTGGGAGAGGGACCAGCCACTCCTATCATTCATGCTCTTACCCCGGTAGAGGAACCAATCAATCTGATCATTCCTACTTCTACTATGGCGGATGATTTAGTCTCTTCAGCCCTTCATGCTCCTACTGCTATCAAGGAACCAATCACTCCAACCATTTATGCTCCTTCCATGGTAGAGGAATCAACGTCTCAACATATCATTGCTATCTCTCAAGATCAAAATCAGCTAGTACGGGAGGTTGAGCCAAACTCTTCTATCTTTCTAGAATCCCCTAGGCTAGGCATGGCCTCTTCCCTAGAACAACCTCAAGAGAAGCCTACTGTAGGGAGCTTAGATGAGGGGATCACAAATTCAGTTGATTGTCAAGGACTAGGCACGGATTCGCCAAGTATAGATCAAATGTTGCTATCATTGGAATTGATCCCTGAAGTTAGGGAGATAGAATTGACCTCTGAACTGAAAAATAAGGGGATAAAATTGGTCAGTGAAATGGGGAATGAATCGACAAGCCTTCGGAAGGATGTACGCCTTAGCAAAGGGACACTAGGACCTCCTCCAGCTAGGCAGGCAAAATCCTCGAAATTAGTCTTAGGGCCATGACCCTTGCCCCATTCTCCTTGTAAAGAGCAATCTAGCCCATGGGACCATAATCAATTGATCTTAGGGCTGCGACCCATATCTCATTCTCCTCACAATTTATGGTCGGGCCCATGGGCCCAAAATTCATCTATCCTAGGGCCATCGCCCTATATTCATCTTCCTCACTATCATCGAATGGGCCCATGGGCTCCCAATTCTTCAATCTTGGGGCCACCACCCATACTTCATCTTATTTGATTGGGCCCTTATGCCCCTCTTCTTGAATTGGGCCCTTATGCCCCTTTCTTGGGCTCTTATGCCCCTTTTCCTCAACTGGGCCCATGAGCCCCTTTCCATTAGCTGGGCCCACGTGCTCACTTTATCCAACTAGGCCCACGTGACCATTTCATTTAATCGGGCCCATGTGCCCCCTTTTCTCAACAGGGCCCATGTGCCCCCTTTACCCAACAGGGCCCATGCACCCCTTTTTATCAACTAGACCCATGTGCCCCCTTTATTCAACTAGGCCCACGTGCCCCATTTCATCAACCAGCCCGCGTGCCCCTTTTCTCCAATCTGGCCTATGTGCCCCTTTCTTTATACCCGGCCTGTGTGCCCCTTTTCCCAAACTAGTCCTATGCGCTCCTTTCCTTCCATCGGGCCTAGGTGCCCACAATTTACCTCAATCGGGCCTGCGTGCCCACAATTCACCTCAACTAGGCTCATATGCCCACATTTCTTTGCAACTGGGCCCATGTGCCCAAGGTCCTTCTAAATCGGGCTCCCATGTCCACCTTTCATCAACCTCGGGCACACATGCCCATACTCCTTCAACTTCGGGCCCGCTGTAGACACGCCAAATTTGCCTAATTCAGAGCATAAAACTCATGTTTTATAGGGTAACATGTATGATTGACCTTATAATGATGCCGGGTCTTTTAAAGTTGATTTGGAGCTTTGCCGAACGAAATAAGATGTTTTCCGAAGTTTTCCGCAAAAAACCGTAATTTCCAAGCGAAAGCCACACATAAATCATGTAAACACAGAAGTTGGCTGAATGACCATTGCCTAATGATCATGCATTGAAGGTTATGGTCATATTCACACTCTGAACAAGTTTTGTTGCATACCGTGCCTTTCCGGTTTGCCGTCGGAGTCATTTTGACCAGTATCGGATCTTCTGTTCACTGCCCTAACTTCCGGACAAAATTTTGAAGTTTTGGAGGGTGTGATGTCTGATCCAATGCTATAGGGAGCTTCTTCGGCCTATTATCTTTCTAACGCAACAAATGGCATCGAATTCTGAGTTTGGGCGTGTTTGCAATGACTTTTGGAAGAAAGTCGCGCAAAAACAGTCTCATGCGCCCGGGTCCCTGGTCACATGCGCCCGGAACTCAGGGCACGTGCCCATGCGCCCTACCATTGAGGCACGTGACCTCGTGCCCTCACTTGAGGGCACATGCGCCCTACCCTTGAGGCACGAGGGAACCAGTTTTTCACCGGGACTCTACCGCTGAACGGATAGACTGGATAAGATCATTTTTTTTGGAAAATGTGCCATGCGCCCTCACTGGGAGGCACATGCGCCCCTCAGTGGTGAGCATGTGCCCTGCACCAGGGCGCAAGGAGCCCTATTTTTTAGTGTTAATGAGATCATCCGTTCTCCTATAAATTAACTCTGATTCTGGTCATTCAAGAGGCATGAGCACGACCCCCCGGTCATCTCAAGACGTCCAAGCTACCTCCTGCATCCATTTTGTGATTTTTAGAGAGAGAATTTCGAGTTTTTAGAAAGAGAAAAATTGGTTCAAGAGAGAGGAAGGCTGGTCTGCAGGTGATCTGTCAGGTCTCTCTTTTTCATCCTTTACAGCAGCATGTGGACGTCTGATGCCAGAGATTTCTTCATCAAAGTTCTTCCTCTACAAGTCTTCTTCAGTTTACAATCAACGTCACTTGATTCCAAGGTCAGGGATGGTCGTGACGAGTGCATAAGCAAAGTTGCGCCTGGCAGATCCGGGACTGCTGCTTGGCTTTTTCGACAACCCAGATTTGGCCATATCTTTCTCTATTCTACTCAGAATCTTGCTGTTATTTTTCCTATATCTTTGTCTCGTGATTCTCCATCCTCCTATCATTTTTTTTACATTTTCCCCTTAATTTTAGTCTTTTAATACGAAAATAAAAAAAGAAGGTGTTAGAGATAACCCGAATCCGGTCAGTTTCTAGTCAATTGTGTGTTTCATGTTATTTTATTTACATATACTCCACTTTGTTTAGTTCTAATTGTCTTTCATTTGTTTATTTGTCTATTTCTAAAGAAAATCAAGCACCCACGCGTTGAGGACTCTTCTTCATCGGCTGGCCGAGGAAGGAGAAGCTTTAACCTGCACTCTTCACGCTAAGGTACACACGGTCATTTTACTTTCATAAATCGGAACCCACGGTTCCTGGAAACCACATGTCTTAATTTTCTACTTCTCATACTCCTCCCAGATGACCTAAACCGTCTCTTTGGTGATCGAGCGACGCCAAGGAATGAAAGTTCGGGGATCAATGTGAGTGTGGGACCAAAGTGAGAGTTGCTTTCCGTGCTTTCTTTCTTTCTTTCTCATCCCCTCTTGAGGTGACGATTTGGATTCATGGACTTTCCTGAAAAGGAGAGGCACCGTCGAATTTTCAGAGTCGACAGCTTTGTGGTGACCACGGTGGGACAAGCATTGTCTTCAACCGTGGGTGCTTAGTGTTTTGTTTGCAACTAGTTCTAGTTCTAGACCGGTTCCCACGTGAGCCTTTCCTTCTTTCCACCTTTCTTAATTTCATGCCATCTTAAAATTTCTGATTTCACCTATCTATCATCAGATCTGAAGTGCCAAGTACCTCCTTTAATTTTTGTCATTTTTATTTAAACCGGTTCCCGCGTGAACCACCATTTTCCTTTTAAGCCGGTTCCTGCATGAACCAATCTCTTTCTTTACTTCAGTTCCTACGTGAACCAAACCGCTTTCCTTCAGATCTATCCACACTTGGATCAGATCCTTATTCACCTTTAATTGGCACCATGTGGCCCTCTTTTGACCATTCAAACTGGTTCCCACGTGAACCACCCTTTTTACCCAAAAACCGGTTCCCACGTGAACCACCTTTACTTTTTACCCCGGTTTCCACGTGAACCAGCTTATTCTTACATCGGTCCCCACGTGGACCACCCTTTTGCTTGGCTATCAGATCTGAACCCTCTTCTTTCCATCACTTTTCACTATCTCCATTTGGCTCACATAAGAAACAAGTCTTGATTCTAGTTTTTAGTTGATTATCTAGTTTCTAATTGCTTATCTTGTGTCATTGCTTGTTTATTTAAGTTCATGTTTTGCTTATTACTTGATTTATCACTTGATTGCATTCTCTGATCCTTCTCTCTACCTCCTTATTTTACACTTTTTTTGAGGCGGGAGCTCACTCTCCCATTTACCCCTCCCATCCAAAGCACCCTCTTGGTGAATTCTGACCTCTCTTCTGGGATATTCCTTCCTAGTTGACTTGGTTGGCTTTCATCAAGGCCTCCATAATTCCTCATACGTGGAGTATTTATCTTCACGATCGGGTTGGTTGTACCACTCCCCAAAACCCGAAGCATCCTATGTTACCTGAACGTGGTGAGATTGTGTGAAACCTAGGTCATTGGAGATTGGAGTTAGGATCCTAACCCATTTGTTGAGAGAACAATTCTTAACAAAATCCATAAACTTAAGGTTTAATAAAAAAATCATTACGTTATTTTGCTTTCAAGTCTTTGCATCACTTGTTTGTCAAACAAAAATTCAAACCTCTAACAATTTTTTTGCAAGATACTAAAAACCATAAAAGTTCTTTGTTTATTCTGCCAACTTGTTCAATGCAATTAAGGTCTGGAAAGCACGTTGGAATGGCAGAACAGGCTGAACATTGAGAGCACGAGATGGTCACCAACCAATTCCGTTAGATGGTCATGTTAATCCATTGTTTGAGTCAGAAGCGCAAGAGGTCCCTCAACCATCTGCCCCTCGTGATGTTGAACAACTATTTAAGGAGTTGTCTCTCTATACTAACCCAGAAACCTACGCCCGCATACAATTCATGGTGAAGGGCAAAATTGCTTCAGATCAGGCTAAAGCCAATCAAATTGCCTCATCTCCTTGTCCTATGGTTTGACCACCACTCATTCAGTCACCTTTTGTTCAACCACCTATTGTTCAACCACCTGTGATTCAACCATCATTAGCACAACCATCTATAGTTCAACCATCTGTAGTTCAACCATCTATAGTTCAACCATCTGTGGTTCAACCATCATTTGTTCCATCATCTTATTTTAACCATGTTGCTCCCTTGGCCCATCAAGTCATGGGACAATCTTCAGTGATTTGCCAAGTCATGCTCCTCAATTCCAAAATCATGTCTCTAATCACATACCCCCACCAGTAAACCAAGAACCTGCTCTCACCCAGGCAATCATGGATCAGTTCACACAGATGAATGAACGCTATGAAGAGCTGAGATGTCGCCTGGACTCCAAGTCAGTTCCTGAGATTTTTATTCCTTCTTTGCCAGTTCTCCACTTGCCACCTTCTGAGCTACCAGTTTATCACTACTACAATGGTACCGGCAATCCTTTTCTCCACCTAAAATATTTTCTCTATGAGTCCTCATTCTGGAAAAATGATCGTAGGTTTCTTGCTTTCTTATTCCGTCGATCACTAGAAGGGTGATCTATCGTATGGCCCTTGCTCATCCGACCACCACAATCACCTCCAAACCTAAACCCCCAGCCTATGAGCTCTGTCACTCCAAAACCCTGACCTATCGTACAACCAATCTCACAACCTACACCTTCATTAAATCCATCAACCACTCATGCACCCCGGCCTCTTCTTATCAGACCACCAGTATCACCATCACTACCACCTCCAAATCCTATTCCTCTACCTTCTAAACCAATCATCCCAGAACCACCAATCCCATTACCTACTATACCTGCACCTACACCACCTGTTCCACCACAGTCCACCCTAGTTAACCCATCACCTCTACCCAACTGCCAAATAGCCTCGATGCTTCGGAGTGGGAGGATGTTCTAACGGCTCTTTCCCCAAGCCGGTACTCAACCGCAGGATCCGGTGGAGGAGGAACAAGTGGAAGAGCCATTGCCAGGCATGCCGTATGATTTGTTGAAACATTTAGATAAGACACCGGCCTGTATTTCCATACTTGAGTTGATCAAAAGATCAAAGATGCACCATGAGATTCTATAGCAATATTTGCAAAGGGTCATGGTAAGTGAAGATCTCCCACCTGAGAAGATCACCACAGTGTTAGCTTCTAGAAGTGAGCACCCAACACTCACTTTTTTTTAGGAGGAATTAGCAGATCCAGAGGTCAGGAGATATGCTTTGCATGTGGCCATTATCATCTGTAATATTGAAGTAAAATCATGTTTGGTTGACACTGGAGCTTCTATTAACGTTATGCCGCCAGAAACTTTGCAGTTGTGCTGTATTTCTGAACAAGAAATCAAGCCATCTTGTGCCATGGTGACGGCCTACGACAACTCCAAGAAGTCTGCACATGGGGTGGTCACCTTAGAGGTTAAACTTGGACCATGTACAGTCACAATGGATTTTCATGTTCTAGAATTGGATCCAACTTTTCGGGCTATACTTGGGAGGCCTTATCTGGAAGCCATAGGAGCTGTGGCTTCAACAAACCACCAGTGCATAAAGTTTCCCTTTAAAGGACAGGTGGTCAAGGTGACTAGCATGCCTGTAAGGGATGAGATGAACGATTCTTCCTCTCCCTTAGGACTGTCAATACAACCCCAGATCTCAGTGGGAGAATTGCCAGAAGTCAGATGCATGACCGCCTCTCTACCCGACACAGTGGGATGGTGGATGATGATGAAACTGGGCTATCAGCCTGGAAAAGGTTTAGGCAAGGATATTCAAGGGATCACTCAGCTGATTCAATATGTGAAAAGGCCACGCAGGTAGGGGTTGGGATATGAAGAGAATTCCATCATAAGGAGGATCTTCCAGCCAGGATATGCCATGGGACTCCACACCTTCTTTATCAAAGGGGAGACCATGATGATGGCTGAAGCTGACAAGAGTTCAATGATAGCTGTCAAGAGAAGAAAGACTTCAGATAAAGAAGAATACTTGGAAGACCTGTGCTTATCTTTGACTAGTCTGTTCTCAAGTGGGGAAGAGCACCAGAAACCACTCAAGGGCAAACCAATTTTGGATCATCATGTTGAGCAAGCTACCAACAAAGTCAGAACCATTCCACGAGGCCCAAATACAACAATCTCATGTTTAAACCTTGTGCCTTTGTTTCTAGATCTTTTGGATGGGCTTCAGAGCACACTTACACACTTTGGGCCCATGCGCCCTTTCCAGCCTTCCACTCTTACTGGGCCTGCTTGCCCATTTACTTCCCTTATCAACTTTAGAACTGAGGGTTCTTTCCAACACGGGCTCACATGCCCATCCATTTCTAAGATCGGGTCCACGTACCCATTTACTTTTTTCATCAGTTTTGGACCCATGTGTCCATTTTCTATTACCATCGGGCCCATGAGCCCCTTTTTCCCTTTTATTATTAAGTTTTTCTCTCTGATAATTCAGTCAGTTTCTAGCAAATCCCGAGTCATGCTAACTCATTCTATCTTTTTACTTGAAATTCCCACAAAAAAATGTCTTCTCTGAAAGTCACATTTCCATCGAGGAGATGTCTCTACTCATCCCAGAGGGTGCTCCCAATTAGGGATCCCCCTTTTCTAAATCATTGATCGATTTACTCGATCCTCCCTCCACTGTAAATACCACCTTTCTAGCTTTGTCTTTAGTAGGTCAGGTTAGGTTAGGAAATAGGAAAGTCAGAGGTAAACGAGTTTCAAATAGGTATCTACAACAATTGGCACAGAAATGCGTAGAGTGTGCAAGGCTGCCAAACTTTTTAGAGAATACCATCCAACTAGATGAAATCCGATAAGAGGATGAGCAAAACATAGATCATACTTTAAGAGTATATGAGGTAGTATCAAAGAAGGATCCTGAATTTGAGGATGAAATTGAGGACCTGGCCGATGCATATGCATATGGATTTAGAAGATTTGAGGAACCATCAGCCACAGGGAATGAACCAACCAAGGAGCTGAATTTAGGAACCTTAAAAGATCCTAAGACTATCCTTATCAGTGCAAACCTCACTCCCTCAGAAGAACAACGTTTGATCAAAGTTTCGGAAGAATATAAGGACACGTTCGCATGGACATATGAAGATATGTCGGGATTAGATAATTTATTGGTTGAACATAAATTGACCTTGAAACCTGGAACTACCCTAGTTAAACAAAAACTCAGGAGATTCCACCCTGATATTGCACTCAAAATGAAAGAAGCAGTCGACAAATTACACCAAGCAAAATTCATTAAAGTTGTCCTATATCCGCAATGGGTGGCTAACATAGTCCTTGTTATGAAGAAGGATGGACGGATTCGGATTTGCATAGATTTCAGGGACTTGAACTGAGCGTGTCCTAAGGATGATTTTCCTTTACCTCATATTGATGTTTTGGTTGATAACACAGCTGGATTTGAAATGCTTTCATTTGTGGATGGCTATTCTGGATACAATCAGATCCGGTTAGCTGAGGAGGGCCAAGAGAAGACCTCGTTCACTACACCTTGGGGAACATATTGCTATGTTGTCATGCCCTTTGGGTTAAAGAATGCTGGTGCTACATATCAAAGGGCTATGATGGCTATCTTTCACGACATGATGCACACCCTTGTAGAGGTGTATGTGGATGAATTGGTTATCAAGTCCAAGAGTCGGGAAGATCATTCTGAAGTACTAAGGGAAGTTTTGCAACGAGCTAGAGAGTACAAGCTAAAAATGAACCCTAAGAAGTGTACATTTGGAGTTTCATCAGGAAAGCTACTTGGGTTCATAGTAAGCAAATGGGGCATAGAGATCGACCCAAACAAGGCCAAGGCAATCATTGGTATGCCTCCCCCTAAGAATATGAAAGAGCTTTGAGGATTGATTGGGAGGCTACAATTTGTCCGCCGATTTATCTCACAACATTCACAAAGGTGTAAACCTTTCTATGAGTTAACCAAGGCGGGGACCGAGTTTAAATGAGATTCGAAGGGCCAGGAGGCATTTGATGGGTTGAAAACATACCTGGCAAGTTCCCCTGTACTTAGACCACCAATTACCGACAATCCCTTGGTCCTCTACATTTCAGTTCTTGAGAACTCTCTTGGGGAAGTCCTTGCACAAGTTGATGAAGAAGGGAAAGACGAGCTACTTACTATTTGTCCAGGATGTTTGATGCTTGTGAGCTGAAGTACACTGTGGTAGAAAAGACCTGTGCTGCTCTTGTTTGGGTGGTTCAGAAACTCAAACATTATTTTCTTGCTCACCGAGTCAAGCTCATTGCTCGTATCAATCCTATTAAGTTCTTGTTAGAGAAGACAGTTTTGACTGATTGGTTAGGGCATTGGCAGAGTTTCTTATCCCAATTTGATATCACTTATGTCCCACAGAAGGCAATCAAGTGCTATGCTATTGCTGAACACCTTACCCATCATCCTATACCCATCTTTGACCTAGTCCGGTCGGAGTTCGCGGATGACGAACTAATGTCAGTCCGATCTTCCAATCTTTGGACATTATATTTTGATGGGACTCTGAACTCTCATGGTAGAGGGATAGGTATTGTCCTTCTGTCACCTGAAGGTGTCACTATTCCATAGGCTTTTCAGCTTAACTTTCCATCAACCAACAACATAGCTGAGTATGAAGCCTTGCTGGCCGGGCTGGAGGCCGCTCATTTCCATGGTGCCACTGAACTGAGGGTGATAGGTGATAGTCAATTGATCCTACGCTAGGTCCTATCCAAGTACCGAACTTCCCATCCAAACCTCAAACCTTACCAGGAGCTCACCACCTACTAAATCAAGCTATTCTTCAAACTCACTTTTGTCCATGTCCCCCGTTCTCAGAATATCCTCGCCGATGCCTTAGCTTCACTAGCTTCATCTTTATCTGTCCTGCTAGGTAGGCAAGTGCGGACTATCCACATTTGTAAGAGGACAATTCTAGCAATTGAGGATGGATGCTTTTTGAAGGTTAAGGAGAGGTTCAACAGAAAGGAATACTTGGAACATAAAGAAGAAATCTCCTTAATTGAGTCGGAAGAATTAGAAGAAGGTGAGAGACCTTGGTATGATGAGATTGCGAGGTATTGCCAAGATCAGTCATACCCGCCTGGATCAACCACCAAAGAAAAGAAGGCAATCAGAAGAGTATCCCAGAGGTATACAATCCTGGGAGGAGTGCTCTATAAGAGGAGCCTAAGTGGAATCTTACTCAGGTGTCTTGATGAAGAAGAAGTCGAGTTGGTGCTGAAGGAAGCACATTCTGGAGTTTGTGGTGGTCATGTGAATGCCCAAGCTCTTGCTAAGAAAATCATCCGACAAGGGTATTATTGGCCAACTCTAGAAGAAGACTGCTCCATATTTGTCCGGCACTGTCATTCATGTCAACTCCATGCCGACAAGATTCACTCTCCTGCATCTTCCCTTCATCCAATTCATGCCCTATGGCCTTTCGCCATGTGAGCTTTTGATATCATTGGCCCCTTGAGTGACCCTAACTCTGAAATGCACTCGAAATCATTCATTCTAACGGCAATGAAGTACTTCACAAAGTGGGCTGAAGTGGAAGCATTCGTGGAGATAAAGTGTCAACAGTCTACTCCTTCATCAAGCGCAACATCATTGCAAGGTTCGGGATCCCCAGCGACATCATCACTGATAATGGGCAACAATTTCTCTCTCAAGATCTGTATGATCGTTGCAACAGGTATCGCATTTCATTGCATCATTCATCACCATACTATCCTAAAGGCAATGGTCAAGCAGAAGCCACCAATAAAACCTTAATCAAAATCATCAAGAAATGTTGTAAGTCTAGCAAGTTTGTCGACTAGCCTGATAAGCTTATAGATGCTCTATGTGCTTATCGTACTTCTGTAAGGACTCCCACTGGACAAACCCCGTATGCTTTGGCATATGGGATGGAAGCAGTGGTCCCTTACAAAGTATTACTTCCATCTCTCCGAGTTCAGCTCCACTGGGATATTACTGTTGATGAGAGACGAGAATCTCTCCTTGCACAGCTTGAACTCTTGGATGAAAGAAGGCTAGCCGCTGCCGAGCATCCCCAGACTTATCAGAATAGACTTAAAAGGTTTTATTAAAAGAGGGTGGTCGAGAGAAAATTCGAGATCGGTGAGATGGTAGTCAAACGCATATTCGTTAAGTCGGGGGGTCCCCGCTCCAAGTTGCAACCTAACTGGGAAGGGCCTTTTGTAATCACTGAAAAGTATCCAGGTAATGCATATGAATTAACTAACGCAGATGGAGAAAAATTGAATCATCCTTGGAATGGAGTTTACCTCAAAAAGTACTTTCCATAAAAATGGATAAACTGCCGGTATAATCTCAAGTCATTGATCCTAGGTTGTTTGTGAGAAGTCAAGGGTAGGTACCATCCTACACACACAACACTTCCCGATCCTAGAATCCAGACAACCTGACACTTGCGAGAGGCAAGGAAGAAATCTAGAAATGGAAGGAGTACCCTTACCCTATTCTCTTCTACTCGGTCCAAGATAGGGAGAGAAGATTAGAGAGGGGTAGTATCGAAAACACTCGTCACTTTAGTAGGAGGCCGTCTCAGAGGGTGCAAAAGGGTGCCAAAAGATGGGCAATGAACCCCTCAGGTTAGAAAAAGAAAAAAATGATCAATCTGTCTGAATGAGTACCCAGAATGATAGTCAAGGCAAAAGGCATTAAAAGATGGGCATTGTCCCCACGGGTCAAAAACCTGTCCAAATATGTGCCACATAGAAAAGAGCAAAAAAAAATAAGAGAGACCCAAAGAGGCCGAACCCCAATGGGTAATTTGAGTGATAGTAGAGAAATCCCTCTCAACATCTTCAAACCCTCTCAAAGACTTCCTCTATACTCTTCCTCCTTAAAACCCCTTGGGTAGGGTAAACCGACCAAATCTAGGTGGAATCCAAGCCAATCAAAGGAAGAAGGTTAGAAGGATTCTAGGTAGGAAACTTTATTTTTGCACGTGGCATCTACCACTTGAGTCTTAACAAACCCCAAAGACCGATGAATTGTCTCAAATACCAGCATTTTCTCCACAAAAAATACATATTTCAAAAATCCAAAAAAATACATATTTCAAAAATCTAAAAAAATGCATATTTTAAAAGTCCAAAACAATTTGCTTATTTAAAAATATAAAATTTTTTTTGAATACTTTTGAAAATCCAAAAAAATGAATGTTTTCAATAAAATCCAAAAAAAAAGCTTAGTCATGATCATTGCCTGTCAAGCATATTTCCAGCTTGGGTGTTAGGTCATCCGGATTCTGGGATCGGGACGTGTTGTTTGTTTAGAATGGTATCTACCTTCGACTCTTAGACAACAACCTAGAATATGTTGACTCAAGTCATACCGGTAGTTCTTTCCATTTTTGGGGCAGATTACTTTCCATGGATGATTCACTATTCACATGCCTTGTAATGTAAATAATTCATTTTGATAAAAAAGTAGTTATCGTCAATCATAAACTTTCTCTCAAGTAAGATTGTCATGTGAAATTCAAAATTATTTCAAAAAAGATTACCTCACGGATGAAATAATGATGATGAATGCAATTTCATGTAATACCTGAGAGAAGAAGTTCATTACTGATGACGGCTTTGCTTGTGCTTGCCTTGCCTTGCCGGTCGTGTCTTGCTTTAACTTGCCTAATTGCTTCCACTTTTGATATGCACCATATTGCATTGTATTGAAGATTCATAGTCATAGGATGAAGTGAAAGATGTGGAGGATCTGATTTAGCATGGCGGAGTCAAAATTAATGTTGTAAAAGGCAAAGATTGTGGTATCACCTAGGAAATTTCTCTACCTTGATTTTTGTTGAAAGCAAACTTTAGAGAATGAAAGAGAATTTGAAAGGAAATAAACATGCTTAGAAACAAAAGTGAGTTAAAATGGGCTCTTGGGCCTGTGAGTTGAAAGTGGGCTTGAAGGCCTGGGAGTAGTTGGAATCAAGAGGCACGTGAGCCCAAGATTTGAATGTGGGATAGAGGGCCCGATTGAGGTTGATGGGCATGAGGGCCCGTTTGGAGGTTGAGCCCGAGGGACCCAATGAAAAGAGTGGGCACATGGACCCGATTTAAATGGTTGGGAGAAAGATTGTGATTTGTGATGGGCTCGCTGGCGCCATTGAAGAGTATGGGTGCGTAATCCCAAAGTTGAAGAAGTGGAGGCACGGGGGCCCGATTTTGAAGAAGTATGGGCATGCGGGCCCAATGGTGAAGAAATGGGGGCATACAGGCCCGAAGTTGAAGGAGTGTGGGCATGTGTGCCCTAGGTTGATGAAAGGTGGGCACGTGGGCCCGATTTAGGATGAATTTGGACACATTGACCCGATTGCATAAAAACATGGGCATGTGAGCCCGGTTGAGCTGAATTGCGGGCATGCGGGCCTGATTGAGGTGAATTATGGGCACATGGGCCTGATGGAAGGAAAGGGGCACGTCGGCCTAGTTGGGGAAAAGGGGCGCATGGGCCTAGTTGAAGGAAAGGGGCATGCAAGCCTGATTGATGAAAAAGGGCACGTGGGCCCAGTTGTAGAAAAGAGGCATAAGAGCCCGGTTGATTAAAAGGGACACATGGGCCCGGTTGGATAAAGGGGGTGCATGGGCCCGGCTAATGGAAAGGGGCACATGGGCCCAGTTGATGAAAATGGGCATAAGAGCCCGATTGACAAAAAGGGGCATAAGTGCCCGAAAATGGGGCATAAGGGCCCAATTGAGTGGGATGGGGTGTGGATCATGGCCCTAAGATTGACAGATTTTGGACCCATGGGCCTGATTGATGGTTGTAAGCAGAATAAAGAAAGGGCAGTGGCCCTAAGATTGAGGAATTGTGGGCTCATGGGCCCAATCGTTGATTTGGAGGAGAACAAAGAAAGGGTCGTGGCCCTAAGATTGATTGATCGTGGGCCCATGGGCCGGATTGTTGCTTAGGATAAGAGTGGGTAAGGGTCGTGGCCCTAAGATTGATGCTAAGGGATTTACCTATCTAGTTGGAGGAGGTCCTAGTATCCCCTTGCTAAGGTCTACATCCTTCTGGAGGCTTGTGGATTTACTCCCTATTTCATTGACCAATTCGGTCTCCTTACTTCCCAATTCAGGGGTCAATTCAATCTGATGATTTTCATTGATCATTTCCAATGATGGTAACATTTTATCAATGCCTGACAAATCCTTGTCTAGTCCATCATTGGATTGACAATCAACTAAGTTTATGATTCCTTCATCTAAGCTCTCTATAGAAGGCTTCTCCTCAGGATGTTCTATGGAAGAGGGCATGCCTAGTCTAGGGAATTCCAAAAATAAAGAAGGGTTTGGTTCGACCTCCCCTGCTAGCTAACTTTAATCTTGAGATATAGCAATGACATGTTGAGAAGCTGATTCTTCTGCCATGGCAGGAGCACAAATGGTTGGAGTTATTAATTCCTCTACCAGGGTAGGAGCTTGAGGGGTCGGAGTGACTAAATCATATACCATAGCAGGAGCATGAATGATCGGAGTGACTAGTTCCTCTACCATGGCAGGAGCAATAGAAGAAACAAGTGGTTTGACTGACTAAGGGGGAACCCTATGTTGAGGGATTGATTGAAGTGGTGCTGGCATAGAAGTCGGTTCAAGCTTAGGAGCTATTGGTGTAATTAGTTTAGAAGTCATAGCTTGGATAGTTGGCCGAGGAGTTGTTGGTGGAATAGGCTGAGAAGCCAAGGGCTGGATGATTGGCCGAGGAGTTGTTGGTGAAATAGGCTGAGAAGCCAAGGGCCGGATGATTGGCTGAGGGACCTTTGGAAATGTTGGTGGAGCTGGTTTAGGTAATGAAGTATTTGCACAAGCGACAAGAGGAACTTGATTGTGCACAATTGGTTGTGCCATTGGCAAGGGTTGCATAACCAGCTGAGGTTGTGGCATGGGTGGCCTAATAAACTGGCATCGAGAAATCGGCCAATGAAGATGATCAGGATGGGATTGGGGAGGACTCCTAGGCTTATGCATAGCATCAATGCTCCTCTCAAGCATGGGCCTCAATTCATCATAATATTGCATTAATTCCACATCTTCTTTTGCTTCCCCAATTATTGAATAACTCGGCCCATATCGTTGCAAGAATTTTTTCTTGACAATTTCAAAATCCCATATCTCTACTTCGTTCAATGAAAAAAACCAATCTAGGGCTGCACCCTCTAAAGATCTCCTAAACAGAAAGGCAAGGGTCTTTCTATCATTCTGCCACCGAGATGATTTGCTCTGGAAATCATTGACATGGGTGAAGGGATCACCAGAGCCATTGTAACGATGGTAGGTTGGCATTTGTGATAGGGGGATGTAGATAGTATAGAGGGGAAATTCAACGGTTTCTTTATCCTTGGCAACAGGTGGGGAGGAATTCACTAGGGGGTGTGCACGTGGCACTTGGATGGGAGGGAGGTGGGTTGGTGTGAAAGCTGAAGAATGACCCACAATGGGGTGAGTAGGTA
Source organism: Cryptocoryne crispatula var. balansae (assembly GCA_036172225.1). Classification (NCBI taxonomy): domain Eukaryota; kingdom Viridiplantae; phylum Streptophyta; class Magnoliopsida; order Alismatales; family Araceae; genus Cryptocoryne; species Cryptocoryne crispatula. The sequence goes on from CM069932.1 coordinate 33,531,980, forward strand.
AAGTAACATGGCAGGGCTGCCCAGGTGGGGTTATGGCAAGAGGTCAAACTGCAGATTGGGGAGGCAAGGTAGCTCGGTTGACTTTGGCTGGACCTTGATTAGCAAGCATCTTGCCCTTCACTAGAGATTGTATGAATGACAAGGTATTGGCATCAAGATGAAAAGATAGATCCTTAAGAGCTTGTTCTATACTTAATGAAGCTGACTGATGGGCATCCCCTTGCACTTTAGGTCCATAGCAGCATTGACATGGCTCTCAGTTTGTTGTTAGAGCTTGTAGAGACCTTCCCTGTACTCCTGTTGCTCGAAGTAGTCTGACCCCCCAACGTGGATTCTAGACCTTAGCATCATGGGCATCATGTTGATCTTTCTAAAAAGATGACTAAAAAAGAGAGCAAGCAAAGAACACAATTGAAGATTTTTTTGTTATGTTTTGTTTTGTTTGAATTTTTTTTTCAATTTGGTTGTTTGGAAAACAAGTTGAACACAAAATTAAAGAAGTTTTTTTATTTTTTTAAGTGTTTTTAAAGAAGGATTCTTTTTTAATTTTTGGTGAGCAAGCAAGTTATGCCAACAAGTTTTTAAAATGACTACTCGACAATTTTTGGGTTGAAACCTTAGATTAGATAGATTGTTAGCAATTGTTCACTCAAGTAGGTATAGTTTCTATTGCTTCAATCTTTAGGACCTAAGGTTGTCACTCTCACCATGAGTAGGTACTTGGGTTCTTCGAGTTTTTGGAAAGTGGTACAACCGGCCCAATCGTGCAGAGAGAAATACTCCACGGATGGGGACTTACGGAGGCCTTGATAGAAACAACCAAATCAACTAGGAAGGAATATCCCAGAAGAGAGGTTAGAATTCACCAAGAAGGTGTTTGGAGGGTGAGGGTGTGTTGGGAGAGAGAGCTCCCGCCTCGAATGCCCTACGAATCGGAGCAAGTCTGGTACCCAATGCAAAAAGCTAATGCAAAAATTCAAAATGGAGGGTAGGAGGAGAAGAAGTAATCAATATGCAAACATGAAATTAATGAAAGCTATTAAATAAATTAAGCAAGTTAATGCAATCAAGACAAGCAATGATAAAGTAAAACAAGTAACTAGCAACTAGCAACTAAAAGGTGGTTCGCGTAGGAACCGGCTTGTGATGGAGTGACTGAGTGGGAACAAATCTGAAGTGGAGGTAAAAGGATGGTCCACGTGGGGACCGATTTGGAAATAAGGTAGCTCATGCGGGAGCCGAGTTTTGGAGAGGTAGGTGGTTCACACGAGAACCAGTTTTTGAAGGAAAAGGGGTGGTTCACGCGAGAACCGGTTTGTTTGATTGAAAAAAGTGAAGAAGGGCTACTTGGGGCCAATTTAAAGTGGTGCAAAAGGGTGGTTCACGTGAGGACCGATCTGAAAGTGGGTTGGTTTATGTGGGAACCAGTTTAAAAAAGGGGTTAGTTCACGTGGGAACCGATTTTAATGAAGAAAGGGGTGGCTCACGCGGGAACCGGTGTAAAAGGTGACAAAATGAAAAGAGGGCCACGTGGGCCATTCTGAAGGTGCTGTAAAGAGGTGGTCCACGTGGGGACCGATTAGAAAGTAAGTTGGTTCACACGGGAACCGAGTTGGAAAAGAAAGGTGGTTCACGCGGGAACCAGTTTATAAGAAGAAAAGAGTGGTTCACGCGGGAACCAGGTTGAAATTAAAGACAAGAAAGTCAAGTCCACATGGGGGACAATGTAAAAGGAAGAGTAAACAACAAGTTTAAAGGTAAATTATCATGGAAAAGGTAAAGGATAAGCTGGTTCATGCGGGAACCAAATCAGAAAACAACTAGTTGCACAGATCAATCAAGCTAGCATGGTTGAAGACATTGGTTGTCCCACCGTGGCCGCCAAAAAGCTGTCGACTCCATAAACGGGTTCTGAATCGAGGAATCTTGGGTCAACTGGGGATGACTTAAAATGATGACCGAACAAGTCCGGCATGATCGGAAAACCCGAAATCATCAAAAAATCTGAGATTAACCAGGTAAACATGAACCGAAGCTCGGAAAAAACTGAGAAACCGTAAAATTGATCGAAATGGCCATATAGCCCCAGTTGATGAAAACATACAGCTAGGATCGACCCGGATGACTCGAAAAGACCCGGTGATGATTGGAAAGGCCTAACGCATGGTCCAGGATAGCCATGTTAGTACAGATCAAAAAAGCCATAACGAAAGCCGTCATTGACCGACGACTACCCAAATGACTTCACGGAAACCCTGAATGTTACGGAACACATGAGGGACTCCCGAGACCTTCAATTAAGGTCCATTCAAGGTTGTTCATTGAGCAGGATTCATGTTTACACGGTTCACGCATAGCTCTCGCTTGAAGGTTACGGCATTATTCCGTAAATCATCGGTCCATTCCCAACTCACGAGGGGCTTCACCAACGTCCTTAGCTTATCTCCGCGAGGTAATTCGGATCAGATAATCAGTCAAATAATGGGTATCACCAATGGAATAAGAGTCTTAGGCTCCGAATCATGCCAATTTGACGTGTCTACAGGCACATGTGCCCTGACCTAAGGGCACACGCCCATGTACCTCCATTTGAGGGCATGCAGACCCTAAGATCTGCACCGATCTTTTTCTAACCAAAATATTGCTCAAACGAGCTTGGAATCAGGTGAAATCATAGTCAAAACGAAGAGAATGAAGAGATATACATTTTATTTAACTAGAGTACTAACCTTCAAACACGATTCTGGCTCTGAAAAATAAAAATAAGATGGAGTAGCTTTGGTGAGAAGAGAGGTTGTGAGTGGTGAAATGAGCTAGTGACTGGGTACGTCTATTTATAGAGGTAAAATTGTGCCAAAATCATAAAAAATTTTAAAAATTACCTTGCTACTCTAGAAATTGAGTTGATTACAATGCCAGTAAAAGAATTTCAAATGGATTTCTAAATTGCTCATAAAAATTCACTGTAGAACAATTCATGATCATACTCCATGAAAAATATGTTTCCTACTGTTAAATCTCGTGAATCATGATGTAAAATAGCTATTTTTCTTAGGCATTAATTTGGTCATATTCTAACAATTTTTGAGGCACAAGGTAAAATTTTATGAATTTTCATTTCAAAATTAACATAACTAAAATTTCTTTTTTATAAGTGACCAAAATTATTTGACAAGTCAGGGGTTGAAGAAGCAAAAGAGAAGTATCAACAGGTATGTTTCTTTTGAAAATAAAATAGAAAAATAAAAAGAGATTTTTTTTGCTTTAGGGCACATGTGCCCTCATTTGGGGGCACATGGCCATGTGCCCCATCCCCTAGGTGCATGGGCACGTGCCCCCAACCGGGGGCACATAGACAAAAAAATTCAAAAAAATCCCAAAAAAATTAGAAATTGTTCAGAATGTTGAAAATGACATTTTTGCTAGAGGAACCACCATCAAATTTTTTTTTGACCTCCAAATGATGGTTCTAATAGTAAAAGTTTCAATTGTCTATTTTGGGAACAATATGTTTCATATGACAATTTTGTCTATTGGGTTCAAATCATAAATGTGTACGCAACATTTTAAGTCCAACAGGTGAATTAGTGAGATTGGTATTTCTAAAGGAACGTCATGCCAGCCCTATGGTGAAAAGAAAGGAAGCACCACCCAGTTGAGTATTATCATGGTGCTGTATTCCGTCAAAAGGCAAGATGTGGATGGAACAATGATGCTGATGAATCAGGTGGTCAACAGAGGTTGATGGACTATTCTAGTACCACCGCCTGAAGACTTCACTCAAATAGCAAGGATGATGCCTGAAACATGTCATCCCACATTCCAGATGAAATTACAAAATTTCATCATCAATTTCACATTCTTATCCTCACATCATCACCAGCATTCCATTTTGTACTTCACATCACTTTATAATTTAGTTATGTTAGGATCATTTAATATATTTTATGCATGGATGTTGAAGATCTTACGCATGAAGATGACTTGGCTTGAGATCCCCTTCAACAAAATCTTTGACGGCTTGGTCATTCCTTCACACTTACAAATAAGCCAAAATTGAACATTGGGGTGACGATGATTCCTAATTAGGTGTCTTGACCTCCAATGAACAATGTATTTCTTCAATTATTTTTACATAATTTTCTAAGTTTCTACATCCATTTCCTTTTCGTTCCTCATCATTATTGTCAATGTTGTCCCACCATGTTTCTGTTACTTACTCTGTTATCCCACCATGTATGTTGTTTTGCTAAGTTTTTATATTTGTTTATTCTACCATGGCAGTTGTCATGCCATTGTTTCTTTTGTCCCATCATTCCATGTTAGCCCCACCATTATCTTTCAATCCCACCATGTCTTGAGTCTATTTTGTCGTTTTCCAAATAACTGGGTTTGCTGCCAGAGTATGATTCACAGTTTTCACAATACCCGAGCAATTTTGTTGTGTTTAAATAAACCCTTTTTGAACTTGAGGTTATTCTACTCAGAATTAAGATGAGTATTTTGGTGAAACTTGAATGAACCTAAGATTCCAACTATGATGGATTGGTATTATTTTCATTTTAAAATCATTTTATCTTTTAAACTTTAGCTCATCACAGATCAAGAACACCGAAGGCTAGGGTTGCTGGCTGATGATGAACCTAGGAATTCGAAGACTTCTCACCGTGTTGAGGGTTGACTACTCCTTTATCCTTTTATTTTACATCTCTTGTACCATTGGCACGTCTTTTACCAATCAATTATATGAGGTTTTGAAAGAACATGAAAGCAATCTAGAATATTTAGCGAGCTTCATTTTGCTAACTTGGGTAGATAAGTGTGTCTACATCTACACCTTGATGCGACATTTTCAGTCCATCACCATTTCATTCCACTACATTCATCTACGCTCACTTGCACTCCATTTTAGTTCACTCTGAATTACTCTGCTTCATTACATGCCATTCCATTACAAAGCCAATATCAAGGCAAGGCAACTGTAGACATGCTAAATTTGCCTAATTAAGAGCATAAAACTTATGTTTTATAGGGTAACATATGTGATTGATCTTAGAATGATGATGGGTCTTTTTAATGTTGATTTGGAGCTTTGCCAAACAAAATCAGACATTTTCCAGGGTTTCTCGCACAAAGCCATAATTGTTGAGCGAAAGCCATACGTAAATCATGTAAACATGGAAATTGACTGGGTGACCAATGCCTAATGATCATGCATTGAATGTTATGCTCATATTCGTGTTCTGGACAAGTTTTGTTTCATGTCCTGTCTTTCCGGTTGACCGTCAAAATCATTCCGACCAGTATCGGATCTTCTATTCACTATCCTAACTTCTAGATAAAATTATGAAATTTTGAAGAGTGTGATGGCTGATGCATTGATTTATAAAGCTTCTGCGTTCTGTTATCTTTCCAACAAAACAAACGACGTTGAATTCCGAGTATGGGAGTGTCCGCAATGGCTTCTAGAACACAGATGCGTGGAACCAGTCCCATGCACGCTGGTCACAAGGCACATGTGCCCTACTCCTAGGGCACGTGACCATGTGCTCCCATCCTGAGGCACATTGCCATGCACCCCTGATTAGGAGCACAAGAGAACCGATTTCTGATCAGAACTCTACTTTTGATTGGAACTCAATTTTTTTGGAGAGATAGCATGCGCCCCTAGGTGGGGGCGCATGTGCCATGGACCATAATGCAAGGTCCTTATTTTGTAGGACCATATTGCGATGTCCATTTCCTATAAATTGAGACAACCTATAGTCATTCCAGAGGCTTGTTAAGGACCCCTTGAGCTTCTTAAGTCGTCCAAGCTCCCTCCTGCATCAATTTGGTGGTTTTTAGACTGAGAGAAGTCAATCCAGGAGAGAGGAAGGCCGATCTACCGATGATCTGCCATGTCTCTCTTCATTGACTTCTACAGTAGCGTGTGGATGTCTGCTGCTAGTGTTGTCAACAACAAAGTTTTTCTTCTTTGAGTCATATTCTTTTTTCAATTGATGGCACATGATTCCAAGGTCGGGGATAGTCATGGAAAGCTCTAAAGCAAAGTCATGCCAGGCAGATCCTAGACTACTATTTGGCTCTTTTGACAATATAGTTTTGGCCATATCTTTCTCAATTCTTTATATAAATGTTTTATTTTTTATTATATATTTGTTTTGTCATTCTCCATCCACCTATATTTTTTACAATTTTTTACATTATTTTTAAATAATTAATTTAAAAAATAATAAAAATAAGTATATAGATAACCCGAATCTGGTAAGTTTTTTTTTCAGTTATGTGTTTCATGTTATTTTCCTTACATATACTCTAATTTATTTAGTTCTAATTATCCTTTTATTTGCTTTTATTTCTAATTGCACAGGAAACCAAGCACCCACGCATTGAGGACTCTTCTTTATCGGCCGACGAAAGAAGGAAAAGCTTTAACCTGCACTCTTATCGCTAAAGTACACACGATCATTTTTATTGCATAAAGTGGAACCTGCAGTTCCTAGACACCACATTAATGTCTTCAATTTCCTTCTTCTCATCCTCCTCCTTCATGACCCATACCATCTCTTCGGTGATCGAACTACGCCGAGGAATGAAAGTACGGGGATCAACGTGAGTGTAGGACCGAGAAGAGTTGTTTTTCGTGTTTTTTTTCTCATCCCTCTTGAGGTGGCAATCCAGATTCACAGACCTAGAAAAGGAGAGCTCCATTTTCAGAGTTGACAGGGGTGCAGTCAACTCGGTTGGGGGGGCATGGTGAGCGTGCCCTCTCTAGTGAGGGGTGTCGAGGGTGTGGCCACCATGCCCTCAATCAAAGGGCATGGACACTATGCCCTCACCTCAGCTGCACATTCAGCATAAACAAATCTCTTTTATTTTTTATTAATTAACTAATGGATTGGTTAATTAATTAATGTATTTATTTATGGGATGATGCAATGTTAACTTTCCTTTTGATGCAGATGTCAAGAGACATATTTCAGCATGACTCTGAGTCTATGGAGCTTGACCTCCTGGTTTACCACGAGGTAAATTTTCTTTTGCCTTGCACTTTAAGATTAGTTCTTTGTCTTTTAAAAATAAAATTAAATGAACTAATGAAATGAATCTTTCTTGCAGGCATGGGTAAAATCCCGGATCATGTTGGACTTGCTGCACGTAATTTACCTCGATCTTCTAGACTTTCAGTAGGTTCGGTTGGAGGAGATAGGGTTTGGGCCCCTCCTTTGGATGATCCCTTTATGGGAGGACCTACCCCCAGTGCAGTTCCTTTGTTAGTCATTGGACCCGAACTCCATTGTTTCCCTTTTTCCTTGGGGCCACATGGTGCCATATTTTTATGATGTTGCACATGTCACCTGTCTCTGTGTTGATGGTAGGCACGTGGTGTGTGCCACCTCTTTGGACTATTCATAGGAGTTCTAGGTCCTCTTCACCTATGGGCCTGAGTTTGACCCCGAGAGGGTCTATGCACTATCTCTGGACTAGAGGCTGGTGAGATGGAGGGCTTGGTGGATGTTGAGTAAGTCAAGGGGCATGAGCCAGGATGGCTTTTCTTGCCATATGGTCGACCAAGCCATGGCAGCTTTCACTAGCTTACCTGGCACTACGGAGGTAGACATAGACCTATGACACTTCTGTCACACCCCAGATTTTAACATGCAAAGCAGAATAATCCGATGATGTGATTGGAAAAATTAACCCCTCAATTACATTAGTTTGTGAAAAATGAAGACAAACTAGGTCATAGTTCATAAATCCATAATTTCAAATTAAATGCATTGCTATTCAACAATTAAACAAAGCTAAATACCATCTAGACATAATGATCATCCAATTGCTTTCTCAGGAATCGATCCACCACACTTCTACTACACTAAACCTAATTACTTAAAATTTGATAAGAGGATTGGAATGGATGACTCAGTAGACACCCCATCATATACCAAATCAGATAGTCAAATGGCCCTAGATATTAATTAAATAGATACCCAAACCTACATCTATTATATATAAGTATAGACTAGTGAATACATTAAATATTTGACTTAAACCACATGTTTTACATCTCCAACTAGCACCTATAATTTCACTGACCAACACCTATATGCACCACAAAATGACATGAAATGATGAGATAAACATATGCATGATCACATACTACATGCTCTATAAGATGGAAAACACTACAAATGAGACCGACCAAGCATACTATGCAACACAACCTAATTAAGACAAACCATTGCACATAACTAGACCATATGCATAACATCAAGCAATAAATGCACCTAACCTCTAATGAAAGACAACTTCCACAATACCATGCAATATATGCACCTATTCTCTAATAAGAGATCACATCTTTTCTTATTGGCAAGGAATGCATTGTCTTGCCACCTTAACTAGCTAACACCAGATCTACCACATATAGAAGTACCATATAGCTAAACGAAATCCTATAGTGCACCTAGGTAGTGATGGCACTTAAGATGCCCGCGGCATCTGGGATTGAAGGATGCGCCAGACGGTTTTAACCCCCATTGCCCTCTGGTCACGACTAACTAATCCAGTGTAGCATAGTGTTCTATTACAATATCAATGCATCATACATCCATATCAATCATGCCATGCCATGACCACACTTATAAAATCGATAGATGACATACACCATACCATGCTATGACAAACTTACCACTAAAACAAATACCATGATCAACCACACCTAAGCAACTTGTTCATGATGCTAGAGCCATAAAATGACAAGATTGGATGAGAGCTAACATGATACCACATCACAACTTAACCCAACATGATATGACCATAAAAAATCAGACCCTATCACCTAGTTTAATAAAATAATCATGGGTGAAAATCAAGTTAATTAAGCTTGCTAACCATTGTCAAGTTTAATTAACCTATTGCCATACATAAATAAAAAGATTAACTAAAAAAGATACCAACAACTAGTTAGGCATATGTTAAACTTGTAAGGAATCAATACATGATAGCGGAAAAAATTTGATTCCATAAAACCATGATCTTTGCCTTGATCGATGCCGAACGAGTAAAACCGTGAACCGAATATGAAGTAGAACGAGAGTACCTCATGGGATTTCTAAAATCCCTCACCATGGATGAAGAGAGAATATTCCTCCTTGCTGAAAATTATTCAAGTGACCGGTCTCTAGCGGTATCCACACGATCTGCTTCAATAGACGAGTTCTCTCTTCCTTCGGGCCTCCAGAAACCTTCTAAATACAAGCTTGACCATGGGAGATCACCTTCTAGAGGAGAGAGGAGGAAGAGAGGAGGCTTGGGACGTGCTCCAGCTCTATGGCTTGATAGGGTTTGGCTTCATAAGCCATTTATATATAAAAGATAGAATTTTTCACAAAAACCCAAAACTTCTATAAAATTGCGTCTATGCCCTCATCTTATTGACCAGATCTATTGTGTGTGACCCACTAGGCCCAATAGACAATTTTGTTGAAGCCTTAATTAATTTAAAATAAAAATTCCTTTAAATTAAATCAAAACCGTTATCCGATAACAGTTTTTACAGCTTTCTGATCATAAAGGGTACAAGCCACATCCTATGATCCCAAATGACTTTGGGGAGTTAAATAACATCCATTGAGCCTTTACATCATCAATTACCACACGGATTTAAATCCTCGTTCATACAATGTCCTGGTTGGTCAGGGGTTTGGCACTGACTGTCAACCCCTGAGTATTCCAACTCTATGAAATCTTGTACTCAGGAATGGATCAACTGGAAAAATCCTTTTCCAATTATCTTATCTACCTTGGCCAAGGATTTAGAGTACTATCCATAGGACATTCTCTCTCTCCTACCAAGAGTGAACGATCCCCTATTGTCTGCTCAATTGCCTCCACCAGGTTTCTCATATACCCAATCCATTAACCATATAGGACCACAATACTAAGTGATCCATCAGTCAATAGTCAAAGTACATAGTATGCCTGGCAAGACATCTTTGGCAACTCATGTCAAAGATCCAACCGTGCTATTGAGATGTAAGAATAACCTGATAGACAGTTCGGTAAGATACCGATCAGGTTTTCCTAAATTGGTCAGTTCAGTGAACTCATTCCACTAATGAGCACCTGTGTGTGTATCTCAGTGTCCCCACACTGATGACCAATGAGATCGGTCATTCTCATCATATGAGAAGACATCACACACACTAGTCTTTCCGGATTCTTGATGTCTCGTCTCAAGGATCCTATGACTAGGAACATTTATATCACATACATCTAGATGATCGATCTCATTATCATGATCTCATCATGATTCAATCATCATTGCATGTGATCAAGGACTTCATTACAATATACGCTTCTAATAAACGCTAGTAACGAAGTTTTGCCTCTTTAATTGAATGAGATATTTCTAGAAATGTCGAATCATATCATATATGATTGACTGGTAGGGCATACATTTCTATCAATCTCTCACTTGCACTAAAGCCAATCACCCATCTGGCTGATCTCTATCAGCTCAAGGTGAAGCTCAAACACTCTTTGAGTAACTGCTTCAGTTAGTGGATCTGTAATGTTATTAACGGAAGATACTCTATCTTTAACTATATCTCTATCAACTGCATTCTCTCTGATTCTATGGTATTACCATAGAAGTTTGAAACTTCTAATGAGACTTTGGCTCTACCCCATTGTTTTCTTAAAACAATGATACACTTTCAGAGAATGTTGGGACAATCCCATAAGCTAGATGAACAACTTCATCTAGTCAACTTCTCAAGCAATATACAGTCATTATTCAATCTACTTTAGATTAGTTGTAGAATTAGCAGTGTTCTCTTGCATGGAACTCTTCCATCTCACTGCACCACCATTAGCTTGTCTTGTTATTAGACTTATCAGATTAGAAGCTTGTGTTCATAAAACTACAAGACCTCAAGTCTTATCCTCCATACATTAGAGATATATCCTTAGTGCTTCTCAAGTACTCAATGACACATCTCTAAATTATCCTATGACTCTCACAAAGATTTACTTGATGAATGCTCATAACACTTAGAGCATTAATGAAGTCATGCACGTAGCATCACAAATGTGATAGGTCCTATTGCAAAAGCATAAGGGCTATACTAATGTGATCTCTTTATCTCTTAAAAAGTCTGCAAAGACATCTCTTTAAAGATATCAACTCCACACTACATAGGTAAGAAACCTATCTTGGAGTTTACCATGTCAAACTCTTTGACTATGGTAACTACACATACGAATTGGGTAAGGCCAAGAAACCTTTTAGATCTATCTCTATAGATCTTAAAACCCATATTAAGTTTGGAGGATTAATTGATAACTAGGCTCACCTATGATAACATATTTACTTCATTCTTAATGAGTAGTATGTCATAGATATATCATGTCAAGAAGATAATAGCACTCCCACTTATCTTATATGAAAATATAAGGCATATCTTCATTCTCAATGAAGTCATAAGATTTAATCTCATTAAACCTTATCTACCATCTATGAGAAGTTTTACTTTAGTCCATAAATGAACCTTATGCACACACTATTTGGATGTTTTGGAACTTGATTCCCAAAGGTTGTATCATATACACTTGTTTCTCAAAATAACATAGAGAAACACTATCTTAACATCCATTTGACATATCCTATAGTCATAGTGTGTAACAATCAAAATCCGAATGGATTAATTCCATGGCATAGGTAAAAGGTCTTATCATAGTCAACTATTTGACATAAATGATATCATTTTTAACTATCCTTACTTTGAAGGTCTCTACCTTCTAATATACTTCAATCTATTCTTTAGTGATCCATTTATACCCTATAGATACTAAATCCTTAGGTGGATCTATCAAGTTCTGAACTTGATTAGAATAGATAGAGTTTATATCGGATTTTATTGTTTCTTCCCATTTTGAATCAATATCTCATATTGCTTCAATATAGATCTTAGGATCATTATCCTTTTAACTTATGTCTCATTTCTTCCATCGAAGATATGTCTCACATATCTCTTAGGTTGATTGGATATAAGAAAAGATCTATGATATGCCCTTGTGTAAATATAAGCTAGTACCTTTATAAAAGTGTCCATAGATTGTGGGACTGGAACACCATCCATTTATACCTTGCTCCCACTATCTTTCTAAAGGAGGGACTCTTTCTCTAGAAATATGGAGAGATGAGCAACTCATACCCTTCTCCCTAAGGGAGGCATTAATATCCTTAAATTTGCTTAGGATATCCCACAAGCCAACACTTTATAGTCTTATATTCCAACTTGATAGGATTATACTTCTTCACCAGGCCAGACATTCTGAAACCTTAACTTGCTTAAGATCAAGCTTTAACCTCTTTCCATATCTGATATGGAATAATTGGAATATATTTAAAAGGTACCGATTTAAGATCAAGTGCCTATATTGAGTGCTAACCCCTAAATAGACAAGGAAGAAATTTGCAAAGGTTATCATTATCCATATTATGTCCTACACAATATGGCTTCTCATTTTAGATACTCAATTAAGTTAAAATGTATAAGAGGTGTCTATCAAAATTAGATTCTACTATCCTTCATTTATGTATAAATTATTACTTAAGTATCCCTTCTTTGATCTCATCAAAGAGTTCTAATACTCTTTTCATTGATATTTCCTCTTCATTCTTAATCTAAAATAATTTCTCAAAGGTTTTGAATTTGTACTTCATAAAGTACATATGTCCATACCTAGAGAAGTCATCTTCGAAAATTAATGAAGTTGAAATATTATCCTCTATCTTTAATAGATATGGGCTAACATGCATCTAGATGCATAAGTTCTATAAACTCATTAGCCCTCTCTCCATGTCTGACAAATGGAGAGATGGTCATTTTGCTTAATAAGATAAGACTTACATATAGTTAACGATTCCAAATCATTTACCTATATGTTTCTATCCGAATAGTACTCCTTAAGTCTTCTCTTATAAATATGACCATACTACTAAACAATATATTGATCAATATCAATCTACTTCACCTAATAAGGATTATTCACATATATTATAAGAGCATACATATCTGATATGAATAAACTCTTTATTATGCTCCCACTGGTAAACACTTTATCAGTTATCATTTTCATACCATGGAATAAATCTCCATTTATTCAACTAGGAAATGAAAATAATATTCTTTTAGAAGGATAATTAAAACAACCCTAGAAGGCTATAGAAAATTTGTATCTCCCACTAGTAATGATGCAACATTTTGTACCATTTCATATGTAGGTCAACAATCTTCTTTAAGCCTTCATTTACTTGCTATTATCTACAACTCATTGTAGACATATGATGCATATCTGGTATCTCATACTATTATATGCATTCCTGGTATCTTATACTAGAATACACATACATAGTATCTTATACTATCAAATGTGTATATAAAACAAGTAAATATTAATGACATAGATACATGTAGTTTCTCAAGCTCCACCTTTGCATTATGTGCAATACACTTTGCACTTCTTCTTCTACTTACCATAATCATGATAGTCGAAGAATGCTATGTCAAATTTGGGTTGTAATATCTTGACTTACTTCTTTGACTTTTAACTATCACCATCTATTTCTATCTAATGATCTTATTTCTTTCTATTGGTCTTACCAATAAGAAGTGTTTGAGATGTATTATTCTTATTACCTTTAATTAGCTCATCACCATGAGCCATGATAGATATCATATCTATCTATCCATGTTGTCACTACTATTTTTATCTAACATCTGATATAAGGCAATTAATACATCTTTTCAATGAGATAAGATCTTATCTTTTCTCACATCATTAGATAGTGTAGGAGATACCTACTTCTCAAGTAGGATAGTTAATAGGTCAACTATGAGAACTATTCTCTTAGTTCTAAACCGATATAAGAAGTGTGAGCCATTAAAATACTTAGCATCTTGTTATGTTATGAGAATGGATTCTTCACACAGCCCTTGTGGTAGCACAACAAAGCCATGCAAATGGTCCACCCCAAAGTTTGGCTAATGCCTTAGCCATGATCTCCAATCCCTTGCTGAATGGGCCTTGTGGTAGCAAACACATCCAATCTAAGATTGGCTCATCAAGACCATAACACCGGAAGGCTACGTGAGTCATTCTCAATGTCTCACATTGATCGACCTAATTAAAACGAGGAGGGAATTTATTTTAGTCTTATCAACATAGGTGCTACATATAAATAATAATATACCTTTGGAATATCATATATTTAAGGTATAATTTGTAGCACACACCACATATCAAACATGCATTAAAACATAGGTGATCATGGACTTAACCCTAAGCATACACCTAAGGCACCCCTATAGGTACAATTTATTGCTTCAGAAGCTTGAGTTTGTATGCTACCACTTTTGAATGGTGCTTCTCCAAGTGGTCCCTCTCTCCATTCTACCACGAGCCGGCTTCTAACCATTACAAGTGACTAAAGGGTACACAGACCTACAAATGTACAACTCATAATAAGAAACCTTGGTTTTAACCAAGGGGAGTACACCAATGGGGGGGAGGTAGAATGTACAATCAGATTCTATAGAGAGAGAGGAGGCACACACAGGCCCCATTTAATAACGTAACCAACTTAATTAACCAAGCAATCAAAGCAAAGCATATTTAAGTCCATGATCACCTCCATATACACACCAACATTCATCACATGAACATAGAGCGCATACGTAATAATTATATGAGATATATCATATATACCATCATAAACTTATATACTGTAATTTTGAAATTCCAAATTTCATGCTTGTCGAATTTTCATAAAATAAATAACATGAAATGCACATATAAACAATTTACGTGCATAAGACAAGCAATACAAAATATTCAGACGATTCATGCTTTTCCAAAATTTCTCAGAGCATTAAATTAATGTGCAAATCATAATTCTTCAAAATCACATTTTTCCGAATTTATTTGAACACTAATTTAATCAATAAAGATTTTAAAACAATTTTAAAATTATTTATAAAATGATTCTATGGCAACCAAAGTCCAAAACTATTTAAAAGGTTCATAAACATTTTAAATATCTATTAAATAATTTATCAAAACTTATATAATCATTAATTTCATTAATTTTGATCTTAAAACAATTTTAAAATAAAAATAGTAGAATTCAATGACAAAATAGTAAAACTCTATTTAATAAGTCATTAAACACTTTAATAACTCATTAAATAAATTCTACAAATTTTTAGATTTTTTCTCGAATTTTTTGGCAATTTTTCAGATCAAAAATGAATTTTAAACAATTTAAAATCATTTTCGAATTAAATTAACAGGCGGCGCGTTGCGCCGACCAATCAGCGCCGGCCACGGCACCTGCGGGCACAACGCGGCAATGCCATGTACCCCCGCGGGTGCGCTGACCTGCCGGCGGCCACGGGCCGCACGCGCGTGCCCCCGCGTGTGCAGCTGCTCTCCCCCGGGGATAACGCGGCGCGGCCGCGTACCCCAGCCCGGGGCAGCTGCGCAGCTGCCACGTACCCCCTGCCCGCGCGCTGGTGGGTCCGGATCCGATCCGGACTCCTCCTTCGCCCGATAAGGGCTGTGCAGAGCGTGGAAACCCTATAAAACACCCGACTTTCGGGCCAGATTTGGGGGGTCAAACGGTGTCCAAAAAATCTGAAACAATATGTGTTGGAATCCTTAAAGAATAAGGATTCTATTTATATAAGTTTCATCTCATGAAAAATTCTATCCAATGCGCAGTTTATGGAGGAAGTTGCCACGGCTGCAATTAACCTAAACCGCAAATATCTCTCAAATCCGGCACCTCCAAGGGCCGTTGAGTGTCCAATAACTTATGGAAACTTTAGGAAACTTAATTTCCTATCTTTCTACGTCATTAGACAGAGGTATTTGAGTCCAAATTGGTAAGTTCATCAACTCCCCTAATTTTGGCCGGATTTTCGGATATGATCATCTTAGCAAATTTTTGAACTCATTCCGGACTCTCCGGATGGCCAAAATTCATGAGGTTTGCGGCATTGGAAAGATATCATCCACAAGAATCCATTGAAACTAACCACACACAGTTTGGTATCTCATACGAACTGTGGTGATCAAATCAAAATTGTTCTATATACAGTTTTGGGAAAGCAAGAAATCACATCAAATCAAGCCAATTTCGATTCAACTTCAACCAAGGCTTCAACCAGGCTCTGATACCACTGTCAGGAATCAATACATGATAGAGAAAAAAAATTTATTCCATAAAACCATGATCTTTGCCTTGATCGATGCCGAACGAGTAAAACCGGGAAACGAATATGATGTAGAACGAGATTACCTCATGGGATTTCTAAAATCCCTCACGATGATTGAAGAGAGGACATTCCTCCTTGCTGAAAATTATTCAAGTGTCCGGTCTCTAGCGGTATCCACACAATCTACTTCAATAGACGAGTTCTCTCTTCCTTCGGGCCTCCATAAACCTTCCAAATCCAAGCTTGACCATGGGAGATCACCTTCTAGAGGAGAGAGGAGGAAGAGAGGAGGCTTGGGACATGCTCCAGCCCTATGGCTTGATAGGGTTTGGCTTCATAAGCCATTTATATATAGAAGATGGAATTTTTCACAAAAACCCAAAACTTCTATAAAATTGCATCTATGCCCTCATCTTATTGACCAGATCTATTGTGTGTGACCCACTAGGCCCAATAGTCAATTTGGTTGAAGCTTTAATTAATTTAAAAAAACAATTATTTTAAATTAAATCAAAATCGTTATCCAATAACAGTTTTTATAGCTTTCTGATCATAAAGGGTACAAGCCACATCCTATGATTCCAAATGACTTTGGGGAGTTAAATAACATCCATTGAGCCTTTCCATCATCAATTACCACATAGATTTAAATCCTCGTTCATACAATGTCCCGGTTGGTCAAGGGTTTGGCACTGACTGTCAACCCCTGAGTATTCCAAATCTATGAAATCTTGTACTCAGGAATGGATCAACTGGAAAAATCCTTTTCCAATTATTTTATCTACCTTGGCCAAGGATTTAGAGTACTATCCATAGGACATTCTCTCTCTCCTACCGAGAGTGAACGATCCCCTATTGTCCACTCAATTGCCTCCACCAGATTTCTCATATACCCAATCCATTAACTATATAGGACCATAATACTAAGTGATCCATCAGTCAATAGTCAAAGTACATAGTATGCCTGGAAAGACATCTTTGGCGACTCAGGTCAAAGATCCAACCGTGCTATTGAGATGTAAGAATAACCTGATAGACAGTTCGGTAAGATACCGATCAGGTTTTCCTAAATTGGTCAGTTCAGTGAACTCATTCCACTAATGAGTACCTGTGTGTGTATCTCAGTGTCCCCACACTGATGACCAATGAGATCGGTCATTTTCATCATATGAGAAGACATCACACACACTAATCTATCCGAATTCTTGATGTCTCGTCTCAAGGATCCTATGACTAGGAACATTTATATCAGATACATCTAGATGATCAATCTCATTATCATGATCTCATCATGATTCAATCATCATTGCATGTGATAAAGGACTTCATTACGATATACGCTTCTAATAAAAGCTAGTAACGAAGTTTTGCCTCTTTAATTGAATGAGATATTTCTAGAAATGTCGAATCATATCATATATGATTGGCTTGTAGGGCATACATTTCTATCAAAACTAAAAAGGAATATGATCAATCAAAAATTCTACCATGTAATATGTTGTAGAGTTGTAGACATTCATAAATCATCTAAGTATATCCCCTATTTTTTACAAGGAGAATAATACCATAGTTAACCACAATATACAACTTCAACTTGGCTAGTTAACTCATTAAAAAATTTTACAAGTCATGAAAGATTTAAAAATAGTAATTTAATGATAGTAGAAGCATCAAGGGTGCCTTCCAGATCGACATTGGAGAAATTAGAACCTACGATCAAAAAAGGTACCCAACGTTGACAACTGGATGCACAAACTTGAACCAATCAAAAGGGCTATCCCACACCACCTAGGCTACTGGAAAAATGCTCTAAAATTGAGAAGGTTGCCATCAGATCAATGGGAAATAGAGATAAAACTTAAAGAGAAATAATATCAAGGATAATAAGAGAGAGGAAAGAATAGATAAGAGATAGAGAGGGCTGCTCATGGTAGATAGCGTTCGGGGTGCACCGACGGTTCAAGTGAAGGCAGTGCATGGAGAGAGGGTGACAGCTAATGGCGGTTGGCAGATGGCACATTGCCACTCTATCAGGTATGGGTGGGTGGGAAGCTGGCGGTGGTGACGCAATGGTTCACTAGGGTGGCAGCATGCGAGGTGGCGTGCGTGAGGCTGGTCAACGGGGGAAAGTGGTGGCGGCATTGACATGCACGACCGAGGTGGGACATCTAGGCAGGGTGACAATGGGGCTGGCTGGTAGCTGGCGAGTAGCTTGCACAGGTGGGCATCAACAAGGAGATGGTGGTGAGGTCGATGGCTGCATGGCGCGTGCATGGACAACTGGCGGGCTATGGCGACTGATGTCGCTGGGGGAGTGGCCACTTGTGGGGGTGGGCATTGACACAGCAGGTAGCACGAGTCATGCTGGCCATGTGCGCTCACGTAGAGGTGGGAAGGGCGAGGTGAAGGTAATGGCTGGTGATGAGGGGAGGATGACAAATAGAGAGAGAAAGTGACGGTGATGGTGAGATGGTAGATGACGATCGACAAAGGTCAACACTAGGACAACGTGATAAGTGGTGTAGAGAGAGAGAGAGAGAGCGACGGTGCAACTCGGCTTTGAGGGAGAGAATATGTTCTATAACAGAGGGTGTACATAAAAAAAACTCAGAGCAAAATTAATGGGATAGATTTATTAAGCAATTAATACATAATTTAAATAAAATACAATTATCTACTAAATTAACAAGACACTTGCTACTAATAGAAAAAAATACTTACTTACTGACATAGACATCGTAAAAATAATGTTAACATACAATGTAAATAATTAAAAACACAATGGTAATAACCTAATTAATATTATAAAAATATAAAATATTACAATTTCCTCCTCTTCTTCGGGCATTTGCTACTGGGCTCGAAGATGGACTGCATCCATTTGTTGTTTCTTCCCTTGCTTGCCGATCTGGAGCAGGATGGCATGTATGCTTGGCAGGCAGTGATGTTTGCCCACCTATTATGTGGCCTCTAGCCTGAGTTTGGCTCTATTTCTATTATCGGCTTCTCTCTCTTTCTCCAAGTGACTTGAACAACTTCTTTTTCTTACTTGCACTTTTTTGCTATATTCTTTTAAATACTGCCTAGTTATACCTTTTACAGGTCTAGAGCTATCTCTACTTCCCCCTGGGCCAAGCACAGCAGTCTTCCTCAGGCCTCCTCCCACTAATGGCTCGTTGGGAGCCTATCCTCCCTTTCGAGGGCCACCGTAGCTAGCTAACATCTATCTAGGCATAGATATTCTGCTTCCTGCACATTAAGGAATATTTGATTCATGCATTGCTCATCTTCTAGTGAATAAAATTAATAGTCATGCTTTTTCTCCTTGCAGGTGTGTTGGCAGCCTTATCTCATGACTGATGACCACCTTCAGCCTTGGATCACTAGTTCAGGTTGGGTCTTTGGTTGTGATCTTCACCTTCTCTACGTCAATGAGCTAGCACCATTTGTGGCTTTGTTTCTCGATGCATTCCCTGGGCCTAAAGAAGGACTACTTGGAGCCTCCTTCCCATCTTCAACCAGTCAAGGACCACACCAGACATTTGATCTTCTTGGTGGACTGGGTTGCGAGGTACTAGACTTCTATTGCACTATGGTACGAGGGTAGCGAGGTAGTCATTGATTGAGTGGAGGATAGTTTAGACTACCTTCATCGCTATGAGTAGGCTACAATTTTGTTGCTTCTAGCCCTACTCTACACTATTACCGCTTCTGACCTTTGTGATATTTCTGGAAGCTCAGGCTCTGCTACTGTGCCAAAGGCTAGATATTGTAGGTTTATGACAAGTCGTGGCTGATCTTCACACTACTTTAAAGATTGAGGTAAAGATTATTCTTGACTACCTTTCCAATTTGTTGCACTATTTGCCTGGCTTTGACATGTTCTCTTCTATACTTGTAGTGCAAGGCCCAAACTGAGGGTTCTCCTCCTTCTTTGTCAAGGGGGATTAGTCAAGCTTCATCAGCACTTAGCCGAGGTGAAGTAGACCCTAGAAAACATGGAGACAGTGGTATCCTTAATTGAATCTCTTTTCTAATCATTGATCTTTTTGGCTTATATTGTTCCTCCTCCTTCTCAAGTTGCTGAGCTCTAGAATGTTGTTGCTTCCTTGTCCACCCTCAACTAGTCTTTGGACACTGACATGGCAGTTTTCCCTTACTGCCTTCAATCATAGATGGTCATCTTGAATCTCCATCTTCAGCATGAGAGGGCCATGCACGAGATGGAATGCTAGCACAGTCAGGCCATCTGGTCCATGGAGCAGATGCATCTACAGCTACAGGCTCTCTTGGCGATGGTGGAGGCAACATTTCAGGTTTACCACTAGGGCATTCCTGCTCAGTCGAGCCAGAGTCGTACACATTAGAGTATCTCCCATCGGAGCAGCACGCATAGGAGCAGCACCCATCATAGTTAAAACCACCATGGTTAGAGCCAGTAGGGGCATATTCAGAGTCACATGAGTGGTTCCACTATGATCTTGGCCACTTCTTCTGAGAGTCGTCAGAATGAGGTGACTACAGCGGCTCTAGCAGACATGGCTTACATGCCTCCTCCCTGCAGTCAATCTCTTGGAGCAAGTGGTAGTGGGCATTGATATTTGTAGCAGGCTTAGCTCTTCTTATGTTGTAGCTACTTTATTTATTCCTTGTCATATCATAAGATGATGTATTTAGACCTTTGTTTGCTTTAGATTTATTTGAACCACTTTTTCCTGCCTGACATCACTCAAAAGGTCAGTTAGCATCACACTCCATCTTTGCCCCTTACAAGTTTGTCAAGGGGCAGAAGCCTCTTAAAATGCTAAATAAAAATAATAAAATAACCATGGGGCATGAATCAGATGAAGGGATGATGTGGGAGAGTGGATCTTGTCGGCATGAAGTTGGCAAGAATGACAGTGCCGGACAAAGATAAAGCAATCCTCTTCTAGGGTTGGCCAATAATACTCCTGCCTAATGATTTTCTTGGCAAGAGCTTATGCATTGACATGGCCCCCACAGACCCCAGAATGTGCTTCCTTAAGCACCAATTATGCCTCTTCTTCATCAATGCATCTCAGCAAAATTCTGCTCAGGCTCCTCTTGTAGAGCACCCCTCCTAGGATGATATACCTCTGGGATACTCTTCTGATGGCCTTCTTTTCTTTTGCATTTTATCGAGGTGGATATGTCTAATCTTGACAATACCTTGCAATCTCATCAAACCAAGGCCTCTCACCCTCATCTAACTCTTCCAACTCGATTAGAGAAATCTCCTCTTTCTGCTCTAAATATTCCTTCTTGCCAAATCTCTCCTTTACCTTCAGAAATCGACCATCCTTAATCGCCGGTATCGACCTTCTACGGACATGGATAGTCCGCACCTGTTTACCTAGCGGGACTGATAGAGATAAAGCTAAGGAGGCAAGGGCATCAACAATGATATTCTGAGCTCGAGGGACATGAACAAAAGTGAGTTTGGAAAAGAGTTTGATGTAGCAAGAGGTGAGTTCTTGGTAAGGTTTGAGATTTGGATGAGAGATTCGATATTTTGTTAGGACTTGGTGAAGGATTAGTTGGCTATCACCTATCACCCTTAATTCCGTGGCACCATAGAAATGAGCGACCTCCAGCCCGGCCAGCAAGGCTTCGTATTCAGCTATGTTATTGATTGCTGGGAAGTCAAGCTGAAATGCCTATTGAATGGTGACACCCTTGGGTGATAGAAGGATGATTCCTATTCCCATACCGTGTGAATTCAGAGCCCCGTCAAAATATAATGTCCAAAGGTGGGAAGATTGGATCAACATTAGTTTGTCATCCGGGAGCTCCGACTGGACCAGGTCTAAGAGGGGTATAGGGTGATGGGCTAGATGTTCGACAATAGCATAGCCCCTAATCACCTTCTGGGGAACATAGGTGATATCAAACTGTGAAAAGAAGCTTTGCCAATGACCTAACCGATCAGTTAGAACAGTTTTCTCTAAAAGGAATTTGATGGGATTGATACGGGCAATAAGATTGACCTCATAAGCTAAGAAATAGTGTTTAAGCTTCTAAACTACCCAGACTAGTGTAGCATAGGTCTTCTCCACTACAATGTACTTCTGCTCACATGGATCAAAAATCTTTGACAAATAATAGGTTTTCCTCTCTTTCTCTTCTTCATCCACTTGTGCAAGGACTGCCCCAAGAGAATTCTCCAAAACTGAGATATATAGAACTAAGGGCTTGCCAAGGACTAGTGGTCTAAGCACAGGGGGACTAGCCAGGTATATTTTCAAACCATCAAATGCATCCTAGCACTTTGAATCCCATTTAAACTCGACCCCCACCCTGGTTAACTCATAGAAAGGTTTACACCTTTGGGAATGTTGTGAGATGAACTGGCGGACAAACTGTATCCTCCGGATTAATCCATGAAGTTCTTTATATTTCTCAGAGGAGGCATACCAATGATTGCTTTGGCCTTGTTTGGGTCAATCTCTATGTTCCTTTTGCTCACTATGAACCCCAACAATTTTCCTGAGGATACTCCAAATGTGCATTTCTTTGGGTTCATCTTCAACTTATATTCCCTAGCCCTCTACAAGACCCTTCTGTGCACTTCAGGATGATCTTCTCGACTTTTGGACTTAACGACCAGGTCATCCACGTACACCTTTACAAAGGTATGTATCATGTCATGAAAGGTAGCCATCATGGCCCTCTGATACATTGCACCAACATTCTTTAGTCCAAAGGGCATGACAACATAGCAGTAGGTTCCCCAAGGTGTCGTGTACGAGGTCTTCTCCTGGTCCTCTTCGACTAATCAGATCTGATTATACCCGGAATAGCCACCCACGAAAGATAGCATCTCGAATCCAGCAGTGTTATCAACCAGTACATTAATATGAGGTAGAGGAAAGTCATCTTTAAGACACGCTCAATTCAAGTCCCTGAAGTCTATGCAGATCCGAACTCGATCATCCTTTTTTCATGACAGGGACTATGTTTGCCACCCATTGCGGATAAAGGACAACCTTAATGAATCTAGCTTGATGTAACTTGTCGACCTCTTCTTTCATCTTAAGTGCAACATCAAGGTGGAATCTCCTTAATTTTTGTTTAACCGGGGTAGCTCCAGGTTCCAAAATTAGACGATGTTCAACCAACGAGTTGTCTAACCCCGGCATGTCTTCGTATGTCCATGTGAACGTGTCCTTGTATTCTTCCAAGATTTCAATTAAGTTATGTTCCTCAGTGGGAGTGAGGTTTATACTTAAAAGGATTGTCTTAGGATCTTTCGGTGTTCCAAGGTTTAATTCTTTTGTTGGTTCATCTACCGTGGCTGATGGTTCTTCAAACTTTTTAAGTCCAAATACATATGCATCAGACAAGTGCTCAATTCCATCCTCGAAATCAGGATCCTTTTCTGATAAAGCCTCGTAAACTCCCAGTGTATGATCTACATTGAGTTCATCCTCATATTGGATTTCATCAAGCTAGATAGCATTTTCCAAAAAGCTTGGCAGCCTTGCACATTCCTTGCACTTCTGAGCTAATTGCTAAAGATATCTCTCTGGAATGCGCTTACCTCAGGTTTTCTTATTTTCTATCCTAACTACTCCTAAAGAAGACAGAATTGAAAAAGTGGTATTTACAGTGGGTGAAGAATCAAGCAAATCGATCAGTGAATTGGAGAAGAGGGGTCCCAGGTTGGGAGCACCCTCCGAGACAAACAGAGATGTCTCCTCAATGGAAAACTGAGTTTGCGAGAAGACATTTTTTTGGGTATTTTTGATGTTTTCAATAACGGAAAGAGAGTGAGCTGGTGGGGCTCGAGCAGAAATAGAAATCTTAAGCAAAAATAGGAAAAATGAGCTTGTTGGGCCCGATAATGGCAAGACATGGGTAGATAGGCCCAAAGTTTGGGAAAAGATCTAAGAGGCACGTGGGCCCAAGTGGGGGATACATGAACCCAAAGCTAGAAAAGAAGCTAAAGGGCACGTGGGCCTGATTGGTGGGCACGCGTGCCCAACGTTGTTGAATTGAAATGTGCATCTAAGCTCAGTGGAGTAAGAAAATTTGAATGGGCTCTCAGGCCCAGTGCTCAGTATGGGTGGCCAAGCCGGCCCAGAAGTGGGAATCGGGCTAGACAACCCATCAAGCGAATCTAAGAGGGAGAGCATGAGGACTTTAAAATGTGCGACCATAGGAAACAACTCATGTGATATGTTGATTGGAGGTGAGTTTGAGTGGATGAGTTGTTCAAGGATGGACTCACCCTTGACTGGTTCTTCCTCCTCCATGAACAACTGAGCTAAAGATGTACTCAGGTTGTCCACTTCCTCCTCTTTCTCTGGTGCTTTCCTCTTCTTAGTTGGTTCTTCTTCTTTATCCCCAGCCGTCATCATGGTCTCCCCTTTGATGAAGAATCTTTGGAGTCCCATGGCATTTTTTGGCTGGTAGACCATCCTCGGGGTGAAACCGGGCTCATAGCCAAGCTCGTGCCTTCTCGGTCTTTGTATAGCTACAATGGGGTGCACAACCCCCTATAGTTCCTTTCCTAGTCGTTTCCTAGCTAATAGCCCATCCCTTTCACCATACGCCACACAACTGTATCTGGAGGCATCGTCAACATCATGACCTTGGGCAACTCTATAATTTAAACCAACGGCTGGACAAGTTCTGATACTGGCAGTGCAGAAGAGGGGTCATCCACATCATTTAAAATAGGGATGTTGGTTACTTTAATCACCTAGCCCTTGTATGGGAACTTTAGACATTGATGATTAGTGGAGGCAACGGCTCCTATTGCCTCAAGATATCGGCATCCCAAAATAGTTTTAAATGTGGGGTCTAGTTCTAAAACATGATACTCAGCGGTGACAGCACACGACCCGAGGCCTACTTCCAATGTAACCACCCTTCGTGTCGACTTCTGGGAGTTGTCATAGGCTATCACCGTGATAGCAGAAGGCTCAATTTCTTGATTGAAGATGCCACAAAGTTGCAATGTTTCTAGTGGCATGATATTTATAGATGCTCCGGTGTCAATCTAGCAGGACTTATCTCCACACCTCTGATGACTACTGCAACGTGCAAGGCGTACTTACTGATCTCCGGCCATGCCAACTCCTCTTGTGTAAAAGTGAGTGTCGGGTGTTTACTCCTTGGGGCTAGGATAGTAATGATCTTTTTGGGCGGGAGGTCCTCATTGACCATGACCTGTAGACACGCCAATTTGGCCTTATTTAGAGCTTAAACCATTATTCCATTGGCAACATCTCTTTTAGACCATAAAAATCATGATGAACCACCCTTTCAGATGAGCCAAGGTGCTTATTGGAAATATGAGGATGATTTTCTAATTTCTAATCAAATCCGTGTTTGCCGAACAAGAGACTCTTGGTGGTGTGCCAGATTATGCTTTTCCCAGCATATCATCTACTTGAAAATTTTTCACAGGATTATTTGGACATATAATGAATAAATATTCAACACAAATAATCTTCCTCTCTGAGTTCTCTTTTTAATGCAACAAACGGCATTCAATTCTGATCTCCCATTTGTCTGCAGCGCCCTTTGGAAGTCAGATGCGTAGTTCTGTCCGCACGCAGCACCTATCAAGCCCAATTGCATGCAAGCCCAGCCCATTGGGCACATATCTGACCAATTCACGACCTTACCTTCCTTTTTCCTCCTCCATATCACTTGTTATAGTATCTGGAAGCTTCATGGTCGAAATTAGCATCATCTAATGATGGCAATCCAACTTGTTGTCTTGTATATCAAGACTTGCCATTTTTAGACTAGATTTGTTTCCTCTTCAAGTGGAGGCATATTTTGAGCATGGAGAAGGTGATCCACGGTTTTCAATCTCTCTCAATCATTTGGGTAAGTTTATATATTCCTCAGGATGAAAATTAGCAACATTAATTGAAGGAAATCCAACTTATGGTCGGATGTATCAAAACTTGCTATTTTTTGACCTGGTTCTCATCCCCTATAAAGGGAGACTCATATGAACGACCTAAGAAGGGCATCCCCATCCTCCAGAACTTCTATCTTCGTCCTCCAGCCACCCTAGGCTCTTCCCAATCTCCCCAAATAGTTCTATCTTCGTCCCGGTGCCCGGAGATCATCCCAAAGTGAAGAAGAAGCCGGTCTATGCTCCAACGTGCTGCACTGCTGATCATCGGATTCTACAGATATTTCTAGTCATTTTATGGACTGAATTTCTTCATAAGAAGTGTGGTTCATCAATATATATTTCATATCCAACAAATAGAGATCAATTCTGACGTTTCCTCTTCTTGTTATGGCTTCAACACCGGCGCTGTAAAGACAGATCCGAAGTCTTCTCTTCTAAGTCATCATCTTATCAGTCAATTTCAGTACATTTAATGGTAGATTCAACCTATGCATCCTTCATAGAAATTGTTACCCGGTGAGTTATCTTTTATATCCAACAATAATCATTCAATTTGGATATCTGTGGTGCCCATATCATGTCCTACATCGACATTGTGCTGGGAGTTTCCAGAACTTCACTGCCCAAGATCCGGCTTATCAGGTAAATTCAGATTACTTATCATAATATTCAGGCAAACTTGTCTTCATATCAAACCACCCTCGGTGAGTTATATTTATTTTGAAATAAATTTCACTTGATTCTTACATCGGTGCTGTCCTCTACGGTCTCTGCATCAAAGCCGTGCAATTTACATTAAATCTGTCCAACCCGGTTGCCACTTTGCCTGGGTTGTGTTGTCTTTAACCATTTATATTCGTTTTTCTTCATTCAAATCATTTAGTTCACATTTAAGAATCATTTTTATTCAGTTTTACATCATTTCATACATCATAAAAAAACCAAAAAAGAGGGGTTAGGGCTAACCCCGAATCCGGTGAGTTTATTTCCAATTGTCGTTTTATGTTATTACTTTTACAAGTTACTACACTTCACTCAGCTCTGATCCTTCTTCACTTGTTTTCTTGGTTTATTGTTCTAGTTGCACAGGTTTATCAAGCTAGCATCGGTTGGAGACTCTTCTTCATCGGCCGGCCGAAGAAGAAGAAGGTTGAACTCACATCCCTTTCTCCCACGCTAAGGTACACACGGTCAACTTCTTAATTTTCATTACATAAAGCGGAGCCCGCGGCTCCTGGCGACCACCTTTCATTCATGTTTTAATCTCCTCCTCACTCTCCTCCCACATGACCCGAACCGTCTTCGGTGCTCGAGCGACGCCGTGAGATGAAAGTTCGGGGATCAATGTGAGTGTGGGACCGAGGTGAGGAGTCTTTGCCGCTTTCTGAGTGTCTTTTGATTCACTCCCCTTTTTTCCCCAATTCCATCTTTCATCACCTTATCTTGAGGTGCCGATCCAGAACCCGTTTCTGGAGTCGACATGACCCACCGCAAGTATTGTTGTAGGATGTCCTGATGGCTCTTCTTTGACCTCTTTATCAGCTCCAGGATTGAAATTCGTGCCGGCATTTTGTCAAGGTGCTTCAACAAGTCATATGCCATGCTGGGCAATGGTTCTTCTACCACCTCCTCTTCTACTTGCTCCTGTGGTTGCATCCCAACCTGGTGGAAGACCCTTTGGAACATTCTCCCGCTACGAAGTACCGGCGCCAACGTGGTAGGGGGAGTGGTGATGATGGTGATGGTAGGGTTGATTGGTATGTTGAGGGGCCCATGGTAGGTACGGGTGGTGAGGATCGGATGATGAGGGGTCATAGGGTAGTGGAGGCTGGTGTGTTGGGTGATGGTTGGGGTGTTGGTGGTGATGGTCGGATGATGAGGGGTCGTGGAGTGGTAGCGACTGGTAGGTTGGGTGATAGTCGGATAATGAGAGGCCGAGGGGTGGTAGATGCTGGTAGGTTAGGTGATGTTTGGGGTGTTGGTGGCGATCTAATGATTAGACGCTGGGGAGGATTAATGGTGGTTGGTAGGTTAGGCAGGGGTGATGATTGAGGTGCTAGTTGAGATGCTGGTGGTAGTCTAATGATTAGGTGTCATAAAGGGTTAATAGCTGGTGAGGGTAGTGGTGTTTGGGTAGTTTGTGGGTTGGGGGAAGCTCTCGGTATGGAGAGTATGGTGTGATTTGTAGGTGGGGTTGGTCTGGTGGGCATGGAGGCAGTTTGATCCTCAACCTGCCAACCCTGGGAATGGTGGGTTGACTCCTCAATGGTGGAGTGGAAGAGGTCAAGTCGTTGGTTTGGCAGTTCTGGTGCCTGTGTTTGAAAGGGTGCATGTACCAGCAGTGGATCTTGAACTGTGCCTAGGCCAGGTTGCTGTTGTGCTTGAGGTTGTTGTCATCGTGGTTGATTCTGCCATGCCTTCATTGCTTGAATGGATTCTCCCATCTATCCCCAGTCAATGTTTCCTTGATCGTTGAGGTCATGAATGTAGTATTTAAATTGGAAGCAGACATCCACCGTGTGCCCAGGATACTGATGGTAGGCGCAATACCTTGTCATATCAACATTCATCGGCCATCCTTCTCTCTCCTTCAGAAGCTCCAACTGCTGTTCAGCCAACAATGCATTAAAAATATCGGTGAGGGGGAATGGCAGTTGAGGATAGTACTCTTTCTTGGGTCCCCCCTCCTAAGTCGGTTGGCTGGTGGTGGCACTAGGTTGTAAGCTTGTCGTTGTTGTGGTTGTGGTCGGTTCTAGATAGGTTATTGCTGAGGCATTTAGGTATAGGCATTTTGCTGCTGGGGCGCTCAGTTGTAGGTGGGTTGCTGCGGTGGTGCTCGATTGTATGCAGGTTGTTGCTGAGGTTGAGGAGCTGGTTGAGGTGCTGGCCGGATTGTTGGTTGGGAGGTGAGTTACGGTATTGGCTTTGGCGATACCCACCTTGATTACCCATGGCATTGATACTCTCATTATTCACTACCCCTTCAATGGTGGGCCCTACAGGTGTAGGCTTTCCAGTTTTATAGGGTTTGGGGTCGAACGAGTTGATTATAGAAGCATCCTTGAAATGGGCTTGGAGATAACGGGCGCTATCACACAACTCACTTGTGGTAGTCAGGTGGTGTATGATTAGGAGGTTGCGAAGGTTAGGTGTGGTATTCTCAATGAGCATCCTCACCTGCTCCCCCTCTGAGATGGTATCCACTAGCCTCTTAGCCATTCCCCTCCAGCGATCAGTAAATCTAGCAAAATTTTCATCTGGCTTCATTTTCTCAGTAGTTAAATCAGTTATCGAGTAGGCTGGCCCCACCTGATCCTTATACCTCTGCAGAAACTTTGCCTTGACAATATCAAAATCTGCTACCTCAATAGAATCAAGAGAATAAAACCAGTCAACGGTGGATCCTTCCAATGACCTATGGAATAGGAAGGCAAGTGCTTTGCGGTCATTCTTCCAAAATGCATTGTCGTATAAAAAGCTCTTTAAGTGGTTAAAGGGGTTCCCATTCCCATTATAGCATTGGAAGATTGGTATTTTTGGAGTGAGATGTAGAACAAAGAAAGATGGAACAGAAATTTCTTGGTGGCTTTAGAATCGAGGCAGTGCCTCAACTCTTCAAAGCGCTCATCCATCTAGTTAAGTTTTTCCATGAATGCCTGGGTGAGGTTGGATTCTTGAGCCACCGGAGAAAAGTACTTAGGTGAATGGGTTGGAAGAGGTGGGTTAGGAATAGGAGCTTGAATAGCATTATGTGAATGCCCCACAACAGGGAGAGTGGACACACGGCGGGGTTGCACATGAGAAGAAATGATCTGGGGCCTGACTGCCAATTGAGGTGGTGAGGGGGCTTGATTTCCCTCGACCGGATCTTGATTGGTGGGCATCTTTCTCTTTGTTAAAGATTGCACAACTGAAAAGGATTTAGAGTCTAAATGGAGAGATAGACCCTGGAGGAGTTGCTCCATGCTAAGTGAAGCAAGTTGATGAGTAGGATTTTGAATTTCAGGCACCTTGATGGCGTTGACATGGCCCTCTGGTTGGACCATGGGTTGTTATAGCTCGTAGTGACCCATCTCGTACTCCTCTTCTTGCCCGTAGTAGTTCGACATCCCAATGTCTTCTGGACCCTAGCATCATGGGCATCTTGTCAAATTTTCTAACAAAATGGTTGAAAAAAAGCAAATAAAAAGTGTAAATGCAAAGAGAATTTTTGTTTGGTTATGCTTTCTTTTTGTTTGATTTTTTTGTTTCAATTTGGTTGTTTGGAAAACAAGTTGAACACAAAAATTAAAAGGATTTTTTTCTTTATTTTAGGTGTTTTGAAAGAAGAAAACTTTTTTTGGTTGTTTTCAGTTGTTGTGAGAAAGCAAGTTATGCAAGCAAGTTCTTAAAATGACTACTCGACAATTTTTGAGTTGAAACCTTAGATTTAGATAGATTGTTAGCAATTGTTCACTGAAATGGATATGGTTCCTATCGCTTCAATCTTCAAGACCTAAGGTTGTCACTCAATCACCACAAGTAGGTACTTGGGTTCTTCGGGTTTTAGGAAAGTGGTACAACCGGCCCAATCGTGCGGAGAGGAATACTTCATGAATGGGGACTTATGGAGGTCTTGATGGAAACCACCAAATCAACTAGGAAGGAATATCCCAAAAGAGAGGTAAGAATCCACCAAAAAGGTGTTTGGAGGGTGAGGGTGTATTGGAAGAGAGCCCCTGCCTCGAATGCCCTATGGATCGGAGCAAGTTCGGTACCCGATGCAAAAGCTAATGCAAAAATAAAAAATGGAGGGTAGGAGGAGAAGAAGCAATCAATATGCAAACTTGAAATGAATGAAAGCTATTAAGTAAATCAAGAAAGTGAATGCAATCAAGACAAGCAATGATAAAGTAAAACAAGTAACTAGCAACTAGCGACTAAAAGGCAGTTCGCATAGGAACTGGTTTGCTTGGATTGAAAAAAGGGAAGGAGGGCCATG
Organism: Cryptocoryne crispatula var. balansae; assembly: GCA_036172225.1. Classification (NCBI taxonomy): domain Eukaryota; kingdom Viridiplantae; phylum Streptophyta; class Magnoliopsida; order Alismatales; family Araceae; genus Cryptocoryne; species Cryptocoryne crispatula. The sequence continues at coordinate 33,563,154 of CM069932.1, forward strand.
TGGTGCCAATCTAAAGTGGTGTAAAGGGTGGTCCACATGGGTACCGATCTGAAAGTGGGTTGGTTCACGCGGGAACCAATTTGGAAAATAGGGGTTGGTTCACGCGAGAACCGGTTTTAATGAAAGAAAGGGTGGTTCACGCGGGAACTGGTGTAAAAGATGACAAAATGTAAAGAGGGCCACGTGGGTCCAATCTAAAGGTGCTATAAAGAGGTGGTTCACGTGGGGACCGATCTGAAAATAAGTTGGTTCACGCAAGAACTAAGTTGGAAAAGAAAGGTGGTTCACGCGGGAATTGGTTTATAAGAAGAAAGGAGTGGTTCAAGTAGGAATTGAGTTGAAATTAAAGACAAACAAATCAAGTTCACATGGGGGAAAATCTTAAAGGAAGAGTAAATAGAAATTTTAAAAATAAATTGACATGGAAAAGGTAAAGGACAAGCTGGTTCGCGTGGGAACCAAATCGGAAAACAACTAGTTGCACGGATCAATCAAGCCAGCACGGTTGAAGACATTGTTTGTCCCACCGTGGTCGCCAAAAAGTTGTCGATTCTGAAAATGGGTTTCGTATTGGCACCTCAAGAGAAGGTGAACGATAGAATATGGGAAAAAGGAGTGAATCGAAAACACTCGGAAAACAGTAAAGAGTCCTCACCTCTGTCCCACACTCACATTGATTCCCAAACTTTCATCTCACGGCGTCGCTCGAGCACCGGAGACGGTTAGGGTCATGTGGGAGGAAAGTGAGGAATGAATTAACTTAGAGCATGATAAGAGAAATTGTGGTCACCAGGAGCCGCAGGCTCCGCTTTATGGAATTGAAAAATAAAAGTTGAATTGTGTGTACCTTAGCGTGGGAGATTGAGATGTGAGTTCAACCTTCTTCTTCCTTATCCAGCCGATGAAGAAGAGTCCAACCAGTGCTAGCTTAATCAATCTGCGCAACTTAAGAAGAATAGAACAAGTGAAGAAATGGATTAGACTTATGGGAAGTGTGGTAACTGTAAAGAGGAGATGAGAGAGGAAGCAATTGAAACTGAATTCACCAGCTTCGAAGTGAGCCTTAACCCCTTTTTTGTGTTTTTGATTATGTAAAAATGATGCAAATGAACTAGTAGATGTCCTAAAATAGTAAATAAACTGAATTAAATGAGTTAAGAAGAACTTACGAAGCGTATTGGCTTGAGTTGAAGCCAAGTTGGTTGAAGAAGGTTGGTTCGGGTAGCCTTGCACCCTTCTGGCGCGACTTTGGTGCAGAAAATGCTACAGATGACCCCGATGTCAGAATTGAGTGCTGTTTGTTTCTATGGATGGATACTCAGATAGGAAGAGATCAATTGTTGATGAATTCTCCAAAATCCACCTGTAGAAGTCTGTAAAAAAATATGAAATTGGATGGATATGAAAGAACAGAACCTGGATGCACGCCCTCAGTGCAACAATCGCCACAGACAGAAGGCAAGTCAGAAATGAGTGCCTCTAGTTGAAAATGAAAGAGAACGAGGAGAGGAACAAATCTTCTGTTGAAGACTTTTGCAGCATAACCCCCAAGTTTTATTTAGAAGCGATGCATGGATTGAGCCTTCTCCTTCACTTTGGGATCGATCTCTCGACGTCAGCATGGATTTGAGCGTCGAGATGGCTTTGGGAGGGAGCTTGGACAACCTCAAGACGAGCTAGGCACGGGGGGTTCAACCTTGGGTCATTGGGAATAGTCCTCAATTTATAGAGAATGGAAACCAGTACAGAATATAAAAATTGGTCTGATCGCGCCTCCACCTTCTAAAAAATGTGAGGGCACGTAGGCCGCGTCCTCCACCTGAGGGCGTTCAGGGTGTGCCCTCACCTTGATGGCGTGCAGGGTGCGCCCTCCTGTTTCAAAGGGAGCAGGGGCGCATTACGCGTTTCATTGCTAAAAATCATCGGACCCTTCCAGAAATTGCTAAAAATTGGAAGTGATAAGATGAACGTGCCCCAACCTGAGGGCGTGGTCAAAATAAATGATAATTAGAAAAGGAAACATTTTAAAATCTAGTTTAGAAGGCGCTAATTAGGGTAATTTCTGATTTCTGAAAATGGACTGTGCCCCCGAGTTTCAAAAGAAGTGAGGGCGCGCAGGGCGCGCCCCCAGATTGAGGGTGCTTAGGGTGCCCCCCTAATATGAGGGCGCTCAGGGCATGCCCTATCATTTCAAGGGGAGTGAGGGCATGTTACACTCTCTCTCCTACACCCATGTTCCATGAGCCATAACTTACAAACGGGATGTTCGATTCGGCTTCCATTTGTTGTGTTGGAAAGAGGGCATTAGACCGCAGCTCCTCAAGTCAGTAAATCAGTCGACATGACTACCAAGATGTTCACGCGGGGCTTTCTACCGGTTTACCCTCTCGTGGAAAGCCAAAAATCATGGCGAAGATCCTAAAGGGCACGGTTCCAGTTGAGGAATCTCGGGTCAACTCGAGATGACTTAAAATGATGACCAAACAAGTCAGGTATGATCGAGAAACCCAAAATCATCGAAAAATCTAAGATTAACCCGGTAAACGTGAACCAAAGCTTGGAAAAGTTGGAAATAACCGAGAAACCCTAAAATCGACCAATTCAGCCGTATGGCCCCGGTTGATGAAATATACGGCTAGGATCGACCCGGATGAATCGAAAAGACTCGGTGATGACTAGAAACGCCTAACACATTGTTTGGGATAGCCGTATCAGTATAGATCGAAAAAGCCATAACGAAAAGCCATTATAGATCAATGTCTATCGAAATGACTTATAAAAAGCCCTGAATGTTACGGAACACACGTAGGACTCCTGAGACCTTCAAATATGGACCATTCAAGGTCGGTCATTGAGCTGGCTTCGTGTTTTTATGATTCACGCGTGGCTCTCACTCGAAGGTTACGGCATTGTTCCAGAAATCATCGGTCTATTACCAACTCACGAGGGGCTCCACCAAAGTCCTTTGCTTATATCCATGAGGTAATTTGAATTAGATAATAGTCAAATAAAGGATATCGCCAATGGAACATGAGTCTGGGGCTCCGAATCAGGCCACTTTGGCGTGTCTATAGTGGCATAACATTAATAGATGTTTTAGTGTCAATCAAGCCGGACTTTATTTCTACACCCATGACAACGACTGCAGCACACAAAGCGTGCGTCCTAACCTCTGGTAGTGCCATATCTTCTTTGGAGATTGTGAGGAATGGATGCTCACTCCTAGGGGCTAGTACTTTTGTAATCTTTTCTAGTAGGAGGTCCTCATTGACCATGACCTACTGCAAGTATTGTTGCCAAATTTATTGATGAATTTTTGACCTTTTTAAGTGTTCTAAAATTGAAATCCATGCTGGCATTTTGTCCAAATATTTTAGTAAATCATACGTTTTGTCAGGCAACAGTTCTTCCACCACCTCTTCTTCTAGTTGCTCATGTGATTGCATCTCGGCTTGGGGGAACTTGTTGTAACATCTTTTCACCCTTGAGCACTAGCACCAATAGGGATGTGGTGAAGGAAAGTGAGTGATGGTATGGTTTGTTAGGGAGTTTGGAGCTTTGAGGTGGACAGGGGTGGTTTTGAGGGTGATGGCTAGATAAGGAGAGGTTGTGAAGAAGTGATAGCCAATGGGTTAGGTGATGGTTGAGGTGTTGGAGGTGGTGATGGTTGGATGAGGAGGGGTCATGGAGTGGCGATGTCTAGTAGGTTGGATGATGGATAAGAAGTTAGAGGTTGCCTAATTATTTGGCAGCAAGCAGGGGCAATGGTTTGTGGTGGCGGCATTGAGCTTGAGGGTAGGATTTGGCTTGGAGTTCAAATAAGTTGTTGACCAGTGGTGGCTCTTGGTATAGAGAGGATGGTTCAAGTAGGATGTGGAGTCAGCCTTGTGGGCATAGTGGCATTTCCATCTTCCACTTGCCAACATTGAGAGAGATTGGTTGCCTACCCGATAGTAGAATGGACCAGGCTAACTCTAGGGTTTGGAGGTGCTGGCACTAGTGCTGGAGAAGGTGCATGTGCAGGTAGCAGGTCTTGAACTATGCCTAAGCCAGGCTGTTGTTGTACTTGCTGTTGTTGGCACCACAATTGATGTTGCCATGCTTTCATAGTTCTTGAACTTTATCAGAGCTCAACAATGTGCCCTGAGTATCGATGGTAACGTAGTATCTTGACATGTCTACATTTTCTAGCCATTCCTTTCTTTCCTTTAGAAGCTTTGATTGCTATTCTGCCATAAGTGTGTTGAAAAATGTCTGTGAGATAAAAGGGTAGCTGAGGGTAGTACTATCTTTTTGGTCTCCCCTCCTAGGTGCCCAGTTGGCTAGTGGTGGCACTTGGTTGTAGGTAGGTGGCTGTGGTGGCACTTGATTGTAGGCAGGTTGTTGTGGAAGTTGCTGTGGTGCTACTGGATGGGCCTTGAGTTGTTGGGCTTGTTAAGGAGTAGGTCGGTATTGCTGGTTTGCTGGAGGGTTCAGATACTAGTTTTGGTAGTTTTACCCTAGTTCCCTATAGCACTGACACTCTCATTGTTCACTACCCCATCTGTGGTATGCCTTGTAGGTGTGGGTTTCCTAGCAATATGGGGTTTAGGGTCAAATGGATTTGTCATGGAGGTGTCCCTAAAGTGTTCTTGAAGGTATTGTGCACTATCGTAGAGCTCATTCATATTGGTCAAGAGGTGCATGACTAGGAGGTTGCGGAGGGTTAGTGTTGAATTTCCAATGTACATTCTTACTTGTTCCCCCTCTGAAATGGTATCAACCATTTTTTTTGCCATTCCTCTCCAGCAGCTAGAAAATCTGATGAAGTCTTCATCTGGCTTCATTCTATCAACAGTCAAAACCATGATAGAGTAGGCTAGCCCCACCTAGTTCCTGTACCTCTATAAAAATTTTGCCTTTAATATACTGAAATCTGCTACCTCAAAAGAGTTGAGAGAATAGAACTATTCAAGAGAAAACCCTTCTAATGACTGACGGAACAGAAAAGCAAGGGCTTTGTGGTCATTTTTATAGAAGGCAGAGTCATATAAGAAACCTTTCAGATGGGTGAAGGGATTACCAGTCCCATTGTAACATTGGAAGATTGGTATTTCTGAAAGAGGAAGGTGTAGAATTGGGAAGGATAGAATAGATATTTTAGGAGTGGCTTTAGAATCCAACCAGTGCCTCAGTTCCTCAAAGCATTCATCCATTTGAGTGAGTTTAACCATGAATGCTTGAGTGAGGTTGGGTTCTAGAGCCACTAGTGTTGGCACGTGAGTTGCAAGATAATTAGAATGAGATGGAAGTGGTAGGTTGAGGGGAGGAACTAGCATAGGATTTGATGGGTGCCCCACAATGGGGTGATGGGTATGAAAATGAGGTAGGGTCGCCTAGGAGAGGTAATGATAAGAGGCTTGTTGCCGAATAGGGTGGTGAAGGGGCTTGGTCGCCCTCGACTTGGTTGACGGGCATCTTGCCCTTTGTGGTGGATTGGATGATTGAAAATGTCTCGAGATCAAGGTGAAAATATAGATCCTTGAGAGCTTGCTCTATACTATGTGAAGTGGATTGATGGGTAGGATCTTGGATTTCAGGTTCCATCATAGCATTAACACGGCCCTTTGGTTGGACTATGGGTTGCTGAAGCTTGTAGTGACCCATCTCATACTCTTCTTGCTCGTAGTAGTCCGACATCTCAATGCGTCTTCTAGACCTTAGCATCATGAGCATCTTGTCAAACTTCTTACAAAGAAGGGATGAAAAGAGAGATGATTTCAAGCAAATTTGAACACAATATTTTTAGTTATTTTGGTGTTTTGAATTTTTTTTCTTTTCTATTTGGGTTTGACAAATAAGTTTGAACACAACATTAAAATATTGTTTTTTTTTTATTTTGGTGTTTTTAAAATTTGTTGTTGTTTTCAATTATTGTTAACAAACAAGTTATGCAAAGACTCTTGAATGATTACCCAATTGTTTTGTTGAAACCTTAGATTAGGTGGATTGTTAGCAATTGTTCATTTGACTTGTATGGGTTTGATTCCTATTGCTTCAATCACCAAAGACCTATGGTTTTTACAAACTCAACACGAATAAGCACTTGGGTTCCTCGCCTTTTGGGATAAATGGTACAACCAACCTGATAATGTGGAGAGGAATACTCCACAGATGGGACTTACTAAGGCCTTGATGGAAACAAACCAAGTTAACTAGGAAGGAATATCTCAGAAGAGTGGTTGGAATCCACCAAAAAGTTGTTTGGAAGGTAAGGGTGTGTTGGGAGACAGAGCCCCCGCCTCAAATGCCCTACGGATCGGAACAAGTCCGATACGTGATGCAAATCTAATGTAAAAATAAAATAAAAGGTGGAGAAGAAATCAATTTATGAAAACATGAAATTACAGCTATCAATTAAGCATAGCAAGTATGAGATATGCAAGGAAGACAAGTATTCATGTAACAAAACAAACAACTTGTAACTAGAAACTAAAGGATGGCTCGCGTGGGAACCAATTTATGAATGGGTGTCCATGTGTGGACAGATTTGAAGTAAAAGGAAAAGGGGGCAGTCCATGTGGGGACCGATCTGAAAGTAAGGTGTCACACGTGGGAGCCGAGTTTGAAAAGAGAGGTGGTTCATGCGGGAACCGGTTTTTTTAAGAATCAAAGGGTGGTTCACATGGGAACCATTGTAATAAATGATAAAATAGAGAGTGGGCCATGTGGGTCCAATCTAAAGGTGCTTCATAGGGGTGGTCCATGTAGTGACCAATCTAAAAATAGGGTGGTTCACACGGGAATCGAGTTGGAGAAAAAGGTGGTTCACGCAGGAACTAGTTTTTAAGAAGAAAAGGGTGGCTTATATGGGAACCAGTATAGTAAGTAAAAAAAAGGAGAGAGGGACACATGAGGCCAATCAAAAGCTTCTACAAAGGTGTGGTCTATGTAGGGAGCAATTTGAAATAGGGTGGTTCATGTGGGAACCGAGTTGGAAAAGAAAGGTGGTTCACGTGGGATCCGGTTTCTAAGTAGAAAATGGTGGTTCACATGGGAATCAGTTTTTAAGAAGTAAAGGGTTGTTCACACGGTAACTAAGTTGTAATTAAATAAAAATGTATCAAGTCTGCAGGGGGGACAATCTTAAGGAAAGAGTAAAGAACAAGACTTAGTATCTTACCTAACTGTCGATCAGGATTTTCTATCATCATGGTTGCATGGTTGGGCCATTGACTTGAGTCACCAAAGATACCTTGTTGGGTGCAACATTGTACTTTGACCATTGTCTTATGAAGCACTGTATAGATGGTCAATAATAGTGATGGATCATGTACAAGGAAAACCTGATAGAGGCAATTGAGTGGTAACAAGGGATCGTCCACTCTTAGTATGTGAGAGTGAATGTCCTATGGGATAATACTTAAAAACCCAAGTAAGGTTAGAAAGAATAATTGTACAAAGTATATTTTTAATTGATTCAATTTCAAGTATAGGATCCTATAGAGTCGGTTCACTAACAAGTTGACAGTCAATGCCATACTCTTTTTTAACTAGACATTGGATGGATGAGAGTTTATATCCATGTAGTAATTGATGTTGAAAAAGGCTCAATGGGAATAAGATTATCCCCATAGCCATTTGGGATCATGGAATGAGGCTTGTACCCTTCATGATCGGTAGGTCGATTAATCTATTATCGAATAAAGGATTTAAATAAATTAAATAGAATTGTTCTATTTTAATTAAGCCTCAACCAAATAGGCTATTGGGCCTAGTGGGTCACACACATAAGGACTTATCCATTAGTATAGGGGCAAGGGCATAATTTATGAAGATTTTGGGTTTTTATAAAAAATTCCAAAATTTTCTATAAATACTAATGCCTTTAGCCAAACCCTATCAAACTAGTGATGAAAACCACATACTTAGACTCCTCCCAACTCTTCTCTCTATAAGGCATCCATGGGCGATGGACTTCTATTCGGGAATAGTTCTCGAGGACGGCGCAAAGGGAGAACCTACTATGGATGAGGTTTGTGTGGATACCACTGGAGACTGGACATTTGAATGGTTTGAAGATCTTGATAAGCTCATCTTCTTCCCCTCCATGAAATTATATGAATCCCTATTAGGTATACTCGAACCCAATTTGATCGATTTTCTATTTTTATCATTCAATTTCAATTGAAACAGATTATAAAGGAACCTATAGGAATCGTCGCTTCCGTTGCATCAAATTTTGATGGACAATTCTTTACAAGAATTACTTGGAGAAGCACCTTTTGAACTAGGAGCATGCCAACTCAAGCTTCTAAAGCAACAATTTTCACCTATTGGGGTGCCTTAGGTGTATGTTTAGGGTTAAGTCCATAATAACCTATGTTTTAATGCATATTTGATAAATGGTTGTATGCTATATGTTATACATTAAATATAAGATATTTAAAAGGTATATTAATGTTTATGTCTAGCACCTATACTGATGAGACTAAAATAAAAATTTCTCCTCATTCTAATTAGGTCAATAAATGTGAGACATTAAGAATGACTCACATAGCCTTCCGTCATTATGGCCTTGATAAGCGAATCTTAGATTGGATGGGTTGTTGTGCTACCACTAGGCCCATGCAGCAAGGGATTGGTTATAATAGCCAAGGCATTAGCTGAACTTTGGGATGGACCATTTGCATGGCTTTTTTGTGCTATCACAGGGCTATGTGAAAATTTTATTATCATAATGTAACAAGTGGGTTTGACCTATATACTGTTTATTGTGCTATCATAAGAATAAAACTCTAAAGGCTAAATGACTAATAGTTACCAATGTTGTAAATGGCAATAGTTTCCTACCTATTAAGTATGGGGTGATTTGTTGTGCTACCACATGGTTATCATCATAAAGTTAATAGGGTCTTGGTCCCACAAGGATTTCATCGTGTTATCCAATTTTTTCATAATGAGTGTTATGCAAAATTCATCAAAAATTAGTGAAAGTACATTAGGATGAAAAACCATACCTTAATTTTAATAAATGTATGTAATGTTAATATAATTATTTCTTATTTGTAGAATATAATGATAAACTACCATTATTATAGCATGCTAGATGCCAAGTAGCTTAGTGGCTCACTTCTTAGACCAATTTTGAACTATGAGAATTTTTCTCAAGGTTGACTAATTAACTATCCTAGTTAAGAAGCAGGTGTCTCCTAAACCATCTAATGATGTGAGACAAGATAAGATCTTATCTCATAACATAGTATAGAAAAAAGTAAGAATTGCTTAACTTATGCTAGATGCTAGCCTCTATGAGATAAGAAAATTGTAGTGGCAACATGGAAAGATGGATATGAGATCCATCATGGCTCATCATGAAGAGCTAATTAAAGGTAATTTAGAACAATACATTTTAAATACTTCTTATTGGTGGGACTGATAGAAAGAAGTAAGATCATTAGATAGAAATAAAAGAAATAGTTAAAAGTCAAAGAAGTAGGTCAAGATATTAAAACCCAATTAAGACATAGCATTCTTCTACTATCATGATGGTGGTAAGTGGAAGAGAAAGTGCAAAGTGAATTACACATAATGCAAAGGTGGAGTTTGAAAAGCTTCATACATCTAAGTCATTAATAGTTACTTGTCTTATATACACACTTAAATAGTATTTGATACTATATTTGTATATCATAGTATAAGATACTAGGAATGCATCTAATGGTGTGAGATACCGGATATACTTCATAAATATACAAAGGTTTGTAGAAAATAACAAGTAAACAAAGGCTTAAATAAGATTGTTGTCCTACATATAAAATGGTACAAAATGTTTCATCATTACTAGTATAAGATACAAATTTCGATAGCCTCCAAGATTTGTCTTAATTATCCTTCTACAAGAACATAGTTTTTATTTTCTAGTTGAATAAATGGTGATTTATTCTATGGTATGGAAATGATAATAGTTCTATAATAATTGGTAAAGTGTTTACTAGTGGGAGCTAAACAAAAAGTTTATTCATATTAGATATGTATGCTTTAATATTATGTGTGAATAATCTTATTTAAATAAAGTAGATTGATATTGATCAATCTAACCTTTAGTATCATATAGATATAGTCATATTAATGAGAGAAAGACTTAAAGAGTACCATTCCGATGAAAACATATGGGTAAATGACTTGGAATAATTAACTATATGTAAGTCTTTTCTTATAAAAAAATGGCCAATTCTCTATTTGTTAGACATGAAGAAAGGGCTAATGAGTTTATAAAACACATGCATCTAGATGCATGTTATCCCATATATATTAAAGTTAGAGAATAATATTTCTACTTCATTATTTTCAAAGATGAAGTCTCTAGGTATAGACACATGTACCTTATGAAGTACAAATCCAAAACCATTGAGAAATTATTTGAGATTAAGAATAAATAGAGATATTAATGGGAAGAGTATCAGAACTCTTTGATGAGATCAAGAAGGTGAATACATAAGTACATAATTCACACATAATTTAAGAATATTATAATCTACTTTTAATGGACACCTCTTACACATTTTAGCTTAATTGAGTACCTAAAATAAAAGGCCATATTGTGTAGGACATAATATGGACAATGATAACCTTTGTAAAATTCTTCTTTGTCTATTTTGGGGTTAGTACTCAATATAGACACTTGATCTTAACTTGATACCTACTAAGTCTATTCTGATTAATCCATATAGGATATGGAAAGGGGTTAAAGCTTAACCTTACACAAGTTAAGGTTTTAGAATGTCCAATCTGGTGTATAACCCTAATTAGTTGGAATATAAGATTTTTGAAGTGTTGGCTTCTGGGATATCCAAAAGAAACTTATAGATATTAAATATATCACTCTTATCTAGAAGGGTATATGTTGCTCAGCTCTCTATATTTTCAATGGAAGAGTTCCTCCTTAAGAAAGATAGTGGGAGCAATGTATATATATGGAAGGTGTTCCAGTCCCACAACTCGATGATAGTTTTATTAAGGTACTAGTTTATAATTACACATATGCAATTTTTAGATCTTTTCTTGTGTCCAATCAACCTAAGAGATATGTGGGACATATATTTAATTGAAGAAATGAGGCATCAGGTATAAGGATATTCATCCTAAGATTTATATTGAAGCAATATGATTGTTTTCATGTTGTTTAATTTAGAAATTTTTGACAAGCATGAAATTTGAAATTTCAAAATTATAAATTCTATTTTTGTTGTATAAGTGTTATATCATATTAATATCACATATTTTCACTATATATGATATAAATGTATGCTCTACAAGTTAATCATATATGATATGATTTGACATTTCAAAAATTATCTCATTCAAATAATTAGAGCTCTTATAAGATGCGCACATCGTAATGAAGTCCTTGATCACATGCAATGATTGATGATTGAATAATGATGAGATCATGATAAAAAGATCAATCATCTATAGGTACGTGTTCAAAATGTTCCAAGTCATAGGATTCTTGAGATAAGACATTAAAGATCTGGATATGCTAGTGTATGTAATGTCTTTTATTATGTAGAGGATGACCGATATCATTGGTCATTAGTGTGGAGACATTAAGATTCACATACATGTGCTTATTAGTCGAACGAGTTCATTGAACTGACCGAATTAGAAACTGTGTATGGTATCTTACTAAACTGTTAATCAGGATTTTCTATCATCACGGTTGCATGGTTGCATCTTTGACCTGAGTGGCCGAAAATGCCTTGTTGGGGTGGAACTTGTGCTTTGACCATTGGCTTATGTATCACCATTTAGATGGTCAAGTATAATGATGGAATGGGTACAAGAAAAAAATGATGGAGGCAAATGAGCAGATAATAAAGAATTGTCCACTCTCGGTAAGTGAGAGTGAATGTCTTATGAGATAGTACTCTAAATCCCTAGTCAAGATAGAAAGGATAAATGGAAACATAATTTTTCAATTGATCTGATTCTAAGTACAGGATCTTATAGAGTCAGTATACCAAGGAGTTGATAGTCGATGTCGTACTCCTTACTAACTGGGACATTAAGTGGTGAGGGTTTATATATATGTGGTAATTGATGATGGAAAGGCTCAATTCATATAAGATAAGCCTCATAGCTATTTGGGATCATGAAATGTGACTTGTACCCTTCATAATTAGTAGGTCGATTAATCTATTTTTGGATAACATATTTAATTTCATAAAATAATAGGATTATTTTAATTAGGCTTCAACCAAATGGATTATTGGGCCTACTTGATCACACACAAAAGGACTTATCTGTTAGTATGTGGACAAGGGCATAATTTATAGAGATTTTTGGTTTTTATAAACAAATCTAAATTCTTTATAAATACTAATGGTTTTAGCCAAGCCCTATCAAATCAAAGGTGAAAACCATGTCCTCAACCTTCTCCTTACCTTTTTATCTCTCCATGAGGCATTCATGGGTGATGGTGCTCCGTTCGGGAAGAATTCTCAAGGTCAGTGAGAAGGGAGAACCTGATGAGGATGAAGTTCGTGTGGATATTGCTAGAAACTAGACACTTGAATGGTTGTAGAGATTCATAACAATGTTCTTTATCTCCATGGGATTATATAAATTCTTAAAAAGTATGTTTGAACTTGTTTTCATCAGTTTTTAATTTTTGTCGTTCTATTTGATTAAGACAAGTTCTAAATAAAGCCATTAGAATCGTCGCTTCTACTATCCCAAACTTTGTAGGATGCTTCGTTATAGTATATGCAAAGTTTGATTGTGTGAATGCATGGATATCATGGACTTAGGGTTTGAATATCACGTGATGAGAGTAAATTATTTAAATGTGTTTAATTTGGATTTGCACCCTCCATCCTTCCATTTTCAATTTTAATTATACAATCTACCTCCCCCCATTAATGTACACCCCTTGGTTAAAACCAATGTTTCTTATTCAATTGTGTACATTTGAGGGTTTGTGTAGGAGGAGAGATCAAGACCAATTAGAGAAGCATTCGTCTGAAAGTGGAGACTCCTACATCATCATCAGATGCTAGCTCTTTTAGTAGCACACCATCTTGGCTCCGATGTTAAAAAAATTAATGTTAAGTTTACGATCATCTATTTTATTTTTGCATATGTGATATGTGCCTATGTGATATACCATAGATTTATGATATTCTAAAAGTATTATATATATTTATCACATATTATTGACCAAACTAAAATAAAATTCCTCATCATTTTAATGACATCTATTAATGTGACATATTAAAAATGACATACTTAGCCTTCCATTGTTATGGTCTTGATGAGTCAATCTTAGATTGAACGAGTTTGTTGTGCTTCCACGAGACCAATTTAGCAAGGGATTGATGATCATGGCCAAGGCATTTTCTAAACTTTGGGATGGATCATTTGCATGGCTTTGTTATGCTATCACAAGGGTTGTGTGAGGAATCTATTTTCATGACATAACAAGCAGGCTTTAACTAACTAGAGTATATGACATCTGGTGCTACCACAAGTTCATAACTCTAAAGGTTGAATGACTAAGAGTTACAAGAATTGCAACTGGCAATAATTGCCTTCCTATTAACTATGAGGTGATTTGTTTTGCTACCACAAGATTATCACCATAGTCCTCACTAAGATTTCACCATGATACCTTATCTTTGCATAATGAGGTTAAGCAAAATCATCAAAAATTAGTTGTGAACATAAAGTAAGATGAAAGAACATATCTTGATTTAAATAGATGTCTGCAATGTTATACTATTGAAATTATATTAGAAAGGTATACTAGATGTCAAGTAGCTTAATGACTCACTCTTCTTAGTTTGGTTTAGAACCAGTAGAATTATGCTTATGGTTGACCAATTAACTATCATACTTAAGAAGTAGATGCCTCTTAGATTATATAATGATACCAGAGAGGATAAGATCTTATCTCATAATATAGTATAAAAAAGATGTTAGCCTCTATGAGATGAAAATTGTAGAGGCAACATGGATAGATGGATATGAGATTTATCATGACTTATGGTAACGAGCTAATTAAGGGCATGTTAGAACAACAATATATCTTAAATACTTCTTGTTGGTGATACCAATAGAAAGAAATAAGATCACTAGATAGAAATAGAAAGAAATAGTTAAAGTTAAAGAAATAGTCAAGATAATAATGCCCAAATATGACAAAATTCTTCTACTATCATAATGATGGTAAGTGGAAAAGTAAGTGAAAAGTGTATTGCACATAATAAAAAGGTGGAGGTTGAGAAGCATCATGTATCTAAGGCATTGATATTTACTTATCTTGCAAATACACTAAATACTATTAGATACTATATGTGTATATCATAGTATTAGATATTAGAGGTTCTCTAATGGCATGAGATACTAGATATGTATCTTAAATCTACAAGAAGTTGTAGATGAAGACAACTAAATGAAGGCTGTATAAAGAAAATGTTGGCCTACATATGAATTGGTGAAAAACTTGCATCATTACTAGTGAGATTTACATATCTTTAATAGTCTTTTGGAAATGTCTTCATCATTACGTTTCTATCATATCTTTCTACAAGAATAATATCTTGTTTTTTTATTTAATACATGATTATTTTTTTGAGTTATGGAAATGATAGATGTTCTAAGATATTGAATGGCAAAGTGTTTGCCGGTGGGAGTTTAATAAATTGTTTAATCATATTAGATATGTAAGCTCCCATAATATGTGTTAATACTCTTAATAAAAGTAAATAGGTTGATTTAAATCGATATATTCTTTAGCTTAATGTAAACATGTTGAATTGGCTTACGAGCTATTAGAGCTCACACATCTAGGTGTATGTTAGCCCATATCTATTAAAGTTAAAAAAGAATATTTCTACTTCATTATTTATAAATATGATGTGTCTATGTATCGATATATGTATTTAGAGAAGTATAATTCTAAGACCTTTGAGAAATTATTTAAGATTAAAAATGATGTAGGGAAACTAATGAAAAAAATATTATAACTCTTTGATAACATCAAGGAGGAAAATACTTAAATTCATAATTGACAAATAATTTGAAGGATAATAAAATCTAATTTCAATGGACACCTCTTTGCATATTTTAGCTTAATTGAGTAGGTAAAATGAGAAGCCGTATTATGTAGGACATAATACAGGCAATGACAACCTTTACATAGTCTTCTTTGTCTATTTTGGGATAAGTACTCTTTAAAACCACTTTAACTTAAATTGGTACCATCTAAGTCTATTTTGACGATTTCATATAGAATATAGAAAGCTGTTAAAAGCTTGACCTTAAGCAAGTTATGATTTCAAAATGTCCCACCAAGGGAAGATGTATAATTCTAACTAGTCAAAATATACGACTATGAAGTGTTGACATGTGAGAAATTCTAAGGAAACTTATGGATATTTAAACATACCACTTATGGATAAGGGTAAATATTACTAAGCTCACTATATTTCGGGAGGAAGAGTTCCTCCTTAAAAAACATAGTGAGAGGTAGGTACATATAAAAGATGTTCTAATCCTCACAACCTAAGTCCACTTCTACTAAGGTACCAATTAATAATTACACGTGGATAATTCATTGGTTTTTACTTATACCTAATCAACCTAAGAGATGTATGGAACATATCTTTGATAGAAGAAATGAGGCACAAGATAGTAAGGATATTGATCCTAAGATCTATAAAGAATCAATATGGGATATTGATTCTAAAAGGGGAAGAGATGATAAAATATGATACAAATTCTATCTATTCTAATCATGTTTAGAACATGATAGATCCATCTGAGGGTATAGTTGTAGACATGCCAATTTAGCCTTATTTGGAGTTTAAAACTCTTATTCCATTGGCAACATCCCTTATTAGACCGTTAAACATCAAATTGAACAACCATTTTTGACAAGCCGAGGAGCCTACTAGGAAATTTGAGGATGAGTTATAGATTTCTAAGCAAAGCCATATCAACTGAGTGAGGACCATATCCACCCCAATGACCATTTCATGATGATCAATCATTGATGGTTATGATCAAGTTTTGAAAATAATGATTGCCTTCTGGGTCATGCCACATCTTTCCAATTGCTACCAGATCTTTTCGATCATCACCATCTTTCAGAAAACACAGAGTTTTATTTATGATCTGATTGAATTAGTATCTTATTTATCTCATCAAATTTTATTTGCAACAAATGGCATTCAATTATTATATCTCGTTTGTCCACAACACCCCTCAGAAGTCAGATGCGCAATTTTGTCTGCAAACAGCCCCAATCAAGACCAATGGAATGCATGCCCAACCCTTTGGCCACATCACTGACCCAATTCATGACCTTCCTTTCCTTTTTACTCCTCCATCTCATTTAGATAATTTTTTGGAAGCTTTATTAAGAAAATTAGCACTATAAAATAATGGCAATCCAACTTGTTGTCTTGTTCATCAAAACTTGCTATTTTTAGACATGATATGTTTTCTATCTAGGTGGTGACTTATTTTTATCACAATGAAGGTAATCCATGATCTATAATCCCGCTATAGTGTTGAGTAAGTGTATAGAAGCTTCATTGTGTAAATTAGTAGAATTAAGTAGCATAAATCCTACCTATGGTCAGATATATCAAAAGTTGCTATTTTTTGACTTGTTTCTCATCTTCTATAAAGGAAGACTTGTTTGAATGACCTAAAATAAATAATTCCCAGCATACAGCCTACTCTCCTCATCCTTCATCAACCCTAGGCTTGTCCCACCCTTCCCAAGTCATTATCTTTTCATCCCGGTGCAAGGAAGTTGGTCCAAAGAGAGAGAGAAAGAAAGAAGTTTGATATGCACTCTACAGTTTGGAACGCTGTTTTTCAGCTTCTACAGACTTCCATGAGCATATTCCACTAAGCCACCTTAATAATAAGTTTTACTTGTCAAGCTATCTTTCATCAGCAACAAACATATCTCAATTTTGACATTTCCTTTGCTCATGGTGGCTACTACACTGGCATTGCACAGATGGGTCCAAAGTCTACATTTTTCTAACATTGCATTCTCAGTCAATTTATTTCTACTTCTCAGTAGATTCAGCTCATATAGTCTTTATATAAAATGTTCCTAGTAAGTCAACTTTCATTTACAACAAGAATCTATTCATTACAACATATGTGGTGCTCGTTGTACTTTCTTCATAAACATTGTGCAAGCAATACCTAGATTTGTACTTTCTATCACTAGAGTTCTCAGATAGTTTTAGACCTTTTCCTGGAGTTTCCGATCATATTATTTTCATATAATATAATTTCTGGTGAGTTACATCTTTTAAAACAAACGAAAATCCATTCTGACATTTGTATTGCTCGTTGTGGCTTCTACATCAAAGTCATGCCAGTGGACCATGAATCTATCTAACCCGGTTGTCACTTTGCCCGGGTCAAATTATCTTCACTCATATTTTTTTTAAATTTTTATTTTCATAAAATTTAGAATAATTTTAAGAGTCATGTTTACTTATTTACAGCATCATATTTAATTTAAAAAATACCAAATAAAGGGGTTAGGGCTAACACCGAAATTGGTGAGTTCTACTCTGATTGCACCTTTTACGTTCTCTTCTTTACATTTACTACACTTCACTCAATTCTAATATTTGTTTCACTCTTTTCCTTATCTTCTTATCTTTTTGTTGCTCAAGTACATCAACTAAGTTGTGGTTAAAGACTCTTCTTCATCGCCTGGTCGGAAAAGAAGAAGGTTGAATCTGCATTTACATTTCATGCATTAAGTTGGACACGACCACATCTCAAGTGCTCCATACTTCCTTTATTTAACATTGGAGCCCTCAACTCCTGGCAACCACTTGTCCTCATCTCTATTTCTACTTCATCTCCTAATCTATTTCTGATTCCTCTTAGTTTATTTTCTTTATTCTCCTCCCACACTACCTGAACTGTCTCTCTAGCTCGAGTGACACCAAGAGATAAAAGTTTGTGGATCAATGTGAGTGTGGGACCGAGGTGAGTATTTTCCCTTTCCCTCACCCTTCCAAGGTGCCAACCCAAAACCCATTTTTGGCATCAATAGCTTCTTGGTGACCATGGTGGGACAACCGTTGTCTTTAACCATGCTTACTTGATGTTCTAGTGCAACTAGTCTCTTCTTCATTCAGATACTTGATTTGCTTAATTGATTGCTTTCATCCATATCATTCTATATTTGCATAAATTGAATGCTCCTCCTCCTCCTCTTGCTCTTCATTTGTTTTGCATTAGGTTTTGGACTTGTTCTGATATGTAGAGCATTCGAGGCGAGGGCTCTCTCTCTCAACACACCCTCACCCTCCAAACACCTCCTTGGTGGATTCCAACTTCTCTTCTAGGATATTCCTTCCTAGTTGATTTGGTTTGTTTCTATCAAGGCCTCCATAAGTCCCCATCTGTGGAGTATTCCTTCTGCACAATTGGGCTAGTTCTACCATTCATCCTAAAACCCATATAACCCAAGTACCCATTCATAGTAAGAATGTGAGAACCTTAGGGCTTTGGAGATTGGAGCAATAAGAATCAAACCCATTGGTGTTGAGAGAACAATTGCTAAAAATCCACCTAATCTAAGGTTTGAACAAAATTATTGCATAATCAATGAGGAGTCTTTGCTTAACTTCTTTATCAAACCAAAATTCAAAACAACATAAAAATAGAAAACACCAAAATAACAAAAAAAGAGTTCTTTGCTTTAATCTGTGTCCAACTTGTTTGTCTACAAAAAGTGGAAGAAGAATCTCTCAAAGAAATAAAAGCACAACAAAAGAAGAAAACTTTACTTTCTGGTAATTACTTGCTTGTCCACCACAACCAAAAGAAAAAGGTCTAGACTAACACGTCATCAAACAAAAACCAAAGAAGAATTATTTGAAATTAAAACCTAGCAAGGCAGAACTAGGTCTATTTTTTTCATATCGATGTTGGTAAGGTCGGTTGAGATGTTTGGCAAGGTAAATTGTTACACCACAGAAGCCCATGAACAACAAAGGAGGACACAAGGATGGGCCTATGATCAAAGTTCCACTTTGATCATAACATTACACCCTTCCTCAAGATCATAATATTCCCGCTCATCCCTCTGTAGACAAGCAATTTTGGCCTAGTTGAAGAGCTTAAATTCTTGTTTTTATGAGTAATATTTGAGTAACCTTTTAAGGGATCCAAGTTTTCTAGAAAAATCAAGTTTTTCGGCGCATTTTAAAAAAGATCAATAGGCGTTGACCAGGGTCAAAGCGCCCTATATATAGGGCACCACGCCCTGGTGCCCTATATATAGGGCACCAGGCCCTGGCACCCTATATACAGGGCACCTGGCGCCCTATAAATGGGGCACCAGGCGCCCTATATATAGGGCGCCTGGCACCTGGTCAAACCGATTTGACTGACCGATTTGACCCCTTGCAGTGACTCATCTTATCGATTTGACATACCTCATGATTTTGGCGCCCTATATATAGGGCGCTATGCCGCGTGGAACTGCTTTTCGAAAATGACCAAAGTACCCTCCTTTGAGCTATAAATAGACCCCCATTTGGGGATGGGAGGAGGTTCCAACTTCGTGCCACCCTAGAACTCATCCAGCACCACGTTTTCAAGCCATTTTTCACCCCCGATAAGCCTTAAAAATGATTCAAAACTCTTTCCCAAAAACCCCAAAAACCTGCAGTTTCCTTCTTAAAAAATATGAATTTTCTCCAACTTTGAGAGCCTCTACACTCTATTTTCCTTACATATAGTGCCAAAACACTCTTCCATTAGCTTCACTTGAGTATTGGCAACTTGAAGAAGTCCTTTTTCCGTCTTGGAGGTCTTCCCACACTCCGGGGCGACGCCGCGAAGAAGGGAAGAAAGTCTGCTGGAACCAGTCCCTGGCGCCCCAAAAATAGGGCGCTTTTACTTTGGTCAACGCGCCCTATCAAGGGGGCACCTGCAGTTGGCGCCCCATATATGGGGCACTAGCAGGGGCAGACCCCGTTTTGCATTTTTTGAGTTTATTTACCTTTTCGGTCGATCCTTTACTCCCCCCTTTCATTTTAACTCTCATTAACATGCCATTTAGCACATATTGAGCCACTCATTTGCATTTTCATGCATATCTAAATCTTCTAAATAGGGGTTAGGATTTAGTCCCAATCCGATTAGTCTCTTTTATTTTGCATGTTTGAATTCAAATTTGAGCACGATACTATGCTTTCATTAGAACTAATGAACCTTTCACTTGTTTCTATGTTTTCTTATGAACATTTTTAGGTAAATCCGATTGAGGCGGAGCTCCAACCGGATCGAAGATGAATGACTCACTAAGCTCTCTTCTTTTGGCTGGCCGAGAGAGGAGAAGTCGGAACCCAACAATCTCCCCGCTTCCAAAGGTACGACGGTCATTTCTCCATTTCATTTATTTTCATTCTACCATATTTTGGAGCCTATGGCTCCTGGCGACCACACCCACTAACACCTCATCCACCAATTCCCCAAAGCAAGCGTAGGGGCCGGAAAAGGGGAGATCTACGGATATCCCATTTCGGATGCTTACACCTTTTGGCGACCACGGTGGTACCGACTTTGCTTTAGTGAGTTCTTCTCTTCTTTCCTAAGAATGTCCACTTGAAAACATGCCTATTTTTACTTTAGTTCTCATTTAAGCCATTTCCATTTCCTTGCATTGCTATTTACTTGCTTATATTCTTGTTTGTTTCCTTGAAGCATCATCTTGTTTCTTCCAAATTTACTTGCTCTCTGTTTATCTTTTTAAAAGCATACTGATCTGATTTCCAAATTTGTTAATCAACTTATTTCACCTTAGTATTTTAGATATCATCTTCTTTCATCCCTTGTTAAGTATACTTGCCTATTTTTTTCTAAGTCTAGTTCTCCTTTAGCAAATCTTTCAAAGCATGCTTAGTTAAATTAGTGCTTTCTTCCATCATAGTTTGATTTCATATCATTGTCTTGTTCACTTGCTTCCTACAACATCTCATTAATCATTGTATGCTTTTATTTTCTTCTTGCTTTCTCCTTAATTCCTTGACATTTCACTTGCATTTAGTTTGCATTGGAGTTTTGGGTTCGCCCGTCTCTTTAGGACATCCAAGAAGGGAGGCTCTCTCCTCCCAAAGCCCCACACATCCAAACACCCCTCTTAGTGGTTGCCAACTCCTCCTCCGGGGATTCCCTCTCGGAAGGACTGGGTAGCTTCCATCAAGGCCTCCGTACGTCCCCAGACGTGAAGGATTCCCTCTTCACTGATCGGGCTAGTTGTACCATTTTATCCCAAAACCCGGAGAACCCATTACCTATCGCAGTGAGAAAAGTGACAACCATAGATTGCTCGGTGTTGTGAGAGCATATGGTCCTACCCATTTATTTGAGTGGACAATATTTCTCTTAACAAGCCATTAATTTGAGGCTGAATCAAAAAAAAAATTTGCGTTAACCATTCCAAGTCGTTGCTATTACTTATTTGCAAACAAAAACTGAAAATTAAACAAAAATCCCAAAATCACCTGAAAAGAACCAAAACAAAAAGTTGTTTGAGGTTAATTTGCTTGATAATTTGCTTGTCCGACAAATGAAAATCAAAACAAAAAAGGATAAAAAATCAAATCAAAAAAAAATCCTGAAGCTTTTATTTGTCAACCTTCTTTTTCTGTTGTGTTTATGAATTTAAGGTCAGGACGAGTTATCGGAATGGCGGATCAAAAATACGAGCAACTACAGTTGGAGTATGACCAATCTTATTTCTATCCTGATGCCGTATGTGCCGTCATTGAACTCGAAATTCTCCCCAAACCTAGTCAAACTTCTCCTCGACCCAATCCAAATTCACTTTGGGAGGCATTCTCTCATGCTGACCCTACCCAAATTCAGGCTATCAAAGCCATCCTCAAGGGCAACTTGCCCGCCGACCACATTCCTCTCGAAGGTGGTCTTCACATCTCTACTCCTCGGTCAGTGGCACATAAACCCAATGTGCCCACTCATGGCCATTCTCATACCGGGCTCATGGTCCCAATTTCTCCTCATCAGGTGGCTAATCTAGATCATCCCAATCCAAATGTTGTTGTTCCTTCTAGACCACCAGTTTATTCTTCTAATCATCTCAACCCTACTCACCCTTTGGTGCATCCCCCAATGTACCCTTCTTATCTTGCCACTTCGGCCCATCAAATCCCAATCCCGGTGCACCAAGCACCCACTCCTCCTCCTCCTTATGGGGAACCTTCTGTCGATCTGGCTATGATTAACAAAATCAATCGCATGGATGAGCAGTATAGAGAGCTTAGACGTTTAATCGACACCAAGGCAGTCCCCGAAATTTCTCTTCCTTTTCTCCCTACTTTTCATCCACCTCCCTCTGAGATGCCGGTATACCGTCGCTACAATAGAACCGATAATCCCTTCATTCATATCAAGGACTTTCTGTATGAGTCAGTAATGTGGCAAAATGATCCAAGGGCCCTTGCTTTTCTTTTCAGAAGATCATTAGAGAGTTTAGCTTTAGAGTGGTTCTACTCGCTTGACTCTTTGGAGGCGAGTAACTTTGAAACTGTCAAAGAAAAATTTTTGCAGAGATATCAAGATAGGGTCAAACCAACATATTCCATCACTGACCTCATGGCTGAAAGAATGAGAAATGATGAAGATTTTACCAGATATGCTGATAGATGGAGGTCCATGGCAGAAAAGCTTACTGATTCCATTTCAGAACCAGAGCAAGTGAAGATGATCATCACTAATGCCACTTCGGCCTTAAAGAATATGCTAGCTTTGCATCACCCCACCTCCATGAGTGAACTCTATGAGAAGGCACGGTACATTCAAACACAGCTTAGGGACTCACCTATCATGAACTTGTTTGATCCTAGACCCCGAGCTGTCAAGAAAACTACTTTTACCACAACCGGCCCAGTGACTGAGGGCTTAGTGACAAACGAGAACCTCAATGTTGTAGGGAACCCACCTATAAATTATCAACACCAGTTTAAGAAACCACAAAAAAATCAACCAATTAGAAACCCTCGTCAACCTCAATATCAACCTCAGTTCCAACCTCGTCAACAACAAGCCCCAATCCCTCAGCGACCGCAAGCCCCAGTTCCCCAACCATCCCGGCAACAACTGGCCAACTACAACCAAGCACCCCCTCCCATGGCCTACGAACCCCGAAAAGTTGGACCCAATAGGAATCATTACCCGCCTTTGCCGTACTCTCTCGTGGACATCTTTAATGCACTCATGGCGGCAGGTAAAATTGCATTGCCAAGGGAGAAATTGGAGTGGCCTCAAAATGCCAACACAGAGCGATACTGCTTGTTTCATAGATATCCTGGGCATACCGTGGAAAATTGCTTTTAATTAAAAGACTACATCCACGACCTTAATGAGCAAGGCAGTTTTGACTTGGACCAGATGGGGGAATACATCAGAACAATGAAAAATCAACCTCAACAGCAGCACGCATCAGCTCAGCAGCAACAACAACAAAACTCCGGCCTGGGGATTATCCAAAACCCTTTACCTCCACATGCACCCGCACCTGGGAATCAACATGTTAATCCCATCTTGATCTCTTCTGAGAAGTATCATGATCGGGGCCAGAATTGGCAAGTCGAGGGAGCCACATCTGCCATGCACATCAACTTACCTCACCAAACCGTCCACTCAATACCACGAACAACTATGTCACCTAATCCCATCGTATTAAATAGACCACACATCATCCGTGCACCATCACAACCCATCATCACATTACCAGCCATTCAATTCCAATCGGGACGAACCCTAATCCGCCCGGTTAGTCCACCACAAACATCACCACCACTAGGACCCATCATCATCTGACCCCGAGCAACTGAACATTCACGACCTACCTACCCTACTATGCCTCAAACCACCATCATTACACCCATCGCAAGAGCTCCCATCATTCGACCTAACCCACCACCCACCACTACCACCCCAGCTATAGCTCCTCAACTTGCCATAGTACTTAGGAGTGGGCGCATGTTCCAAAGGGTCTTTCCCCAGGCCGGTCAATCAGGGTTGGCACCAGAAGCAGAAGAAGAACACATTGAAGAGCCGTTGCCTAGGACATCCTATGACTTGTTGAAACATCTTCATAAAACCCTGGCACGGATCTCTATCTTAGAGTTGATCAAAAGATCCAAAGTCCATCAAGAGGTTCTCCAACAGTACTTACAGCGAGTAATGGTAAATGAGAGCCTCCCCCCAGAAAGGATCTCATCAGTTTTGGTCCCATGAAGTGAGTACCCAGCCCTTACATTCACAAAGGAAGAGTTGGCCGACCCGGAAATAAAGAAATGTGCCTTATGCATCACAATCCACATCAATGGAGCAGGCATTAAGTCATGTTTGGTCGATACCGGAGCTTCTATTAATGTTTTGCCACCAGAAACATTACATCTTTGTGAAATTTCTGAAGAGGATGTCCGGCCATCTCAAATAACAGTGACAGCATATGATAATTCGAAAAAGCCTGCCGATGGCATGATTACATTAAATGTGAAGCTTGGACCCCGAACAGTCACTGTTGACTTCCACATACTTGAGATGGATCCGACATACAAAGCTATTCTGGGACGTCCCTATTTGGAAGCACTAGAGGCAGTCGCCTCCACCAATCACCAGTGTCTCAAATTTCCTTACAAGGGACAGGTGATCAAGGTGACTAGCATGACCCTAGATCATCCATCTTCTCCACCACCACCCCTTGGGTTGCCAAACAAGCCGATTTTGACAATCTTGGATCTTCCAGAAATAAGTAAGCAGCCCAGGCAAGTGTGGAGAAGGAAAAGAGAGAAAAATGAAACTATTGGTTGGCACATAATGAAGAGTTTGGGATATCGAGAAGGCCAAGGACTAGGCAAAGAACTGCAAGGCATAGCTGAGCCAATCAATGTAATGAGGTTACAACAATAAAACGGGGTTGGGTATGATGGAACCACTGCAAATGGTCAGAATCTCAAAAGAAGATACTTTTATGGATGTTTACAAAAGTTTTTCATCAAGAAAGAGACCATTCAATTGGCTGAGAACAAAGAGGAGCAAGAGCTAGGACAAGACAAGAGAAGAAGAACTGATGACCCTGAAGATGACTTGTATCCTGAAATATCTCTTTTGTTTTCCACTGATGAAGAAGGGTCAAGCAATGAACCACTCCAGGCTGAACCACCTGTTGACCCACCTGAGGGTCATATTGCCAAACCGACTCGAGAAGAAGTTCAACCAACTCCACAAGGGCCTTCCCTCATTGTGTCATCTTTTGGGGCCGACGCCCAAACGCACTGTGATGCTCTCCCCAGGATTCTTGGCCCGATCCCTTTTTCTAAGCCCTCAGGCCCAACTTATGGGTCCGCGTGCGCACCTATTGCTCTTGGGCCATCGAGCCCCTCTACTGAATCCGGGCCTCTACGCCCATTTTCTCCAATTCTCGGGCCCTCAAGCCCATCTCCTAAACCCAGGCCCTCGAGCCCACATCCTCCTCTTATTGGGTCCATGAACCCACCTTCTTCCATGATCATCCGGCCTACTGGCCCATCACCTCTTTCTGTCAACATTGGGCCCGAAAGCCCCCTTTGTCAAACCTTGCTCGAAGTCTTCCCCTCTTTATCAATATCTTCGCCTACTTTGGCTCTCGTAGTTGATCTCAACCCAAATTGGGCACTTGAAGCCCATTCTGTCTTTATGTTTAGCACTCCCCAAAAAACAACATCCTCCTTGAAACTAAAATTTTGATCGAGGAAACATCTCAACTTGCCTCGGAAGGGCATTCGACCCAAGGAGCCACCAGATCCTTGATTGACCTTCTTTGCCCTCCATCCTCTCCAATAAATTCTACTCCATCCACCTCCTCTTCCTCCTCTTATTTACCTTCTTCTTCTTTCGTTTTAGTTTCCAATAAAAATAGAACAAAAATTAGAGGTAGGAGAGTTCCAGAAAGATACCTGCATCAGTTAGCTAAGAAAAGCTTAGAATGTGCCAAGCTACCGGAGTATCTAGAAAATGCGATTCAGCTGGATGAAATCCGATATGAGGAAAAAGATAACATTGATCAAACTTTGGGGGTTTCTTCCTTTCTCAGTTCAGCATCACCTACATCCAACAGAAGGCGATCAAAGGCTATGCGATTGCTAAACACCTTGCCCATCATCCTATCCCAATCTTTGACCCTATCCAATCAGAATTTACCAATGAAGAATTGATGTCCATTCGATCTTCCAATCTATGGACCTTATATTTTGACGGGGCATTAAACTCCCAGGGTAGAGGGATAGGGATTGTTCTTCTATCACCCGAAGGTGTCACCATTCCACAGGCCCTTCAGCTCCATTTTCCAACAACAAACAATATAGCTGAGTATGAAGCCTTGTTGGCTGGACTGGAGGCCGCTCACTTCTATGATGTCACTAAACTAAGGGTGATCGGTGAAAGTTAGTTGATTCTCCACCAAGTGCTTGCCAAATACCGCACATCTCATCCCGGGCTCAGACCATACCAAGAACTCACCACCTGTTACATCAAGCTATTCTCCAAACTCGAATTCATTCATGTCCCTCTTGCTCAAAATATTCTTGCCGATGCTCTCACTTCCCTGGCATCTTCACTATTTGTCCCCCTAGGCAGACAAGTTAGGACGATCTATGTCTGCCGACGTACCATTCCGGCAGTGGAAGATGCATGATTCTTGAGGGTTAAAGAAGTGTTTGGAAGGAAAGAGTACATTGAGCAAAAGAAGGAAGTATCTTTGATTGAGTTGGAGGAACTAGAAGAGGGTGAGAAACCATGGTATCATGAGATTGCGAATTACTGTCAAGATCAGACATACCCACTAGGATCAACTGCCGAAGAGAAGAAAGCCATAAGAAGGGTCTCCCAAAGATACACCATCTTAGGTGGAGTACTTTATAAAAGGAGCTTGGCCGGTGTTCTATTAAGATGCGTAGATGAAGAAGAGGCTGAATTGGTGCTTAAGGAAGCACACTCCGGAGTATGTGGAGGCCATGTAAATGCTCAAGCCCTCGCCAAGAAGATCATCAGGCAAGGGTATTACTGGCCTACTCTGGAAGAAGATTGCTCGATCTTTGTCCGGCACTGTCATCAATTTCAACTTCACGCCGACAAAATTCACTCTCCCGCATCTTCCCTTCACCCGATTCACGCCCCATGGCCCTTCGCTATGTGGGCTTTTGATGTCATCGGACCTCTTGGTGACCCAAACTCCACAAACAAAACCAAATCTTTCATCCTAATGGAAACGGAGTAATTCACCAAGTGGGTGGAAGCGGAAGCATACGTGGAAATCAAGGCATCAATAGTCTGCACCTTCATCAAACGCAACATAATTGCCTGGTTCGGGATCCCAGGCGACATCATCACCGACAATGGACCACAATTCATCTCCCAGGAGCTGCGTGACCTTTGCAATAGGTATTGCATCAGATTGCATCATTCATCTCCATATTATCCTCAAGGCAATGGTCAAGCAGAAGCCACCAATAAGACCCTGATAAAAATCATTAAGAAGACTTGTAAGTCTAGCAAATTCACGGATTGGCCAGATAAGTTAGTTGATGCTCTGTGGGCCTACCGAACCTCTGTTCGAACCCCAACGGGTCAGACCCCCTATGCCTTGGCATTTGGGATGGAGGTGGTAGTCCCATACGAAGTAATCATTCCTTCCCTCAGAGTTTAGATCGATCGAGATATCCCGATGGATGAGCGCCGAGATTCCCTTCTCTCGCAACTCGAACTCTTGGATGAAAGGAGGCTGGCTGCTGCCGAACATGCTAGATCTTATCAGAATAGACGTAAAAGATTTTATCAGAAGAGGGTGGTGGAGAGAAAATTTGAAATCGGTGAGGTTGTGCTTAAAAGAATATTCATTAAGCCGGGCGGTCCCCGCTCCAAACTTCAACTTAATTGGAAGGGTCCATATGTGATTTCGGCTGTTTATCCCGGTAATTCATATAAGCTGACTAATGCAGAAGGAGAAGAACTAGCTCATCCCTGGATGGTGTATACCTCACAAAATATTTTCCTTAAAAAAAATCACATAAAAAACAAAAATCTATAAAATCCAAAGGTATGAAGAATAATGATAACATCTAATGCTTGCTTGCTCGGTGCACCAACTTGTCACTTAGGGAAATAAGGATAAGCATCATATTGCACACACTACACGCCTAGGTTTCGGAATCCAATGATTGGAAGTCAGAGAGAAAGCTAGGCAACGCTTGGCAAAAGAAGGTCAACCCTATCCCATTCTCTCCTTATTTCGGTCCAGAATAGATGGAAGGGGTTAGAATGAGGAGTATCGAAAGTGCCCATTGCCTTAGTAGGAAGATGCCTCTGAAGGTCTGACTTCTTAAAGAAGAAGAAAAGGTGCCAAAAGATGGGCAATGACCCCTCAGGTTGGCAAAAGAATAGACCTGTCTGAATGTGTACCAACAAAAGCCCAAAAAGAAAAGGCTCCAAAAGATGGGCAATGAACCCCTCAAGTCAAAATCAAGCAAAAGAAAAAAGACATGTCTGAATGTGAGCCATCAAAGAAAAAGGGCTAGAAGGAAGGACCCAAGGATGTCAAATCCCAAATCCTATTAAGGACTTACCATCGATCCTCTTCCCCCTTTAACCTTGCGAGTAGGGTTGACCGACTAGATCCAAGAAAAGCCATAGCCTATCGAAGGCGGAAGGTCAGAAGATTCCGAACAAGGCACTTTCTTACACGTGATGCCTACTCTTAACCCTTGGGTAACAATGAGGGACACCTATGGCAAGCAAGGCAAAGGATGAGATGCTCGTTCCTTCCACACCAAACAAAAAAATCGAATACTTCAAAAACACAAAAAATCTATAAAGTTAAAAATCTTAAAAATTAAATATTCAAAACACCAAAAAAATCATAAAGTTTCAAAACATCGAAAAATAGTATAAAGTCATCAAAACCCAAACAAATCAAAAAATTCAAAACACCTAAAAATTTGCTTTCTAGATTGACTAGCTGCCTTTGCAATCATGTTTAATTTCAGTCTTGTATATTTTCTTTTGTGCATACTTATGTTTTTCTGTTATCTTTACCTTGATGAGGCCTATGTCTCTTGACAAAAGATCAAAGCAAGGGACTAAGCCAAAATAAAGTTCTAATTTCTTCTCTCAAGTGGATGCAGGAATAGGAGAAGGCATGCCAACCTCATATCCCCAGACATTTGGAGGAAGCAAAAACAACAACAAAAATCGAAAATTGAAAAACTAAAAGTGGACTATCTCGACCCCTATTAGGACTTGCATTTAGTATTGCATCTATCAAAATGAATAATATTTAAGATGTTGAAGACCTCAAGTCTAGAGGGTGAGGCACGAGAACCCCTTCAACAAAATCGGTGAGGGCTCGGTCATTCCCTAGGCTTGCGGATAGGCCAAAAGTTGAATATGCGGGGACGACGGTTTCTTCATAGATGTCCTGACCCGTTATGTTCAACCTATATCTTCAACTATTTTCTTATACTTATTTGTATTTCTTTAAACCCAGCATGCATCATTTCATACACCAACATGCATCATCCCACCATGACCATTCCCCGCTTCCTAATCCTGCCATAACCTCCTTCCAGTCCCATTATGAACATTTTAAAAATGGTCTTTTATAGCCCCAGAGAAGGTCTTGATTTTTCAGAGAATCGGTTTCCAACGGGTTTTAACAATGATTTCATCGAAACAAGAAATTTTTCCATGTCGAACTGAACCAGTATTGTTGAGTAAAACCTTATAAATTTGAAGAACCCAACCTTGGCTAATTGGCTGTCTCCTCTTTACTTTTCGCAATTTACTGCATTTCTACCGAGTCCAGCACACCTGTCGACTCCAGAAACGGGTTCCGGATCGGCACCTCAAGAGAAGGTGAAAGATAGAATGGGGAAAGGGAGTGAATCGAAAAACACTCGGAAAATAGTAAAAGGTCCTCACCTCGATCCCACACTCACATTGATCCCCGAACTTTCATCTCACGACGTCGCTCGAGCACCGGAGATGGTTCGGGTCATGTGGGAGGAGAGTGAGGAGGAGATGAACTTAAAACATAAATGAAAGGTAGTCGCCAGGAGCCGCGGGCTCCGCTTTATGAAATAAAAGCAAGATTGAGTTGATTTGACCGTGTGTACCTTAGCGTGGGAGATTGGGATGTGGGTTCAACCTTCTTCTTCCTCGGCCAGCCGATGAAGAAGAGTCTCCAACCGATGCTAGCTTGATAGACCTGTGCAACTAGAACAATAAACCAAGTGAAAGAAAATGATTAGAACTATGGGAAGTGTAGTAACTGTAGTAAGAAGATGAGAAAGAAGAAATTGGAATTGGACTCATCGGCTTCGGGGTGAGCCTTAACCCGTTTTTTGTATTTTTGATTATGTAAAAATGATGCAAATGACCTAAAATATGTTTTAAAACAGTAAATGAACTGAGCTAAATGAGTTGAAGAAGCTTATGGAATGGATCGGCTTGAGTTGAAGCCGAGTTGGTTGAAGAAGGCCGGTTCGGGTAGATTTGCACCCTTATGGCACGACTTTGGTATAGAGGATATTACGGACGACCCCAATGTCAGAATCGAGTGCCATTTGTTGGAGTAGATAGAAGACTTGGAGAGGAAGAGTTACTATGTTGATGATTTCTCTGAAATCCTCCTGTAAAAGTCTTTAAATATTATGAAAGTCGGCGGATAATGAAAATAGAACCTGGATGCGCGCCCTTGGTGCAGAAACCGCCACGAACAAACGGCAAGTCGGAATTGAGTGCCGTCAGTTGGAGATGAAAGAGGACGAAGAGAGATTATTCTATGTAGAAGACTTTTGCAGCAGGAGTCCCATATTTTCTGCAGAGGTCGATGAAGTCGGTTGATGTTGAACGCCCGGATCGAGCCTTCTCCTTCACTTCGGGATCGATCTCTCGATGTCGGATTGCCTTTGGACGTCGAGACAGCTTTGGAGAAGAGCTTGAACGACCTCTGGACAAGCTAGGCATGGGGGATTCTCCTTGGGTCCTTGAGAATGGCCCTCAATTTATAGGGGAAGGAAGCTAGTGCAAAAAATGGAAACTGGACCGACCACGCCCCCGCTTTTCAAAGGGGACGAGGGCGCGCAAGGCGCGCCCTCAAACCAAGGGCACACAGAGCGTGCCCCCACTTCAGGGGCGCGGTCTGCGCACCCCCCTGTTTCAAAGTGTGCGGGGGCGCGTTACGCGTCTCACTGCTAAAAATTGTCGGAAACTTCCAGAAATTGCTAAAATTCGATTTGATATACGTAACGTGCCCCTGAACCGGGGGCGCGGTACAAATAATCGAAAATTTTCGACGGAAACCTTCCAAAAATATGGTTTACAAGGTGATAATCGGGGCAATTTTCGATTTAAAGAAACTGACCGCGCCCTCGCTTTTCAAAGGAACCGGGGGAGCGCAGGACGTGCCCCCGGTTTGAGGGTGCGCAGGGCGCACCCCAGGGTTGAGGGCGCGCAGAGCGTGCCCTCCCTTTTCAAGCGGAGTGGGGGCGCGGTACACTCTCTCTCCTGCGCGTGTGTTTCGCGAGCCGTATCTTGCAAACGGGATGTCCGATTCGGCTCCCATTTGTCGCGTTGGAAAGAGGGCCTTCAACCGCACCTCCTCAAGTCGGTAAACCAGCCGGCATGACTCCCGAGATGTTCACATGGGGCTTTCTACCGGTTTACCCTCTCGCGGAAAGCCGAAACCCGTGGCGAAGATCCGAAAGAGCACGGTTCCGGTCGAGAAATCTCAGGTCAACTCGGGATGACTTAAAATGTTGACCGAAAAAGTCCGATACAATCGGAAAACCCGAAGTCATCGAAAAATCTGAGATTAACCTGGTAAACGTGAACCGAAACTCGAAAAAGCCGCGGAACCCTAAAATTGACCGAAATGGCCATATGGCCCCGGTTGATGAAAATATTCGGCTAGAATCGACCCGGATGACCCAAAAAGACCCGGTGATGACCGGAAAGGCCTAACACATGGTCCGGGATAGCCGTGTCAGCACAGATCGAAAAAGCCATAACGAAAGCTGTCATTGACCGACGCCTACCGAAATGACTTCTCGAAAACCCTGAATGTTACGAAACACATGCGTGACTTCGGAGATCTTCAATTATGTACCATTCAAGGTCGGTCATTGAGCAGGCTTCGTGTTTTTACAGTTCACGCGCGGCTCTCGCTAGAAGGTTTCAGCATAATTCCGGAAATCATTGGTCTATTCTCAACTTACAAGGGGCTCCACCAATGTCCTTAGCTCATCTCCATGAGGTAATCCGAATCCGATAACGGTCAAATAAAAGATATCACCTATGGAATAAGAGTCTAGGGCTCTGAATCAGGCCGATTTGGCGTGTCTACAACACCATGCAGTTCGGGTTCTGGCCGGTAACAATTCTCCCCCACGTGGGATTTTAGTTATTTATTTTCAGTACTGTTCTTCTCTTTAACCAATCAACCAGAGGGAAGGTTTCGATAAGACAAAGGGTAATCTTGGAGTCCGGTAAAGTTTTATTCCACTCAACTAGGCCAATGAGGGCGTGTCTAAATCTACACCTTGGCATTACCTTTTCAGTCCATTACCACTTCATTCCGCTACGCCTCATTACACTTCGCTACATTCACCTACGTTTCATTCATGTCACTCCCCTACAAAGCCGACGCCAAGTCGAGGCAAGCTGTAGACATGCAATTTTGGCCTAATTGAAGAGCTTAAATTCTTGTTTTCATGAGTAATATTTGAGTAACCTTTCAAGGGATCGAAGTTTTCCAGAAAAATCAAGTTTTTCGGCGCATTTCGAAGAAGATCAAAAGGCGTTGACCAGGGTCAAAGCGCCCTATATACAGGGCAACAGGCCCTGGCGCCCTATATACAGGGCACCTGGCGCCCTACTTATAGGGCACCAGGCACCCTATAAATGGGGCACCAGGCGCCCTCTGGCACCTGGTCAAATCGACTTGACCGGCCGATTTAACCCCTCGCAGTGACTCATCTTATCGATTTGACATACCTCATGATGCTGGTGCCCTATATATAGGGTGCTATGCCGCATGGCACTGCTTTAGAAAATGACCAAAGTACCCTCTTTTGGGCTATAAATAGACCCCCATTTGGAGCTGGGAGGAGGTTCCAACTTCGTGCCACCCTAGAACTCATCCATCACCACGTTTCTAAGCCATTTTTCACCTCCCATAAGCCTTCAAACTGATTCAAAACTCTCTCCCAAAAACCTACAGTTTTCTTCTTCAGAAATATGATTTTTCTCCAACTTTGAGAGCCTTTACACTTCATTTACCTTACATCTAGTGCCAAAACACTCTTCCATTAGCTTCACTTGAGTATTGGCTACTTGAAGAAGTCCTTTATCCGTCTTGGAGGTCTTCCCACACTCTGGGGCGATGCCGCGAAGAAGGGAAGAAAGTCTGCTGGAACCAGTCCCTGGCGCCCCATAAATAGGGCGCTTTGACGTTGGTCAACGCGCCCTATCAAGGGGGCACCTACAGTTGGCGCCCCATATATGGGGCACTAGCTGGGGCAGACCCCGTTTTGCATTTTTTTGAGTTTATTTACCTTTTCGGTCGATCCTTTACTCCCCCTTTCATTTTAACTCTCATTAACATGTCATTTAGCATATATTGAGCCACTCATTTGCATTTTCATGCATATCTAAACCTTCTAAATAGGGGTTGGGATTTAGTCCCAATCCTGTTAGTCTCTTTCCTTTTGCATGTTTGAATTCAAATTTGAGCACGATACTATGCTTTCATTAGAACTAATGAACCTTTCACTTGTTTCTATGTTTTCTTATGGACATTTTTAGGTAAATACGATTGAGGCAGAGCTCCAACCGGATCGAAGACAAAGGACTCACTAAGCTCTCTTCTTTCGGTCGGCCGAGAGAGGAGAAGTCGGAACCCAACAATCTCCCCGCTTCCAAAGGTACGACGATCATTTCTCCATTTCCTTTCTTTTCATTCTACCATATTTTGGAGCCTTTGGCTCTTGGTGACCACACCCACTAACACCTCATCCACCAAGTCCCCAAAGCAAGCGTAGGGGCCAGAAAAGGGGAGATCTACGGATATCCCGTTTCGGGTGCTTACACCCTCCTTCGATCGTCAATCCTTCTTGAGGGAATTAAATCAAGTCAATCCCAATATAGTCTTCCTTGCCATTCTAACTATAATGGGTGACAAATGGTTTGCTGACTGTGGTTATCAACCTGGCATACCCCAAGCTAGCCATTCCCACACTGGTCATGATATTTCTTATTACTCTAGGATGAGTTCACCTAGCCCAACTTTGGGTCACCCTAATCTCTCTAAAACTTGAATTTGCACACCAACTCACCTCCCTCCCATCCCAGTACCACTTGCACAGCCCCCAATGTATTCCTCTCTACCTATTGCCTAGGATCAGGAAACTCTTGAATTTCCCATCCATATTATCTACATCCCTCCATCATAAACACTGGCTTAGAACTGCTACAATGGCTTAGGTGACCCCTTTACCCATGTCAGTGATTTCTTGAGCAAATCATCTCGATGGCAAGATGATTGAAAGGCCCTCGTTTTCCTTTTTAGGTGGTCATTAGATGGTGTAGCCTAACATTGGTTTCTTTCACTGGGCCCAATAGAAGCATGAGACTTTGATATTGTCAAGGCAAAATTTTGCAATAATATGTGCTGAGCTATTCAATAATCAAGAAAGTAAAAGGGGATGTGTAATCAATGTAGTATTCTAATAAATTAGGACCCATGGGTGAGAAGAGCATTAATGTTATGCACCAACCTAGGAGCTCTTCTCAACTCCATTCAAATCATCATCATCAACCGACTTCTCGACACCAATTAATTAGGCTGCCCATGTTACGACCTAAGCCAGTCAGGCAACCCATGTCAATACCATAACCAACTATGCACAATCAAGATTCCCTTGTTGATTGTGCAATTACATCATCACCTAAACTATCTCTCCGGCCTTTGATTCTATCAACTTTTCCAATGGCTCCTTGGCCAATCATCTAGCTATTGGCTTCTCAGCCTATTCCACCAACGGCCCCTAGGCCAACCATTAAAGTCTTGGCTCATCAACCAATTTTACCAACGGTCCCTCAACCAACCATTCAATCCTCTCTACTTAAACCAACTACTATGCCAACACCGATTGAACAACCCTTGGCTATTCAATCAATTCCTCAAGAAAGGGTTCACCCTCAGTCAGTTAGGGCACTTGTCTTTTCTATTGCTCCTACCTTGGCAGAGAAACCAATCACTCTAGTCATTCATGCTCAGCCCTAGCAAATGATACAGTCACTCCAGTCATTCATGCTCTTACCCCGGTAGATGTTCTGATCATCCAAGCTTCTGCCATGGTAGACGATTTAGTCACTCCGACCCTTTATGCTTCTACCCCGACAAATGATTCAATCACTACAACCATATGTGCTCTTGCATTGGTAGAGGAATCAACTTCTCAACATGTCATTGCTATATCTCAAGATCCAAGTCAGCCATTAGGGGAGGTTGAATCGAACCCTTCTATATTTCTAGAATCCCCTAGACTAGGCATGTCCCCTTTCCTAGAAAAACCTAAGGAGAAGCCTATTTTAGGGATCTTAGATGAAGGAATCACAAATTTAGTTAATTATCAATCTAATGAAGGACTAGGCAAAGGTTTTCAAAAAGTAGCTCAACTAGGGCAATCATTAGAGTTGATCCTTGAAGATGGTCAAACTGAATTGACCCCTACACTGAAGAATGGTGAGATCGAATCGGTCAACGAAATGAGGAATAAATCATTTCCTCGGGGACTCCATGATCATGGGCCACAATTGACCATTCAATATTTGAAAGAATTAGGGTCATCACTAGAGCATAAAATTACACAACTTGAAGAACCCGGCCATTAGCTAGGCAAGGATTCGCCACACATTGATCAACCATTGCCATCACTGGAATTGATCCCTGAAGTTGGACAGATGAAATTAACCTCGAACTAGAAAGTAAAAAGACTGAATTGGTCAATGAAATGGGAAAATAATCTGCAAACCTTCTGAAGGATAGAGACCGTAGTAAAAGGATATTGGGACCTCTAGCTAGGCATGCAAATTTTTCAAAATCAATGTTAGGGTTGTGACCCTTACCTCCTCATAATCTTTAGTCAGGCCCAAGGACCAACCATCAACCCATCTTAGGGCTACGACCCTTTCTTTATTCTCCATCCAAACAACGATTGGTCCCATGGGCCCACAATTCATCAACCTTAGGGTCACGATCCATTCTTTATTCATCTTGCAATCATCAATCGAGCCCATCAACCTAGAATCTTTTAATCTTAGAGCCATGGCACATATTTCATCCCATTCAATTGGGCTCTTATGCCTCTCTTCTACAATTGGGCTATTATGCCCTTTTTTATTAACTGGGCCCATTCGCCCCTTTTCATCAACTGGGCCCATGCGCCCCTCTTCACCAATCGGCCTATACGCCCCTTTCATTCAACTGGGTCCTCGTTCCTCTTTATCCAACTAGGCCCATGCGTCCCTTTTTCTCAGCTGGGCCCATGTGCCCCTTTTATCTAGCTAGGCATAGTGCCTCTTTTACTCAACTAGGCCCACATGCCCCCAAATTTTCTAAATCAGGTAGACGTGCCTACAACTTCTCTCAACTTGGCCTACATGCCCACAATTTTCCCAAATCCGGCTCACATGCCCTCAAATTTTCTAATTCGGGCCCACATGCCCACAATTCACCTAAATCAGGCCCGTGTGTCCACAATTCACCTTAATCAGGCCAGCATGCCCACAATTCACCTAAACTGAGCTTACGTGCCGACGTTTTTCCACAATTCCTCCAAATCGGGCTCATGTACACTAAATTTTTTTAAATCTGGCCCAGTATGCCTACAATTCACCTTAATCGAGCCTGCATGCCCACAATTCACCTAAACTGAGTTCATGTGCCCCCCTTTTTCCCCAACCAGACCCATGTGCCCAAATTTTTTCACAGCTAGGCACTTGTCCCCAGATTTCTTCACAACTGAGCCCATGTGCCTAGATTCATTCACAACTGGGTCCACGTGCCTGCATTCCTTCATAACAGGGACCATGTACCCATCTTTTATCAACTTTAAGCCCATATGTCAACCCTCCATTAATCTTGGGCCCACATGCCTACACTCCCTCGAATTTTTTCTCACACAACCATACCCTTTATTGGCACCCATAGGCGCATCACTATGCTTCCAATCTCAAAAATCGGGCCCATGTGCCCTCTCTTTTCATTAGGTCCCTTGAGCTCAACCATCAATTGGGCCCTCGAGCCATCACCATCAATAGAGCCCTCTAGCCCATCACCATCAATTGGGCTCTCTTGCCCATCAACATCAATCAGGCCCTCCCACTTTCAACTCTTGGGCCCACGTGCCCTTTGATTCCAGCCATTCTTGAGCCTTCAAGCCCACTCTTAATTCTTTGGTTCAAGAGCCCATTTAAACTCACTTTTATTTTCATGCATATTTCTTTCCTTTTTAAATCTTCTTTACTTTTCCAAATCTTACTTTCAATAAAAATCAAGGGAAGAGAAATTTCATGGGTGTTACCACAATATTTGCCTTTTACATCATCAATCCTGACTCGAACATGCCAAATAAAAACCTTCCACATCTTTAACTTCCTCATGTGAATTTAAATCTTTGATCCAGTGCAATATGGAGCATATCAAAAGTAGAAGCAACTGGGCAAGGCAAGACAAGGCAAGCACAAGCAACATCGTCATCAATGATGAACTCTTGCTCTTAGGTATTATATGAAAATTGCATTCATCAACATCATGTCATTTTTAGGGCAATGTTTTTTGAAATGATTTTGAGTTTCACGTTTAGATTCAAACATGACAATCTTAATTGAGAGAAAATTTATAATTGGCATTAACTACTTTTTTTTTATCAAAATACATTCATTACATTGCAATTGATTCACACATGGAATGTAATCTACCACAAAAAATGGAGAGAACTAGCTATGAGTTATGTCCACATGTCTTGAATTGTTCTCTAGGATTCGAGAGTAGATACCATCTTACACACATAACACATCCCGATCCCAGAATCCTGATGACCCAAACTCTAGAGAATCTAGGCAAGGCTCAAGGTGGAAAGAAAACCCACACCCTATTCTCTTCTATTCAGTACAAAATAGGTGGAGGGGACTAGAGGGGGAGAGTATCGAAAGCATCCATCACCTTAGTAAGAGGCCATCTTAGAAGGTCAAACTTCTCAAATGAAGAAGAAAGGGTGCTAAAAGATGGGCAATGGCCCCTCAGTTTAACAAAGAACAGACATGTATGAATGTGTACCCCAAAAAGTATAGTATTTGAAAATGAATAAAAAAGGTGCCAAAAGATGGACAATGACCCCATAGGTCAAAGATCTATCCAAATGTGTGCCATAAAAATAGATTTGTTGATAAAAAAAGAAAAGACCCAAAGTGGCTGAACCCCAATGAATAATTGGGTGTAACTAGAGAAATCCCTCTTGAAATCTCCAAAGCCTATAAAGGGCTTCCTTATCAATTCTTCATTCTTAACCCTTAGGGTATGGGTGGACCAACCAAATCATTTCTAAACTTTGGCCAATTAAAGGTTGAAGGTTGGAAAGATTCTAGGTAAGGAACCCCTTTTTGCACGTGGTATCTATCACCGAATATACAATAACAACTAAGTGATTAGGACTTTTGTCAATACTGAGTTTTCTCTTCAAAAAAATTTGAATATTTTTAATTTTATAAAAAAATTGAATATTTATAATTTTAAAAAATAATATTTTTAAAA
This sequence comes from Cryptocoryne crispatula var. balansae, assembly GCA_036172225.1. Classification (NCBI taxonomy): domain Eukaryota; kingdom Viridiplantae; phylum Streptophyta; class Magnoliopsida; order Alismatales; family Araceae; genus Cryptocoryne; species Cryptocoryne crispatula. The sequence continues at coordinate 33,602,074 of CM069932.1, forward strand.
CTTTAAAAGTTTATTTTAAAAAATTCAAAAATTTTGAATGTTTTCAAAACCCCAAAAAATGAATATTTTCAAAAAAAAAACTTTTTTTCAAACTCCAACAAATATTTTCAAATTTCAAAAAATTGTAACACCATGTTTGGTTAAATTTTTCATCCTTACATTCATATTTACTTTCAATCTCTCATGTCTCATTTTCTTCATTGCATATTCGTGTTTTGTTTTTACCTTAAGAAGGCTATCACCCCTTGACAAAGGTCAAGACAAACTATAACTTGCAAGGAGGATAAGCCACATTACAATTCTAATCTCCTCTTTCTAAGTGTTTCAGGCACAAGGAGAACTTTGCATGACAAGGTGATGGTCGTCACTTCCCTCTCCTAAGGATTCTTAGGAGGAAGTGTCATCATTACTTTGGCCTCAACTTTAGCAAGGAACATTCTTCAACACAACTCTATGTCCTCATCAGGACACATGAACCTTTTGTGAGAATGCATATCATCACATCGAAACTCACCATTATCATTTCCTTTCTTACATATATTAGGTGCATTATTATTTATTTCAGGCACAAGGAGAACTTTGCATGACAAGGTGATGCTCGTCACTTCCCTCTCCTAAGGATTCTTAGGAGGAAGTGTCATCATTACTTTGGCCTCAACTTTAGCAAGGAACATTCTTCAACACAACTCTATGTCCTCATCAGGACACATGAACCTTTTGTGAGAATGCATATCATCACATCGAAACTCACCATTATCATTTCCTTTCTTACATATATTAGGTGCATTATTATTTATTTATGCATTGATGCTAAAGACCGTGAGTATGAAGAAGACTAGACCCGAGATCCCCTTCATCAAAATCCATGATGGTCGAGTCATTCTTTGTGTTCTTTGTGCTAGTGGATAGGTCAAAATTAAACATCGAGGGACGATGGTTCCCGATCTTGACCTTTGTTGTTCAATCTATATCTTCAACTATCTTCTAGACAATTTTTGACTTTTTTAGCCCACCATGCATCATATAGGTCCTTGCATTTTTTTGCATTGCATGCATCATTCTATCGATTTTCCTTACACCAGGTGTGGGGGCATTTCAACCATCATGTCCACATCCCTTCATGGTCATCATTTCACCACCATATACTCTAGGTCCCAACAAGTCTTTTTTTTTTCCATCATTCATCTCATAATTCTGATCTTCTCAATATCCCACCATGTCTTTTGTCCTACCGCATCTATTATCCCTCCATGGTGACCTTGTGTTCCAATGTGTGTTTCATCTTTATCCCACCTTGGGCCTCTCACATCACTATATTTTCAACTTATCCCACCATGGTAGTCATTTCATTTTCTATCCCACTGTGGGCTTTCATTTTTTTAATCCTATCATGTTCTGGAGTAGAGATGCAATTCACGATGCCTTTGTGATCCTTTTAGTTTAGCTTTAACATTGCTTTTTGGAATTAGAGGTCATTTCATTCCAAATAAATTCATGTTTCTTAAAAAACTTAAGTTTATCTAAGAGCCTAAATATTCTTGATTGGCATTCTTTTATTTTGCAAATAAATTTATTTTAAACTTAATCCATCATAGTACAAGAACACTGCAAAGTTTGGGTTGCTGGCTGATGATGAACTTACAAATCTGCAATTCAGGGACTCCTCACCATGTTGGGGTTGGTTATTTTTTTTATTTTACATCTCTCATTCTCGTGGCACACCTTTTACTAATTGGGTATATGAAGGCTCCATGAAACATGGCAGTAACCTAAGGAACCTGAGGAGATTCTCATTGCCAAATTTGGTCGATGAGCGTGTCTATATCTATAGCTTGATTCTACCTTTTCAGTCCATCACTATTTCACTCAAGTACATTTATTACAATCTACTTCACATCGCTACATACATTCCCTTTCAAAGCCGACATCAAGGTGAGAGAAGCTATAGACATCCCAATTTGGCCGTATTTGGAGTTAAAAACTCTTTTTTCATTGGCAACATTCCTTATTGGACCGTTAAACATCAAATTGAAGTACCTTTTTAGACGAGCCAAGGAGCCTACTGAAAAATTTGAGGATGAGTTATAGATTTCTAAGCAAAGCCATACCCACTGAGTGAGGACCATATCCATCCCAATGACCATTTCATGATGATCAATCATTGATGGTTATGATCAAGCTTTGATAACAATGATTAACTTCTGGGTCATGTTGCATCTTTCTGGTTGCTACAGGATCTTTTCGATCACCACCATATGTCATATTTCAGCATCCACACAAAAATATAGAGAGTTGTATTCCTGATCTGAATAAAATAGGATCTTCTTTATCTCATCAAATTTTATTTTCAACAAACAGTATTTAATTTCGATCTCTCATTTGTCCACAGCACCCCTAAAAAATCAGACGCACAATTCTGTCCGCATGCAGCCCCAATCAAGACCAATGGATTGCATGCCCAACCCTTTGGCCACATCCCTAACCCAATTCATGACCTTCCTTTTCTTTTTTTCCATCTCAATTGGATCAGTTTCTAGAAACTTCATGATGAAAATTAGCACCATCAAATAATAGCAATTCAACTTGTTGTCTTGTACATCAAAACTTGCTATTTTTAGATAAGATTTGTTTCCAATCTAAGTGATGACCTATTTTGATCATAAGGAAGGTGATCCAAGGTTTTTAATCCCTTTATATCAATTACGTAAGTGTCTATAAGCTTCATAATAAAAATTAGTAGCATGAAATAGTATAAATCTAACCTATGGTCAAATAAATCAAAACGTGCTATTCTTTGACTTGTTTTTCATCTTCTATGAAGGGAGACATGTTTGAATGACCTAAAAGAGAGAATCTCCTTCCTCCAGCCTACTCTTCTCATCCTCCTTCTACCCTAGGCTTGTCCCACCCTACCCAAGTCATTCTCTCTTCATCCAAGTGCAAGGAAGTTGGTCCAAAGAGAGAGAGAGGGAGAGAGAGAGAGAGTGAGAGAAGTCTGATATCTGCACCACAGTTTTGTTCGCTATTCATTGGCTTCTACAGACTTCCATGAGAATATTCCAGCTAAGCCTCCTTCATAAGAAGTTTTCCACGTCACGCTATCTTTCATCACCAACAAATGGATCTCAATTCTGACATTTAATTTCTCATGGAGGCTACTACACCAGTGTTGTGCAGATGACTCCATAGTCTATATTCCTCTGTCATCGCATTCTTAGTCAATTTCTATCTACTTCGCAATGGATTCAGCTTGTACAATTTTTGTATAAACTATTCCCTAATAAGGTATCTTTTATTAAAAATAGTAATTACTCAATTTAAACATCTATGGTACTCGTAGTACTCTCTAAATCAACATTGCGCAAGCAATCCCCAAATTTGTACTTTCTATCACCAGAGTTCTCAGACAATTTTTACCTTTTCTCAAATATTCTAGTCATATTGTTTTTATATAAGATCATTCCTGGTGATTTATATTTCTTTTAAAACAAATAAAAATTCATTTTGACATCTATACTACTCGTGGTGGCATCTACATCAAAGTTGCACCAACAGAACCTGAATATGTCTAACCCGGTTGTCACTTTGCCTGGGTCGTGTTATCTTTACTCATAATTGTTTTATTTACTTTTCATTCTCATACAATTTAGAATACTTTTAAGCAACATTTTTATTTATTTACATCATCATATTTAATTCAAAAAATACCAAAACGGGGTTAGGGCTAACCTCGAAAGTGGTGAGCTATACTCTGATTGCACCTTTTACATTCTCTTCTTTACATTTATTATGCTTCACTCAGTTCTAATATTTTTTTACTTGTTTTCTTATCTTCTAGTTACTCAGGCACATCAAGTAAGTAGTGGTTAAAGACTTCTTCATCGGCCGATTGGAGAAGAAGAAGGTTGAACTTGCATTCCATTTCATGCATTAAGTTGGACACAGTCACATCTCAAGTACTTCGTACTTCATTTATTTAACTTCGTAATGACCACTTTTCCTCATATCTACTTCTACTTCATCTCCTAGTCTATTTATGATTCCTTTTAGTTTATTTTCCTCATTCTCCTCCCACATGACCCAAACCGTCTCTCTGATGCTCGAGTGATGCCGAGGGATGAAATTTTGGGGATCAATGTGAGTGTGGGACCAAGGTGGGTGTTTTCCATTTTCCTCATCCTGCTGAAGTGCCGACCTGGGATCCGTTTTTAGAGTTGACAATAGTATTTATAAGGTATCAATGGATCACTAAAAACTAAATTGGCATGGATTAGAACCTTCAAGGCAAAGATAGTTGAAAAAGGATATCATCTAAGTCAAATATTTGACTATATTGAGACTTTTTGACCTATGTCATAGATTAATTCATTTGGATTTTGATTGTTACACAATATGACTAAATAGTGATATGTCAATTGGATTTTTAGATAGTGTTTCTTTATGGCATTTTGAAGAACTATCATATATGATGATTTAACCCAAGAGAATCAAGTCCTAATAACATTTAAAAAAATTATGCATAAGGTTGATTTATGAACTAAAATAAAACTTTTCATAAATGGGAAATAAAGTTTAATGAGGTTAAATCTTATGACTTCGTTAAGAATGAAGAATCTTATGTATCCAAGAAGATAAATGGGAGTGCTATTACTTTCTTGACATTTTATAAGAATGATGTACTACTCATTAATAATGAAGTATGTTATCATAAGTGAGCCTGGCTATCAAATTAATTCCCCAAACATAATATGGGTTTTAAGATCTATGACGATAGATATGAATGGTTTATTGGCTTGAACAATTAATGTATATAGTCACCATAGTTAAAAGGCTTGACATGGCAAACGCTAAGAATGGTTTCTTACCTATGTAGTGTGGAGTTCATCTCTTTAAAGAGATATCTTTATAGACTTCTTGAGAAATAAATAGAGCACATGAGTAGAACCATTAAGCTTTAGCCATAGGGTCTATCTTGTATGTGATGCTACGTCCATGATGTGATTAATATTTTAAGTGTTATGAGCATTCATGAACTAGATTCATGTAAGAGTCACTAGATAGTTTAGAGATGTATCCTTTAGTACTTGAGAAGCACTAAGAATGTATCTCCATAAAATAAAGAATAAAACTTGAAGTCTTATAGTTTTATAGACATGAGCTTTTAGTTATATAAGTTTGATAACATGTCAAAATAATGGTGGTGTAGTGAGTGGAAAAAGTTCCATGTAATAGAACACTATAAATGCTACAACTAATTTAAAACATATTATAAAATGCTTGCACATTGCTTGAGAAACAATCTAGATGACATAAGATATGAGATTGTTCTAACTTTCTCTGAAAATGTACCATTATTTTATGAAAATAATAGGATAGAGCTGACGTATCATCGTAAATTTAAAACTTCTATGGTGATACAATAAGATCAAAGAGATTGCAGCTTATAGATATATAATTAGAAATAGAGTGTATTTTGTTAATAACATTACAGATTCACTAACTGAAGCATTTACTCAAAGAGTGCTTAAGCTTCACCTTGAGCTAATAGAGATAAGCTAGATGGGTGATTAGCTTTAGTGCTAGTGAAAGATTGATAGAAATGTATATCCTACGAGTCAATCATATATGATATGATTCGACTTTTCTAGATATATCTCATTCAATAAATTAGGCAAATTTTTATTACTATCTCTTATTAAATGTGAATATCATAATGAAGTACTTTATCACATACAATGATGATTGAATCATAATGATATCATAATAATGAGATTTAATCATTTAGAGATGTGTGATCTAAATATTCATAGTTATAGGATCTTTGAGACAAGATATTAAGGATTTGGATAGACTAGTGTCTTTGATGTTTTCTCACCTTGAATGATATCTTATTGAAATGTCAATCACTATTTTTTATCATCACTATTGAATGATTTGACCTTTGACTTGAGTTATTAAAGTTGACTAATTGGGTAAAACTTGTGCTTTAACTATTGACTTATAAATCACTATTTAAATGATTCAATAAAACAATGGATTGGGTATAAGGGAAACCTGGTAGAGGTAATTGAGTAGACAATACAAAATCTTCTATTCTAAGTAAGTGAAAGTTAATGTCCTATGAGATAGTATTTTAAATTGCAGGCCACGGTAGAAGGATAATTGGAAATGTGATTTTAAATTGATTCAATTACGAGTATAGGATCTTGTAGAGTTGTTATACTAAGTAGGGGTGCAAACGAACCAATACACTCGACAAGTAGCTCAAAACTCGACTCGATAAAAACACGACTCGGCTCGTTTATTATGTTAAATGAACAAGCTTGAACACAAAATAAAACTAGACTCATTAAACGAGCCGAGCTTGAATAGACTCCTGCTCGGCTCGATAAGCTCGTGAGTAGCTCGATTAAATATTATATTATATATTTATTTTAAAAAATTAAATTATGAGTATTAATAATTATATATTATCACTTAAATATATTAAATAATTTAAATTTTGAGTTTAAACTTAGATTGTGTTTCATAAATGAGCTAAATATAGAGTTTCACAGATGACATCTCATTGATTTTGAGTTTTATAAACGAGTTTGTATATAGTTTAAGCTTGAATGTGAATTGAATTTTAGTCTAACTACTACTCGAGTTCTAGCTCGACTCGGCTCGATTAATAAATGAACCAAGCTTCAACAAGGATTCCACTTACTCGCTAAAACTCGAGCTCGAATTCGAACTCGTGTAAAATAAACGAGCAAAGCTTGAACACCATACTACTTGGCTCGGCTTGGCTCGTTTGCAACCCTAATACTAAGGAGTTGACAGTCGATGTCATACTTCTTTATAATTAGGACATTGAATGAATGAGAGTTTATATACATGGAATAACTGATGATGGAAAGATTTATTGGATATAATATTGTCTCCATAGTTGTTTGGAATCATGGGATGTGACTTATATCTTTTATAATCGATAGGCCGATTAATTCATTATCGAATAATAGATTTAATTTAATTAAATAAAATCATTCTATTTTAATTAAGACTCAATCAAATAGGTTATTGAGCATAGTGGGTCATTTACATAATAACTTATCCATAAGTACAAGAAAAAAAGTGTAATTTATAGAGATTTTGAGTTTTTATGAAAATTTCCAATTTTTTTCTAAATACCAATGTTTCCAACCAAATCTTATCAAGTCAAGAGTGAGAACTATATCCTCAACCTCCTCCCTACCTTCTCCTTCCTTTATAAGGCATCTATGGGTAATGGAGCTCTATTTAGGAAGAGTTCTAAAATTGATGCGATGGGAGAACTAGATGTGGATGAAGTCATATGAATACTGCTTGAGACCATATGTTTGAATGGTTTGAAGAGATTGAAAGCTTTTTTATTCCCATCCAAGGGATTAGATGAATCTCTATTAGCTATATTCATATTTGTTTTGATCAATTTTCAATTTTCATCATTCGGTTCCAATTAAGACAAGATCAACATTAACCCATAGGAATCATCACTTTTGTCACACTAAATTTTGTAGGACGATTCCTAGCATGACCCACTAGGATAAATAACCAATTTATCTAAGACATAATTAAAATAAAAAAATTTATTTAATTTAATTAAAATTTTTATTCGATATTAAATTTAACGGCCTACCGATCATAAAAGATACAAATTACATTCTATGATCTTAAATGACTATGAAGATAATCGTATCTCTGTTGAGTATTTTTATCACTAGTTAATACACATATATAAACCCCCGTCTATTCAATATCCAGGTCAAATAAGAGTGCATCATTAACTGTCAACTCCTTAGTATACCGACTCTGTAAGATCATGTACTTGATATTAAAACAATTGAAAAACTCTTTTTCTAGTTATTCTCTCAACTCTGACCAGAGATTTAGACTACTAACCGATAAGATATTCACTCTCACTTACCAAGATTAATGTTCCCTTATGTTCTCTCTATTGTCTCCATTGGTTTTCCCTTATTCCCAATTCATCATTGTATAGGACTATTAAATCGATGATCCATAAGTTAATAATCAAAGCACAAGATCTATCCCAACCAGACATATTTGATGACTTAGGTCAAAGGTTTAGCAATGCAACCGTGATGATAGAAAATCTTAGCAATTAGATAATATATTATTTAGGATTTTTAATTTAGTTATGTAAACATTCAACTAATGAGCATTTATATTTATATATCAATATCTCCACATAATTGACTAACAAGATAAGTCATCATCATTATATGAGAAAACACTATACACACCAGTCTATCTAAATCATTAATGTCTCATCTCAAGAATCTTATAACTCGAAATATTTAAATCACATATCTGTACATGATTAATCACATTATCATATTTTTATTGCATGTGATCAAAAACTTCATATGATATATGTATCTATTAATTGTTAATAAGTAATTTTTTTAATTAAATGAGATATTTTTAAAAAAAGTCAAATCATATCATATATAATTAACTTATAAGACATTTATATTACATTCATGTAGTATACATGTCAAAAAATCTTATTTTTCACTCCAAGACAAAACACATTGACGTTGATATTCATTTTTTTAGAGACTTGTGGAGTATAATGGAACTTGACATTTTGACAAGTTTATGGAGCCAGACAATCAAATGGCTGACATGTTGACCAAGGACCCTAGTCGCAGTTGTCACAACCAGTTAAGAGACAAACTGCAACTGCTTTGATATGTTTGGTTTTGGTGGCAGCATTGCAGAATGTAATTATATGTAATGGAAGAAATTTCTGTTGGGTTTCTGTGTAATTTTTCACATTTCAAACTTGGATCTCTTGGAAATTTCCACTCATGTATTTATAAAGAAACTCAGTTTAAGCAGCTCATTCTTAGCCAGCCACGTTTTGCCGCATATTTCTGTGAGTATGTTCTTTAGCACCAGCTCCCGTGTTTAATTCATCTCCTCAAAAGATGCTGTTTATAGATCATCTTCAGCACAATCCTCAAGTATAGGTAAACGATCAAAAAGACATTTTTGTCATTACACCCCTACTTAACATAGCCCCCTCATCTTTTCATTCGAAACTGGTCCTGCTGAGGAGACCGGGCATGAATTCCTGAAAGATTTTGATTAATTATGTTTAAGAGAGTAGCATATAGTTACTTTAGAACAAAACAAGATTTCCAGAAATTCTTATATCATTGAAATTTACAAGAACATATTCAAAATATATTAATGGAAGTAATGCTATGCAAAAGTCCTAAATTTCAAATGCATATTTCAAATTCTACCATCTTCTTTGCTAAAATGGGAAGAAACCTAGCAATACAGTATACTACGGCGCTGGTACATAGTGCCTGTGCGCACATAATGACAGAAGCAGTCGGAGGATGTAGCGGCAGTGTTGTCTGCCCGCAACAATCCCTCTGGGCAGTATGTTACCAAACTCACTTGACACATCGTGCAATCCAACTGCGACAACAGGTGGAAACAGCAGAGCTATACTAGTAATCAGAATCAGAAGATGCCAAAGAGAGAGAGAGAGAGAGCTGAGTATGAGAGGGAGCATAGGTTTCAGAAGATAGCACCCGCAAAAGATAAAAGCAATCAGGCCACCTACAGTTAGAGATAAATTTACAGTTCGACGAGCCCAATAAACTAAGATCTTCGTGTATATTGTAGTTGTTAAAACAGTGGGGGATAAATCCTATGTTCAATTTAAAAGATATGATAACATATTCAATAATTTGAGCCTCTCAACCTACACACTATAGTTTTAAGATTTATGAAATGATAGCACACTAAGTACTTACCTATCTTTTATATTTGATTATGTTGTCTCTCTTATCCTCGTTGCCCATCCTCACAATGAGGGAGGTTGTAAAAACAGTGAGGATAAATCTAATGTTGAAAATTACAAGATATGATAATGGGGCCTCCACGTTGACAGTTGACACCATAGTTTTAAGATTTATAAAATGATACCATAGTCGGTACTTATGTATCTTTAATACTTGATTATCTTGTCTTTTACTTTCACTGCCCAAGTAAGTGGATTAGAACACTACAAAAAAATCTCATGTTGAAAATTATACGACATAATAATGTGTTCAATAACTTGGACATTTTAACCAGCACTCAATGGTTGTAAGGTTTGTAAAAGAACCCAAAAACATTTGGCTGAGACCACAAACTTCATTCACCAGCCAGAACATCTAAAAAGAGATTTCTGATACATACAACTTCCATCTGTTGATATTTCTCTCTCTAACTTAAATCTCTTCTCAGTTTTTTACACGGAATTCAAAATCAATATACTGCATTTGATTACATAAAAACTTGTATGAGATTTCTAACAAGAATCTCCCCTCCACCAACACAACCAAACACTACCTAAAATCTGCATCTCGATTAATGTGCAGGAACAGAAATCATGCACCAGGAGAGATGCAGGTTTGATAACATTGTACATTCCACCTGACATAAATTTCGGACCAAACATGAAAGACATGTCGACCTGTCCATTTATCCTTTCTAGTAATGCTTATAAAAGCTCTCCCAGTGACGACCAGGAGGGATCTTTATTCTCGTTCTTGCTCTTAATGCATTCTCTGACTGACTACAATCGAGATCCCTTTAGAGCCGTCCATGTTCTTGCAGTTTCTTGAATCCATGCGCTTCTTCAGAGAGGGTAAGCTTCAGTTCTTGGTCGGCAGTGTATTTTCCTGGAACCTAATAGATACATAATCATAGTTATTTAAAATTCAACAAGCTTGCATCATAATATTCAAGGTGATTGTAATAGTGAGCACTAACGGACAGCTTACTAACTAATCAAGCGATGTCTTGACAAGCTCAACTTGCATAGGAGTAAACCTTTATCTAATGGCATGTTTGGTTAATGCCCTGTTTGGTAACACTATTAGGTACCTCTATCACTATCAATTTTAAAATTGATATTGATAGGAACCATTAAGAAGTGTTTGGTTAATTGTATCAATTTTAAAATTTGTAGTACAAACAAAACATATTATGTAATATAAGTGTCCACTTGTATTACTTTTGATATTGATACTCTAACATTTGAAAATATTAATATCAATATTGATATGGTACCAAAAATGAAACTCTAACCAAACAGGGCATAAAGTATCAAACATGATACTATATTAGTATTGATATTGATACTTCTAGAAGTTGGAATATTAATATCAAAATTGATACAAGTTGACATTTATATTACATTACATGTTTTGTTTGCACTATAAATTTCAAAATTGATACTATTAGCCAAACACCTCTAGGTGATTACCATCAATATCAATTTTAAAATTAAGAGTGATAGAAGTGCTTAATAGTGTTATCAAACAGGGCCTAAACTCAGGACACCTAATGATGAGTTGAATTCGCACATAGGTATTAACTCATATGAATCTAGAGTCTCAGAAATTGAGAATTCTCTGTTGCATCCCAAGTCTACTTGATGATCGAGAAGAGACAATGTTTTAGTTTAAATCAAATTTCCCCCCTCAGCACAATGCATATTGAAAAATTGAAAAGTGAACAGGCAGTACAGAGAACAGGACGTCCAGGAAGCCAAGGCATGAATAGTTAGTACATTGTACCTGAGCTTAGAACCAGCCCACACACACTGCACTAGAACAAGCTCCAGGATTAGAAGCTATTTCAATAGGCTTGGGCATCACCTATTCGTACTTGATGACATGTTCCAGCATCTGTTCACATTTGTATGCACAGCAACACAGATCTGCATATATCTCCTAGCCTCTCAGTGTTTGATGCATCTCAAAACCAAACAGAGTTTGTAAATCTGGTTTTCTGACACAATATGAATGATCATTTTTCCAAAATGCTGGATACCAAACTAGTCATGCCAACTAAAAGAAAAATCATCACTTTCTAGAAATGGCACCCAGTACTAATAACTCTATTAGCCACTGTTCCCATGCACTCACTCTTCACGGAGGTAAATGGATGCCATCCCCACCGTCAGGTTCGTCATGATCGCCAACTTCTGGGTGTTGATTATCAATGGATACTAATGGCGGTTCAGAAAATTCGTTGTTTTCCTGCAAGAGTAGGAAAAGTAAATAGATAAGTAGAATGATACACACATCCAAAGTGATTCCATCAACAGATATGACTGCTCTGGTTTTTACTTGAACAAGCATTCATCAAGAAAATGTGGCAAACTTTAGTCTAAAAGTGAAGACAAAAGTATACACCTGTCTGGATGATTCTGCTGGTGTTTTATCAGTACCCATTTTAGCTTCTTGTTCACCAGTATCTGGCTGTGGATTCTTTGAACTCTTAAGGGTAGAATCTGATGCTTGCAGTGGATTAACATCTGCCACAGGTTCTTCAGGCACAGAGTTCGCTTTCGTAGCCATCCCTGTGAATGGAATGAAATTTGGTGGATGGGTCACAGGCAGTGGTTGCCGAGGTAACCCAAACATCTGAAGGCTAGAAGAAGCAGGCATCCCATGGAGCCCTGGAGTTCCTGGAATTGAGGGACAAGGGTATGGTGGTCCATGCATGTGAGGTACTGGTATCAGAGGGGAGCGCATCATGTCAAGCATTCCCATTCCGTATCCAAACCCCATGCCCATTCCCATCCCAACACCCATTGGTGAAAATGGAGCCATCTGAGGCGTGTGGATGTTCTGCAAACCTGTAGGTATCAACATTGATGGCAAACACAGTCCAGGACCCATCGACATGATCTGTTTTGCACAAATCCAATTGCTAAGCTTACGTATAAAAATGGAAAGAAAAACAATGAGCAATCAGAAATTTGCCTGATACCTGAACTTGCATTTGAAGGGTTTTCAGATACTCAATGGCCTCATCAAGCATAGAAGCTTTGTCTACCTTAAAAGAGGATAAACATGTGTGAGGAATAAAAACAAGTGTCCTTTCACAAGTTTAGGCCAACAGATTGTGAGGAAAGCAACCACAATTATATACCTTATTACAATTGGGTAGAAGTTCTTGAAGTGCTCTCATTTTCTCATTTATCCTGTCCCTTCGTCTCTGATCATAGAACAAGCAAGATTATGATGTAAGTAACATGGGATTGACAATTACTAGAGAGAGTCAATGCTGTACTCACTCTTTCTGATAAGTTATGAACTTCTGCTGCTCGACTCCTTTTCGGTTTAATATTCTGCCCAGAACTGGGTCTTTTAACATCCATCGAATCATCATCATGATCCTAATGAACAATAGTGTAACCAAAAGCACATGAGCGATGCAAATTTCTCAATCACTTATGGAATGGTGTTAAGATAAACAAATGACAACATTCTGAGTCCTTGCTTTTACTTACTTCACTGGCATATTCAGACTCTTCACCTTCTTGGCATTTCCTTTTCACCTGGCTCCTTGAGTCATTGGCCATTGGGACAGCCCCATTTACTGAACACACAGAAGAAGATGCAATAACTGGCTGTTCATTGTTTTCAGTTTCATGCAGAACTGAGGCTTTAAGGTCAGAATCCTGAAATTTCCTTACATCCAGTTTCCTAAGATTGCTGAAATTGTCCATTTTTCTATAATTACTAGGAGTCTTCTTTGCATGATCGGAGCATATTGCTTCCAAATGCCTAGCAATATCCATTTCTTTGGAACATTGGATGGATGGGCCTAAATCTGCCGTATCAGCAACCAAAGTTAACTGCCCATCTAATGAAGAATTACACTTCAAACCACTAGTAGAATCAATTAATGCAGATTCCACTGGGCTACTGCTAGCAGCTGTTGATACCTTTTCACAACTTCTCATCCTATCAGCACCAAAAAGATTGGCTTTAGCGAGAGCAAATGGCCTAGTAAAATGTGAAAAATTCATCAGAGATGGACTGCTATTAGGTGGCACCGACTTAGAAGAACTACATTCTTGCTTATGCACCTTTACCGAGGGCAAATCCCTAATGGGGTCTAGGTGAAGATTATTGGTCATTGTGCTAGAATCCTTGCACTTACTACTCGAAAACAAAGATGGACTTTGCTGTGGGAAAGAGAATAGCTGATTGTTGGTCATCCTGCTGTGCTCCAAAGTTGCTGATGGAATTCTAGAAAAGGTCTCATGCTCCAAGCCATGTGCATCCCTCACCGGTTGCCCATAACTACTGTTTCTATCAGCTGGCACTGTACTGTATAAAGGATATGTACTACCTGAGAATTCAGATAAGAACTCCAAGCAGTAATCATCCATAGGGCTATTCAACCAAGGAGCCATCTCATCTTCATGGCTACCCAATACGATTTGCCCCTGAGTCCCAGTCGGTTGCAAGCTGCTGCCTTCGGCATCTGTAATTGGAAACCCATACCTGGAGACCTTAGGTGTCTCAGCATCCCCGGTTTCCTTCTCTTTGGTTCTTCCTGACGGTAAAGGCAGAGCACCGGCAAACATCCCCCTCTTAGATCTGTTTGTTTGGCCCTGCATGACCACCTGGCCATTTTCCCACAGAATCTCCATGAAATCACGCTCAGGCCTGCCATATGCATGTCGACAACAAGTGAGAAGCCAAGATTAAGCAGAAAATGGGGAAAAAGTGCAGGCAGAAGTAAGCTGGACTCGAACTACGGACACCAGCAGACTGAAGATTACACTCACCAGAAAGTAGACTGGGTGGGCGAGCAGCTAGTCATTTTCTGGTTGTTGGTCTGGTGATTACCCTTCATAGAGGAATGGAACTCAGAGAGAGGCATTGTTGGTCCAACTCTACCACCGCAGATTTTTCCCCTCTTCAGTAAGACAACATTTTTGGATCACACAGCTTGAAACCGTCCCGACCGGCTCGACCCACAGCAGGATGCGAGGTAATGTAGGAAGAAATTTCTAGCCGTAGAATAAGAAGCAAAAATTCTACAAAATTTTGAAAAGTTTACAACAAAAGACAATGTTCTAGCATCTAAAGCTAAATCCTTCACTATTGTCTAATGAAAGAACAACAGAGATGTTTGTAGGCAGATCTCCATTTGCAGTTTGTGAAAATCTAAAGGAATTAGAGACACAGAGAGCGCGCGTAGAACTGTCAAGTATCAATGAGAATTTCGGGTAAGATCCCGACTTTTCTCGAACAAGGGAATCAACATCCAGCACCAGCGAGTTGCCCCTTCACCGATTCCCGCTCAAATCAAAATCCTACCATTCCGCGCCCAACCCCGAAATCAGTCCCATCCAAGGACTTCATTTTTACCACGGAAAATGCACCGAGCCTTTAGCTGCCAAAGCCGTTACCCCAGCCGGAAGCACGACGTAGCACGACGGAGTACGCAGGACAGCAGCCCCGGCTTCAAATGGCAAATCCCAAAGAAGATGCTTGGCACTCAGTTCTAGCTATTTGGGAAAAAGCTATCAGTTTCCGAAGCCTGATAACCAAACCTGCCAGTTCCCGAGGGCAGCTGGTGGGCAGAATACCGAACATATGACAACAATGAGACTGCGGAACGTCGAGAGGTAGAGAGAGAGGAAGCGGCGGTAGACTAAAGTGATCCGAGAGAGATTGTAGCAACCAGATGCCCTGCCCCTTTTACTCTGTTTTCTGATCTCTCCCACGTCACTCGTATGTTAACTAGTTGAAGTACTGTTGTAATAATACCACCATCAAATCAAAGATTCTCCTTTTAAATAATACAAAGATCATCAACATTCTTACCGCTAGTTCGAAGAAAAGCTGACCCAGAAACGTAAATGTCATTTTCTCGCCTTTAAACTCAGCGAATCCATCTTCCCCGCAGAATCCTGTGGTCTCCAGATTTCGGATTTGACGGGCTGCGGTCCCCATCCGGTGGCCGCGATTACAAGACGTCCCTCGAACTTATCGCGTGGGAGGATAAGGTCGGCTGGATTCATATCTTGAATATCTTCTGGCTTTTGCGCCAACGTATTATCAGCCCCTAAGCTAAACCACTCAACATTAATTTTAGTGGCCTCTTTTCTGAACTGACCATCTAGTCTTCTTGAGAGAAATATTTTTGCTTTACCTTAAATATAAATTATGAGAGACTCATCAATACAATAAATTTGTTATCTCAAAATACTGTAAATATCATCCATTCATATTTTAGTTCAGAGAAATTCCTTACAACCCACGATAAACATAATACTCAATGAAAACATTCGGGTTTAGCTTGCTTATAAATAGACCTGTAAACGGGTCACTATAAGGCGGGTCTTTTAGGATCCAAACCTGAATCCAATAAGACATATCCAAATCCAATAACAGACCTAATAAGTCATTGGATTTCAGGTATAAATCCATAACTGAATCCGAAAGTACTTTCGGATCCAGGTCAACCCGTTACAAGCGCCATGTCCCTGCTTCTGTTGCCATGATGTATAAGATTAACCGGTTGCTTTGTTGAATTCGCCTGCTTATAATAGTACGTAGACACAGAGATAGGAATCAGAGAGAGCCGAAAATGGGCATCTGCTTGGGCTCGGTGAAGAGTTCCCCGGGTCCCCACAACGACGGTAGCTCCAGTCCGGGTAATACGCCTCTCGATTGTCTTCTTCCTTCTTTGATCTGTTTTCTTTTTTTTTTCCGCTTCATAGCCGCACTTCGATCTTGATCGATTTTGATATGCTGCTTTGGTTGAGAAATTTCGCCGAGGAAGCTGGTGAGTGATGAGGGATTCAATTCGTTCTTCCCGTTCGTTCCCGACAAAAGATGTTGATTTCGGTGAATCGGAGCAAGTAATCCAACAAACCAGAAAACCCCCAAAATATCTGATCATTTTCCAGCAAGAACTCGGTCGCCAGTGGGATTGATATGGAGTTCCTCCGTCGAATCTAAGCATCTTCTTTCCCTTTGCCCGGCAGGCAATCTAACATTGAGAACCAGCAGCACCGCCGCGACGACAACCACAACCATCAACAGCAACAACAGTTCCTCCAAGCACCGGCGGCAGCAGCGTCGAGCAGTGTACCGATAGCGGCGGCATCGTCGCCGGCCCGGGATGGAGGAGGAGGAAAGAACAAGGGCTAGAGCCTCGCCCTCGCCGCCATCTCCAAGGAGATCAACCGGTTCCTCGATTCAATCCCCTGCCCGCACGAAGGAGGAAAAAATGAGGGCAAAGATGCGCCAGCACCGACAGTCCTAGAGGCTACGGCCGACGCACTGCTCTTGATAGTGGATAAGGAGATATCCATCGCGACGCCGAGCAGCTGGATTGCTCTCAATAGTGGGTGGGTTTCCGACCGCCGGCGTCACTGGTTCCGGTCGACGACGGAGATGGCGGAGAAGGAGATCGCGCAGCGGAGATGGGCGGCCAGGTCCCGGCGGGGCTCGCCCCCCGTCCCGCCAGCGACCGTCGAGCCCCCCGCCGCGTCGAGGCTGGAGAACCGAGGAAGCCCGGGACCGGGAGGATTGGGTCCCCCCCGCCGCTCCTCCGCCGGCATCTCAGCGCGGCTGCTGCTGCTGCGTCCGAAGGGAGTGGGGCAGGGCCGGGCTCTCTCTCCTAGAGTCGAGGAAGACGGACGGCAGACCCACCGGAGGAGCGCGCGTCGTCTTCCCGGAGGACCTTCTGCGGTCGCAGCCGGAGGAAGGGGCCGCCTCCGATATGATTTTAGTATACAACCCGAGAAATCTGTTTCGGGTTTCCACCAAAACAGGATGTCCTGAATCCGAAACTAGGTGTATTTCCAACTATCCACGAACCATCGAGAACTCAATTTACGTATTGGACTCAGGCTGCATATCGGGTTGCCTATATCCGTTTACAGGTCTACTTATAAATGGTTCAGGTTCGCCTAATCTCATAGTTTGTTGGAGACAACAGCGCCCTAGGAAGGACAAAATCTCATCGTTAAAACAAATCATGAGATTGCATCAGCCGGTGGCCTCCGGGCTCTCCGTTTGCTCCCCAACTCCCCGACCATGTTTTGATTGTTCAAGATCAACGTTAACTAATCACGCGGAACACCACCATGCGGAAACAGTATTTCAATGTCGCCCCCACCAAGGTGTCTCTGCCGACCTCGAAAGAGACTTCCGTTCGCAACAGGGAGAGAAATTTCTCAACCCACAGATTCTAGAAAAAGAACGCCGCCTCTGCAATAATGCTGATGTATAAATGCTTTCTTTACAAGTCTCAATCCCACAGAGAAATTTTCTCGACACATCTTGATGGAACACTTCACGCTAGGGTGCAAACCTATTCCCATAATTGGATAACGAATAGAAATATAATTTTGTATCTTATAAATTATCAGTAACAAAATAAATAAATTTGGTATTCGTTTATCTGATAAAAATTCAACATGTAAATAGTAATAATAATACAAATAAAAATTCAACATGTAAATAATAAAATTGATATTATTTTATCTGATAAAAAATACAAATAAAATTTAAAATACATTTTTATCAAATAATAATAATATAAATTTTGTTTACTGTTTGTAAAATAACGATTAACATATATAAATTTTAAAATCCATTAAGATATTTTGAAATGAAATTAGAATACCATATTCTGATTTAATTGAAATCGGGCTCAAATCAGGATTGGAACAAAAATCAACATATTAATTATAGTTCCAATTTATTCATCAGAATGAAAAGTATTTAACCACTGTCAGAATCAAAATTGGGAACGAGTAATTTGAGCATGGTACATGACTCCTTTGCTATCCTAAACCTCTAGTGGTTTGAATGGTCCAGGAACACGCACATATGAGAAAATCTTATTTAGTGTTTCTTTAGCTAAAGATACATATTTTTAGCTATATAATGACTCTCATCAGGATTCGTTTGATGATTGTTCGTAACCCTTTATTCTTATTTTTTAATGGAGATAAACTCTATATCTCATAAATAAGAAACTTCTTTTGAAGCTTTTTCACATCAAACACTTTGACTATAACTTCTATGTACATTAGTTGAGTCATACCAAGTATCCTACTAGATATAAAACATAGTTTAAAAATGTAGGATGCTTCATCCATATTAGTTTGGAGAAATAATTTGATAGTCATGCTTCACTAATGAAAACATACTAATGTCATTCTTAATAAGTAATATATCATCCACATAAAATATCAAGAAAGTTATAGCATTCTCAATTGTCCTTTTGTATGCATAGGTCTCCTTTTCGTTCTCAATGAAGCTATAAGATTTAATCTCATCAAATCATTATTCTAACTATGGGAAGGTTATTTCAATCCATGGGTGGTCCTTAACAACCTACACACGTTCTTTGGATGTTCTTAATACTTCATTTCATAAAGTAGTATCATATACACCTCATCCTCAAGTTACTAAAGAGTAATACCATATTAGCATCCTATCGAGACATCTCATGGTCATGGTGTGCAATAATAAAAATCCAAATGGGTTTAACCATTGAAATAGGTAAAAGGTTTTATCATGGTTAACTCATTGATTTGGATGATATCCTTTTCAACCATCTATACCTTAAGGCCTCTACCTTCTAATATACTCTAATCTTTCTATTAAGGATCCAATTATACCCTTTGGGTACTCTATCCTTAAGTGGATCTACCAAGTTCTAAACTTGATCTAGATGGAGTTTATTTGGATTTTATTGCCTTCTCCCATTTTATTGACTCTACCCTCTTATATTGCTTCTTTATACTTCTTTTGATCAACATCTTCACTATATTGTGTTTCATTTCTTTCATCAAAGATATGTCTAACATATCTATTAAATTGAATAGGCACAAGTTAAGATCTATGAATTGTCTGTGTACCTCTTAACTAGTACCCCAATATAAGTATCTCAATGTTGTGGGACTGAAACCTCTACTAGATTTACCTTGCTACCATTGTCTTCTTTAAGGACTAACTCTTTCCTTAGAAATACAACATACTAAGCAACATAGACCCTCATTTGTACTTGTGGTAGAATTAATATCTATAAGTTTGAAATTCTACAAGTCAATACTTCTCAATCTTATATTTTAACTTCTTAGGGCTATACCTCCTCATAGAGATGAGATTATCCCCATAGCCATTTGGGATCATGGGATGTGGCTTGTACCTTTCATGATCGGTAGGCCAATTAATCTGTTATCGGATAACAGATTTAATTAAATTAAATAGAATTGTTCTATTTTATTTAGGCCTCAAACAAATAGGCTATTGGGCCTAGTGGGTCACACACAAAAAGACTTATCCACAAGTACAAGGACAAGGGTGTAATTTATGGAGATTTTGAGTTTTTAAGAAAAATTCCAAAATTCTCTATAAATACTAATGGTTTCAGCCAAACCCCATCAAGCCAAGGGTGAAACCCACGTCCTTAGCCTCCTCCCTACCTCCTCCTCTCTCTAGAAGGTGTCCATGGTTGATGGAGCTCCATTCGAGAAGAGTTCTCGAGGCCGGCGCGAAGGGAGAACCAGCTGTGGATGAAGTTCGTGTGGATACTGCTGGAGACCAGACACTTGAACGGTTTGAATACCTTAAGAAGTTAATCTCCTTCCTATCCATGGGATTATATGAATCCCTATCAGGTATATTCGAACCCGATTTGATTGATTTTTGGTTTTCGTCGTTCGGTTCTAATTGAGACGGATTCCAAAGGAACCCATAGGAATCGTTGCTTCCGCTGCACCAATTTTTTATGGGCGATTCCTTACAGGCTGGACATGCTAGTTTGATTAGCCCCAGTCTAGTGGATCTTGTGCACCGTCTTAATGGTTAAGGGAGACCTGATAAGGGTCTGAAAAACCATTTTATATTTATTTATTAATTTAAATTATTTAAAAATTAAAATAAATCAAAATTTTTATTTTTTTAAAACTTAAAAAAAATTAGAATTTTTTTAAAGAGTCATTGAAATCTTTAGTGACATGTTATATGAGTTTTAGTCTTGTTGTCATAGATTTTCTTATATTTTGATTTAAAATTTTTAAAATTAAAATTAGTTAAATTAATAACTAAATTATTTATAAAAATATAATTTATTATAATTATGCATATATAATTATTTTTGTGGTTTACACAAGTTTGGGAATGCTTGGATGTGGTTATTTATTTAATTATGCTTGTACTGTGCATGTAAATTGTATGCATTTTTTCATGTTATTTATTTCATGAAAAATATGACAAACATAAAATAAAAATTTAAAAAATATAATTTACTACTTTATGATTTATATTTTATATTATATATTTATTATGTATGAGCACTATTCTCATGTGATGATTGGTGGTGTGTATGAATGGTAATTATAAACTTAGTTTACTTATCTCTTGGTAGTTAATTGTGTTGGTTATGTAATTAAATGGGGCCAGTGTGTGCCTCCTCTCTCTCTCTCTCTCATCAATTTTATTATAAATTCTTTTTCCAATGTTTCACTCCCCTAAGTTGAAAAACCAAGGTTTCTTATGAAGATATGAACTTTTATTTGGGGTTGCATAGCTCAATTGTTTGTAGTGACAAAAAGTCAGTTGTGAAAGATTAAAGAGAGGGACCACATGGAGAATCACTCTTCAAGAAGAGGAGACAAGCCAATACAAGCATCTAGTGCAAGCCTTTAAAATTATTTACACCATTAGGGGTGCTAATGTTGCATATTTAGGGATAATTCCATGTTCACCTATTTTATTTTTCATATTAGATATGTGGATTTCTAGTATAGATTATACATTAAATATATGATATTCTAAAGATATATTTATATTTATATGTAACACATATACTAATGACACTAAAATTAAAAATTCTTCCCCGATTTAATTAGGTTGATAAATGTTAGATATTATGAATAGCTCATGTAACTTTCCATTGTTCTATTCTTAGTGAGACAATCATGGATTGGATGGGCTTGTTGTGTCAATAAAAAGACTCATTCAACAAGGGATTGGTGATCATAGCTAGGGTAGTTTGCTGAACTTTGGGGTGGGCATTTGTATGGCTTTGTTGTGCTACCACAAGAGCCATGTGAAGATTCCATTCTTATAATGTTACAAATGGATTTGACATAATTAGAGTATATGATTTGTTGTGCTACCACAAGATTATGAACCTATAAGATAAATATGACTAAGAGTTTAAATAGCTTCAATTGGAAAGAGTTGCCTACCCATTAAGGATGGGGTGATTTATTGTGCTACAACAAGTTCATCACCATAAGGTTAATGGGATCTTAATCTCTACTTGAACATCATCATGATGTCTCATTTTTGCATAATAAGGGTTATGCAAATTCATCAAAAATTAGTGAGAAAATAAATTATGACAAAAGATCTTTTCTCAACTTTGATGAATGTCTACAATATTATCTTATTTTACTTATATCCTTGTAGATTTCAATGGCAAACCACCTGTTATGTGGCATACTCGATGCCAATAGGCTCACTTGTCCTAACTTATCTGACTAGATCATAAATATGAGAATTGTTTTCACTGTTGAGTGGATAGCATATGTGCATGAGAAGCCAATCATAGATGAACCCATAGATGATGTTATTAAAGATGTGTGTAGACACGCCAACTTCGCCTAATTCAGAGCATAAAACTCATGTTTTATAAGGTAATATGTGTGATTAATCTTAGAATGATGTCGGGTCCTTTTAATGTTGATTAGGAGCTTCGCCGAATGAAATCGAATGTTTTCCAAAGTTTTCCGCACAAAGCAGTAATTTCCAAGTGAAAGCCACACGTAAATCGTGTAAACATGGAAATTGGCTGAATGACCAATGCCTAATGATTATGCATTGAAGGTTATGGTTATATTCACACTCCGAACAATTTTTTTTGCATGCCGTGTCTTTATGGTTGGCTGTCAGAGTCATTCCAACCAGAATAGAATCTTCTGTTCACTATCCTAACTTCCAGAGAAAATTCTGAAGTTTTGGAGGGCGTTATGGCTGATCCATTGCTGTAGAAAGCTTCTTTATCCTGTTATCTTTCCAATGCAACAAACGACGTCGAATTCTGAGTTTGGAAGTGTCCCCAATGGCTTCCAAAAGAAAGACGCACAAAAACAGTCCCATGTGCCCGGTCCCTAGGCACATGTGCCCTGGACCCAGGGCACGTGGCCATGCACCCTACCCCTAAGGCACGTCGCCATGTGCCCCCGATCGAGGGAACGAGGTAACCAGTTTTCAATCAGGACTATACCACTGACTGGATCTGATCAAAATTTTCGGCCGATTCGAACCGAATTTGTATGGTGGATAGGATGCGCCCCCTCCAGGGGGTGCATGCGCCCAGCACCAAGGCACATGCACCCAACACCAGGGTGTAAGGTGCCCTATTTTTTAGTTTGGATCGTGACATTTTTCTCCTATAAATTAAAAGCGATTATGGTCTTTCCAGAGGCTGGTTCATGACCCCCCAGGCATCTCAAGACGTCCAAGATCCCTTCTGCATCCATTTTGTGATTTTTAGAGAGATAATTTTGACTTTTTAGAGAGATAAAAGTTAGTTCAGGAGAGAGGAAGGCTGGTCTACAGGTAATCTGCCAGGTCTCTCTTCTTCGGCTTCTACAACAGCATCTGGATGTCTTCTGCCAGAGCTCTCAACATCAAAGTTCTTCCTCTCCAAGGATTTTTCAGTTTGCAATCATTGGTACATGATTCCAAGGTCGGGGCTGGTTGTGAAAAGCGCATAAGCAAAGTCGTGCCTGGCAGATCCTGGACTGCTGCTCGACTTTTTTGACAACCCAGATTTGGCCATATCAATCTCTATTCTTATCATAATCTTTCTGTTATTTTTCCTACCTCTTTTTTTTGTGATTCTCCATCCTCCTATCATGTTTTTACAATTTTTTGCCTTATTTTTAGTCTGTTAATCTAAAAATAAAAAAGGTGGGGTTAGTGGTAACCCGAATCCGGTTAGTTTCTAGTCAGTTGTGTGTTTTATGTTATTTTACTTACATATACTCCACTTTGTCTAGTTGTAATTATATTTTCATCTATTTGTTTGTCTAGTTTCATAAGAAATCAAGCACCCACGTGTTGAGGACTCTTCTTCATCGACTGGCCGAAGAAGGAGAAGCTTTGACCCGCACTCTTCACGCTAAGGTACACACGGTCAATCTTTATTTCATAAATCAGAACCCACGGTTCCTGGAGACCACATGTCTTAATTTTCTACTTCTCATCCTCCTCCCACATGACCCGAACCATCTCTTTGGTGATCGAGCGATGCCAAGGGATGAAAGTTCGGGGATCAATGTGAGTGTGGGACTGAGGTGAGAGTTGCTTTCCATGTTTTCTTCATTTCTTTCTCATTCCCTCTTGAGGTGGCGATTTGGATTCACGGACTTCCCTGAAAAGGAGAGGCCCGTTGAATTTTTGGAATCGACAATGTGGTTGTCACATTTTAGAAGCATATGGAGGATGCTTCACTTGCCCTATGTTACATGTTAGCCTCAATGAGAAATGAGTTGTAGAGGCAACATGAAAGGATGAATGGGATATCCATCTTGGTTGAGAAGCTATTTATAGCACAAAGTAGATTAGAAAGATGTAAAATATCTAAGCACTTTTTGAAGAAGAGAATGGCTGAGGAAAGGTCTATGTAGACATGCGTTCTCAAAACGATAAAGTGGGTGAAAAGATTAACTAAGCTTGGGTTCACTATGAACAAGAAGTTGTATGTTGATATTATCCTTCAATCTCTACCACCTTACTTCTAGTTCATTATGAACTTCAACATGAACAAGTTGGAATTCTCTCTGGCAAAGCTTTTTAACATGTTGAAGATGACTGAAGGGATGATGAACAATGAGAAACCTTTTGTGCTTCTTGTTAGTAAGACTAATAATAAGAGAAAGCATCATTAAAGGGAAAAGATGGGAAAGGAAAAAGTCAAGAAGATAATTTCCACCAAAAATTTGTTGACAATGGAAATCTCTGTAAAAGGATAAGAGGTAAACCCCCTTAGAGAATGTGGTTGCCAAAAGACAGAGGCTCCAAAAGAGTGAACGAGACTGTTATATTGAAGAAATTAAAGGTTGACCATATGTACTTTGGTTGTAGAAGTTTTGTGGTGTTCCAAATTCCTTCTTTTCAGTTGATTGAGAAGAAGAAACTCGAGAAATGACTTGTTTTCTCATATAAAACAGAGTGAAAATACAAAGAAAAGTGAAGAAAGGCTTATAACTAAATAAAGTGTAGCATTTTATTTAAATAAAACATAAAACCATAAGAGGAGAATGATTGACCAGTCTAGAACTATTTTCTAACCCTATTAGGTGCTCTCATGATAAAAAATGAAAAATAAATATTGCATGTGTGCTAATGTAAACTATAATGAAAATGGAGAAGAGATGATGTTCTAAAACTAAAGGGGAATAAAGAAAGAGGGTTTGGGAGCAAGATCTAGTGAATTGAAGAACTTGACAACTCAATAGTTTATGTGCCTGACATACCAAAGCTTGGGACCTTTGACATCCTTGCTCTAGAGATGCTCACTGCTCTTAAAGCAAATCTCTACCCAGATGATGCTTCTTGCTTCTTCAAAAAGATCCTCAATTGATGACCGACGTGCAAGGCCCTCAAGCAAACCTTATTGGTGTAATATCTTAAAAAAATTATTAAATGTAAAGGCCCTCAAAAGCTTAAGTATGGAAGTGTAAATGGGCAACATAAAATATGGTTGTCTTGGTATTGACCATGAGAATGTTCTCGAAGAAAAGTAGGTTGATGGACTCTTAAAGACTCTGTTAGGAGCTTGAAGAAACCTCTTGGGAACCTTAAAAACAATGTTAGGAGGTCTTCCTTTTTAAACACAAAGTAGGGGCATTTTAGGAACCAATTGACATTGTTGGATGGCTTCTGGCATCCTAGTAGATGAGACATCAGACGTCCAGGTCAAAGAGACATCTACTAATCATTTAATTCTGTTAAATGCACCACGTCGATAGGTGGTGCAAAGGTTTACTCTTGCCACTATAGTACGTGATCACTTAGGTGATGGGATGTGTCTGTAATGTTCATTAATAAATGTTGGTCAACTCTTTGCCAATTGGGGTTAGATTTGCCAGATTTTGGTGAGAATGGTAACATCTTATTAAGGGAGTCATCTAATGTCCTACTTAATGGGACTTTAGATGTCCTAGTTATTGGGGCATTAGCTCTTTCAATGAGCTATTTTACTTATTTTTACAAAAATCTATTTGTTCATCAAAAAATTTTGACATCCTCTCAGAAGACAAAAATTTTAACACACATGATTATGCCAAATTTATGTGTCTGTAGCTTGCCTATCCTTGGCATTGTCTTTGTAAGGGAGCGGCATGGAATGGAATGAAAATGAGCACAATGAGCAGTGGAAGAATGTAACGGTGGCAAACTTGAAAGGTGACGTCAAGGTGTATATTTATACACACTTATTATAGCCTAGTTAGGTGGAAAATGCAGACTCCGCAAGCTACCAAAATCTCCTTTGATTCTATCAAAACCATCACCTATGGCCAATTGGCTTTAAACAAGTTCCATGGAATAGAGATAAGTAAATAAAAGGTGATCGCCATGGTGGGGTGGTACAGAAAAAGGCATTGGCTGGCATCCAAAATGTGTGGTGTATGTAAGAAATCGGTCCAATCAGATTGGCATAGCAAAAGATTTTTGATTCCTCGTATATCAATGTCTTGATCTCGATCGAACCGAACAATGTCACCAAAACTGGTATTCTAAATGATTTTGAATACGTACTTTTGTAGGATTTAAATAATCTCTATTGATCGTAGAAGGTTGAGCATTTTCATGCTCATCAAGTCGCTCAAGCGTGCGGCCTCTAGTCGTATCCATACGAACTGCCTCCAAAGTCGGGGTCTTCTCCGCGCCAGCATCGACCACTCGTCCCAAACGGAGCTCCACCATCAAATGGCAACTACTGAGGTGGTAGATGATGAAGAAGGGTGGTTGGAGCATAGAGAGCTCCCTTGGCTTGATAGGGTTTATTCTCTCATCGCTTTTATTTATGGAAGTCAGATTTTTCACAAAAACTCCTCGTTGTTCTATAAATTAACTCAAGCCCCTAAACTTATAAATTATTCCTTATGTGTGTGATCTCCTAGGCACAAGAGCCCATTTGGTTGAGGTCTAATTAAAAGAACAATTTTTTTAAATTAAATTAATTATCTCTTAATAGATTTAACAACCTACCAATCATAAGGGGTACAAGGCACATCCTATGATCCCAAATGACTTCGGGGATGAACTCCTCTCCAAAAAGTCTTTCCAACATCGGTTACCACATGGATATAAATCTTCATTCATTCAATGTCTCGGTCGGATAGGAGCACGGCATTGACTGTCAACTCTAAAATATACTGACACTATGGAATCTTGTACTCGTAATTGGATCATTTGGAAAACTCTTTTCTAGTTATCCTATTTACCTTGGCCAAGGATTTAGAGTACTATCCATAGTACATTCTTTTTCTCCTACTGAGAGTGGATGATCCCCTGATAGACCATTTAGTAAGATACCATTCAGGGATTCTATATTGGTCATTTTAGTGAACTCATTCCTCTAATGAGCACCTGTACATGTATCTTAGTGTCTCCAAACTGATGACCAATGAAATCAATCATCTTCATCATATGATAAGATATCATATACACTTGTCTTATTGGATCCTTGTTGTCCCACCTCAAGGATCCTACTACTAGAAATATTTAAGGTGCATGCTTCTAAATGATTGATCTCATTATCATGATCTCATCGTGATTCAATCATCATTGCATGAAACTTAGGTCTTCATTACGATAGTTACATCTAGATAGTGCAATAAAGAAAATGTAATTAATACTGAATAAGATATTACAAGAAATGTAAAATCATATCACATATGATTGGCTTGTAGGGCATATATTTCTATCAATGTAGACACACAAAATTGTCTTGATTTGGAGCTTAAGACTCCTATTTTATGGGTGACATCTTTTATTCGACCGTTAGAAATCAAGTTAAAGCACCTTTTGGAGACGAGCATAAGGTCTCGAAGATTTGTTAAACGCTTATTAGGTCATATGAGAATGAGTTACATATTTCTGAACAAAGCTATATCAACTAAGCGAGGACATATCTGGCCTAATGACTGACACACAATGGTTGATTTTTAAGGGTTATGGAGTTTTTGGTTGTGCTACATCACTTCTGAGATGAGTTGAGTGTTTTTTTGGAATGAGAAAGGGTTTTTCAAGTGAAAACTGAGAGCCACACGTTAGCTACGAAAACACAACAATGGCTAGTTGACATATGATTAATCAAGAATAATTGAGGGTTATGATGAAGTTTTTAGAATCGAATGCATTTAGGGTCATGCTGCATCTTTCTAGTTGTTGCTGGATCTTCCCGATCATCGCCATCTATCATATTTTTCCATCCACACATAAAATACACAGAGCTTTTTTCTTGATCCTATTGAAGGAGGATCTTTCTCAGCTCACATGCTTGGATTTTCAATAAATGTTATTCAATTCTGATCTCATGTTTATCTGCAGTGCTCTCCCTGAAAGTTAGTCTCACCATTTTATCTGCATGTACCCCTGATCAAGACTAATGGCATTTTGGTCTCGTCATTTTGGGCACATCCTTGACCCAGGTCATCACCTCCCCTTCTTTTTTACTTTTCTAAATTATTCGAGTAAATGTCTAGAAGCATTTTGGTAAAAATTAGCACCATCAAATGGCGTCAATCCAACATATAGTCTTGTATATCAAAACTTGCTATTTTTAGACTAAATCTAATTCCTCTTTATGTGGAGACCTATTTATAATATAGGGAAGATAACCCATGGTTTATTCTTCTTCTATAACATTTGAGTAAGTGTTTTGAAGCTTTATGGTGAAAATTAGCACCATCAAATGGCTGCAAGCCAACTCATGGTCATGTATATTAGAACTTGCTATTTTTTTTTACTTGTTTCACAATTTCTATAAAGGGATACTTATTTGAATGGCCTATGTCAAAATATCTCATCCTCCATTCACCCAAGGCTTGTCCCAAGCTTCTCCAATCATCCTCACCTCAGCCTGGTGCAAGGAAATTGGTCCAAAGAGAAAGAGAAGTTGATATGTGATTCATCTTGCTATCTGCTGTCATTCGTCTTACACATACTTCCTCGGGCATATTATAGCTAGGCCACATCCATAAGATTTTTCCTTGACAAATATTTATTCATATCAAGCAAATGTGGCTTGATTCTGATGTCTCCTTAGCTCATGGCGGTTTTTACACCGACGCTACACAATTGCATCCAGATTCTGCATTTTCTATCACTACATTCTCAGTCAATTATCATCTTCTTACTGGTGTATTTATTTGATACACTCTTCTGGAAAAGTATTTTATATAGTTATCTTTTATTTTTAGCAAGAAGAATTATATTCTGACTTCTATAGTGCTTGTAGAACTGTCTACATCAACATTGTGTTGGCAATCGCATTCTATGTCATTGGAGTTATTAGATCATTCTTGACTTTTTCCTGGTGTATCCATGTTAACTTCTTTTCATATAAAATGACCCTCATTAAGTTATCTTTCTGTTAAAACAAACTAGAGTCCATTCCTACTTTCAGACTACTTGTGGTGGTTTCTGCATTAAAGTTGCACTAGTAGACCTTGAAATTGTCTAACTTGGTTGTCAACTTAATTAGGTAGTGTTGTTTTCAATCATACTTGTTTTCATAACTTCTTGTTCTCACATCACTTAAAATTATTTTAAACATTTTTGTTATTTATTTTTTATCATCGTAATTAAAACCAGAAAGACTAATAAATGGAATTAAGGCTAACCTCAAAACTAGTGAGTCTGTTTCTGATTGCTTTATCATATTGTTTATTTATACATGTACTACATTTCACCAAAGTCTAATCTTTTTACATGTTTTCTCGTCTTCTAGTTACACAGGTACTATGAAGGAAGTGGTGGTTCAAAAATCTTTTTCATCGACCAATTGACGAGGAAGAAGGTTGAACTCGCATACACATCTCCTAGCGCTAAGGTGCACACAATCATTTCTCAAGTACTGTGTACTTCATTTATTTAATTTTGGAACCTAGTGACCACATTTTATACCTCATCCCCTGCTCTTTCTTCTAGTCCCTTTTAATTTTTTTTCTCATTTTCTTCCCACATGACCTGAACCTTCTCTTTGGCACCCGAGTGACACCGAGGCCCAAAAGTTCAGGAATCAAGGTGAGTGTGGCCTAAGATGTGAGTCTCCTCTTTCAGTCTTCTAAGGTGCTGACCTGGATACATATCCTATTTTTAAAGTTGATAGTTTTTTTGGCCACCACGGTGGGACAAGTAATATCTTTAAGCATGCTTGCTTGATATTCTAGTGCAACTAGGTTTTTTTTTCTCAAACCGGTTCACACGCAAGCCAACCTTTCTTTTACCTCTTTCAGATTGGTCCCCACATGGAGCCAAGTAGCTTTTTCACTTTTCAAATTGGTCCTCATGTCGACCCCACTTTCCTTTCTACATTCACAAATTGGTTCCCGTACAAACCACCTTTTAGCTACTAGTTGTTTGCATTTATTGCATAGTTAATTGTCTTGCTTGAATATCTCATTTACTTGCTTGATTTGCATAATTGATTGCTTTCACTTCATTCATGTTATTCTATGCTTGCATAAATTGATTGTTTCTCTTCATTGTCTACTCTTCACTTGCATTATTTTTGCATCAGGTATCGAACTTCTTTTGATAAGTAGGGCATTTGAGATGGGGCTCACTCTCTCAGCATACTTTCACCCTTGAACACAACTTCTTGTAGATTCTGACCACTCTTCCGGAGTATTTATCTATGTTTGTCTTGGTTTATTTTCATCAAGGACTCCGTAAATCCCAGCGTGGAGTATTCCTCTTCGTATGATCAGGTTGGTTGTACCCTTCATCCCAAAACCCAAAGAACCCAAGTAACCTATGCATTGTGAGTTTGTGATAACCTTAGGTCATTGGTGATAAGTGAATAATTTTTAATAATTTATTAATCTATGGTTTAAATAAAATCATTGCGTAATCATTCAACAATCTTTGCATAACTTGCTTGTGAAACAAAAAAAGTGAACAAAAACAAAAAATTTGAAAACACCAAAATAACAAAAATTCTCTTTAATTTTGTGTTTACTTGTTTGTCAAAAAAAGAAATTCAAAACAACAAAAAAATTGAAGACACCTAAAAATAATGAAAAAGCTTTTTATACTCTCATTGCAGAAAAGTATGTTTATGACTCCAAGGTCTAGAAGTACCATAGACATGGCTTGACACTACACTAAACAACAACAGGAGATAAAACTGGCATGTTCAAGGAGCACAATCAATCAAGCCCATGTCACCCATGTGCCCACATCCTAACTAACTAAAAATCTTGATTATGTTTTGAAGACTCTTGCCTCTTATATCACTCCAGATCAACTCTAGACCATCTATACCTACATCAATATCAAACCACCAAATGACCATGCTTCTACCGAACATGGTCAACCAATTTTCACTCCTTGATTGATAGCTCATCAAGACAATGCAATCCTAGTCAATCATTCTTATATCAGGCATGATGTTTCTCATCATTCTCATTCAGGGGTGTAACCAATCAGCCCAACCTCATGTCACACCAATTCCCCTCAATCTTCGGCGTGCACACTGGTACACCTCCCACACATTTAGGAACCATACACACACCTCTCATTGTGTTCCAGTCCTCTCGTTACCTAGGAATCTTTTATTGATCAGGTGACCCCTAAATTTCCCATCCCTAGGGTCTACATCCCTTCATCACGAGCACTTCCCTACCACTACTACAATGGCTTTGGTGATCCCTTTACCCATGTCAGGTATTTTTTTTTTGCAAATCAACTTGATAGAAAAATGATCAAAAGACCCTTGCTTTCTTCTTTAGGTGATCATTAGTTGGTACGACCCAAGAATGTTTTCTTTCACTAAACGAGTAGAAATATGGGACTTTGATTTTGTCAAGGCAAAATTCTTGCGAAGATGTGGGCTGGGCTATTCAATAATCAGGAAGATAAAAGAGAATGTAGAATTTATACAGTACACTGATGATTTGAGGCATGTAGCTGGGAAGAGTATAGATTCATTCTCTAAGTCATAAATTGATGTCATACCATGAATGATATGCACCAACCTAGGAGCCCCCCTCAACACCATCCAGGTCAACTCTATCGGCCGAATATTCAGTGATGACTAATCACGCTACCCATATCACAACCTCAGCTAATCATGGAATCCTTGTCCATGGCACAGCCTAATGTGCACTATCAAGCTCCTCTTGTCAATTGTGTAATTGCCTCATTACCTAGACCGGCTCTTCAACATTTAATTTAACCAACTTTTTCAAAGGCCTCTTGGCCAACTACTCAAGCCTTGGCTCTTTAGCCAACTTCATCACATATCTCTCGATCATCATTCAACCTATTCTTCCTGAGCTAGCTACTATGCCATCACCAATTGAACAATCATTGACCCTTCAATTGATCCCTCAACATAAGGTTCCTTTTCAGTCAATTGCACTACTTTCACAACTAGTCATTTCTTCTACTACTCTTGCCCTAAAAGATGACTCAATCACTGCAATCATTTGTGCTCCTATTTTGTTACATGATTTAGCCACTCTAATTATTTGTGCTCCTGTCCTGATAGAGAAACCAACTTCTCATGTTATTCATGCTTCTATCTTGTAAAAGAATAAGCTTCTACCCCTCAACATATCCTTTCAAAATCTCAAAATCAAACTAATTATGAACATAGTCAGCAAGTAAGGGAGGTTGAAATCCAATTTTATGATGGTTCTTAGAACCCTCAACCAACTACCCCTATCCTTTTGGAATATCCTAGACTAGGTGCACACTCTACCCTAGAACAACCTGAGGAGATGCCTATTATTATATAAATAGGAAATCATAAATGAAATTGATTGTCAATCAAAATAAGGGCTAGGTAAGGATTCCCAAGTCATTGATTAACCACCACAATCATTAGAATTGATCCTTGAAGTTGGTCGGATTGAATTGATCCCTGAACTAGATAGTAAAGAGATAGAATCAGTTAATGAATCAAGGAATGAATATACAAACCTTTAGAAGAACATATATATTAGAAAAGGAATATTGGAACCTCCTCTAGCTAAGAAAATAAATTCCTTACCAATGATCTTAGGGCCATGACCCTTATCTCATTCTCTTCGCAATAAGTGATCGGACCCAATGGCTCCCAATCCATCAATCTTTAGGTCTCAACCCTTGCTTCATCCTCTTCAAAATCAACAACTGGATCTATGGTCCCACAATCTATCAATCCTTAGGTAGAGACCCATACATTTTCCACTTTAATCAGGTCCTTATGCCCCTTTTCTTCAATTAAGCTCTTATGCCCCTCTTCTTCAATTGGGCCCATGTGCCCCTTTTTGTCAACTGGTCCCATGCATCCCCTTTCTTCAACTGGGCTCATGTGCTCATAATTTTCTTCAACTAGGCCCTGTTGACTCCGAAAACGGGTTCTGGATTGGCACCTCAAGAAAAGGTGAAAGATAGAATGAATAGGGGAAAAAGGAGTGAATTGAAAACACTCGGAAAGCAGTAAAGACTCCTCACCTCGATCCCACACTCACATTGATCCCTAAACTTTCATCTCACGGCGTCGCTCGAGCACCGGAGACGGTTCGGGTCATGTGGGAGGAGAGTGAGAAGTGAATTAACTTAGAACATGAATAAAAATAAAGGTGGTCTCCAGGAGCCGCGGGCTCCACTTTATGGAATAAAACCAAGATTTAGTTAGATTTGACCATGTACCTAAGCGTGGGAGATCGGGATATGGGTTCAACCTTCTTCTTCTTCGGCCGGCCGATGAAGAAGAGTCTCCAACCAATGCTAGCTTGATAGACCTGTGCAACTAGAACAATAAACCAAGTGAAAGAAAATGATTAGAACTATGGGAAGTGTAGTAACTGTAGTAAGAAGATGAGAAAGAAGCAATTGGAATTGGACTCACCGGCTTCGGGGTGAGCCTTAACCCCTTTTTTTGTACTTTTGATTATGTAAAAATGATGCAAATAAACTGAAATATTCTTTAAAACAGTAAATGAACTGAGTTAAATGAGTTGAGAAAGCTTATGGAATGGATCGGCTTGAGTTGAAGCCGAGTTGGTTGAAGAAGGCCGGTTCGGGTAGCTTTGCACCCTTCTGGCGCGACATCGGTGCAGAGGATGCTAAGGATGACCCCAATGTCAGAATCGAGTTACGTTTGTTTTAGTAGACAGAGAACTCAGAGATGAAGAGTTAATATGTTGATGACTTCTCCGAAATCATCCTGTATAAGTCAGTAAAAATTCTGAAACTGGGCGGATATAGAAAACAGAACCTGGATGCGCGCCCTCAGTGTAGCAATCGTCACAAACAAACAGAAAGTTGGAATTGAGTGCCGTCAGTTGGAAATCAAAGAGGACGAAGAGATGAACATCTTCTATGTTGAAGACTTTTGCAGAAGGAGTCTTGGATTTTCTACATAAGTCAATGAAGTTGGCTGATGAAGAACACCCGGATCGAGCCTTCTCCTTCACCTCGGGATCGATCTCTTGACTTCGGATCGCCTTTGGACGTCGGGACGGCTTTTGAGAAGAGCTTGGACCACCTCTAGACGAGCTAGGCACCGGGGATTAACCTTGGGTTGTTGAGAATGGCCCTCAATTTATAGGGGAAGGAAGCCGGTGCAAAATTTGGAAACTGGACCGACCGCGCCCCCGCGTTTCAAGGAGGACGAGGGCGCGCAGGGCGCGCCCTCAAACCAAGGGCGCGCAGGGCGCGCCCCCAGTTTGGGGGTGCGGTCTGCGTGCCCCCTGCTTCAAAGGGAGCTGGGGTGCGTTACGCGTCTCACTGTTAAAAATTGACGGAATCTTCCAGAAATTGCTAAAAATCGATTTGACATACGTAACGCGCCCCCGAACCGGGGGCGCGGTACAAATTATCAAAAATCCTCCGCAGAAACCTTCCAAAAATCTGGTTTAGAAGGTGCTAGTCGGGGTAATTTGTGATTTAAAGAAACTGACCGCGCCCCCGCCTTTCAAAGGAACTGGGGGCGCGCAGGACGTACCCCCGGTTTGAGGGCGCGCAGGGTGCGCCCCCGTATTGAGGGCGCTCAGGGTGCGCCCTCCTCTTTCAAAGGGAGCGGGGGCGCAGTACACTCTCTCTCTTGCGCGCGTGTTCCACGAGCCGTATCTTGCAAACGGGATGTCCGATTCGGCTCCCGTTTGTCGCGTTGGAAAGAGGGCCTTCAACCGCACCTCCTCAAGTAGGTAAACCAGCCGGCGTGACTCCCGATATGTTCGCACGGGGCTTTCTACCGGTTTACCCTCTCGCGGAAAGCCGAAACCCATGGCGAAGATCCGAAAGAACACGGTTCCGATCGAGAAATCTCAGGTCAACTCGGGATGACTTAAAATGATGACCGAACAAGTCCAGTATGATCGGAAAACCCGAAATCATCGAAAAATCTGAGATTAACCTGGTAAACGTGAACCGAACATCGGAAAAACCGGGAAACCCTAAAATTGACCGAAATGGCCGTATGGCCCCGGTTGATGAAAATATACGGCTAGAATCGACCCGGATGACCCGAAAAGACCCGGTGATGACCGGTGAAGCCTTACGCGTGGTCCGGGATAGTCGTGTCAGTACAGATCGAGAAAGCCATAACGAAAGTCGTCATTGACCGACGCCGACCGAAATGACTTCTCGAAAACCCTGAATGTTACAGAACACATGCGGGACTCCCGAGGCCTTCAATTATGGACCATTCAAGGTCGGTCATCGAGCAGGCTTCATGTTTTTACAGTTCACGCACGGCTCTCGCTTGAAGGTTTCGGCATCATTCCGGAAATCATTGGTCCATTCTCCACTTGCGAGGGGCTCCACCCATGTCCTTAGCTCATGTCCATGAGATAATACAGATCAGATAACGGTCAAATAAAAGATATCGCCTATGGAATAAGAGTTTGGGGCTCCGAATCAAGTCAATTTGGGGTGTCTATAGCTTGCCTCTTCTTGATGTCGACTTTGCAAGGGAATGGCAAGTAGCGGAACGAAGTGAAACGTAGAGAAAGCGTAGCGAAGCGAGATGGATCGTAGTGGAATGTAGTGGAGTGAAATGGTGATGGACTGAAAAGGTGGCATCAAGGTGTAGATATAGACACGCTTAACGACTAGATTCGGCAAGACGAATCTCCTCAAGTCTCCTAGTTAACCGCCATGTTTCATCAAGTCTTCCTATGTTCGATTGGTAAGAGATGTGCCATTGGCACGAGAGAAGAATAGCCAACCCCCAACGCGGTGGGGAGTCCTCGAAACATGGGTTCGTAGGTTCATCAGTAGCCGGTAACCCGATCTTTGCGGTGTTCCTGTACTGTGATGGGCTAAAATTTAAAGAGATTTGTTTTGAAAAAGTAAAAGAATACCAATCGATTACATTCAGGCTCTTAGATTCATTTAAGTCTTCCATAAGACAAGATTCAATTCGGAATGGAAAGATCTCAGATTCTGAAAGGCAAATGTTTAAGCATAGACCGTGAAGATAATGACTGTGCAAGTTATGATCAAATAGAAGGCCCTTGGCGGGACGAATTGGCTGCCATGGTGGGATGAATAGCAAAGAAGTTGAAATGGCCACAGTGGGGAAAAGAAATGAAAGATTTGAGGGCACAAAATGATTACCGAACACGGTGGAATTAATAGACACGGTGGGATATTAGATAGGTTGGTGGGACTAGAGATCATGGTGGGATTAGAGAACACGATGAGATTAGAAAACACGGTGGGGTTTAGAATGATTGAGAGAGTGAGAAGGTGAAGTTTTAGGAAATGATGTATGCAATGACAAAATAAAATGTAATGCAATTATTGCTACATGATGCATGTTGGGCTCAATAAAACAAAAGCAAACTTGTATAACAAATAGTTGAAGATATAGATTGTCTATGAGGTCAACACACCCATTCGGGAACTATCGTCCCTCACAGCACAAATTAGGCTTATCCGTGAGCATTAGAGATGACCCGACCGTCGTAGATTTTGATGAAGGGGATCTCAGGTCAAGTATTCTCCGTGATCATGGTCTTCAACAAATAATGCATAAGATAATAACACATGACTAGCGACATATATGCTAGTCGGCAAGTTATGGGGGTTTCCCATGTCCGTTCTTCTGTTTCCGCGAGCAATTCCTGTCTTTCATCAAAATGTTAGTTCCGAATGAATAATGATGTTCACTCGACCTTAATAAAGATCAAACATAAATGTATTTGATTTTACAAATTTTTTTGAAATTTTTCTGAAATTTTTTTGAATTTTTGAGAAATTTTCAAAAATTTGACCGAACGTGCCCCCGAACCGGGGGCGCGGCCTGCGCGCCCTAGGTTTGGGGCCGCAGCCTGTGCGCCCCCATATCGGGTGCGCGTTCGATCCCAGTTTCCTGTTTTGATCGGATACGAATCCGATTCAAATCGGGACCGATTTCCCCTATATAAACACCTCTTAGGATGACCAGATCGTCCTACCAACACCCAGGATGGCTCCTCCTTTTAAAAAGTAGTGTATTGGCTCAGTTCGAGGTATTTCAAGCATCCCGGGTCATCTGAAGGCCAGAATCGGCGCCGACTTGGTAAGTTTGCTTCCAATTTTAGCTTTCAGCCATTCTCTTCTTCTTTTTTTTCTTAAAATTTTTTCTCTTACCTCCTGTTTGGGTGTAGGATTACCCAAACTTCCCTGGGCGTCACCGGTATTTCTCTCCTCCCTTGCTTTCCGGCTTGCTTCACATCCTCGGCTTGTCGGTCAGAGCGATTCTTCGAGATTGGGGCTTAACCGGGCTCTTGATCCATGCCATGCAATATTCAGGCTACTCCCTTGACTTCGGTTTGATGGGAACTCTTGTTGAGTTGTGGCACCCTGACACTCACACGTTCGTGTTCGGCAGCTTTGAGTGTACAGTTCTCCTTGAAGAGGCGGAGCTCCTTCTCGGCCTCCCTCGGACTAAGAAGGGAGAAACTGAAGGTATGTTCATCCCTTCAGGACCCCTCTCTTGCTTGGAATTCTTGCAGGATTTTGATGACGCTCGGTAGATCAGCACCTTGTTGGCCAGTAGGAGAATTAGTGTTCCCAAGTTGGCGGCTTGGACAATCTCTCTTCTGAGGGCTCCTGGTCTGGACGAGGACCGGATTCTGCGCGGTGCAAAGGGTTTCATGGCTTGCCTTGCCGCGGTGTTCTTGTTTCCTGTGGAGGATGGTTTCCTGGAGGTTGATCAACTTTCGTGCATCCACGGCATCTGGAGCAGTGCGCGGTTGGGGCATTCAGTTCTGGGCTACTTGTACTGCGGACTGTCCGCAGCTTGAGTGGGCCGTCCTCCCTTCGGCAGTGCGCTTCTACTGGCTTTCTAGGCTGATCTTCACTTTAAGTTTGATCCAGCCGGTGAGGTGGCCACCATGTCGCAGCTCTTCCTCCGTAGCCCCTTGTTCCCATATGCCGATGCGCTTGGCTTTGGCGAGAGAGTCGCCAATAGGTGTGCATCAGTGAAGAAGAGGCCGGATTGGCGTGCTCACTTTGCCTCCATGAACCGTTCTAGCTTCTTGCACTCTTCTGCTTCCTTGATGCAAAAGGACTTCCAGGTGTGCTTTGTGCCCGGCGTTGATCTCCGCCTGGTTACAGGTTCGGCCTTTGTGTTGTACAACGCTCACCGTTGCCACTCCCAGATCGGCTTGCCTCGGTACGAGTTGCCCAAGCTGTCCCACCTTACACCTATCAAGGGCAGGCAGCTTGGCTCAGTGGATGACGAGGAGGAGGTGATCTCAGCCATTGCCTTATGGGAGACGAGTTGGGTGTGCCGCCCAGGCCTCCTGATTGAGGAGGACCCTGACCGGAAGCGCCGCTACATATCCGCGTTGAAGCTTCTACTTGCCTGAGAGTCTTCTTTTCCTGCTTTAACTTGTCAGCCATGTTGTTTTTATTTTGAATAAACAATGAATTTTATAGCAAGTTTGAGTGAAAATTCAATAGAAACTTACCTTGTTTTAGAAAATTGCCTTGTCAAGGGGCGGAAGCCTCTTGAAGATAGTAACTGTTAATAAAGAAGACAACAAGGTTAAGAAACTTACCTGTTGGCGAGATTTCCCTTTCCTTAACTCGTGTTTCTTTTCTGAAAAACTCAATAAAGGGGTTAAATCTGTTCTATGGCTTACCCCCTTACCTATTGTCATCTTGCCTTACTTATATGTCAAGGGGGGCAGCCTTATCAACCAGGCAGAATGCACAAAATGACAGACAAGGTAAAAGTTAAGAGAGCTTACCTGCTATGGTGAGAGTCACTCCCTTCTTGATATCAGAATCCTGTCGTTGAGAGAACCTTCTCCTCTTATTTTAAAGTCCCTGAAAACACTTGATAAAAGAGGATTAGATCTTCACAACGACTCATCCCTTTTCCTATTATGGCCAACTTTGACTTAGGTCAAAGTGAGGAGCCCTCTTAATGGGGTGATAATGAAGGTAAATATGCAATGCGGAAATGAAACATGCAAGACATAAAGATAAACATGAATGCTAGCAAAGGCAAAAATCAAGGTTATGCCAAGTTAGATGATGCATTTTTTTAGATTTTGGGAAAGTATTCAATTTTTTATTTTTGAAGATATTCAACTTTTTTTTGGTTTTTTTTGTAAATATTCAAATTGTTTGGATTTTTGAAAATATTTGATTTTTTTTGGGTTTTTGAAAATATTCATTTGTTTGGATTTTGTGGAGAATTTGCCGGTATTGAAACAATTCATCGATCTTTGAGTGTTAATCAAGATTCAAGTGATGAACACCACGTGAAAATAAGGTTCCCTACCCAGAATCTTTCTTGCCCTTTTCTCTTGATCGGTTTAGATTCCCCCTGAGTTTGGACAGTTTACCCTACCCTAGGGGTTTTTAAGATGAAAGAATAATAGAGGAAGTCTTTGATAGGATTTTGGGGTGTTGAGGAGGGTTTCTCTACTCATGCCCAAATTGCCCGTTGGGGTTCGACCTCTTCGGGTCATTTCTACATGCAGCACGTATTTAGACAAGTCTTTGACCTGTGGGGTCATTGCCCATCTTTTGGTGCCTTTTCTTTATTTTCTATTCTTTCGGGTACTCATTCAGACATGCCCATATTTGTTTAAACCTGTGGGGTTCATTGCCCATCTTTTGGCACCCTTTTGCACCCTATGAGATGGCCTCCTACTAAGGCGGCGGGCATTTTCGATACTATCCTCCTCTAGTCCTCTTCACCTATCTTGGACCGAATAGAAGAGAATAGGGTAAGGTTTCTTTTTTGCCTTCAGGGTTCTGCCTTGCCTCTCTCGAGTGTTGGGCTATCTAGATTCTGGTATCGGGAGGTATTGTGTGTGCAAGGTGATGTCTGGATATTTCTCAGTTTTTCTCCATCGGCGTTGGTTAGCTCATATGCATTGCCTGGATATTTTTCAGTTATAACAAAAGGCCCTTCCCAGTTAGGTTGTAACTTAGAGCGGGGACCACCTGGCTTAACGAATATGCATTTTACTACCATCTCACCGATTTCGAACTTTCTCTCTACCACACTCTTTTGATAAAATCTTTTCAATCGGTTCTGATAAGTCCGGGCATGCTCGGAAGCAGCCAACCTTCTTTCATCTAGGAGTTCAAGTTGTGCAAGGAGAGATTCTCGCCTCTCATCGACAGGGATGTCCCTATCAAGTTTAACTCGGAGTGATGAAAGGAATACTTCGTACGGGACCACCGCTTCCATCCCATATGCAAGAGCATACGGGGTTTGACCAGTGGGGGTCCGTACAGAAGTACGATAAGCCCATAGGGCATCTACAAGCTTATCTGGCCAGTCCGCGAACTTCCTAGACTTACAGGTTTTCTTAATGATTTTAATCAAAGTTTTGTTGGTGGCTTCTGCTTGACCATTGCCTTGCGGGTAATAAGGAGATGAATGATGCAATGCAATGTGGTACTTGTTGCAAAGATCACGCAGATCTTGAGAGATAAATTGCGGTCCGTTGTCGGTGATAATGTCGCTGGGTATCCCGAACTTGGCGATGATGTTGCGTTTGATGAAGAAGCACAGTGTTGATGCCTTGATCTCCACGAATGCTTCCGCTTCTGCCCACTTGGTGAAGTACTCTATTGCCGTCAGGATGAATGATTTGGAACGGATTTCAAAGTTAAGATCACTTAGAGGGCCAATGATATCGAAATCCCACATGGCGAAGGGCCATGGGGCATGAATCGGATGAAGGGAAGATGCGGGAGAATGGATCTTGTCGGCATGGAGTTGGCAAGAATGACAGTGCTGGACAAAGATGGAGCAATCCTCTTCTAGGGTTAGCCAATAATACCCCTGCCTGATGATTTTCTTGGCAAGAGCTTGAGCATTGACATGGCCCCCACAAACCCCAGAATATGCTTCCTTAAGAACCAATTCTGCCTCTTCTTCATCAACGCATCTCAATAAAATTCCGCTCAGGCTCCTCTTGTAGAGCACCCCTCCTAGGATGGTATACCTCTGGGATACTCTCTTGATGGCCTTCTTTTCTTTTGCATTTGATTCAGGTGGATATGTCTGATCTTGACAATACCTTGCGATCTCATCAAACCAAGGCCTCTCACCCTCATCTAACTCTTCCAACTCGATTAGAGAAACTTCCTCTTTCTGCTCCAAATATTCCTTCCTGCC
Organism: Cryptocoryne crispatula var. balansae; assembly: GCA_036172225.1. Classification (NCBI taxonomy): domain Eukaryota; kingdom Viridiplantae; phylum Streptophyta; class Magnoliopsida; order Alismatales; family Araceae; genus Cryptocoryne; species Cryptocoryne crispatula. The sequence goes on from CM069932.1 coordinate 33,643,789, forward strand.
AAATCTCTCCTTGACTTTTAGAAATCGACCATCCTTAATCGCCGGTATCGACCTCCTACGGACATGGATAGTCCGTACCTGTCTACCTAGCGGGATTGATAGAGATGAAGCTAAGGAGGCTAGGGCATCAGCAAGGATGTTCTGAGCTCGAGGAACATGGACAAAAGTGAGTTTGGAAAGGAGTTTGATGTAGAAAGAGATGAGTTCTTGGTAAGGTTTGAGGTTCGGATGAGAAGTTCGGTATTTAGTTAGGACTTGGCGAAGGATTAGTTGGCTATCACCTATCACTCTTAATTTCGTGGCACCATAGAAATGAGCGGCCTCCAGCCCGGCCTGCAAGGCTTCATATTCATCTATATTGTTGGTTGCTGGGAAGTCAAGCTGAAATGCCTGTGGAATGGTGACACCCTCGGGTGATAGAAGGACGATTCCTATTCCCTTACCGTGAGAATTCAGAGCCCCGTCAAAATATAATGTCCAAAGGTGGGAAGATCGGATCAACATTAGTTCATCATCCGGGAGCTCCGATTGGACTGGGTCCAAGAGGGGTATAGGGTGATGGGCTAGATGTTCGGCAATGGCATAGCCCTTAATCGCCTTCTGGGGGACATAGGTGATATCAAATTGGGAGAGGAAGCTCTGCCAACTACCTAACCGATCAGTTAGAACAATTTTCTCCAGAAGGAATTTGATGGGATTGATGCGGGCAATAAGATTGACCTCATGAGCTAAGAAATAGTGTTTAAGCTTCTGAACTACCCAAACTAGTGCAACACAGGTCTTCTCCACTACAGTATACTTATGCTCGCATGGATCAAAGATTTTTGACAAATAGTAAGTTGCCCTCTCTTTCCCTTCTTCATCCACTTGTGCAAGGACTACCCCAAGAGAATTCTCCAAAACCGAGATGTATAAAACTAAGGGCTTGCCAGGGACTGGTGGTCTAAGCACAGGGGGACTAGCCAGGTATCTTTTCAATCCATCGAATGCATCCTGGCACTTCGAATCCCATTTGAACTCGACCCCCACCTTGGTCAACTCATAGAAAGGTTTACACCTTTGGGAGTGTTGTGAGATGAACCGGCGGACAAACTGTAGCCTCCCGATTAATCCTCGAATTTCTTTCATATTTCTCGGAGGAGGCATACCAATGATTGCCTTGGCCTTGTTTGGGTCGATCTCTATCCCCCTTTTGCTCACTATGAACCCTAATAACTTTCCTGAGTATACTGCAAACGTACATTTCTTTGGGTTCATCTTCGATTTATATTCCCTAGCCCTTTGCAAGACCTTTCTCAACACTTCCGGGTGATCTTCTCGGCTTTTGGACTTAACGACCAGGTCATCCACGTACACCTCTACAAGGGTATGCATCATGTCATGGAAGATAGCCATCATTGCCCTCTGATAGGTAGCACCAGCATTCTTCAGTCCAAAGGGCATGATGACATAGCAGTAGGTTCCCCAAGGTGTAGTGAACGAGGTCTTCTCCTGGTCCTCTTTGGCCAACCGGATTGCTTATATCCAGAATAGCTATCCATGAACGATAGCATCTCGAATCTAGCAGTGTTATCAACTAGTACATCAATATGAGGTAGAGGAAAGTCATCTTTAGGACACGCTAGGTTTAAGTCCCTGAAGTCTATACATATCCGAACTCGGCCATCCTTCTTCATGACAGGGACTATGTTTTCCACCCATTGCAGATAAAGGACGACCTTAATGAATCTTGCTTGATGTAACTTGTCGACCTCTTCTTTCATCTTAAGTGCAACATCAGGGTGGAATCTCCTTAATTTTTGTTTGACCGGTGTAACTCCAGGTTTCAAAGTTAGACGATGTTCAACTAACGAGTTGTCTAACCCCGGCATGTCCTCGTATGTCCATGCGAACGTGTCCTTATATTCTTCCAAAATTTTAATTAAACTCTGTTCCTCAGTGGGAGTGTGGTTTGCGCTTAAGAGGATTGTCTTGGGATCTTCCGGTGTTCCAAGATTCAGTTCTTTTGTCGGTTCATCCACCGTGGCTAATGGTTTTTCAAATCTTTTAAGTCCAGATGCATACGCATCAGCCAAGTCCTCAATTCCATCCTCGAAATCAGCATCTTTTTCTGATAAGACCTCGTAAATTCCCAGTGTATGGTCTTTGTACGACTTTAATGGGGTGCACAACCCCCTGCAGCTCCTTTCCCAACCCCTTTCCTGGCTGATAGCCCATCCCTTTCATCATCCGCCATGCAACTGAATCTGGAGGCGTCGTCAATACCATGACCTCAGGTAGCTCTGTAGTTAAAACCAACGGCTGGACAGATTTTGATATTGGTAGTGCAGAAGAGGGGTCATCCACGTCATTTAGAATGGGAATGTTGGGTACTTTGATCACCTGGCCCTTGTATGGGAACTTCAGACACTGATGATTAGTGGAGGCAACAGCTCCTATTGCCTCAAGGTACGGGCGTCCCAAGATAGCTTTGAATGTAGGGTCCAGTTCTAGAACGTGAAACTCGGCGGTGACAGCACACGGCCCGAGCCCTACTTCCAATGTAACCACCCCTCGTGCCGGCTTCCGGGAGTTGTCATATGCGGTCACCGTGATGGTAGAAGGCTCGATTTTTTCATCAGAGATGCCGCAAAGTGCAATGTTTCTGGCGGCATGACATTTATGGATGCTCCGGTGTCAATCAAGCAGGACTTGATCTCCACGCCTCGGATGACTACTGCGACACGCAAGGCATACTTTCTGATCTCTGGCCGTGCCAACTCCTCCTGTGTAAATGTGAGTGCCGGATGTTCACTCCTCAGGCTTAGGACAGTAATGATCTTCTCAGGTGGGAGGTCCTCATTGACCATGACTCGCTGCAGATATTGTTGTAGGATGTCCTGATGGTTCTTTGACCTCTTAATTAGCTCTAGGATTGAAATCCGTGCCGGCATTTTGTCCAGATGCTTCAATAGGTCATATGCCATGCCGGGCAACGGTTCTTCCACTACCTCCTCTTCTACTTGCTCCTGTGGTTGCATCCCGGCCTGGGGGAAGACCCTTTGGAACATCCTCCCACTACGAAGTACCAGCGCCAGCGTGGTAGGGGGAAGTGGTGATGATGGTGATGGTAGGGTTGGTTGGTAGGTTGAGGAGCCCATGGTAGGTAGGGGTGGTGAAGATCGGATGATGAGGGGTCGTGGATTGGTGGAGGCCGGTATGTTGGGTGATGGTTGGGGTGTTGGTGGTGATGGTCTAATGATGAGGGGTCGTGGGGTGGTGGAGGTTGGCATGTTGGGTGATGGTTGGGGTGTTGGCGGTGATCTAATGATTAGACGCCGCGGAGGATTAATGGTGGTTGGTGGGTTAGGTTGGGGTGATGGTTCAGGTGCTGGTTGGGAGACTGGTGGCGGTCTAATGATTACGCGCCGTGGAGGGTTAATGGTTGGTGAGGGTAGTGGTGTTTGGGGAGTTTGTGGGCTGGGGGCAGCTCTCGGTATGGAGAGTATGGTGCGGTTTGTAGGTGGGGTTGGTATGGTGGGTGTAAAAAATCGTTCATTAAAATTTGGTGCAGCGGAAGCGACGATTCCTATGGGTTCCTTTAGAATCTGTCTCAATCAGAACCGAACGACGAAAACTGAAAACCGATCAAATCGGGTTCGAATATACCTGATAGGGATTCATATAATCCCCTGGAGAGGAAGGAGATGAGCTTATCAAGCTCTTCAAACCGTTCAAGTGTCCGGTCTCAAGCAGTATCCACACGAACTTCATCCACAGCAGGTTCTCCCTTTGCGCCGGCCTCGAGAACTCTTCCCGAACGGAGCTCCATCGACCATGCACACCTTCTTGAGAGAGGAGGAGGTAGGGAGGAGTCTTGGGACGTGGTTTTCACCCTTGGCTTGATGGGGTTTGGCTGAAACCATTAGTATTTATAGAAAATTATGGAATTTTTCATAAAAACCCAAAATCTCTATAAATTATGCCCTTGCCCCTGTACTTGTGGATAAGTCCTTTTGTGTGTGACCCACTAGGCCCAATAGCCTATTTGGTTGAGACCTAAATAAAATAGAACAATTTTATTTAATTTAATTAAATCCGTTATCCGATAACGGATTAATCGGCCTACCGATCATGAAGGGTACAAGCCACATCCCATGATCCCAAATGATTATGGGGATAATCTCATCTCCATTGAGCCTTTCCATCATCAGTTACCACATGGATATAAACCCTCATCCATCCAATGTCCCAGTCAGAAAGGAGTACGGCATCGACTATCAACTCCTTAGTGTACCGACTCTATAGGATCATGTACTCGGAATTGGATCAATTGTAAAACTCATTTTCCAATTATCCTATCTACCCTGGCCAGGGATTTAGAGTACTATCCCATAGGACATTCACTCTCACTTACCGAGAGTGGACGATCCCTTGTTGTCCGCTCAATTGCCTCCATCGAATTTTCCTTGTACCCAATCCATTGCTATATAGGACCATCTAAATTGTGATCCATAAGTCAATGGTCAAAGCACAAGTTCCACCCAACAAGTCATCTTTGGCGACTCAGGTCAAAGGTCCAACCATGCAACCGTGATGATAGAAAACCCTGATAGACAGTTCGGTAAGATACCATTCAGGGTTTCTAATTCGGTCAGTTCAGTGAACTCAATCAACTAATGAGCACCTGTATGTGTATGTCAGTGTCTCCACACTAATGACCAATGAGATCGGTCATCCTCATCACATGAGAAGACATCACATACACTAGTCTATCCGGATCCTTGATGTCCCGTCTCAAGTATCCTATGACTAGGAACATTTAGATCAAATACCTCTAGATGATCAATCTCATTGTCATGATCTCATCATGATTTAATCATCATTGTATTTGATCAAGGACTTCATTATGATATTCGCTTCTAATAAGAGCTTATAATAGAAATTTTCCTAATTAACTGAATAAGATATTTCTAGAAATGTCAAATCATATCATATATGATTGGCTTGTAGGGCATACATTTCTATCAATCTCCCACTTGCACTAAAGCTAATCACCATCTGACTGATCTGTATCAGCTCAAGGTGAAGCTCAAACACTCTTTGAGTAACTGCTTCAGTTAGTGGATCTGCAATGTTATTAACGGTAGATACTTTATCTTTAATTATATCTCTATAAGTTGTAATCTCTCTGATTGTATGGTATCGCCACAGAAGTTCTAAACTTCTGATGAGACATCGACTCTACTCCATTGTTTTCTCAAAATAATGATACACTTTCAAAGAAAATTGAGTCAATCCCATATCAAATATGTAGATGAAAAAACTTCATCTAGACTACTTCTCAAGTAGTGTGCAACCACTATGTAAACTTGTTTACATATGTTGTAGAACTTACAGTGTTCTATCACATAGAACTCTTTCAACTCACTGCACCACCATAATTCTGTCTTAATATCAAACTTATTTGATTAGAAGCTTGTGTTTGTTAAACTACAAGACTTCAAGTCTTATCCTCCAGTGTATAGAGATACATTCTCAGTGCTTCTCAAGTATCAAATGATATATCTCTAAACTATCCAATGACTCTCACTTGGATCTTCTTGATGAATGCTCATAACACTTAGAGCATTAATCACATCATGTACATAGCATCATATAAATAATAGACGCTATGACAAAGGCATAAGGGCTCTATTTATGTGATCTCTTTATCTTTCAAGAAGTCTACAAAGACAACACTTTACAGAGATCTACTCCACACCACATAGGTAAGAAACCTATCTTGGAGTTTATCATGTCAAACCCTTTGACTATGGTGACTACGTACATTAACTGGGCATTGATTTTAGATCTATCTACATAGATCTCAAAACCCAAATTGTGTTTGGAGGATCAATATGATAGCTAGGTTCACTTATGATAACACACCTACTTCATTCTTAATGAGTAGTATGTCATCAACATAAAATGTCAAGAAAGTAACAGCACTCCCACTTATCTTGTTGAATACACAAGGCTCCTCTTCGTTCTTAACGAAGTCATAAGATTTATTCTCATTAAACCTTATATATGATCTATGGGAAATTTTTCTTCAGTCCATAAATGAACTTATTACACACTCTTCTTGGATGTTATTGGGACTTGATTCCCTATAGTTGTGTCATATACACCTATTCCTCAAATTACTTTAGAGGAACACTATCTTAACATCCAATTAGCTTATCTCATAATCATAGAGTGTTACAATCAAAATCCGAATGGATTAATCCATGGAATAGGTAAAAGATCTCATCATAGTCAACCATTTGACTTCAATGATATCCTTTTCAACTATTCTCACCTTTGAAGGTATCTACCTTCTAATCCACTCCAATCTATTCTTTAGTGATCCATTTATTCCTTATGGATACTATATTCTTAGGTGGATCTATCAAGTTCTAAACTTGATTAGAATAGATAAAGTTTATATCGGATTTTATTGTCTCTTCCCATTAATGAATCAATATCTCATATTGGTTCTATATAGATCCTAGGATCAATATCCTTATTATCTTATGCCTCATTTCATCTATCAGAGATACGTCTCACATATCTCTTAGGTAGAATGGACACAAGTAAAGACCTATGATTTGCCCTTGTGTAATTATTAACTAGCACCTTAATAGAAGTGTTATTGGGTTGTGGAACTGGAACATCTTCCATATATACCTTGCTCCCACTATCTTTCTTAAGAAGGAACTTTTCCTTTAGAAATATAGTGAGCTGAGCAACACATACCCTTATACAAATGGGTCGTATATTTAATATCCAAAAGTTTTCTTAGGATATCCCACAAGCTAACACTTCATAGTCTTATATTACAACTTGTTAGAGTTATACTTCTTCACCAGGTCGGACATTCCGAAACCTTAACTTGCTTAAGGTCAAGTTTTAACCCCTTTTCCATATCCTATATGGAATAATCGTAATGTACTTAGAAGGTACCTTTTAAGATCAAGTGGTTATAATGAGTACTTAACCAAAATTAGACAAAGAGGAAATTTGCAAAGCTTGTCATTGTTCATATTATGTCTTACATAATATGACTTCTCATTTTAGCTACTCAATTAAGCTAAAATGTGTAAAGAGGTGTCCATTAGATTCTATTATCCTTCAATTATATGTAAATTATGTACTTAAGTATTCCTCTCTTTGATCTCATCAAAGAGTTCTAATACTCTTTCCATTAGTATCTCTACTTCATTCTTAATCTCAGATAATTTCTCAAAGGTCTTAGATTTGTACTTCATAAAGTACATGTAACCATACTTAGAGATATCATCTTTGAAATAATGAAGTAGAAATATTCTTTTTTAGCCTTACTAGATATGGGCTAACATACATCTAAATGTATGAGTTCTAATAACTCATTAACCCATTCTCCATGTCTATATAAAGCTAAAGTGTAGATTGATTTAAATCAACCCATTTCCTCTTAAAAGAAATATTCACACGTAACATGAGAGCTAACATATCAAATATGATTAAACAATTCATTAAGCTCTCACTGGCAAACACTTTGCCATTCAATCTATTAGAACATCTATCAATTCCATAACTTAGAATAAATCAACATTTATTCAAGTAGGAAATCATATAATGTTCTTGTAGAAGGATATAATAGCAATATTAATTATCAAGACATCTCCATAAGGCAATTAAAGAATTGCACCTCCCACTAATAATGATGCAACTTTTGCAACATTTCAAATGTAGGTCAACATTCTCTTTATTAAGCCTTCATTTACTTGTCATCATCTATAACTCTTTGTAAATATAAGATGCATATCTGGTATCTCATACCATTAGATGCATCCATAGTATCTAATATTATGATATACACATATAGTATCTAATACTATTAAGTGTATATTTAAAACAAGTAAGTGCCAATGACTTGGATACATGAAGCTTCTCAAGCTCCACCTTTGCATTATATACAAAACACTTTGTACTTTCTCTTCCACTTATCATCATCATGACAGTGTAAGAATCATGTCTTATTCTGGCTTTATTATCTTGACCACCTTCTTTTACTATTAACTCTGTCATATTTCTATCTAATGATTTTACTTCTTACTATTGGTCTCACCAACAAGAAGTAATTAGGATGTATTGTTATTCTAACTTGCCCTTAGTAAGCCCATCACTATGAGCCATGATAGATCTCATATCCATCAATCTATGTTGTCTCTACAATTTATATCTCATAGAGACTAACATCTAGTTTAAGGCAAACAATGCATCTTGTCAATAAAATAAGATCTTATCTTTCTTTCACATCATTAGATAATTTAGGAGACACCTACTTCTCAAGTAGGATAGTTAATTGGTCAACTATGAGAACAATTCTCTTAGTTCTAAACCAGTCTAAGAAGTGTGAGCCATTAAGCTATATGGCATCTAATATGCCATACTAATGGTGGCTTATTATCGTATTCTACAACTGAGATATAATTTTATCAATAGAACATTGCAAACATTCATTAAAATTAAGATATGGTCTTTGATCCTAATTTATGCTCCCACTAATTTTCGACGAATTTGCATAACCCTCATTATGCAAAGACGGGATATCACAATGAAATCCTAGTGGGGACTAAGACCCTATTAACTTTATGGTGACAACCTTGTGGGAAACACAACAAGTCATCCCATACTTAATAGGTAGGTAACCTTTACCAATTGCAACCCTTGCAATTCTTGCAACTCTTAGCCTCTAGAGTTATAACCTTGTGGGAAACACAACAAGCTATATACTCTAGTTAGGTCAACTCCTCTTGTTACGTTATGAGAATGAATTCTTAACATAGCCCTTGTGGGAAACACAACAAGGCCATGCAATGGTCCACCCAAAAGTTCGGCAAATGCCTTGGCCATGATCACCAATCCCTTGCTGAATGAGTCTTGTGGGAAACACAACAAACCCATCCAATCTAAGATTGGCTCATCAAGACCATAACAACGGAAGGCTACGTGAGTCATTATTAATGTCACACGTTTATCAACCTAATCATGACAAGGAGAGTTTTTATTTTAGTCTCATCAATAATATGTGCTAAGTATATATAATACCTTTGGAATATCATATATCTAAGGTATAACCTGTAGCACACATCCACATATCAAATATGCACAAAATCATGTGATCATGGACTTAACCCTAAGCATGCACCTAAGGCACCCCTATAGGTGCAAATCCTTGCTTCAGATGCTTGAGTTGGTATGCTCCCACTTCAGAAGGGTGCTTCTCCAAATGGTCCCGCTCTCCAACCTTCAACGAACCGACTTCTAACTCTTACAAGCGGCTTAAGGGTATGCAGACCCCACAAATGTACATAACTCAATAAGAAACCTTGGTTTTAACCAAGGGGAGTACATTAATGGAGGGAGGTAGAATGTACAATCAGATTGTATAGAGAGAGAGGAGGCACACGCAGACCCCATTTAATAACATAACCAACAAAATTAAAAGCAATCACAAGTCAAGCACAATTAAGTCCATGATCACCTCCATACACACTAACCATTCATCACATGAACATAGATCGCATACGTGATAATTATATGAGATATATCATATATATCAGCATAAAATTATATAATTTATTTTTAAATTCTCAATTTCATGCATGTCGAATTTTCATGAAATAAATAACATGAAAACAACATGACAACAACATACAAACAATTTATATGAAATGAACATACAAAACTAAACTATTTAGAACATTCATGTATTCCCAATACTGTGCAAGGTCAGGAATTAATGTCTCAATTTATATTATATAAAATCTCATTTTACAGAATTAATTAAGACACTAATAATTTAAGTTAAACCTTTAAAACAATTTTAAAGTTTAACCATGAGTGAATCTATGTAAATAAAACTAAACATCATCTAACATGTCATTAAACACTTTAAAACATGTTAAATAATATTATAGAATTTTTCAGAATTTTCTTGGAATTTTCTTGCAATTTTTAGGAATTTTATATGATTTTAAACAATTTAAAAACATTTGAAAAAGAACTGGCGCATTGCGCCGCGCATGGCGGCGCACTGCGCCCGTCCGGCGTGCGCCACATTGCGCCGCGGGCGTTGGCGTGTTGCGCCGCCGCCGCCGCCGGTGCGCCGGCACGGTGCGCGCGCGGTCGCGCGCGCGAGTCCCGGTCAAACCGGGTTTGACCCGGATCCAAATCCGGTTCCGGGTCCGATTCGGACCCTTCTTCTCCGCCCGATAAGATGGCGGCCGGTGCACTGTTCATCTAGAGGAGAGTATCCAATTAAAGCAGGTCCTTATCTCCCTATACCGGACTCAGAAAAATATGTAAAAATATGCGTTGAAATTATTATAGAATAAGGAATCCAAAAAAGTCGGCCTAATATCTAGGAAAAATCCCAATAGACCTAAAAATGAGGAGGAAGAGGCAGCGGTCACCCAGATTCTGTAGCAGAAATCTCTATTTTGCAATGAGGATAACTCCTTATCCAGGAAGCCAAATATTATACAAAATAAAATTTAGAATCCTCATCATATTAAGTTTCCAAATATGTATATATACTTTCATATAAAAATTCTCTGTCAACGGGAAATCAGGAAGAAACAAGTCGGCGCCGCCAAACTCCGCAGAACCCTAGTTCGTCGGAAAACTTAAAATTTCTCTCCCTCCGCCGTCGTTCAAAGCTGGATATAAAAAGTAAAGGCTAGGTAATCATATTACCCATCTTATAAACCTTTTAACAAGTCTCAATTTCTTCTGTGGACGGAGATTTCACAAAATCCCCAAATCCGGTTGTCGGTTCGGGCATGACAGAAACACCAACTTTTGATGCTTCTCCCGAACACTACAGAGATCCAAACTTCAAACGGTTTGTGGAGTTATAAATCCCTATATCACTAGATTCTACCTAAGCCAACAAATATTATATCTGAGTCATACACAGAATATGGTGGCCTCGTCAAAACAGACGTTTGCACAGATTTGGGAACACATAAATAACATGAAATAATGTCGATTCGACGTCGGTTTCGACTGATACTTGAACCTGGATCTGATAACACTGTAAGAAATCATCCATTAAAATTTGGTGCATAGGAAGCGACGATTCCTATGGGTTCCTTTAGAATCCATCTCAATCAGAACCGAACGACGAAAACCGAAAACCGATCAAATCGGGTTCGAATATACCTGATAGGGATTCATATAATCCCATGGAGAGGAAGGGGATGAGCTTCTCAAGCTCTTCAAACCGTTCAAGTGTCCGGTCTCCAGCAGTATCCACACGAACTTCATCCACAGCAGGTTCTCCCTTTGCGCCGGCCTCGAGAACTCTTCCCGAACGGAGCTCCATCGACCATGCACACCTTCTTGAGAGAGGAGGAGGTAGGTAGGAGTCTTGGGACGTGGTTTTTACCCTTGGCTTTATGGGGTTTGGCTGAAACCATTAGTATTTATAGAGAATTATGGAATTTTTCATAAAAATCCAAAATCTCTATAAATTACACCCTTGCCCCTGTACTTGTGGATAAGTCCTTTTGTGTGTGACCCACTAGGCCCAATAGCCTTTTTTGTTGAGGCCTAAATAAAATAGAAAGATTCTATTTAATTTAATTAAATTCGTTATCCGATAACAGATTAATCGGCCTACCGATCATGAAGGGTACAAGCCACATCCCATGATCCTAAATGATTATGGGGATAATCTCATCTCTATTGAGACTTTCCATCATCAGTTACCACATGGATATAAACCCTCATCCATCCAATGTCCCGGTCGGAAAGGAGTACACTATCAACTACTTAGTGTACCGACTCTATAGGATCATGTACTCGGAATTGGATCAATTGGAAAACTCATTTTCCAATTATCCTATCTACCTTGGCTAGGGATTTAGAGTACTATCCCATAAGACATTCACTCTCACTTACCGAGAGTCGACGATCCCTTGTTGTCTGCTCAATTGCCTCCATCGGATTTTCCTTATACCCAATCCATCACTATATAGGACCATCTAAATTGTGATCCATAAGTCAATGGTCAAAGCACAAGTTCCACCCAACAAGTCATATTTGGTGACTCAGGTCAAAGGTCCAACCATGCAACCGTGAAGATAGAAAACCCTGATAGACAGTTCGGTAAGATACTATTCAGGGTTTCTAATTTGGTCAGTTCAGTGAACTCATTCAACTAATGAGCACCTGTATGTGTATCTCAGTATCTCCACACTAATGACCAATGAGATCGGTTGTCCTCATCACTTGAGAAGACATCACATACACTAGTCTATCCGGATCCTTGATGTCCCGTCTCATGTATCCTCTGACTAGGATCATTTAGATCAAAGACCTCTAGATGATCAATCTCATTATCATGATCTCATCATGATTTAATCATCATTGTATTTGATCAAGGACTTCATTATGATATTCGCTTCTAATAAGAGCTTATAATGAAGATTTGCCTAATTAACTGAATAAGATATTTCTAGAAATGTCGAATCATATCATATATGATTGGCTTGTAGGGCATACATTTCTATCAGCGGGCATGGAGGTGATTTGATCCTCGACCTGCCAACCCTAGGAATGGTGGGTTGACTCCTCGATGGCGTAGTGGACGAGGCCGAGTCATTGGTTTAGTGGTGCTGGTGCCGGTGCTTGCACGGGTGCATGTACCGGGAGCGGATCTTGGACTATGCCCAGGCCGAGCTGCTGTTGATTGTGACGTGCCTTTATTGCTTGAATAGATTCTCCCATCTATGCCCAGTCAATGTTCCCTTGATCATTGAGGTCATGGATGTAGTCCTTAAACTGGAAACATACATCCACCGTGTGCCCAGGATACCGATGATAAGCGCAGTACTTGGTTGTGTCAACATTGGCTGGCCATCCTTCTCTCTCCTTTGGAAGCTCCAACTGTTGTTCCGCCATCAATGCATTAAAGATATCGGTGAGGGGGAATGGCAGTTGAGGATAGTATTCTCTCTTGGGTCCCCCCCTCCTAGGTCGGTTGGCCGGTGGTGGCACTTGGTTGTAGGCTTGTTGTTGTGGTTGGGGTCGGTTGTAGACATGTTTTTGTTGAGGCGCTCGGTTGTAGGCATTTGGTTGCTGGGGTGCTCGGTTGTAGGTGGGTTGCTGTGGTGGTGCTCGGTTGTATGCAAGTTGCTGCTGGGGCTGAGGAGCTGGTTGAGGAGCTGGGCGGTATTGTTGATTGGGTGGTGGGTTACGGTATTAGCTTTGGCGATACCCACCCGATGCAAAAGCTAATGCAAAAAAATGAAAAATGGAGGGTAGGAGAAGAAGAAGCAATCAATATGTAAACATGAATGAAAGCTATTAAATAAATCAAACAAGTGAATGCAAGCAAGACAAGCAATGATAAAGTAAACAAGTAACTAGCAACTAGCAACTAAAAGGAGGTTCGTGCGGGAACCGGCTTGTGTTGGAGTGTCCAATTGGGGCAAATCTGAAGTAAAGGTAAAAGGATGGTCCACGTGGGGACCGATTTGAAAAAAAAGTGGCTCACGTGGGAGCCGAGTTGTGGAAAGGTAGGTGGTTCACGCGGGAACCGGTTTTTTTTTTGAAGGAAAAGGGGTGGTTCACGCGGGAACCGGTTTGTTTGATTGGAAAAAGGTAAGGAGGGCCACTTGGGGCCAATCTATAGTGGTGCAAAGGGGTGGTCCACGCGGGGATAGATCTGAAGATGAGTTGGTTCACGCGGGAACCGGTTTAGAAAAGGGTTTGGTTCACGCGGGAACCGGTTTTAATGAAGAAAAAGGTGGTTCACGCTGGAACCGGTGTAAGAGTTGACAAAATAGAAAGAGGGCCACGTGGGGTCAATCTAAAGGTGCTGTAAAGGGGTTGTCCACGCGGGGACCGATCTGAAAATAAGTTGGTTCACGCGGGAACCGAGTTGGAAAAGAAAGGTGGTTCACGCGGGAACCGGTTTATAAGAAGAAAAGTGGTTCACGCGGGAACCGGGTTGAAATGAAAGACAAGCAAATTAAGTCCACATGGGGGACAATATTAAAGAAAGAGTAAATAGAAAGTTTAAAGGTAAATTGACATGGAAGATAAAAGACAAGCCGGTTCACGCGGGAACCAAGTTGGAAAACAACTAGTTGCACGGTTGAATCAAGCTAGCACGGTTGAAGACCTTGGTTGTCCCACCGTGGTCGCCAAAAAGTTGTCGACTCCGAAAACAGGTTCCGTATAGGCACCTCAAGAAAAGGTGAAAGATAGAATGAATAGGGGAAAAAGGAGTGAATTGAAAACACTCGGAAAGCAGTAAAGACTCCTCACCTCGATCCCACACTCACATTGATCCGCGAACTTTCATCTCACGGCGTCGCTCGAGCACCGGAGATGGTTCGGGTCATGTGGGAGGAGAGTGAGGAGTGAATTAACTTAGAACATGAATAAAAATAAAGGTGGTCGCCAGGAGCCGCGGGCTCCGCTTTATGGAATAAAAACAAGATTTAGTTAGATTTGACCGTATACCTTAGCGTGGGAGATCGGGATATGGGTTCAACCTTCTTCTTCTTCGGCCGGCCGATGAAGAAGAGTCTCCAACCGATGCTAGCTTGATAGACCTGTGCAACTAGAACAATAAACCAAGTGAAAGAAAATGATTAGAACTATGGGAAGTGTAGTAACTGTAGTAAGAAGATGAGAAAGAAGCAATTGGAATTGGACTCACCGGCTTCGGGGTGAGCCTTAACCCCTTTTTTTGTACTTTTGATTATGTAAAAATGATGCAAATAAACTGAAATATTCTTTAAAACAGTAAATGAACTGAGTTAAATGAGTTGAGAAAGCTTATGGAATGGATCGGCTTGAGTTGAAGCCGAGTTGGTTGAAGAAGGCCGGTTCGGGTAGATTTGCACCCTTCTTGCGCGAGTTCGGTGCAGAGGATGTTACGGACGACCCCAATGTCAGAATAGAGTTCTGTTTGTTGGAGTAGACACATAACTCAGAGATTAAGAGTTAATATGTTGATGACTTCTCATAAATCCTCCTGTATAAGTCAGTAAAAATTCTAAAATTGGGCGGATATTGAAAACAGAACCTGGATGCGCGCCCTCAGTGTAGCAATCGCCACGAACAAACGGCAAGTTGGAATTGATTTCCGTCAGTTGGAGATGAACATATTATATGTTGAAGACTTTCAAAAAAAGAATCTCGGATTTTCTGTAGAAGTCAAATAAGTTGGCTGATGAAGAACACCCGGATCGAGCCTTCTCCTTCACCTCGGGATCGATTTCTTGAGTTCGGATCCCCTTTGAACGTCGGGACAGCTTTGGAGAAGGGCTTGGACGACCTATGGATGAGCTAGGCACCGGGGATTAACCTTGGGTCATTGAGAATGGCCCTCAATTTATAGGGGAAGGTAGCCGATGCAAAATTTGGAAACTGGACCGACTGCGCCCCCGCGTTTCAAAGAGGATGAGGGCGCGCAGGGCGCGCCCCCAATTCGGGGGCGCGGTCTGCGCGCCCCCCTGTTTCAAAGGGAGCGGGGGTGCGTTACGCGTCTCACTGCTAAAACAGGGGGGCGCGCCCTCCTCTTTCAAAGGGAGCGGGGGCACAGTATACTCTCTCTCTTGCGCGCGTGTTCCGCGAGCCGTATCTTGCAAACGGGATGTCCGATTCGGCTCCTGTTTGGCGCATTGGAAAGATGGTCTTCAACCGCACCTCCTCAAGTTGGTAAACCAGCCGGCGTGACTCCCAATATGTTCGCACGGGGCTTTCTACCGGTTTACCTTCTCGCGGAAAGCCGAAACCCGTGGCGAAGATCCGAAAGAACACTGTTCCGATCGAGAAATCTCGGGTCAACTCGGGATGACTTAAAATGATGACCGAACAAGTCCAGTACGATCAGAAAACCCGAAATCATCGAAAAATCTGAGATTAACCCGGTAAACGTGAACCGAAGATCGGAAAAACCGGGAAACCATAAAATTGACCGAACTGGCCGTATGGCCCCGGTTGATGAAAATATACGGCTAGAATCGACCCGGATGACCCGAAAAGACCCGGTGATGACCGGTAAAGCCTAACGCATGGTCCAGGATAGCCGTGTCAGTACAGATCGAAAAAGCGTCGTCATTGACCGACGCCGACCAAAATGACTTCTCGGAAACCCTGAATGTTACGGAACACATACGGGACTCCCGAGGCCTTCAATTATGGACCACTCAAGTTCGGTCATCGAGCAAGCTTCATGTTTTTACAGTTCACACGCGGCTCTTGCTTGAAGGTTTCGGCATCATTCCGGAAATCATTGGTCCATTCTCCACTTGCGAGGGGCTCCACCCATGTCCTTAGCTCATGTCCACGAGATAATCCAAATCAGATAACGGTCAAATAAAGGATATCGCCTATGGAATAAGAGTCTGGGGATCGGAATCAAGTCAATTTGGCGTGTCTACAACTTGCCTCGCCTTGATGTCGACTTTGCAAGGGAATGGTATGTAGCGGAACGAAGTGAAACGTAGAGAAAGCATAGCGAAGCGAGATGGATCGTAGTGGAATGTAGTGAAGTGAAATGGTGATGGACTGAAAAGGTGGCATCAAGGTGTAGACATAGACACGCTTAACGACTAGATTCGGCAAGACAAATCTCCTCAAGTCTCCTGGTTAACCGCCATGTTTCATCAAGTCTTCCTATGTTCGATTGGTAAGAGATGTGCCATTGGCATGGGAGAATAATAGCCAACCCCCAACGCGGTGGGGAGTCCTCGAAACATGGGTTCATAGGTTTATCATCAGCTGGTAACCCAATCTTTGCGGTGTTCCTGTACTGTGATGGGCTAAAATTTAAAGAGATTTGTTTTGAATAAGTAAAAGAATACCAATCGAGCACATTCAGGCTCTTAGATTCATTTAAGTCTTCCATGAGACAGGATTCGATTCAGAATGGAATGATCTCAGATTCTGAAAGGCAAATGTTTAAGCATAGACCGTGAAGATAATGACTGTGCATGTTATGATCAAATAGAAGGCCCTTGGTAGAACGAATTGGCTGCCATGGTGGGACGAATAGCAAAGAAGTTGAAATGGCCACAGTGGGGAAAAGAAATGAAAGATTTGAGGGCACAAAGTGATTACCGAAAACAGTGGGATTAATAGACACGGTGGGATATTAGAGAGGTTGGTGGGACTAGAGATCATGGTGGGATTAGAGAACACGATGGGATTAGAAAACACGGTGGGGTTTAGAATGATTGAGAGAGTGAGAAGGTGAAGTTTTAGGAAATGACATATGCAATGACAAAATAAAATGTAATGAAATTATTGCTACATGATGCATGTTGGGCTCAAGAAAACAAAAACAAACTTGTATAACAAATAGTTGAAGATATAGATTGTCTATGAGGTCAACATAGCCATTCGGGAACTATCGTCCCTCACAGCACAAATTTGGCTTATCCGTGAGCATTAGAGATGACCCGACCGTCGTAGATTTTGATGAAGGGGATCTCGGGTCAAGTCTTCTCCATGCTCATGGTCTTCAACAAATAATGCTTAAGATAATAACACACGACTAGCGACATATATGCTAGTCGGCAAGTTATGGGGGTTTCCCATGTCCGTTCTTCTGTTTCCGCGAGCAATTCCTGTCTTTCATCAAAATGTTAGTTACGAATAAACAATTATGTTCACTCAACTTTAATAAAGATCAAACATAAATGTATTTGATTTTACAATTTTTTTGATTTTTTCTGAATTTTTTCTGAATTTTTTAGAATTTTTGAAAAATTTGACCGAACGTGCCCCCGAACCGGGGGCGCGGCCTGCGCGCCCTCAGTTCGGGGGCGCGGCCAGCACGCCCTAGGTTTGGGGGCGTGGCCTGCGTGCCCTAGGTTTGGGGCCACGGCCTGCCCACTCCCATATCGGGGGCGCATTCTATCCCAGTTTCCTGTTTTGATCGGATCCGAATCAGATTCAAATCGGGACCGATTTCTCCTATATAAACACCTCTTAGGAAGACTAGATCGTCCTACCAACACCCAGGATGGCTCCTCCTTTGAAAAAGCAGTGTGTTGGCTCGGTTCGAGGTATTTCAAGCGTCCCTGGTCATCTGAAGGCCAGAATCGGCGTCGACTTGGTAAGTTTGCTTCCAATTTTAGCTTTCAGCCATTCTCTTCTTCTTTTTTTTCTTAAAATTTTTTATCTTACCTCCTGTTTGGGTGTAGGATTACCCAAACTTCCCTGGGCATCGCCGGTATTGCTCTCCTCCCTGGCTTTTCGGCTTGCTTGACATCCTCGGCTTGTCGGTCAGAGCGATTCTTCGAGATTGGGGCTTAACCGGGCTCTTGATCCATGCCAAGCAATATTTAGGCTAATCCCTTGACTTCGGTTTGATGGGAGCTCTTGTTGAGTTGTGGCACCCCAACACTCACACGTTCGTGTTCGGCAGCTTTGAGTGTACAGTTCTCCTTGAAGAGGCGGAGCTCCTTCTCGGCCTCCCTCGGACTAAGAAGGGAGAAACTGAAGGTATGTTCATCCCTTCAGGACCCCTCTCTTGCTTGGAATTCTTGCAGAATTTTGTCGAGGCTTGGCAGATCAGCACCTTGTTGGCCGGCAGGCGAATTAGTGTTCCCAAGTTGGCGGCTTGGACAATCTCTCTTCTGACGGCTCCTGGTCTAGACGAGGACCGGATTCTGAGCGGTGCAAAGGGTTTCGCGGCTTGCCTTGCCGCGGTGTTCTTGTTTCCTGTGGAGGATGGTTTCCTAGAGGTTGATCAACTTTCGTGCATCCACGGCATCTGGAGCGGTGCACGGTTGGGGCCTTCAATTATGGGCTACTTGTATTGCGGACTGTCCGCAGCTTGAGTGGGCCGTCCTCCCTTCGGCAGTGCACTTCTACTGGCTTGCTGGGCCGATCTTCACTTTAAGTTCGATCCAGCTGGTGAGGTGGCCACCAGGTCGCAGCTCTTCCGCCGTAGCCCCTTGTCCCAATATGCCGATGCGCTTGGCTTTGGCGAGAGAGTCACCAATAGTTGTGCATCAGTGAAGAAGAGGCCGGACTGGCGTGCTCACTTTGCCTCCATGAACCATTCTAGCTTCTTGCACTCTTCTGCTTCCTTGATGCAAAAGGACTTCCAGGTGTGCTTTGTGCCCGGTATTGATCTCCGCTTGGTTACAGGTTCGGCCTTTGTGTTGTACAACGCTCACCATTTCCACTCTCAGATCGACTTGCCTCGGTACGAGTAGCCCAAGCTGTCGCACCTACCACCTATCAAGGGCAGGCAGCTTGGCTCAGCGGATGACGAGGAGGAGGCGATCTCAGCCATTGCCTTGTGGGAGACGAGTCGGGTGTGCCGCCCAGGCCTCCTGATTGAGGAGGACCCTGACCGGAAGCGCCGCTACATCTCCGCGTTGAAGCTTCTACTTGCCTGAGAGTCTTCTTTTCCTGCTTTAACTTGTCAGCCATGTTGTTTTTATTTTGAATAAACAATGAATTTTATAGCAAGTTTGAGTGAAAATTCAATAGAAATTTACCTTGTTTCAGAAAATTGCCTTGTCAAGGGTAGGAAGCCTCTTGAAGATAGTAACTGTTAATAAAGAAGACAACATGGTTAAGAAACTTACCTGTTGGCGAGATTTCCCCTTCCTTAACTCGTGTTTCTTTTCTGAAAAACTCAATAAAGGGGTTAAATCTGTTCTATGGCTTACCCCCTTGCCTATTGTCATCTTACCTTGCTTATATGTCAAGGGGGGCAGCCTTATCAACCAGGAAGAATGCACAAAATGACAGACAAGGTAAAAGTTAAGAGAGCTTACCTGCTATGGTGAGAGTCACTCCCTTCTTGATCTCAGAATCCTGTTGTTGAGAGAACCTTCTCCTCTTATTTTAAAGTCCCTGAAAACACTTGATAAAAGAGGATTAGATCTTCACAACGACTCATCCCTTTTCCTATTATGGCCAACTTTGACTTAGGTCAAAGGGAGGAGCCCTCTTAATGGGATGATAATGAAGGTAAATATGCAATGCGGAAATGAAACATGCAAGACATAAAGATAAACATGAATGCTAGCAAAGGCAAAAATCAAGGTTATGCCAAGTTAGATGATGCATTATTTTAGATTTTTGGAAAGTATTCAATTTTTTATTTTTGAAGATATTCAACTTTTTTCTTTAGGATTTTTTTTGAAAATATTCATTATTTTGGATTTTTTAAAATATTTGATTTTTTTGTGTTTTTAAAAATATTCATTTTTTTGGATTTTGTGGAGAATGTGCCGGTATTGAAACAATTCATCGATCTTTGAGTGTTAATCAAGATTCAAGTGAGGCGGATCGGTGAGCGGGATCTTGGACCTCAGGTTCCATCACGGCATTAACATGGCCATCTGGTTGGACCATAAGTTGCTAAAGCTCGTAGTGACCCGTCTCGTACTCCTCTTCTTGGCCGTTGTAGTCCAACATCCCGACGTGTCCTCCGGACCTTAGTGTCATGGGCATCATGTCAAAATTTCTTACATAATGGTTGAAAGAAAGCAAATGAAATGTGTAATTGCAAAGAGAATTTTGTTTGGTTATGATTGTTTGTTTGATTTGATTTGGTTTTACTTTGGTTGTTTAGCAAGCAAGTTTGAACACAAAAGTTAAAAGGGATTTTTTTTGTTTTTTAGATGTTTTGAAAGAAGAAGAATTTTTTGGTTGTTTTCAATTGTTGTGAGCAAGCAAGTTATGCAAACAAGGTTTTAAAATGACTACTCGACAATTTTTGGGTTGAAACCTTAGATTAGATAGATTGTTAGCAATTATTCACTCAAGTAGGTATGATTCCTATTGCTTCAATCTTCAAGACCTAAGGTTGTCACTCAATCACCACGAGTAGGTACTTGGGTTCTTCGGGTTTTGGGAAGTGGTACAACCGGCCCAATCGTGCGGAGAGGAATACTCCACGGATGGGGACTTACGGAGGTCTTGATGGAAACAACCAAATCAACTAGGAAGGAATATCCCAGAAGAGAGGTTAGAATCTACCAAGAAGGTGTTTGGAGGGTGAGGGTGTGTTGGGAGAGAGAGCCCCTGCCTCGAATGCCCTACGTATCGGAGCAAGTCCGGTACCCGATGCAAAAGCTAATGCAAAAAAATGAAAAATGGAGGGTAGGAGAAGAAGAAGCAATCAATATGCAAACATGAATAAAAGCTATTAAATAAATCAAACAAGTGAGTGCAAGCAAGACAAGCAATGATAAAGTAAACAAGTAACTAGCAACTAGCAACTAAAAGGAGGTTCGCGCGGGAACCAGCTTGTGTTGGAGTGTCCAATTGCGGACAAATCTGAAGTAAAGGTAAAAGGATGGTTCACGCGGGGACCAATTTGAAAATAAAGTGTTTCACGTGGGAGCCGAGTTTTGGAAAGGTAGGTGTTTCACGCGGGAACCGGTTTTTTTTTTTAAGGAAAAGGGGTGGTTCACGCGGGAACCGGTTTGTTTGATTGGAGAAAGGAAAGGAGGGCCACTTGGGGCCAATCTAAAGTGGTGAAAAGGGGTGGTGCACGCGGGGACAGATCTGAAGGTGAGTTGTTTCACGCGGGAACAGGTTTAGAAAAGGGTTTGGTTCACGCGGGAACCGGTTTTAATGAAGAAAGGGGTGGTTCACGCGGGAACTGGTGTAAGAGTTGACAAAATAGAAAGAGGGCCACGTGGGGCCAATCTAAAGGTGCTTTAAAGGGGTGGTCCACGCGGGGACCAATCTGAAAATAAGTTGGTTCACGCGGGAACCGAGTTGGAAAAGAAAAGTGGTTCACGCGGGAACCGGTTTATAAGAAGAAAAGTGGTTCACGCGGGAACCGGGTTGAAATGAAAGACAAGAAAATTAAGTCCACATGGGGGACAATCTTAAAGAAAGAGTAAATAGAAAGTTTAAAGGT
Source organism: Cryptocoryne crispatula var. balansae (assembly GCA_036172225.1). Taxonomy (NCBI): domain Eukaryota; kingdom Viridiplantae; phylum Streptophyta; class Magnoliopsida; order Alismatales; family Araceae; genus Cryptocoryne; species Cryptocoryne crispatula. The sequence goes on from CM069932.1 coordinate 33,665,702, forward strand.
AAATTGACATGGAAGATAAAAGACAAGCCGGTTCACGCGGGAACCAAGTTGGAAAAAAACTAGTTGCACGGTTGAATCAAGCTAGCACGGTTGAAGACCTTGGTTGTCCCACCGTGGTCGCCAAAAAGTTGTCGACTCCGAAAACAGGTTCTGGATAGGCACCTCAAGAAAAGGTGAAATATAGAATGAATAGGGGAAAAAGGAGGGAATTGAAAACACTCGGAAAGCAGTAAAGACTCCTCACCTCGATCCCACACTCACATTGATCCACGAACTTTCATCTCACGGCGTCGCTCGAGCACCGGAGACGGTTCGGCTCATGTGGGAGGAGAGTGAGGAGTGAATTAACTTAGAACATGAATAAAAATAAAGGTGGTCGCCAGGAGCCGCGGGCTCCGCTTTATGGAATAAAAACAAGATTTAGTTAGATTTGACCGTATACCTTAGCGTGGGAGATCGGGATATGGGTTCAACCTTCTTCTTCTTCGGCCGGCCGATGAAGAAGAGTCTCCAACCGATGCTAGCTTGATAGACCTGTGCAACTAGAACAATAAACCAAGTGAAAGAAAACGATTAGAACTATGGGAAGTGTAGTAACTGTAGTAAGAAGATGAGAAAGAAGCAATTGGAATTGGACTCACCGGCTTCGGGGTGAGCCTTAACCCCTTTTTTTAGGAGTTTTGATTATGTAAAAATGATGCAAATAAACTGAAATATGCTTTAAAATAGTAAATGAACTGAGTTAAATGAGTTGAGAAAGCTTATGGAATGCATCGGCTTGAGTTGAAGCCGAGTTGGTTGAAGAAGGCCGGTTCCGGTAGATTTGCACCCTTCTGGCGCGACTTCAGTGCAGAGGATGCTACGGACGACCCCAATGTCAGAATCGAGTTCCGTTTGTTGGAGTAGACAGAGAACTCAGATATTAAGAGTTAATATGTTGATGACTTCTAATAAATCCTCCTGTATAAGTCAGTAAAAATTCTGAAATTGGGCGGATATAGAAAATAGAACCTGGATGTGCGCCCTCAGTGTAGCAATCGTCACGAACAAACGGCAAGTTGGAATTGAGTTCCGTCAGTGGGAGATGAAAGAGGACGAAGAGATGAACATCTTATATGTTGAAGACTTTTCCAGAAGGAGTCTCAGATTTTATTCTGAAGTCTATGAATTTGGCTGGTGAAGAACACCCGGATCGAGCCTTCTCCTTCACCTTGAGATCGATTTCTTGACTTCGGATCGCCTTTGGACGTCGGGACGGCTTTGGAGAAGAGCTTGGACGACCTTTGGACGAGCTAGGCACCGGGGATTAACCTTGGGTCATCGAGAATGGCCCTCAATTTATAGGGGAAGGAAGCCGGTGCAAAAATTGGAAACTGGACCGACCGCGCCCCCACGTTTCAAAGGGGACGAGGACGCGCAGGGCGCGCCCTCAAACCAAGGGCGCGCAGGGCGCGCCCCCAGTTCGGGGGCACGGTCTGCACGCACCCCTGTTTCAAAGGGAGCGGGGCCGCGTTATGCGTCTCACTGCTAAAAATCGACGGAATCTTCCAGAAATTGCTAAAAATCGACTTGACATACGTAACGTGCCCCCGAACCGGGGGCGCGGTACAAATAATAAAAAATCCTCCGTGGAAACCTTCCAAAATTACGGTTTAGAAGGTGCTAATTGGGGTAATTTGTGATTTAAAGAAACTGACCGCGCCCCCGCCTTTCAAAGGAACTGGGGGCGCGCAGGACGTGCCCTTGGTTTGAGGGCGCACAGGGCGTGCCCCCGTGTTGAGGGTGCTCAGGGCGCGCCCTCCTCTTTCAAAGGGAGCGGGGACGCAATACACTCTCTCTCCTGCACGCGTGTTCCGCGAGCCATATCTTGCAAACGGGATGTCCGATTCGGCTCCCGTTTGTCGCGTTGGAAAGAGGGCCTCCAACCGCGCCTCCTCAAGTCGGTAAACCAGCCGCCATGACTACCAATATGTTTGCACCGGGATTTCTACCGGTTTACCCTCTCGCGGAAAGTCGAAACCCGTGGCGAAGATCTGAAAGAACACGGTTCCGATCGAGAAATCTCGAGTCAACTCGGGATGACTTAAAATGATGACTAAACAAGTCCAGTACGATCAGAAAACCCGAAATCATCGAAAAATCTGAGATAAACCCGGTAAACGTGAACCGAACATCAGAAAAACCGGGAAACCCTAAAATTGACCGAAATGGCCGTATGGCCCCGGTTTATGAAATTATACGGCTAGAATCGACCCGGATGACCCGAAAAGACCCGGTTATGACCGGAAAAGCCTAACGCGTAGTCCGGGATAGCCGTGTCAGTACGGATCGAAAAAGCCGTAACGAAAGTCGTCATTGACCGACGCCTTCCGAAATGACTTCTCAGAAACCCTGAATGTTACGGAACACATGCGGGACTCCCGAGGCCTTCAATTATGGACCATTCAAGGTCGGTCATCGAGCAGGCTTCATGTTTTTACAGGTCACACACGGCTCTCGCTTGAAGGTTTCGGCATCATTCCGGAAATCATTGGTCCATTCAGCACTTGCGAGGGGCTCCACCCATGTCCTTAGCTCATGTCCACGAGATAATCCAGATCAGATAACGGTCAAATAAAGGATATCGCCTATGGAATAAGAGTCTGGGGCTCCGAATCAAGTCAATTTGGCGTGTCTATAGGCCCATGTGCCCCCTTTCCTCAACCGAGCCCACATGCCCCTTTTATTCAATCGGGCTCACATGCCCACAATGTTCTTTAGCCAAGCCAACATGCCCTTTTCATCAATCGGGGCCATGACCCCATTATCTTCAACTGGGCCCAAGCACCCCTTCTCTTCAACCAGGCCCACGTGCTTATAATTTCTATCAACCGAGCCTATGTGCCCTCATTTTCTCTCATTAGGGCCCATGCATACATGATTTCTTTCAACTGGGCCCATGTGCCTACAATTTTCTTCAAATGAATCCATGTGCCTCTTTCCTTCAATTGGGCATGTGTGCCCACAATTTCTCTTAGTTGGGCCCATGTGCCCACAATATTTATCAATTGGGTCCACGTGCCCACAATTTCTATCAACCAAGCCTATGAGCACACAATTTTTCTCAACTGGGCCCATGCACCCAAGTTTCTCCACTACTAGGACCATATGCCAACATTTCTCCACAGCTCGGCTGATGTGCCCATAGACACGCCAAATTTTCCTAATTCAGAGCATAAAACTCATGTTTTATAGAGTAATATATGTAATTTATTTGAGAATGATGCTGGTCTTTTATTGGTGATTTGGAGCTTTGTCGAATGAAATCAAATATTTTTTGGAGTTTTCCAAACAAAGCCTTAATTTCTGAGTGAAAGCCATGCATAAATCGTGTAAATATAGAAATCGATTGGATGACCAAAGTCTAATGATCATGCATTGAAGGCTATGGTCATATTCTTGTTTTGGCTATGTTTTATTTTATGCCATGTATTTTCAGTTAGCCGTCGGAATCATTTCAACCAGTGTTAGACCTTTCATTTACTATCCTAAATTCTAGATGAAATTCTTAAGTTTTGGAGGGTGTGGTGTCTTATGCATTATCGTAGAATGCTTTGTTATCCTGTTATCTTTTCAATGCACTAAATGGCATCAAATTCTGAGTTTGGGAGTGTCCGCAATGACTTTCAAAACACAGGCGTGCAGAAATAGTACAATGTGCCCCCATTCGAGGACATATTCCAATGCGCCCCCATTTGGGGGCATATACCCATGCATCCCCAATCGAGGGCACATAGGTACCAATTTTCATTCAGGATTCGACCTCCAACCGGATCAGATTGAATTTTTTTGATCGGATCAGACCTTTTTTTTAGCCGGATGGGATGTGTCCCCAGAGGGGGGTGCATGCGCCCTACGCCCAAGACTAGGGTGCATTAACCCTGTTTTGTAGGCCAGATCACACTAGTATTTCTTCTATAAATTTAGCCAACCTATGGTCATTCCAAAGATCTTTTCATGACCCCAAGTTGCTCAAGACGTCTAAGCTTTCTCCTATGCTGTTTTGGTGACTTTTAGAGATAGAATTTTGAGTTTTTAGAGAGAGAAAAGTCAGTTTGGGAGAGAGGAAGGTCGATACGCACGTGTTCAGCCAGGTCTATCTTCTTAGATTTCTATAGAAGTGTGAACGTGTTTTGCTCGAGCTGTCTAAATCAAAGTTATTCCTCTCCGAGTCTTCTTTCATTCGCAACTAATGACACATAATTCCAAAGTCGATGCTGGTTGTGGTGAGCTCTGAAGCAAAGTCACACCTGACAGATCTCAATTATTGTTTGGCTTTTTCAACAACACAGATTTGGCAATATTTTTCTCAATTAGGCTTAGAATTTATCTATTCTTTTTCCTATCTATTTATTTCATCTTTTTCCATCTATATATTATATTTTTGCAAATTTTTTATTAGTTTTAGACTACTAATTTTAAAATAAAAAAGAGAGGCTAGAAGTAACTCGAATCTAGTCAGTTTTCTCTCAATTTTCCAAGGTCTCTCCTATGCTGTTTTGGTGACTTTTAGAGAGAGAAATTTGAGTTTTTAGAGAGAAAAAAGTTGGTTTGGGAGAGACGAAGGTCGATACGCACGTGCTCAGCTAGGTCTGTCTTCTTCGATTTCTATAGAAGAGTGAACGTCTTTTGCCCGAGCTGTCTAAATCAAAGTTCTTCCTCTCCGAGTCTTCTTTCATTCACAACTAACGACACATAATTCCAAAGTCGGTGCTGGTTTTGGTGAGCACTGAAGCAAAGTGACACCTGGCATATCTCGGTTATTGTCTGGCTTTTTCAACAACACATATTTGGCCATATCTTTTTCAATTGGGCTCAAAATTTATCTGTTCTTCTTCCAATTTCTTTATTTCATCCTTTTCCATCTATATATTATATATTTTTTAATTTTTTCATTAGTTTAGCCTGATAATTTAAAATAAAAAAAGAGAGATGTTAGAAGTAACCCGAATTTAGTCAGTTTCCTTTCAATTGTATATTTTATGTTATTCTTTTACATATACTTCACTTGGTTTAGTTCTACTTATCTTTTAATTTGTTTTATTGTCTACTTGCACGGTAAATCATGCACCCACGAGTTGATGACTCTTCTTCATTGGCCAGCCAAAGAAGGAGAAGTTTTAACCTGCACTCTTTCCACTAAGGTACACACGCAGTCAATTTCTTATTTCCATTGCATAAAGTGCAACCAGTAGTTCCTGGTGATCACATCATGTCTTAAGTTATTTTTTTTCATTCTTCTCCCACACGATCCAAACCATCTCTTTGGTGATCGAGCGACATAGAGAGATGAAATTTCGGGGATCAATGTGAGTGTGAGACCGAGGTGAGAGTTTTTCATATTTTCCTTCTTATCTTTCTATTTACCTCTTGAGGTGGTGATCCAGTTTAAGACAAAACCTACTTTCAGAGTTGACAACTTTGTGGCGACCATAGTGAGACAAGCAATGTCCTTAACCGTGGGTGCTTAGTGTTTCTTTGCAACTAGTTCTAATTCTGGACCAGTTCCCGCGTGAGCCTTCCTTTTTCCACCTTTCCTAATTTGATTCCATCTCAAACTTTATGATTTCACTCTTTCTTTAATCAGATCATAAGTGCCAACTATTTCATTTAATTTCTGCCATTTTAACTTTAAAACCGATTCCCACGTGAACCAACTCTCTTATACAAACCGGTTCCCACATGAACCAATATTTATTTTCAGCCATTTTTTATTTTATTTTAGGTAGTCCCACTCTCAAATTGGTCACTGTGTGACCCCTCTTTTATTTTTAATTGCCATTTAAACCGGTTCCTACGTGAACCACCCTTTTCCACTTCAAACTAGTTCCCGCATGAACCAATTTCTTTCTTTACTTCAGTTTCCACGTAAACCAAACCTCTTTCTTCAGATCTATCCCCATGTGGATCAGATCCTTATTCATCATAAAATTGACCCCATGTTTTCCTCTTTTAATTATTCAAATCGAATCCTGCATAAACTACCCTTTGCTACCCAAATATGGTTCCTACGTAAACCACCTTCGCTTTTTAACCCAGTTCCCACATGAACCAACTTATTTTTTCATCGGTCCCCATGTGGACCACCCTTTTTCATGGCCATCATATCTGAACCCTCCCTTGTTCTATCACTTTTTTGCCACTTCCATTTGGCGCCTATGAGAAACAGGGTCTAGATTCTAGTTTCTAGATGCTTGTCTAGTTTCTAGTTACTTGTCTTGTGTGATTAGTTCTTTATTTAAGTTTATATTTTGCTTATTACTTGAATTATTACTTGATTGCATTCTGTGCTCCTTCTCTCTACCTCTTTATTTTACACTTTTTTCTTTTGAGATGGGAGCTCACTCTCCCATATACCCCTCCCATCCAAAACACCCTCTTGGTAGAATCTAACATCTTTTCTGGGATATTTCTTTCTAGTTGACTTGGTTGGCTTTCATCAAGGCCTCCGTAATTCCTCATACATGGAGTATTCCTGTTAACAATCGGGTTGGTTGTACCACTCCCTAAAACCAAAAGTATCCTAAGTTACTCACACATGGTGAAACTGTGTGAACCCTAGGTCATTGAAGATTGGAGTTAGGATCCTAACCCATTTATTGAGAGAATAATTCTTAACTAATCCATAAACCTAAGGTTTAATTAAAAGTCTTTGCATAATCTTGTTTTCAAGTCTTTGCATTACCTGCTTGTAAAAAAAAAAATCAAAAATTCTATAAATTTGCAAAATATTAAAAATTTTAAAAAAAGTTTTGATTGTTTTGCCAACTTGTTTGGTTTACCCTTTTTTTGAAGTTGATAGGGTGGCATTACAATTAAGCTTTAGAAGACATGTTGGAATGGCGTAAGACGTAGAATGTCAAGAGAATGAGATGAGTCACCAACAAATTCTGTCAGATGGTCATGTTAATCCTTTATTTACGGAGTTAGGTCCCTCAATCATATGCTCCACGAGATGTTGAACAACTCTTTAGGGAGTTATCTCTTTATACTAACCTAGACACCTTTCCACATATACAATCCTTGGTGAAAGGCAAAACATCCATTGATCATGCTTTTGTTGAAGCCAATCGAGTTGCTTCACCCCCTCGTTCCCTGGTTCGGCCACCACCTATTCAACCATCTTTCGTTCAACCACCTATTGTCCAGTCATCTGTGATTGAACCATTTGTTGTTCAACCATCATTTATCCAGCGACCTTACTCCAACCTTGTTGCTCCTTTTGCCCATTCTGTTATGGGACAATCATCAGATAATTTTCCAATTCATGCTTTTCATTCTCAATTCCAGAATCAAACATCTAACCACATACTTGCACCAGTAAACCAAGAACCTACTCTCACTTAGGCAAACATGGATTAGCTCACCCCAAATGAATGAATGTTATAAAGAGCTGAGTTGTCACTTGGATTCCAAGTCAACTCCTGAGGTCTCCATTCCTTCTTTGCCAGTTCTTCACCTGCCACCTTCTAAATTACCAGTTTATCGTCGCTTCAATGGTGATGACAATCTTTTTCCACACCTTAAATATTTTTTATATGAGTCTTCATTTTGGAATGGTTCTATTCACTCAACCCCTTCCGAATTACCAGTTGCTTTTTTGTTCCACCGATCACTTGAAGAGTTTGCATTGGAGTGGTTCTATTCACTCGAGCCCTTTGAGGTATAAGATTTTGACAATGTCAAGACCAAGTTTTTACAAAGATATAGAGACTGGGTGGCACCATCATGTTTGATCATAGATCTAATTGCTGAGAAGATGAAGCCTGAGGAGGACTTCATAAAGTTTGCTGACCGGTGGAGTAGAATGGTAGAAAAATTGACAGATGTTATCTCAAAAGAAGAACAAGTAAAGATGCTCATTGGAAGCACTACACCATTCTTAAGAAATGTCTTGATCATGCACCATCCTACCACAATGAATAAACTTTATGACAGTGCTCGATACTTGCAAGTCCATTTTAAGAATGCCACAATGATAAATTCTTTTGATCTCAAACATATAAATATTAGGAAAACTGCTTTTGCACCAACTGGACCTACAACCAAGGGAGTAGTTAACAATGAAGCTGTGAACATTGTGGGGAACCAAAGAGTGAACTGCCAAAACCGGTATAGGAACCCACCACAGAACACATCTTACCACCCCCCTCAATAGCTATTTAGGCCACAACAACCACAAAACCCCCCCAGTAGTGCAAACCCAGCAACCTCATCAACCCACCCACATTAGGGCAATGCCACCACCCAATCAAGCACCACGAAGGGGAGGTCATAGGAGAGAGAACTACCAACAACTACTTTACTTCTAGATCGACATCTTCAATGTACTCATGGCAGAGAAACAAATGGAATTTCCCAAGGAAAGAGATGTTTGACTAGTGAATGCAGATATGTCACGATACTGTGCTTATCATCGGTACTCTGGTCACATTGTTGAACTGTGTTTTCAGTTCAAATATTACATCCATGATCTCAATGACCAAGGCAGTATTGATTATGCCCAAATAGGGGAATGCATATAGACAATGAAGGCTAGATAGTAGCAGAGATAGCATCCACCGGCTCAACCTCGACAACAATATGGCTCAAGGATTGATCAAAATCTGCTTCCACTGTATGCTCCCACTTTGGCATAAGCACTAGCACAATAGAACCTAGGAGTTTGCTTAGTACACTCTATCTCTCAAGAAGTTGCCAGCAGTGCTCAAAGTTGACAGCTAGAAAACCACAATGCAACCATGCTAGTCAACCCAGCTAGGCCTCCTACTAGGACCACTACTCAACAAATAATCCATGCACCATCAACTCCAAACACTTATCCACCACCAAGTTCAATACCCCAACCATTGGCTGCTACTTCTTCTCACCGACTTATCATTAGGTTAGCCCCCATGTTAACTACAACTCCCTCAACCATTTCTACACCCCAGCCCCTTCTCATCAGGCCGTCACTATCACCATCACCCCAAACTTGAACTCCCAGCCTACAAGCTCTGTTACCCTAAAACCCAATCTTACCACACCACCAACCCCACAACTAACTGTACCAACACTTCCATTAAACCCACAAGCCATTCCTGCACCCCATTCTCCATCACCGCCACTATCACCATCACCGCCATCCACGAATCCTAGCTCTCTACGCACAAACCCAATCACCCCAAAGCCTTTAATCATTCAACAAATCCCTTTGCCCACCATACCTGCACCTACACCACCTATTCTACTACATTCCACTCTAGTTAACCCACCTCAACCTGACTAACAGATAGCCTCGGTGCTTTGGAGTAAGAGAATGTTCCAATAGCTCTTTCCTCAAGCTGGGATACAACTGCAAGAATCAATAGAGAAAGATGAAGTGAAAGAACCATTACTAGGCATGGCTTATGACTTATTAAAGCATTTGGATAAGACACTAGCCCATATTTCTATACTTGAATTGATCAAGAGATCAAAGGTGCTCCAAGAGATTCTACAAGAGTATCTGCAAAGGGTCATGGTGAATGAAGATCTCCCACCTGAGAAGATCACTATGGTGTTATCCCCTAGAAGTGAGCACTCAATGCTCACTTTCTCTTAGGAGGACTTAGTGGATCCAAAGGTCAGGAGATATGCTTTGCAAGTGGCTATTATCATCTATAATATTGAAATAAATTCTTATTTAGTGGACACTGGAGCTTTCATCAATGTTATGCCGCCAGAAATCTTGTAGTTATGTGGCATTTCTGAATAGGAAATCATGCCATCATATGCCATGGTGACAGCCTATGATAACTTAAAGAAGTCTACACGTGGGGTGGTCACTCTAGTGGTGAGACTTGGGTCATGTACTATCACTACTGATTTTCATGTACTGAAGCTGGATCCAACTTTTTGGGCTATACTTGGGAGGTTGTACTTAGAAGCAATAGGAGCCGTGGTTTCAACAAGCCATCAATGAATAAAGTTTTCCTTTAATGGACAACTGGTCAAGGTGACTAGCATGCCTATAAGGGATGAAGTGAATAATATTCTTTTTTACATCGCCCCTAGGATTATCGATAAAACCCCAGATCTTAGTGGGAGAATTGCTAGAATTTAGATGTATGATTGCCTCTCTGCTAGACATTGTGGAATGGCAAATGATGGTAAATTTGGCTATCAACTTAAAAAAGGTTTGGGCAAGGACCTTCAAGGGATCACTCAACTAATCAAAACTGTGAAAAGGCCATGTAGGTAGGGGTTGGGATATGAAGCTGATTTTACCCTAAAGAGGGTTATCCAGGCAAGATATGTCATGGGACTCGAAGCATTCTTTATCAAAGGGGAGACCAAGATGATGGCTGAGGATGACAAAGAACCAACCACAACTATCAAGAGGAGAAATGCTTCAGATGAAAAATAAGACTTGTGTTGACTCCAGAAACGGGTTCCGGATCGGCACCTCAAGAGAAGAAGGTAAAAGATAGAATATGGGAAAAATGGAGTGAATCGGAAAACACTCGAAAAGCTGTAAAGAGTCCTCACCTCGGTCCCACACTCACATTGATCCCCGAACTTTCATCTCACGGCGTCACTCGAGCACCAGAGATGGTTAGGGTCATGTGGGAGGAGAGTGAGGAGGAGATGAAATTAAAACATGAAAGATGTGGTCGCCAGGAGCCGCGGGCTCCGCTTTATGGGATGTAAATTAAGAGATGAGTTGAATTGACCGTGTACCTTAGCGTGGGAGATCGGGATATGGGTTCAACCTTCTTCTTCTTCGGCCAGCCGATGAAGAAGAGTCTCCAACCAATGCTAGCTTGTTCAACTTGTGCAACTAGAATAATAAACCAAGTGAAGAAAATAATTAGAACTATGGGAAGTGTAGTAACTGTAGTAAGAAGATGAGAAAGAAGCAATTGGAATCGAACTCACCAGATTGGGGCGAGTCCTAACCCTTTTTTTGTGTATTTTTTGATTATGTAAAAATGATGTAAATGAACTAAAAGATGCTTTAAAACAATAAATAAACTAAGTTAAGGTATTTGAGAAAGCTTATGGAATGGATCGGCTTGAGTTGAAGCCGAGTTGGTTGAAGAAGACCGGTTCGGGTAGCCTTTGCACCCTTCTGGCGCGACATTGGTGCAGAGGACGCTACGGATGACCCCGATGTCAGAATCGAGTACCGTTTGTTGGAGTAGACAGAGAACTCATAGATAAAGAGTTAATATTTTTATTATTTCTTCTAAATCCTCCTGTAAAAGTCTGTAAAAATTATGAAAGTGGGAGGATGTGGAAAACAGAACCTGGATGTGCACCCTTGGTGCAGCAATAGCCACGAACGAACGGCAAGTCTGAATCGAGTGCCGTCAGTTGGAGATGAAAGAGAACGAAGAGAGGAACAACTTATATGTTGAAGGTTTTTTTCAGAAGGAGTCCTGGATTTTCTTCAGAAGTAGATTAATATAGTTGATGCCGAACGCCCGAGTCGAGCCTTCTCCTTCACTTCGGGATCGATTGCTCAATGTCGGATCTCCTTTGGACATCGGGATGGCTTTGGAGAAGAGCTTGGACGACCTATGGACGAGCTAGGCATGGGGGATTCTCTTTGGGTCATTGATAATGGCCCTTAATTTATAGGGGAAGGAAGCCGGTGCAAAAAATGGAAACTGGACCGACCGCTTCAAAGGGGACGAGGGCGCGCAGGGCGCACCCTCAAAGAAAGGGAGCGCAGGGCGCGCCCCCACTTCGGGTGCGCGGTCTGCGTGCCCCCTTGTTTCAAAGGGAGCGGGGGTGCGTTACGTGTCTTGCTGCTAAAATTCGATGGAATCTTCCGGAAATTGCTAAAAATCGACTTGACATACGTAACGCACCCGCGAACCGGGGGTGCGGTACAAATAATCGAAAATTTTCGACGAAAACCTTCCAAAAAAACCCGGTTAGAAGGTGCTAATCGGGGAAATTTCCGATTTTCGGAAACCGACCGCGCCCCCGCTTTTCAAAGGAACCGGGGGCGCACAGGGCGTGCCCCCAGTTTGAGGGCGCGCAGGGCTCGCCCTCCCTTCTCAAAGGGAGCGGGGGCGCGATAGACTCTCTCTCCTGCACGCATGTTCTGCGGGCCGTATCTTGCAAACGGGACATCCGATTCGGCTCCCGTTTGTTGCATTGGAAAGAGGACCTTCAACCACACCTCCTCAAGTTGGAAAACCAGCCGGCATGACTCCCGAGACATTCACACGGCGCTTTCTACTGGTTTACCCTCTCGCGGAAAGCCGAAACCCGGGGCGAAGATCCGAAAGAGCACGGTTCCGGTCGAGAAATCTCGGGTCAACTTGGGATGACTTAAAATGATGCCAGAACAAGTCCGGTACGATCGGAAAACCTGAAGTTATCGAAAAATCTGAGATTAACCCCGTAAATGTGAACCAAAACTCGGAAAGCCGGGAAACCCTAAACTTGACCGAACCGGATGTATGGCCATGATTGATGAAAATATACGGCTAGAATCAACCCGGATGACCCGAAAAGACCCGGTGATGACCGGAAAGGCTGAACATGTGGTCCAGGATAGCCGTGTCAATACAGATCGAAAAAGCCGTAACGAAAGCCGTCATTGACCGACGCCTACCGAAATGACTTCTCGGAAACCCTGAATGTTACGGAACACATGCGGGACTCCCGAGACCTTAAATTATGGACCATTCAAGGTCAGTCATCGAGCAGGCTTCGTGTTTTTACAGTTCACGCGTGGCTCTTGCTTGAAGGTTATGGCAATATTCCGAAAATCATCGGTCCATTCTCAACTCACAAGGGGACTCCACCAATGTCCTTAGCTCATCTCCACGAGGTAATCCAGATTAGATAACGGTCAAATAAAAGATATCACCTATGGAATAAGAGTCTAGGGCTCCGAATCAAGCCAATTTGGCGTGTCTATAGCTTGCCTCGCCTTGATGTCCGCTTTGCAAGGGAATGGCATGTAGCAGAGCGAAGTGAAACGTAGAGAAAGCGTAGCGAAATGGTGATGGACTGAGAAAGCGTAGCGAAATGGTGATGGATCGTAGTGGAATGTAGTGGAGTGAAATGGTGATGGACTGAAAAGGTGGCATAAAGGTGTAGATATAGACACGCTTATCGACCAGATTCGGTAAGATGAATCTTATCAAGTCTCCTAGTTAACCGCCATGTTTCATCAAGTCTTCCTTTGTTCGATTGGTAAAAGATGTGCCATTGGCACGAGAGAAGAATAGCCAACCCCCAACGTGGTGGGGAGTCCCCGAAACATGGGTTATAGGTTTATCATCAGCCGGTAACCCGATCTTTGCGGTGTTCCAGTACTGTGATGGGCTAAAGTTTAAAAAGAGCTTTGTTTTGAAAAAGTAAAAGAATACCAATCGAGAACATTCAGGCTCTTTGATTCATTTAAGTCTTACAAGAGACAAGATTTGATTCGGAATGGAATGATCTCAGATTCCGAAAGGAAAATGTTGAAGCACAGACCGTGAAGATAGTGACGGTGCAAGTTCTAATCAAATAGAAGGCCCTTGGCGGGACGAATTGGCTGCCATGGTGGGATGAATAGCAAAGAAGGGTTGCAATGGCCACAGTGGTGATAGAAATGAAATAATTGGAGTCACAAGGTGACTACTGAACACGGTGGGATTCATAGACACAGTGAGATATTTGAAAGGTTGGTGGGACTAGAAAATACGGTGTGATTAGAAAACACTGTGGGATTGAGAATGATCGGGTATTTAGGATACAAGAGGGTGAGAAGGTAAAGATTATGAATGGATGTATGTGATAACAAAATAAAATGCAATGCAACTAACACTACATGATGCATGCTGGGCTCAATAAAACAAGACAAAACTTGTATAACAAATAGTTGAAGATATAGATTGTCTATGAGGTCAAGATACCCATTCGGGAACCATCATCCCTCACAGCACAACTTTGGCTTATCCGTGAGCATTAGAGATGACCTGACCGTCGTAGATTTTGATGTAGGGGATCTCGGGTCAAGTCTTCTCCGTACTTATGGTCTTCAACAAATAATGCATAAGATAATAATACACGACTAGCGACATATATGCTAGTCGGCAAGTTATGGGGGTTTCCCATGTCCATTCTTTTATTTCCGTGAGCAATTCCTGTCCACTCCTTTGGAGCATCACCGGAACACTGCAGTTGTGGCGGTATTTGTAGACATGGTTTCCATGCTTCTCCACGTAGTCGTTCCCATGGAGCTGGTGGCAACAGACACTGACATATGTAGCAGACTTTAGTTTTTCTGACGTTGTAACTACTTTTCTTCTTTGTTGTAGCACTTGATGGTGTAATCAGATCTTCATCTGTTTGTTTCAGTGTTGTTTGATCTGCCTGACATTTCTTGAAAGGGTAGTTAGTATCACATTTCGGCTCAGCCCCTTGCGAGTTTGTCAAGGGGCGAAGCCTTCTAAGGGATGGCAAATAATAAAAGTAAATAATAGATGTAGGGTTAAGAGACATACCTGTTGGCGAGATTCTCACCCCTCCTTGACTTGTGTTTCTTTCCTTCTATGGTGAGAGTCACACCCTTCTTGATCTTAGAATCCTGAAACACTTAATGAAGGGGATTAAATCTTCAACATGGCTTATCTCTTTTCCTATTGTTGTCTGCCTTTACTTAGGTCAAAGAGAGGAGCCTTCTTAACAAGGTGTAATAACCTTAATGAATGAAATGAAATGGTTAAGAGAACTTACCTGTCATTGAGAGAACCTTCTCCTCTTATTTTAAAGTCCCTGAAAACACTTGATAAAAGAGGATTAGATCTTCACAACGACTCATCCCTTTGCTATTATGGCCAACTTTGACTTAGGTCAAAGGGAGGAGCCCTCTTAATGGGGTGATAATGAAGGTAAATATGCAATGCGGAAATGAAACATGCAAGACATAAAGATAAACATGAATGCAAGCAAAGGCAAAAATCAAGGTTATGCCAAGTTAGATGATGCATTTTTTTAGATTTCTGGAAAGTATTCAAATTTTTTTTAATAATCAACTTTTTTAGATTTTTGAAAATATTCATTTTTTTTTGAATTTTTGAAAATATTAGTTTTTTTTTGGATTTTTGAAAATATTCATTTTTTTGGATTTTTAAAAGTATTTATTTTTTTGGATTTTTGTGGAGAATGTGCTGGTATCAAAACAATTCATCGATGTTTGAGTGTTAATCGAGATTCAAGCGATAAACACCACGTGAACATATGGTTCCCTACCCAGAATCTTTCTTGCCCTCTTCTCTTGATCGGTTTGAATTCCCCCTGAGTTTGGATAGTTCACCCTACCCTAGGGTTTTAAGATAGAAGATTAATAGAGGAAGTCTTTGATAGGATTTGGGGGTATTGAGGAGGGTTTCTCTACTCATGCCCAAATTGCCCGTTGGGGTTCGGCCTCTTCGTGTTTTTTTCTATATGTGGCACTTAGACAAGTCTTTGACATGTGAGGTCATTGCCCATCTTTTGGTGCCTTCTTTTTATTTTTTTACTCTTCCGGGTACTCATTCAGACATGCCCATATTTGTTTAAACCTGTGGGGTTCATTGCCCATCTTTTGGCACCCTTTTGCACCCTATAAGACGGCCTCCTACTAAGGCGGCGGGCATTTTCGATACTATCCTCTTCTAGTCCCCTTCACCTATCTTGGACCGAATAGAAGAGAATAGGGTAAGGGATTCCTTTCTGCCTTCAGGGTTCTGCCTTGCCTCTCTCGAGTGATGGGCTATCTAGATTCTAGGGTCGGGAGGTGTTGTGTGTGCAAGGTGATGCCTACCCTTGACTTCTATCTAACACCCTTGGATCGATGACTTAATATCATACCAGAAATTCTCCATTTTATTTTCTAAGGAAAATATTTTTTGATGTAAACGCCGTTCCATGGATGTTTCAATTTTTCTCCATCGGCATTGGTTAGCTCATATGCATTGCCTGGATATTTTTCAGTTATAAAAAAAGGCCCTTCCCAGTTAGGTTGCAACTTAGAGCGAGGACCACCCGGCTTAATGAATATGCGTTTTACTACCATCTCACCAATTTCGAACTTTCTCTCTATCACCCACTTTTGATAAAACCTTTTCAATCGGTTCTGATAAGTCCGGGCATGCTCAGAGGCGGCCAACCTTCTTTCATCTAGGAGTTCAAGTTGTGTAAGGAGAGATTCTCGCCTCTCATCGATAGGGATGTCCCTATCGAGTTGAACTCGGAGTGATGGAAGGAGTACTTCGTACGGGACCACCACTTCCACCCCATATGCGAGAGCATACGGGGTTTGACCAGTGGGGGTCCGTACAGAAGTACGATAAGCCCATAGGGCATCTACAAGCTTATCTGGCCAATCTGCGAACTTGCTAGACTTACAGGTTTTCGTTATGATTTTAATCAAAGTTTTGTTGGTGGCTACTACTTGACCGTTGCCTTGCGGGTAATAAGGAGATGAATGATGCAATGCAATGCGGTACCTATTGCAAGGATCACACAAATCTTGAGAGAGAAATTGCGATCCGTTGTCGGTGATGATGTCTCCCGGTATCCCGAACCTGGCGATGATGTTGCGTTTGATGAAGGAGCACAATGTTGATGCCTTGATCTCCAAGAACGCTTCCGCTTCTGCCCACTTGGTGAGGTACTCTGTTGCCGTCAGGATGAATGATTTGGAACGAATTTCAGAGTTAAGGTCACTTAGAGGGCCAATGATGTCGAAAGCCCACATGGCGAAGGACCATGGGGCATGAATCGGATGAAGGGAATGCGAGAAAATGGATCTTGTCAGTATGAAGTTGGCAAGAATGACAGTGCTGGACAAAGATGGAGCAATCCTCTTCTAGGGTTGACCAATAATACCCCTGCCTGATGATTTTCTTGGCAAGAGCTTGAGCATTGACATGGCCCCCACAGACCCCAGAATGTGCTTCCTTAAGCACCAATTCTACCTCTTCTTCATCAACACATCTAAGAAAGATCCCACTCAAGCTCATCTTGTAGAGCACCACCCCTAGGATGGTATACCTATGGGATACTCTCCTGATGGCCTTCTTTTCTTTTGCATTTGATCCAGGTGGATATGTCTGATCTGGACAATACCTTGCAATCTCATCAAACCAAGGCCTCTCACCCTCATCTAACTCTTCCAACTCGACCAGATAAATCTCCTCTTTCTTCTTTAGATATTCCTTCCTGCCAAATCTCTCCTTGACTTTCAGAAATCGACCATCCTTAATCGCCGGTATCGACCTTCTACGGACATGGATAGTCCGCATCTGTCTACCTAGCGGGACTGATAGAGATGAAGCTAAGGAGGCTAGGGCATCAGCAAGGATGTTCTGAGCTTGAGGAACATGGACAAAAGTGAGTTTGGAAAAGAGTTTGATGTAGCAAGAGGTGAGTTCTTGGTAAGGTTTGAGGTTTGGATGAGAAGTTCGGTATTTGGTTAGGACTTGGCGAAGGATTAGTTGGCTATCACCTATCACCCTTAATTTTGTGGCACCATAGAAATGAGCGGCCTCCAGCCCGGCCAGCAAGGCTTCATATTCAGCTATATTGTTGGTTGCTGGGAAGTCTAGCTGAAATGCCTGTGGAATGGTGACACCCTCGGGTGATAGAAGGACAATTCCTATTCCCTTACCATGTGAATTCAGAGCCTCGTCAAAATATAATGTCCAAAGGTGGGAAGATCGGATCAACATTAGTTCGTCATCCGGGAGCTCTGACTGGACCGGGTCAAGGAGGGGTATAGGATGGTAAGCTAGATGTTCGGCAATGGCATAGCCCTTAATTATCTTCTGGGGGACGTAGGTGATATCAAACTGGGAAAGGAAGCTCTGCCAACGACCTAACCGATCAGTTAAAACAGTTTTCTCTAGAAGGAATTTGATGGGATTGATGCGGGCAATAAGATTGACATCATGAGCTAAGAAATAGTGTTTAAGCTTCTGAACTACTCAGACTAGTGCAGCACAGGTCTTCTCCACTACAGTATACTTCTGCTCACATGGATCTTTGACAAGTAGTAGGTTTCCCTCTCTTTCTCTTCTTCATCCACTTGTGCAAGGACTGCCCCAAGAGAATTCTCCAAAACTGAGATGTATAAAACTAAGAGCTTTCCAGGGACTGGTGGTCTAAGCACAGGGGGACTAGCCAAGTATATTTTCAAACCATCGAATGCATCCTGGTACTTCGAATTCCATTTGAACTCAGCCCCCGCCTTGGTCAACTCATAGAGAGGTTTACACCTTTGGGAGTGTTGTGAGATGAACCGGCGGACAAACTGTTGCCTCCCGATTAATCCTCGAAGTTCTTTCATATTTCTTGGAGGAGGCATACCAATGATTGCTTTGGCCTTGTTTGGGTCGATATCTATGCCACTTTTGCTCACTATGAACCCCAATAACTTTCCTGAGGATACCCCAAACGTGCATTTCTTTGGGTTCATTTTCAATTTATATTCCCTAGCCCTTTGCAAGACCTTTCTTAACACTTCCGGGTGATTTTCTCGGCTTTTGGACTTAACGACCAGATCGTCCACGTACACCTCTACAAGGGTATGCATCATGTCATGGAAGATAGCCATCATTGCCCTCTGATAGGTAGCACCAGCATTCTTTAGTCCAAAGGGCATGATGACATAGTAGTAGGTTCCCCAAGGTGTAGTGAACGAGGTCTTCTCCTGGTCCTCTTCGGCCAACCGGATTTGGTTATATCCAGAATAGCAATCCTTGAATGATAGCATCTTGAATCCAACAGTGTTATCAACCAGTATGTCAATATGAGGTAGAGGAAAGTCATCTTTAGGACACGCTCGATTTAAATCCCTGAAGTCTATACAGATCCGAACTCGACTATCCTTCTTCATGACAGGGACTATGTTTGCCACCCATTGCGGATAAAGTACAACCTTAATGAATCTTGATTGAGGTAACTTGTCGACCTCTTCTTTCATCTTAAGTGCAACATCTGGGTGGAATCTCCTTAATTTTTGTTTGACCGGGGTAGCTCTAGGTTTCAAAGTTAGACGATGTTCAACTAACGAGTTGTCTAACCCCGGCATGTCTTCGTATGTCCATGCGAACGTGTCCTTGTATTCTTCCAAAATTTTAATTAAGCTATGTTCCTCAGTGGGAGTAAGGTTTGCACTTAGGAGGACTATCTTGGGATCTTCCGGTGTTCCGAGATTCAATTCTTTTGTCGGTTCATCCACCGTGGCTGATGGTTCTTCAAACTTTTTAAGTCCAGATGCATACGCATCAGCCAAGTCCTCAATTTCATCCTTGAAATCAGGATCCTTTTCCGATAAAATCTCGTAAACTCTGAGTGTATGATCTACATTGAATTCATCCTCATATTGGATTTCATCAAGCTGGATAGCATTTTCTAAAAAACTTGGCAGCCTTGCACAATCCTTACATTTTTTAGCTATTTGTTGGAGATACCTTTCTGGAACACGTTTACCTCGGGTTTTCTTCTTTCCTATCCTAACTACTCCTAAAGAAGACGGAATTGAAAAGGTGGTATCTACAGTGGGTGAAGGATCGAGTAGATCGATCAGTGAGTTGGAGAAGAGGGGTCCCTGGTTGGGAGCACCCTCCGAGACAAGTAGAGACGTCTCTTCAACAAAAAACTGAGTTTGCGAGAAGACGTTTTTTTTGGGTGTTTTCAATAACAGAAAAAAATGAGCCGGTGGGGCTCGAGCAGAAGTAGAAAGCTTAAACAAATGGGAGAAAATTGGGCTCGCGGGCCCGATGATGACAAGAAATGGGCAGATAGGCCCAAAGCTAGTGAAAAGATCAAGGGGCACGTGGGCCCAAATGGTGGGCACGTGGGCCCAAAGCAAGAAAATAAATCTAAAGGGCACGTGGGCCCGATTGGTGGGCACGTGGGCCCAATGTTGTTGGATGGGCATAAAATCCCAGTTGAGTAAGAAGATTTGAATGGGCTCTCAGGCCCAGTGATCAGTTCAGGTGGCCATTATGGCCAAGAAGTGGGAATTGGGCTAGATAGCCCATCAAGTGAATCCAAGAGAGATAGAGTGAGGATTTTGAAATACGTGACCGTAGGATACGGCTCACGCGGTATGTTCTTTGGAGGTGAGTTTGAGTGGACAAGTTGTTTTGAGATGGACTTACCCTCGACTGGTTCTTCCTCCTCTATGAACAACCGAGCCAGAGATGAACCCAGGTTGTCCACTTCCTCCTCTTGCTCTGGTGCCTTCTTCCTCTTGACTGGTTCTTCTTCTTCGTCTCCGGCCATCATCATGGTCTCCCCTTCGATGAAGAATTTTTGAAGTCCCATGGCATTTTTTTGGCCGGTAGACCATCCTCGAAGTGAAATTGGGCTCGTAGCCAAGCCCGTGTCTCTTTGGTCTTTGTACGGCTATAATGGGGTGCAAAACCCCCTGCAGCTTCTTTCCCAACCCCTTTCCTGGCTGATAGCCCATCTCTTTCATCATCCGTCATGCAACTGTATCTGGAGGCGTCGTTAACATCATGACTTCGTGCAGCTCTGTAGTGGAAACCAACGGTTGGACAAATTTTGATATTGGCAATGCAGAAGAGGGGTCATCCACGTCATTTAGAATGGAGA
Organism: Cryptocoryne crispatula var. balansae; assembly: GCA_036172225.1. Taxonomy (NCBI): domain Eukaryota; kingdom Viridiplantae; phylum Streptophyta; class Magnoliopsida; order Alismatales; family Araceae; genus Cryptocoryne; species Cryptocoryne crispatula. Next base: position 33,686,321 of record CM069932.1, read on the forward strand.
TGTTGGTTACTTTAATCACCTGGTCCTTGTATGGGAACTTCAGACACTAATGATTAGTGGAGGCGACAGATCCTATTGCCTCAAGGTACGGGCGTCCCAAAATAGCTTTAAACGTAGGGTCCAGTTCTAGAACATGAAACTCGGCGGTGATAGCACACGGTCCGAGCCCTACCTCCAATGTAATCACCCCTCGTGCCGGTTTCCCGAAGTTGTCATAGGCTGTCACTGTGACGGCGGAAGGCTCGATTTCTTCATCGGAGATGCCGCAAAGTTGCAATGTTTATGGCGGCATGACATTTATAGATGCTCCGGTGTCAATCAAGTAGGACTTAATCTCCATGCCTCTGATGACTACTACAATGCGCAAGGCGTACTTTTTGATCTCTGGCCGTGCCAACTCCTCCTGTGTAAATGTGAGTGCCGGATGTTCACTCCTCGGGGTCAGGACAGTAATGATCTTCTCGGGCGGGAGGTCCTCATTGACCATGACCCGTGTAGACACGCCAAATTCGCCTAATTCAGAGCATAAAACCCATGTTTTATAGGGTAACATGTATGATTGACCTTATAATGATGCCGGGTCTTTTAAAAGTTGATTTGGAGCTTCGCCGAACGAAATCGGATGTTTTCTGATGTTTTCTGTGAAAAGCCATAATTTCCAAGCGAAAGCCACACGTAAGTCGTGTAAACACGGAAGTTGGCTGAATGACCAATGCCTAATGATCATGCATTGAAGGTTATGGTCATATTCACACTCCAGACAAGTTTTGTTGCATTCCGTGCCTTTCCGGTTTGCCATCGAAGTCATTTTGACCTGTATCGGATCTTCTGTTCACTTCCCTAACCTCCGGATAAAATTCTGAAGTTTTTAAGGGTGTGATGGCTGATCCGATGCTATACAAAGCTTCTTCGGCCTGTTATCTTTCCAACGCAACAAACGGCGTCGAATTCCGAGTTCGAGAGTGTTCGCAATGGCTTCCGGAAGAAGGACGCGCAAAACCAGTCCCATGCGCCCGAGTTCCTGGTCACATGCGCCCGGGACCCAGGGCACGTGCCCATGCGCCCTACCAGTGAGGCACATGACCTTGTGCCCTCACTTGAGGGCACATGCGCCCTACCTTTGAGGCACGAGGGACCCAGTTTTTCACCGGGACTCTACCACTAACCGCCGATCGGATAAGGCCTATTTTCTCGGGATTTGTGCCCATGCGCCCTCATTGGGGGGCACATGCGGAGGGGCGCATGTGCCCTGCACCAGGGCGCATGCGCCCAGGGGTGGGGCGCAAGGCCCCTATTTTTTAGCCTTGATAACGCTGTCCGTTCTCCTTTAAATTAACTCCGATTTCGGTCGTTCCAAAGGCATGAGCACGACCCCCCAGGCATCTCAAGATGTCCAAACTCCCTCCTGCATTGATTTTGTGATTTTTAGAGAGAGAATTTCGAGTTTTTAGAGAGAGAAAAGTCGGTTCAAGAGAGAGGAAGGCTGTTCTACAGGTGATCTGCCAAGTCTCTCTTCTTAGGCCTCTACAGCAGTGTGTGGACGTATTCTGCCTGATATTTCTTCATAAAAGTTCTTCCTCTCCAAGTCTTCTTCAGCTTTCAATCGACGGAACTTGATTCCGAGGTTGGGGCTAGTCGTGACGAGCGCAGAAGCAAAGTCGCGCCTGGCAGATCCTGGATTGCTGCTCGGCTTTTTCGACAACACAGATTTGGCTATATCTTTCTCTACTCAGTTCTTTTTCCTACCTCTTTTTTTAGTGATTCTCCATCCTACTATCATTTTTTTACATTTTTTTGCATTACTTTTATTCTGTTTATCCGAAAATAAAAAAAGGGGTTAGAGAAAACCCGAATCCGGTCAGATTCTAGTCAATTGTGTGTTTCATGTCATTCTCTTTGCATATACTCCACCTTGTTTAGTTCTAATAGTCTCTTTCACTTGTTTATTTGTCTAGTTGCACAGAATATAAAGCACCCACCGCGTTGAGGACTCTTCTTCATCGGCCGGCCGAAGAAGGAGAAGCTTTAACTCACATTCTTCACGCTAAGGTACACACGGTCATTTTAATTTCATAAATCGGAACCCACGGTTCCTGGCGACCACATTTATTTCTTATCACCCTCCTCCCACATGACCCGAACCGTCTCTTTGGTGATCGAGCGACGCCAAGGGATGAAAGTTCGGGGATCAATGTGAGTGTGGGATCGAGGTGAGAGTTGCTTTCCGAGTTTTTATTTCTTTCTTTTCTCATCCCCTCTTGAGGTGACGATCTGGATTCACGGACTTCCCTGAAAAGGAGAGGACCCCGTCGAATTTTCAGAGTCGACAGCTTTGTGGCGACCACGGTGGGATAAGCAATGTCTTCAACCGTGGGTGCTTAGTGTTTTGTTTGCAACTAGTTCTAGTTCTAGACCGGTTCCCACGTGAGCCTTTCCTTCTTTCCACCTCTCTTAAACTTCATGCCATCTCAAAATTTATGATTTCACCCATCTTTCATCAGATCTGAAGTGCCAAGTATGCCATTTAATTTCTGTCATTTTATTTAAACCGGTTCCCACGTGAACCACCCTTCTCCTTTTAAATCGATTCCCGCGTGAACCAATCTCTTTCTTTACTTCGGTTCCCACGTGAACCAAACCCCTTTTTTCAGATCTATCCCAACTTGGATCAGGTCTTTATTCACCTTTAATTGGCCCCACGTGGCCCTCTTTTGATCATTCAAACCGGTTCCCACGTGAACCACCCCTTTTTACCCAAAACCGGTTCCCACGTGAACCACCTCCACCCTTTTGCTTGGCTATCAGATCTGAACCCTCTTCTTTCCATCACTTTTCACTATCTTCATTTGGCTCACATAAGAAACAAGTCTAGATTCTAGTTTCTAGTTGCTTCTCTAGTTTCTAATTGCTTGTCTGGTGTTGATTGCTTGTTTATTTAAGTTCATGTTTTGTTACTTGCTTTATTACTTGATTGCATTCTCTGCTCCTTCTCTCTACCTCCTTCTTTTACACTTTTTTTGAGGCGGGAGCTCACTCTCCCATTTATCCCTCCCATCCAAAACACCCTCTTGGTGTATTATGACCTCTCTTCTGGGATATTCCTTCCTAGTTGACTTGGTTGGCTTTCATCAAGGCCTCCGTAATTCCTCATACGTGGAGTATTCCTCTTCACGATCGGGTTGGTTGTACCACTCCCCAAAACCCGAAGCATCCTACGTTACCTACACGTGGTGAGATTGTGTGAAACCTAGGTCATTGGAGATTGGAGTTAGGATCCTAACCCATTTGTTGAGAGAACAATTCTTAACAAAATTCATAAACCTAAGGTTTAATCAAAATCATTGCGTAATTTTGCTTTCAAGTCTTTGCATAACTTGCTTGTCAAACAAAAGTTCAAACCTCTAACTTTTTGCAAAATACTAAAAAAAACCAAAAAAAAAGTTCTTTGTTTACTTTGTCAACTTGTTTGTTTTCTCCTTGAAGTTCAATGCAACTAAGGTCTGGAAGGCATGTTGGAATGGCGGAACAAGCTGAACATCGAGAGCACGAGATGGGTCATCAACCAAATCCGTCAGATGGTCGTGTTAATCCATTGTTTGAGTCAGAAGCGCAAGAGGTCCCTCAACAATCTGCTCCTCGGGATGTTGAACAACTCTTTAGGGAGTTGTCTCTCTATACTGACCTAGAAACCTATGCCCACATACAATCCATGGTGAAAGGTAAAATGGCCTCAGATCAAGCTGAAGTTAACCAAGTTGCCTCATCTCCTCGTCCTCTAGTTCAACCACCACTCATTCAATCACCCTTTGTTCAACCTCCTGTTGTTCAACAATCTATGATTCAACCATCATTGGCACTAGCACAACCATCTGTAGTTCAACCCTCTATAGTTCAACCATCTGTGGTTCAACCATCATTTGTTCAGCCATCTTATTTTAACCATGTTGCTCCCCTGACCCATCAAGTCATGGGACAATCTTCAAGTCATGCTCCTCAATTTCAGAACCATGTCTCTAACCACATACCCCCACCAGTAAACCAAGAACCTGCTCTCACCAGGGCAATCATGGATCAGCTCACCCAGATGAATGAACGTTAAGAAGAGCTGAGATGTCGCCTGGACTCCAAGTCAGTGCCTGAGATTTCTATTCCTTCTCTGCCAGTCTTACACCTGCCACCTTCTGAGCTACCAGTTTATCGCCGCTACAATGGTACTGGCAACCCTTTTCTCCACCTTAAAGATTTTCTCTATGAATCCTCATTCTGTAAAAATGATCGTAGGGTTCTTGCCTTCTTGTTCCGTCGATCACTAGAAGGGTCTGCATTGGAATGGTTCTACTCACTCGACTCCTTTGAGGCAGGAGACTTCGATATTGTCAAAACCAAATTCTTGCAGAGATACAGAGACCGGGTGGCACCAGCATGCTCCATTACAGATTTGATTGCTGAGAAGATGAAGCCCGAAGAGGACTTCATAAAGTTTGCTGATCGCTGGAGGGGAATGGCAGAAAAACTGACAGATGTGATTTCTGAAGGGGAACAAGTGAAGATGCTTATTGGCAACACTACACCTGCCTTGAGGAATGTCTTGATCATGCACCGTCCTACCACAATGAATGAACTCTATGACAGTGCCCGATACTTGCAAGCCCACTTCAAGGATGCCACCATGATAAACCCTTTTGATCTTAAACCTAGAATCCTCAGGAAAACCCCCTCTGCACCAGTTGAGCCTACAACCGAGGGAGTGGTTAACAACGAAGCAATAAACACTGTGGGGAACCAGGGAGGGAACCGTCAAAACCAGTACAGAAACCCACCACAAAACCTTTCCTATTACCCCCTGAACAACAGGTTAGGCCACCACAACCACGACAACCACAACAACCACCTCAGCCAGTAGCACAACCCCAGCAACCTCGACAACCTACCTACAATAGGGCACCGCCACCACCCAATAAGGCACCACGAAGGGGAGGTCCTAGGAGAGAGAACTACCAACAACTCCCTTACTCCTTGACCGACATCTTCAATGTACTCATGGCAGAAAAACAGTTGTAATTGCCCAAGGAAAGAGAGGTTTGGCCAACAAATGTAGATATGTCCCGATACTGTGCTTACCACCGGTGCCTTGGTCACTCTGTAGAAGTGTGCTTTCAATTCAAGGATTACATCCACGATCTGAATGACCAAGGCAGCATTGATTGGGTCCAAATGGTGGAATGCATATAGGTAATGAAGGCTTGGCAGCAACAGCGGCAGCGTCCACCGGCTCAACCTCAACAACAACCTGGCTTGGGGATTGTCCATAATACGCTCCCATTACATGCTCCCGCTCTAGCGCCGGCACCAGCACATCCAAACCCAGGAATTGGTCTAGTACACTCCATTGTCCAGGGAGATGCCAGCCGTGCTCAAGGTTGGCAACTAGAAAGCCACAATACAACCATGCCTGTCAACCCGGCTAGGCCTCCTGCTAGGAACCCTCCTAGACAAATAATCCGTGCACCTGCTACTCCAAAACTACCACAAAGCTCAATAACCCAACCATTGGCCTCCACTTCTTCTCGCCGACCCATCATTAGGCCAGCCCCCTCTCTAACTACACCCATTGCTACACACCGGCCCTTGCTCATCCGACCACCACAATCACCACCAAACCTGAACCCCCAGCCTATGAGCTCTACCACTCCAAAACCCCAACCTATCATACCACCACAACCAATCCCACAACCTACACCTTCATTAAACTCATCAACCACTTCTGCACCCCGGCCTCTTCTTATTAGGCCACCGGTATCACCATCACTACCACCTCCAGATCCTACCCCTCTACCAACTAACCCCATCATCCCAGAACCATCGATCCCATTACCTATCATACATGCACCTACACCACCTGTTCCCACCCCAGTTAACCCATCACCTCTACCTGACCGCCAAATAGCCCCGGTGCTTCGGAGTGGGAGGATGTTCCAACGGCTCTTTCCCCAAGCCGGTACTCAACCGCAGGATACAGTGGAGGAAGAACAAGTGGAAGAACCCTTGCCAGGCACAGCCTATGATATGTTAAAGCATTTAGATAAAACACCGGCCCGTATTTCTATACTTGAGTTGATCAAAAGATCAAAGGTGCACCAGGAGATTCTACAGCAGTACTTGCAAAGGGTCATGGTGAATGAAGATCTCCCACCTGAGAAGATCACTACAGTGTTAGCCCCTAGAAGTGAGCACCCAACACTCACTTTCTCTCAGGAAGAATTAGTAGATCCAGACTTTAGGAGATATGCTTTGCATGTGGCTGTTATCATCTGTAATGTCGAAGTGAAATCATGTTTGGTTGACACTGGAGCTTCTATCAACGTTATGCCGCTAGAAACTTTGCAGTTGTGTGGCATTTCTGAGCAAGAAATCAAGCCATCCTGTGCCATGGTGACAGCCTATGATAACTCCAAGAAGTCTACACGTGGGGTGGTCACACTAAAAGTCAAACTCGGACCATGTACGGTCATAACAGAATTTCATGTTCTAGAATTAGATCCGACTTTTCGGGCTATACTTGGGAGGCCATACTTGGAGGCAATAGGAGCTGTGGATTCAACAAACCACCAGTGCATAAAGTTTCTCTTTAAAGGACAGGTGGTCAAGGTGACTAGCATGCCTATAAGGGACGAGCTGAACGATGCTTCTTTACCCCTAGGTCTGTCAATACAACCCCAGATCTTAGTGGGAGATTTACCAGAAGTCATATGCATGACCGCCTCTCTACCAGACACACTGGGATGGCGGATGATGATGAAATTGGGCTATCAGCCTGGAAGAGGTTTAGGCAAGGATCTTCAAGGGATCACTCAGCCAATTGAAACTGTGAAAAGGCCACGCAGGCAGGGGTTGGGATATGAAGAGGGTTCCATCCCAAGGAGGATCTTCCAGCCAGGATATGCCATGTGGCTCCATACATTCTTTATCAAAGGGGAGACCATGATGATGGCTGAAGATGGCAAAAGTTCCGTGATAGCTGTCAAGAGAAGAAAGGCTCCACATGAAGAAGAAGAAGACTTGGAAGACATGTGCTTATCTTTGACTCGTTTTTTCTCAAGTGGGGAAGAGTATCAAGAACCACCGAAGGGCAGACCAATCTTGGATCATCTAGTTAAGCATGTTACCCAAGTCAAAACCATTCCACAAGGCCCAAATACAACAATCCCATGGTTGAACCTCGTACCTTTGTTTCTAGATCTTTTGGATGGGCTTCAGGGCCCACTTACCCACTTTGGGCCCATGTGCCCTCTTCAACCTTCCACTCTTATTGGGCCAGCTTGCCCATTTGCTTCCCTCATCAACTTCAGAACGGAGGGCTTTTCCCAGCATGGGCTCACATGCCCATTTACTTCTATGATCCGGTCCACGTACCCGTTTACTTTCTTCATCAGTTTTGGACCCATGTGTCCACTTTCTGTTACCATTGGGCCCACGAGCCCCTTTTTCACTTTTATTCTTAAGTTTTTCTCTCTATTTATTCAGTCATCTTCTAGCAAGCCTCGAGTCACTCAGACTCATTCTATCTTTTTACTTGAAATTTCCAAAACGTCTTCTCTGAAACTCACATTTCCATCGAGGAGACGTCTCTACTCATCCCAGAGGGTACTCCCAATCAGGGATCCCCCTTTTCTGAATCATTGATCGATTTGCTCGATCCTCCCTCCACTGTAAATACCACCTTTCCAGCTTTATCTTCAGTAGGTCAAGTTAGGTTAGGAAATAGGAAAGTCAGAGGTAAGCGAGTTCCAAACAGATATCTGCAACAATTGGCACAGAAATGTGTACAGTCTTGACTGATCGGTTAGGGCGATGGCAGAGTTTCTTATCCCAATTTGATATCACTTATGTCCCACAGAAGGCAATCAAGGGTTATGCTATTGCTGAACACCTTGCCCATCATCCCATACCCGTCTTTGACCCAGTCCGGTCGGAGTTCCCGGATGACGAACTAATGTCAGTCCGATCTTCCAATCTTTGGACATTATATTTTGACGGGGCTCTGAACTCTCATGGTAGAGGGATAGGTATTGTACTTCTTTCACCTTAAGGTGTCACCATTCCACAGGCTTTTCAACTTAACTTTTCCAGCAACCAACAACATAGCTGAGTATGAAGCCTTGCTGGCCGAACTGGAGGCCACTCATTTCCATGGTGCCACCGAACTGAGGGTGATAGGTGATAGTCAATTGATCCTACTCCAGGTCCTATCCAAGTACCGAACTTCTCATCCAAACCTCAAACCCTACCAGGAGCTCACCACCTGCTACATCAAACTATTCTTCAAACTCACCTTTGTCCATGTCCCCCGTTCTCAGAATATCCTCGCCGATGCCTTAGCTTCACTAGCTTCATCTCTATCTGTCCCACTAGGCAGGCAAGTGCGGACTATCCACATCTGTAAGAGAACAATTCCAGCAATTGAGGATGGACGTTTTCTGAAGGTTAAGGAGAGGTTCAATAGAAAGGAATACTTAGAACATAAAGAAGAAATCTCCATGATCGAGTTGGAAGAATTAAAAGAAGGTGAGAGACCTTGGTATGACGAGATTGCGAGGTATTGCTGAGATCAGTCATACCCACCTGGATCAACTACCAAAGAAAAGAAGGCAATCAGAAGAGTATCCCAGAGGTATACAATCCTAGGAGGAGTGCTCTACAAGAGAAGCCTAAGTGGAATCTTACTCAGATGTCTTGATGAAGAAGAAGCTGAGTTGGTGCTGACGGAAGCACATTCTGGAGTTTGTGGTGGTCATGTAAATGCCCAAGCCCTTGCTAAGAAAATCATCCGACAAGGGTATTATTGGCCAACTCTAGAAGAAGACTTCTCCATCTTTGTCCGGCATTGTCATTCATGTCAACTCCATGCCGACAAGATTCACTCTCCCGCATCTTCCCTTCATCCAATTCATGCCCCATGGCCTTTTGCTATGTGGGTTTTTCATATCATTGGCCCCTTGAGTGACCTCAACTCCGAAATGTGCTCAAAATCATTCATTCTGACGGCAACGGAGTACTTCACAAAGTGGGCTGAAGCGGAAGCATTCGTGGAGATTAAAGCGTCAACAGTCTGCTCCTTCATCAAGCGCAACATCCTGGCAAGGTTCGGGATCCCCAGCGACATCGTCACCGATAATGGGCCACAATTTCTCTCTCAAGATCTGCATGATCATTGCAACATGTATTACATTTCATTGCATCATTCATCACCATAATATCCTCAAGGCAATGGTCAAGCAGAAGCCACCAACAAAATCTTAATCAAAATCATCAAGAAATCTTGTAAGTCTAGCAAGTTTGCCGACTGGCCTGATAAGCTTGTAGATGCTCTATGGGCTTATCGTACTTCTGTAAGGACTCCTACTGGACAAACCCCTTATGCTTTGGCATATGGGATGGAAGCAGTAGTCCCTTACGAAGTATTACTTCCATCTCTCTGATTTCAGCTCGACAAGGATATTCTTGTTGATGAGAGACGAGAATCTCTCCTTGCGCAGCTTGAACTCTTGGATGAAAGAAGGCTAGCCACCGCCGAGCATGCCCGGACTTATCAGAATAGACTCAAAAGGTTTTATCAAAAGAGGGTGATCGAGAGGAAATTCGAGATCGGTGAGATGGTAGTCAAACGCATATTCGTTAAGCCAGGGGGTCCCCGCTCCAAGTTGCAACCTAACTGGGAAGGGCCTTTTGTAATCACTGAAAAGTATCCAGGTAATGCATATGAATTGACTAATGCAGATGGAGAAAAATTGAATCATCCGTGGAATGGAGTTTACCTCAAAAAGTACTTTCCATAAAAATGGAGAAACCACTGGTATAATCTCAAGTCATCGATCCTAGGTTGTTCGTGAGAAGTTAAGGGTAGGTACCATCCTACACACACCACACTTCCCGATCCTAGAATCCAGACAACCCGACACTTGCGAAAGGCAAGGCAGAAATCTAGAAATGGAAGGAGTACCCTTACCCTATTCTCTTCTACTCGGTCCAAGATAGGAAGAGAAGATTAGAGAGGGGTAGTATCGAAAACACTCGCCACCCTAGTAGGAGGCCGTTTCAGAGGGTACAAAAAGGGTGCCAAAAGATGGGCAATGAACCCCTCAGGTTAGAAAAAAAATGATCAACCTGTCTGAATGAGTACACATAATGATAGTCAAGGCAAAAGGCACTAAAAGATGAGCAATGTCCCCACGGGTAAAAAAAAAAAACCCTGTCCATATATGTGCCACATAGAAAAGAACAAAAAAAGAAAAAACCCAAAGAGGCCGAACCCCAATGGGTAATTTGAGTGAGAGTAGAGAAATCCCTCTCAACATCTTCAAACCCTATCAAGGACTTCCTCTATACTCTTCCTCCTTAAATCCCTAGGGAAGGGTAAACCGACCAAATCCAGGTGGAATCCAAGCCGATCAAAGGAATAAGGTTAGAAGGATTCTAGGTAGGGAACTTTATTTTTGCACGTGGCATCTACCACTTGAGTCTTGACAAACTCCAAAGACCGATGAACTGTCTCAAATACCAGCATTTTCTCCATAAAAAAAGTTGCATATTTCAAAACCCCAAAAAAATGCATATTTCAAAAACCCAAAAAAATTGCATATTTAAAAAAAAAATGCATATTTCAAAAACCCAAAAAAATTGAATATTTCAAAAACCCAACAAAATTGAATATTTCAAAAATTCAAAAAAACACATATTTCAAAAATCCAAAAAAAATTGAATACTTTTGAAAATACAAATGATTGTTTTCAAGAAAATCCAAAAAAAATTTGCTTAGTCATGATCATTGCCTTAGTTGCATCCATGCTTATTTGATTGTCATGCATATTTTCATTTCTGCATTGCATATCCATTTTTACTTTAATTACCTTGTTAAGAAGGCTCTCCCCTTTGACCTAAGTCAAAGTTGACCATAATGGGCAAAGGGATGAGTCATGGTGAAGATCTAATCCCCTTTTATCAAGTGTTACAGGCATTTCAATACAGGAGAGGAGAGGATTCACACCATGACAGGTAAGTTCTCTTAACCCTTACCCCTATTTCATTTAGGTCATTTGTTTTATTCCACCTTGTTAAGAAGGCTCCTCCCTTTGACTCAAAATCAAGGCAAATGATATATAGGCAAAGGAATGAGTAATGATGAAAATTTAATCATCTTTGTTAAGTATTTTCAGGAGTTGAAGAAGCAAAAAGAGAAGGGCAATCAGGTACAATTTTTTTAAAAAAAATAAATTTTGCGTCAGGGCGCATGTGCCCTCATCTGGGGGCACATGGCCAGGTGCCCCACCCCAGGGCGCATGGCCAGGTGCCCCCGATCGGGGGCACATGGAAAAAAAATCGAAAAATTCAGAAAAATCTCAAAAATTCAGAAATTGTCTATAATGTTAAAAGTGACATTTTTGCACCATCATCAAAAATTTTGTTTTGACCTCTAAATGATTGTTCTAATAGTGAAAACTTCAGTTGTTCATTTCAGGACAATCTACTTCATATGACAATTCTTTCTGTTGGGTACTAACCAGAAATGTGCAGGCAACCTTTTTAGTCCTAACAGGTGAATTGGCGAGATCAGTGTTCACCAAGGAATGTCATGCCAACTTTGCAGCGAAAAGAAAGGAAGCACCACCCAGCTGAACATTCTCATGGTGTTGTATTCCGTTAGAAGGCAAGACAAGGATGGACCAGAGATGCTGATGAATCAGGCGTTCGATGCAAGTTGATAGACCACGCTTGAAGACTTCACTCAAATCCACATTCTCATCAATCTTACATCATCACCATCATTGCATTTTTGCACTTCACATCACTCTTACTATCTGTCACCTAGTTATGTTAGGTCCATTTGATACATATTATATGCATTAAGGTTGAAGACCTTGAGAGTGAAGATGACTGGGCTCGAGATCCCCTTCAACAAAATCTACGACGGCTTGGTCATTTCTTCACACTCACGGATAAGCCAAAATTGAACATTGGAGGGACGATGGTTCCTAATCGGGTGTCTTGACCTCCAATAGACAAACTATATCTTCAACTATTTTCTACATAATTTTATATGTTTGCATATCCATCTCCTTTTCTTTATTCATCATTACCAATTCTATTTCATTATGTTTTCTCTTTCTTTTATTTCATCATGTTTTATTCTTTCTTTTATCCCTTCATGTTTTATTCCTTTCTTTTTGTTCCACCATGTTTTATTCTGTCCTTTCTTTTATCCCACCGTGTCTTTTATCCCACCCCACCGTGGCAATTGTCATCCCATTGCTATTCTTCTTTACCATCATACTATGTTAGTCCCACCATTATCTTTCAATCCCACTATGGCTTAAGTCTGTTTTGTCGTTTTCCGAATACTGGGTTTCTGCCAGAGCGTGATTCATGGTTTTCACGATACCCGAGCAATTTTGTTATGCTTAAAATGAACCCCTTTAAGAACTTAAGGTTCTTCCACTCAGAATTAAACTGAGTATTTTGGTGAAACTTTAAAGAACTTGAGATTCCAAATATGATGGATTGGTATTCTTTTCATTTTAAGATCAACTTCTCTTTTACAAACTTTAGCCCATCACAGTACAAGAACACCGCAAAGTTAGGGTTGCTGGCTGATGATGAACCTACGAATTCGAGGACTCCTCACCACGCTGAGGGTTGGCTACATCCTTTTATCCTTTATCATTTACTTTTCATCTCTCGTGCCAAGGGCATGTCTTTTACCAGTCAATTATATGAGGTTTTGATAGAATATGAAAGCGATCTAGAATACTCAGAGAGATTCATTTTGCTGGATCGGGCAGATAAGCGTGTCTATATCTACACCTTGATGCCACCTTTTCAGTTCATCACCATTCCATTCCGCTACATTCAACTACACTCACTAGCATTCCATTACAGTTCACTACGAATCACTCTGCTTCATTACACGCCATTCCCTTACAAAGCCGACATCAAGGCGAGGCAAGCTGTAGACACGCTAAATTTGCATAATTCAGAGCATAAAAATCATGTTTTATAGGGTAACATGTATGATTGACCTTATAATGATGCCGGGTCTTTTAAAAGTTGATTCGGAGCTTCACCGAACGAAATCGGATGTTTTCCGATGTTTTCCGCGAAAAGCCGTAATTTCCGAGCGAAAGCCACACGTAAGTCGTGTAAACATGGAAGTTGTCTGAATGACCAATGCCTAATGATCATGCATTGAAGGTTATGGTCATATTCACACTCCGGACATGTTTTGTTGCATTCCGTGCCTTTCCGGTTTGCCGTCGAAGTCATTTTGACCTGTATCGGATCTTCTGTTCACTGCCCAAACTTACGGACAAAATTCTAAAGTTTTTAAGGGTGTGATAGCTGATCCGATTCTATATAAAGCTTCTTCGGCCTGTTATCTTTCCAACGCAACAAACGGTGTCGAATTCCGAGTTCGGGAGTGTTCGCAATGGCTTCCGGAAGAAGGACGCACAAAACCAGTCCCATGCGCCCGGGTTCCTGGTCACATGCGCCCAGGACCCTGGGCACGTGCCGATGCGCCCTACCATTGAGGCACATGACCTTGTGCCCTCAGTTGAGGGCACATGCGCCCTACCTTTGAGGCACGAGGGACCTAGTTTTTCACCGGGACTCTACCACTAACCGCCGATCGGATAAGGCCTCTTTTCTCGGGATTTGTGCCCATGCGCCCTCATTGGGGGGCACATGCGCCCCTCAGTGGGGTGCATGCGCCCAACACCAGGGCGCATGCGCTCAGGGGTGGGACGCAAGGCCCCTATTTTTTAGCCTTGATAACGCTGCCCGTTCTCCTTTAAATTAACTCCGATTCCGGTCGTTTCAAAGGCATGAGCACAACCCGCCAGGCATCTCAACACGTCCAAACTCCCTCCTGAATTGATTTTGTGATTTTTAGAGAGAGAATTTCGAGTTTTTAGAGAGAGAAAAGTCGGTTCAAGAGAGAGGAAGGTTGTTCTACAGGTGATCTGCCAAGTCTCTCTTCTTCGGCCTCTACAGCAGTGTGTGGACGTCTGATGCCTGATCTCTCTTCATCAAAGTTCTTCCTCTCCAAGTCTTCTTCAGTTTTCAATTGACGGAACTTGATTCCGAGGTCGGGGCTGGTCGTGACGAGCGCAGAAGCAAAGTCGCGCCTGGCAGATCCTGGACTGCTGCTCGGCTTTTTCGACAACCCAGATTTGGCTATATCTTTCTCTATTCAACTCAGAATCTTTCAGTTCTTTTTCCTACCTATTTTTTTAGTGATTCTCCATCCTACTATCATTCTTTTACATTTTTTTCACTACTTTTATTCTGTTTATCCGAAAATAAAAAAGGGGTTAGAGATAACCCGAATCCGGTCAGTTTCTAGTCAATTGTGTGTTTCATGTCATTCTCTTTGCATATACTCCACCTTGTTTAGTTCTAATAGTCTATTTCACTTGTTTATTTGTCTAGTTGCACAGAATATCAAGCACCCACCGCGTTGAGGACTCTTCTTCATCGGCCGGACGAAGAAGGAGAAGCTTTAACTCACATTCTTCACGCTAAGGTACACACGGTCATTTTAATTTCCTAAATCCGAACCCACGGTTCCTAGAGACCACATTTATTTCTTATCACCCTCCTCCCACATGACCCGAACCGTCTCTTTGGTGATCGAGCGACGCCTAGGGATGAAAGTTCGGGAATCAATGTGAGTGTGGGATCGAGGTGAGAGTTGCTTTCCGAGTTTTTATTTCTTTCTTTTCTCATCCCCTCTTGAGGTGACGATCTGGATTCGCGGACTTCCCTGAAAAGGAGAGGACCCCGTCGAATTTTCAGAGTCGACAACCTGCTGCAGATATTGTTGTAGGATGTCCTGATGGTTCTTTGACCTCTTAATCAGATCTAGGATTGAAATCCATGCCGACATTTTATTCAGATGCTTCAATAGATCATATGCTGTGCCGGGCAATGGTTCTTCCACTACCTCCTTTTCTACTTGCTCCTGTGGTTGCATCCCGGCCTAGCGGAAGACCCTTTGGAACATCCTCCCGCTACGAAGTACCGGCGCTAGCGTGGTAGGGGGAAGTGGTGATGATGCTGATGGTAGGGTTGATTGGTAGGTTGAGGAGCCCATGGTAGGTAGGGGTGGTGAGGATTGGATGATGAGGGGTCGTGGATTGGTGGAGACCGGTATGTTGGGTGATGGTTGGGGTGTTGGTGCTGATGGTCTAATGATGAGGGGTTGTGGAGTGGTGGAGGCCGGTATGTTGGGTGATGGTTGGGGTGTTGGTGGTGATGGTCTAATGATGAGGGGTTGTGGGGTGGCGGATTTGGTAGGTTAGGTGATGTACGGGGTGTTGGTAGCGGTCTAATGATTAGACGCCGCGGAGGATTAATGGTGGTTGGTGGGTTAGGTTGGGGTGATGGTTGGGGTGCTAGTTGGGAGGCTGGTGACGGTCTAATGATTAAGCGCCGTGGAGGGTTAATGGTTGGTGAGGGTAGTGATGTTTGGGTAGTTTGTGGGCTAGGGGCAGCTCTCGGTATGGAGAGTATGGTGCGGTTTCTAGGTGGGGTTGGTATGGCGGGCATGGAGGTGATTTAATCCTCAACGTACCAACCCTGGTAATGGTGGGTTGACTCCTCGATGGCGGAGTGGACGAGGCCGAGTCGTTGGTTTGGTGGTGCTGGTGCAGGTGCTTGTATGGGTGCATGTACCAGGAGCGGATCTTGGACTATGCCCAGGCCGGGCTGCTGTTGTGCTTGCTTTCGCCGTGGCTGATTCTAACGTGCCTTCATCGCTTGAGTAGATTCTACCATCTGTGCCCAGTCAATGTTCCCTTGATCATTGAGGTCATGAATGTAGTCTTTAAACTTGAAACATACATCCATCGTGTGCCCAGGATACCGATGATAAGCGCAGTACTTGGTTGTGTCAACATTGGCCGGCCATCCTTCTCTCTCCTTTGGAAGCTCCGACTGTTGTTCTGCCATCAATGCATTAAAGATATCGGTGAGGGGAATGGCAGTTGAGGATAGTATTCTCTCTTGGGTCCCCCCCTCCTAGGTCGGTTGGCTGGTGGTGGCACTTGGTTGTAAGCTTGTTGTTGTGGTTGGGGTCGGTTGTAGACATGTTGTTGTTGAGGCGCTCGGTTGTAGGCATTTGGTTGCTGGGGCGCTCGGTTATAGGTGGGTTGCTGTGGTGGTGCTCGGTTGTATGCAAGTTGCTGCTGGGGCTGAGGAGCTGGTTGAGGAGCTGGGCGGTATTGTTGATTGGGTGGTGGGTTACGGTATTGGCTTTGGCGATACCCACACTGGTTACCCATGGCATTGATGATCTCATTGTTTACTACCCCTTCGGTGGTGGGTCCTATAGGTGTAGGCTTTCTAGTGTTACGGGGCTTGGTGTCGAATGGGTTGATCATGGATGCGTCCTTAAAGTGGGCTTGGAGGTAGCGGGCGCTATCACACAACTCACTCATGGTTGTTGGGCGGTGCATGATCAGGAGGTTACAAAGGTTGGGCGTGGTGTTCCCTATGAGCATCCTCACCTGCTCCCCCTCTGAGATGGTATCCACTAGCCTCTCAGCCATTCCCCTCCACCGATCAGCAAATCTGGCAAAGTCCTCATCCGGCCTCATCTTTTCGGCAATTAAATCAGTTATCGAGCAGGCTGGCCCCACCCGATCCTTGTACCTCTGTAGAAACTTTGCCTTGATGATGTCGAAATCTTCCGCCTCAATGGAATCAAGAGAATAGAACTAGTCCAGGGCAGATCCTTCCAATGACCGACGGAATAGGAAGGCAAGGGCTTTGCGGTCATTTTTCCAGAATGCGGAGTCATAGAGAAAGCTCTTTAGATAGTTGAAAGGATTACCAGTCCCGTTGTAACGTTGGAAGACTGGTATCTCTGAAGGAGGAAGGTCTAGAACTGGGAACGATGGGACAGAGATTTCAGGGATGGCTTTAGAATCGAGACGGTGCCTCATCTCTTCAAAGCGCTCATCCATCTGGTTAAGTTTGTTCATTAATGCCTGGGTGAGGCTGGATTCCTGAGCCATAGGAGCAAAGTGTTTAGGTGAATGGGTCGAAAGAGGTGGGTTGGAAACAGGAACTGGCATAGAATTGAATGAATGCCCCACAACGGGGTGAGTGGAGACACGGTAGGGTTGCCCAGGAGAAGGGCTGATTTGGGGCCTGACTGCCGGTTGGGGTGGTGAGGGGGCTTGATTTCCCTCGATTGGATCTTGATTGGCGGGCATCTTGCCCTTAGTGGCAGATTGGATAATTGCAAAGGTCTCGAGATCAAGGTGAAGAGATAGATCCTTGAGAGCTTGTTCTATACTATGTGAGGCGGATCGGTGAGCGGGATCTTGGACCTCAGGTTCCATCATGGCATTAACATGGCCATCTGGTTGGATCATGGGTTGTTGAAGCTCGTAGTGACCCATCTCGTACTCCTCTTCTTGGCCGTAGTAGTCCGACATCCCGATGTGTCTTCCAGACCTTAGTGTTATGGGCATCCTGTCAAATTTTCTTAAAAAAAAAGGTTGAAAGAAAGCAAATGAAAGGTGTAAATGCAAAGAGATTTTTTTTGTTTGGTTATGATTGTTTGTTTGATTTTGATTTGGTTTCAATTTGGTTGTTTGGCAAGCAAGTTGAACACAAAAAATAAAGAGATTTTTTTCTTCTTATTTTAGGTGTTTTGAAAGGAGAGAATTTTTTGGTTATTTTCAATTGTTGTGAGCAAGCAAGTTATGCAAACAAGGTTTTAAAATGACTACTAGACAATTTTTGGGTTGAAACCTTAGAATATATAGATTGTTAGCAATTGTTCACTCAAATGGGTATGATTCCTATTGCTTCAATCTTCAAGACTTAAGGTTATCACTCAATCACCACGAGTAGGTACTTGGGTTCTTCGGGTTTTGGGAAGTGGTACAACCGGCCCAATCGTGTGGAGAGGAATACTCCACGGATGGGGACTTACGGAGGTCTTGATGGAAACAACCAAATAAACTAGGAAGGAATATCCCAGAAGAGAGGTTAGAATCTACCAAGAAGGTGTTTGGAGGGTGAGGGTGTGTTGGGACAGAGAGCCCCCGCCTCGAATGCCCTACAGATCGGAGCAAGTCCGGTACCCGATGCAAAAGATAATGCAAAAAAATGAAAAATGGAGGGTAGGAGAAGAAGAAGCAATCAATATGCAAACATGAATGAAAGCTATTAAATAAATCAAGCAAGTGAATGCAAACAAGACAAGCAATGATAAAGTAAACAAGTAACTAGCAACTAGCAACTAAAAGGAGATTCGCGCGGGAACCGGCTTGTGTTGGAGTGTCCAATTGGGGACAAATCTGAAGTAAAGGTAAAAGGATGGTCCACGCGGGGACCGATTTGAAAATAAAGTGGCTCACGCGGGAGCCGGGTTGTGGAAAGGTAGGTGGTTCACGAGGGAACCGGTTTTTTTTTTTTGAAGGAAAAGGGGTGGTTCACGCGGGAACCGGTTTGTTTGATTGGAAAAAGGAAAGGAGGGCCACTTGGGGCCAATCTAAAGTGGTGCAAAGGGGTGGTCCACGCGGGGACAGATATGAAGGTGAGTTGGTTCACGCGGGAACCGGTTTAGAGAAGGGTTTGGTTCACGCGGGAATCGGTTTTAATGAAGAAAGGGGTGGTTCACGCTGGAAACGGTGTAAGAGTTGACAAAATAGAAAGAGGGCCACGTGGGGTCAATCTAAAGGTGCTGTAAAGGGGTTGTCCACGTGGGGTCCGATATGAAAATAAGTTGGTTCACGCGGGAACCGAGTTGGAAAATAAAGGTGGTTCACGTGGGAACCGGTTTATAAGAAGAAAAGTGGTTCACGCGGGAACCGGGTTGAAATGAAAGACAAGCAAATTAAGTCCACATGGGGGACAATCTTAAAGAAAGATTAAATAGAAATTTTAAAGGTAAATTGACATGGAAGATAAAAGACAAGCCGGTTCACTCGGGAACCAAGTTGGAAAACAAGTAGTTGCACGGTTGAATCAAGCTAGCACGGTTGAAGATATTGGTTGTCCCACCGTGGTCGCCAAAAAGTTGTCGACTCAGAAAATGGGTTACGGATCGGCACCTCAAGAAAAGGTGAAAGATAGAATGAATAGGGGAAAAAGGAGTGAATTGAAAACACTCGGAAAGCAGTAAAGACTCCTCACCTCGATCCCACACTCACATTGATCCCCAAACTTTCATCTCACGGCATCGCTCGAGCACCGGAGACAGTTCGGGTCATGTGGGAGGAGAGTGGGGAGTGAATTAACTTAGAACATGAATAAAAAAAAGGTGGTCGCCAGGAGCCGCGGGCTCCGCTTTATGGAATAAAAACAAGATTTAGTTAGATTTGACCGTATACCTTAGCGTGGGAGATCGGGATATGGGTTCAACCTTCTTCTTCTTCGGACGGCCAATGAAGAAGAGACTCCAACCGATGCTAGCTTGATAGACCTGTGCAACTAGAACAATAAACCAAGTGAAAGAAAACGATTAGAACTATGGGAAGTGTAGTAACTGTAGTAAGAAGATGAGAAAGAAGCAATTGGAATTGGACTCACCGGCTTCGGGGTGAGCCTTAACCCCTTTTTTTTTGTAGTTTTGATTATGTAAAAATGATGCAAATAAACTGAAATATGATTTAAAACAGTAAATGAACTGAGTTAAATGATTTGAGAAAGCTTATGGAATGGATCGGCTTGAGTTGAAGCCGAGTTGGTTGAAGAAGGCCGGTTCGGGTAGATTTGCACCCTTCTGGAGCGACTTCGGTGCAGAAGATGCTACGGACGACCCCGATGTCAGAATCAAGTTCCGTTTGATGGAGTAGACATATAACTCAAAGATTAATAGGATGTTTGGTAATGTTTTTAATTTTAAGATAACTTCATTTTTAAAATTAAAATTATTTGACTTTTCAATTTTATTTTTAAAATCAAAACAGTCTAATATTTGGTGTTTGGCAAAATTATAATAATTTTTAAAAATTAAACAGTAGCGTTTGTTTACGATGGGTTTTGTGAAAACTCTCCCGCAACGTCTTCCGTCTCCCTCCCCCCGGCGGGGGACCCCCCCCCCGACGCGTTCCTCCCCTCCCCCTGCGCACCGTCTCCGCCTCCCCCACGCGGCGTTCCTCCCCCTCCCCCCGCGCACCGTCCCCGCCCGCGAACCCCCCCGGCGTTGCTCCCCTCCCCCGGCGCCGCGAACCCCCCCGGCGTTGCTCCCCTCCCCCGCGCACCGTCTCCGCCAACGAGCGCCGCGAACCCCCCCCCGCGCGCACCGTCTTCGCCAGCGAAGGGCGAAGGCCCCCCCCCCCGCCGCTCAGCGTTCTTCCCCTACTCCCACGCACCATCCCCACCCACCCACCCCCCCCCGGTGTCGCTCCCCTCACCCTGCGCGCCGTCTCCATCTCCGCCAGCGAAGCCCCCCCGCGCTCGGTGAAGCCCCCGCCGCACGTCTCGCATCACATCTCCCACGTTCCGTGTCTATCTCAAAAATAAAACAAGGTCTGCCTTGTTTTTATTTCAGAAGAGATCATATACACAGAGTATCTCACTTTTAAAAACGAGACAGCAGTTAAAAGTTGCAACCAAACACCTTATCTCTTTTATTTTTAAAATTTAGATCAAAAAGAGAGAAAAAAAGGTAACCAAACACCCTATAAGAGTTAATATGTTAATGACTTATCATAAATACTCCTGTATAAGTCAGTAAAAATTCTGAAATTGGGCGGATATAGAAAACAGAACCTGGATGCGTGCCCTCAGTGTAGCAATCGCCACGAACAAACGGCAAGTTGGAATTGAGTGACGTCAGTTGGATATGAAAGATAATGAATAGATGAACATCTTATATGTTCAAGACATTCGCAGAAAAAATCTCGGATTTTCTGTAGAAGTCAAATAACTTGGCTGATGAAGAAAACCCGGATCGAGCCTTCGCCTTCACCTCGGGATCGATTTCTTGGCTTCGGATCGCCTTTGGACGTCGGGACAGCTTTGGAGAAGAGATTGGACAACCTATGGATGAGATAGGCACCAGGGATTAACCTTGGGTCGTTGAGAATGGCCCTCAATTTATAGGGGAAGGTAGCCGATGCAAAATTTGGAAACTGGGCCGACTGCGCCCCCGCGTTTCAAAGAGGATGAGGGCGCGTAGGGCGCGCCCTCAAACCAAGGGCGCGCCCCCAATTTGGGGGCGCGGTCTGCGTGCCCCCCTGTTTCAAAGGGAGCGGGGGCGCGTTACGCGTCTCACTGCTAAAACAGGGGGGCGCGCCCTCCTCTTTCAAAGGGAGCGGGGGCACAGTATACTCTCTCTCTTGCCCGCGTGTTCCGCGAGCCGTATCTTGCAAACGGGATGTCTGATTCGGCTCCTGTTTGTCACATTGGAAAGAGGGCCTTCAACCGCACCTCCTCAAGTTGGTAAACCAGCCGGCGTGACTCCCAATATGTTTGCACGGGGCTTTCTACCGGTTTACCCTCTCGCGGAAAGCCGAAACCCGTGGCGAAGATCCGAAAGAACACGGTTCCGAACGAGAAATCTCGGGTCAACTCGGGATGACCTAAAATGATGAACGAACAAGTCCAGTACAATCGGAAAACCCTAAATAATCGAAAAATCTGAGATTAACCCGGTAAACGTGAACCGAACATCGAAAAAACCGGGAAACCCTAAAATTGACCGAAATGGCCGTATGGCCCCGGTTGATGAAAATATACGGCTAGAATCTACACGGATAACCCGAAAAGACCCGGTGATGACCGGTAAAGCCTAACGCGTGGTCCGGGATAGCCGTGTCAGTACAGATCGAAAAAGCCATAACGAAAGTCGTCATTGACCGACGCCGACCGAAATGACTTCTCGGAAACCCTGAATGTTACAGAACACATGCGGGACTCCCGAGGCCTTCAAGTATGGACCATTCAAGTTCGGTCATCGAGCAGGCTTCATGTTTTTACACTTCACACGCGGCTCTTGCTTGAAGGTTTCGGCATCATTCCGGAAATCATTGGTCCATTCTCCACTTGCGATGGGCTCCACCCATGTCCTTAGCTCATGTCCACGAGATAATCCAGATCAGATAACGGTCAAATAAAGGATATCGCCTATGGAATAAGAGTCTGGGGCTCCGAATCAAGTCAATTTGGCATGTCTACAGCTTACCTCGCCTTGATGTCGACTTTGCAAGGGAATGGTATGTAGCGGAACGAAGTGAAACGTAGAGAAAGCGTAGCAAAGCGAGATGGATCGTAGTGGAATGTAGTGGAGTGAAATGGTGATGGACTGAAAAGGTGGCATCAAGGTGTAGATATAGACACGCTTAACGACTAGATTCGGCAAGACAAATCTCCTCAAGTCTCCTGGTTAACTGACATGTTTCATCAAGTCTTCCTATGTTCGATTGGTAAGAGATGTGCCATTGGCATGGGAGAAGAATAGCCAACCCCCAACGCGGTGGGGAGTCCTTGAAACATGGGTTCGTAGGTTCATCATCAGCCGGTAACCCAATCTTTGCGGTGTTCCTGTACTGTGATGGGCTAAAATTTAAAGAGATTTGTTTAGAAAAAGTAAAAGAATACCAATCGAGCACATTCAGGCTATTAGATTCATTTAAGTCTTCCATGAGACAGGATTCGATTCGGAATGGAATGATCTCAGATTCTGAAAGGCAAATGTTTAAGCATAGACCGTGAAGATAATGACTGTGCAAGTTATGATCAAATAGAAGGCCCTTGGTGGGACGAATTGGCTGCCATGGTGGGACGAATAGCAAAGAAGTTGAAATGGCCACAGTGGGGAAAAGAAATGAAAGATTTGATGGCACAAAGTGATTACCGAACACGGTGGGATTACTAGACACGGTGGGATATTAGAGAGGTTGGTAGGACTAGAGATCATGGTGAGATTAGAGAACACGAAGGGATTAGAAAACACGGTGGGGTTTAGAATGATTGAGAGAGTGAGAAGGTGAAGTTTTAGGAAATGACGTATGCAATGACAAAATAAAATGTAATGAAATTATTGCTACATGATGCATGTTGAGATCAAGAAAACAAAAACAAACTTGTATAACAAACTGTTGAAGATATAGATTGTCTATGAGGTCAACATAGCCATTCGGGAACTATCGTCCCTCACAGCACAATTTTGGCTTATCCGTGAGCATTAGAGATGACCCGACCATCGTAGATTTTGATGAAGGGGATCTCGGGTCAAGTCTTCTCCGTGCTCATGGTCTTCAACAAATAATGCATAAGATAATAACACACGACTAGCGACATATATGCTAGTCGGCAAGTTATGGGGGTTTCCCATGTCCGTTCTTCTGTTTCCGCGAGCAATTCCTGTCTTTCATCAAAATGTTAGTTCCGAATGAACAATTATCTTCACTCAAACTTAATAAATATCAAACATAAATATATTTGATTTTACAAAAATTTTGATTTTTTTCCGAATTTTATCTGAATTTTTGAGAATTTTTGAAAAATTTGACCGAACGTGCCCCCGAACCGGGGGCGCGGCCTGCTCGCCCTCAGTTCGGGGGTGCGGCCAGCGCGCCCTAGGTTTGGGGGCACGGCCTGCGTTCCCTAGGTTTGGGGCCGCGGCCTGCGCGCTCCCATATTGGGGGCGCGTTCGATCCCAGTTTCCTGTTTTGATCGGATCCGAATCAGATTCAAATCGGGACCGATTTCTCCTATATAAACACCTCTTAGGATGACCAGATCGTCCTACCAACACCCACGATGGCTCCTCCTTTGAAAAAGTAGCGTGTTGGCTCGGTTCGAGGTATTTCAAGCGTCCCTGGTCATCTGAAAGCCAGAATCGGCGCCGACTTGGTAAGTTTGCTTCCAATTTTAGCTTTCAGCCATTCTCTTCTTTTTTTTCTTAAAAAATTTTATATTACCTCCTGTTTGGGTGTAGGATTACCCAAACTTCCCTGGGCATCGCCGGTATTGCTCTCCTCCTTGGCTTTCCGGCTTGCTTGACGTCCTCGGCTTGTCGGTCAGAGCGATTCTTCGAGATTGGGGCTTAACCGGGCTCTTGATCCATGCCAAGTAATATTCAGGCTAATCCCTTCACTTCGGTTTGATGGGAGCTCTTGTTGAGTTGTGGCACCCCGACACTCACACGTTCGTGTTCGGCAGCTTTGAGTGTACAGTTCTCCTTGAAGAGGCGGAGCTCCTTCTCGGCCTCCCTCGGACTAAGAAGGGAGAAACTGAAGGTATGTTCATCCCTTCAGGACCCCTCTTTTGCTTGGAATTCTTGCAGGATTTTGTTGAGGCTCGGCAGATCAGCATCTTGTTGGCCGGCAGGCGAATTAGTGTTCCCAAGTTGGCGGCTTGGACAATCTCTCTTCTGACGGCTCCTGGTCTGGACGAGGACCGGATTCTGCGCGGTGCAAAGGGTTTCGCGGCTTGCCTTGCCGCGGTGTTCTTGTTTCCTGTGGAGGATGGTTTCCTGGAGGTTGATCAACTTTCGTGCATCCACGGCATCTGGAGCGGTGCGCGGTTGGGGCCTTCAATTCTGGGCTACTTGTACTGCGGACTGTCCACAGCTTGAGTGGGCCGTCCTCCCTTCGGCAGTGCGCTTCTACTGGCTTGCTGGGCTGATCTTCACTTTAAGTTCGATCCAGCCGGTGAGGTGGCCACCAGGTCGCAGCTCTTCCGCCGTAGCCCTTTGTCCCCATACGCCGATGCGCTTGGCTTTGGCGAGAGAGTCACCAATAGGTGTGCATCAGTGAATAAGAGGCCGGACTGGCGTGCTCACTTTGCCTCCATGAACCATTCTTGCTTATTGCACTCTTCTACTTCCTTGATGCAAAAGGACTTCCAGGTGTGCTTTGTGCCCGGCGTTGATCTCCGCTTGGTTACAGGTTCGGCCTTTGTGTTGTACAACGCTCACCGTTTCCACTCTCAGATCGACTTGCCTCGGTACGAGTTGCCCAAGCTGTCCCACCTGCCACCTATCAAGGGCAGGCAGCTTGGCTCAGCTGATGACGAGGAGGAGGCGATCTCAGCCATTGCCTTGTGGGAGACGAGTCGGGTGTGCCGCCCAGGCCTCCTGATCGAGGAGGACCCTGACCGGAAGCTCCGCTACATCTCCGCATTGAAGCTTTTACTTGCCTGAGAGTCTTCTTTTCCTGCTTTAACTTGTCAGCCATGTTGTTTTTATTTTGAATAAACAATGAATTTTATAGCAAGTTTGAGTGAAAATTCAATAGAAATTTAACTTGTTTCAGAAAATTGCCTTGTCAAGGGGCGGAAGCCTCTTGAAGATAATGCTTGTTAATAAAGAAGACAACATGGTTAAGAAACTTACCTGTTGGCGAGATTTCCCCTTCCTTAACTCGTGTTTCTTTTCTGAAAAACTCAATAAAATGGGTTAAATCTGTTCTATGGCTTACCCCCTTGCCTATTGTCATCTTGCCTTGCTTATATGTCAAGGGGGGCAGCCTTATCAACCAGGCAGAATGCACAAAATGACAAACAAGGTAAAAGTTAAGAGAGCTTACCTGCTATGGTGAGAGTCACTCCCTTCTTGATCTCAGAATCCTGTCGTTGAGAGAACCTTCTCCTCTTATTTTAACGTCCCTGAAAACACTTGATAAAAGAAGATTAGATCTTCACAACGACTCATCCATTTTCCTATTATGGCCAACTTTGACTTAGGTCAAAGGGAGGAGCCCTCTTAATGGGGTGATAATGAAGGTAAATATGCAATGCGGAAATGAAACATGCAAGACATAAAGATAAACATGAATGCTAGCAAAGGCAAAAATCAAGGTTATGCCAAGTTAGATGATGCATTTTTTTATATTTTTGGAAAGTATTCAATTTTTTATTTTTGAAGATATTCAACTTTTTTTCTTTTGGATTTTTTTTTTGAAATTATTCATTTTTTTTGGATTTTTTAAAATATTTTATTTTTTTATGTTTATGAAAATATTCATTTTTTTGGATTTTGTGGAGAATGTGCCGGTATTGAAACAATTCATCGATCTTTGAGTGTTAATCAAGATTCAAGTGAGGCGGATCGATGAGCGGGATCTTGGACCTCAGGTTCCATCACGGCATTAACATGGCCATCTGGTTGGACCATGGGTTGCTGAAACTCGTAGTGACCCGTCTCGTACTCCTCTTCTTGGCCGTTGTAGTCCAACATCCCGACGTGTCTTCCGGACCTTAGTGTCATGGGCATCCTGTCAAAATTTCTTACAAAATGGTTGAAAGAAAGTAAATGAAATGTGTAATTGCAAAGAGAATTTTGTTTGGTTATGATTGATTGTTTGATTTGATTTAGTTTCACTTTGGTTGTTTGGCAAGCAAGTTTGAACACAAAAGTTAAAAGGGATTTTTTTTTTAGGTGTTTTGAAAGAAAAGAATTTTTTGGTTGTTTTCAATTGTTGTGAGCAAGCAAGTTATGCAAACAAGGTTTTAAAATGACTACTCGACAATTTTTGGGTTGAAACCTTTGATTAGATAGATTGTTAGCAATTGTTCACTCAAGTAGGTATGATTCCTATTGCTTCAATCTTCAAGACCTAAGGTTGTCACTCAATCACCACGAGTAGGTACTTCGGTTCTTCGGGTTTTGGGAAGTGGTACAACCGGCCCAATCGTGCGGAGAGGAATACTCCACGGATGGGGACTTACGGAGGTCTTGATGGAAACAACCAAATCAACTAGGAAGGAATATCCCATAAGAGAGGTTAGAATCCACCAAGAAGGTGTTTGGAGGGTGAGGGTGTGTTGGGAGAGAGAGCCCCCGCCTCGAATGCCCTACGGATCGGAGCAAGTCCGGTACCCGATATAAAAGCTAATGCAAAAAAATGAAAAATGGAGGGTAGGAGAAGAAGAAGCAATCAATATGCAAACATGAATGAAAGCTATTAAATAAGTCAAACAAGTGAATGCAGGCAAGACAAGCAATGATAAAGTAAACAAGTAACTAGCAACTAGCAGATAAAAGGAGGTTCGCGCGGGAACCAGCTTGTGTTGCAGTGTCCAATTGGGGACAAATCTGAAGTAAAGGTAAAAGGATGGTCCACGCAGGGACCGATTTGAAAATAAAGTGGCTCACGCGAGAGCCGAGTTTTGGAAAGGTAGGTGGTTCACGCGGGAACCGGGTGAGTTGGTTCACGCGGGAACCAGTTTAGAAAAGGGTTTGGTTCACGCGGGAACCGGTTTTAATGAAGAAAGGGGTGGTTCACGCGGGAACCGGTGTAAGAGTTGACAAAATAGAAAGAGGGCCACGTGGGGCCAATATAAAGGTGCTTTAAAGGGGTGGTCCACGCGGGGAACGATCTGAAAATAAGTTGGTTCACGCGGGAACCGAGTTGGAAAAGAAAGGTGGTTCACGCGGGAACGGTTTATAAGAAGAAAAGTGGTTCACGCGGGAAACGGGTTGAAATGAAAGACAAGCAAATTAAGTCCACATGGGGGACAATCTTAAATAAAGAGTAAATAGAAAGTTTAAAGGTAAATTGACATGGAAGATAAAAGACAAGCCGGTTCACGCGGGAACCAAGTTGGAAAACAACTAGTTGCACGGTTGAATCAAGCTAGCACGGTTGAAGACATTGGTTGTCCCACCGTGGTCACCAAAAAGTTGTCGACTCCGAAAACAGGTTTCGGATCGGCACCTCAAGAAAAGGTGAAAGATAGAATGAATAGGGGAAAAAGGAGTGAATTGAAAATACTCGGAAAGCAGTAAAGACTCCTCACCTCGATCCCACACTCACATTGATCCCCGAACTTTCATCTCACGGCATCGCTCGAGCACCGGAGACGGTTCGGGTCTTGTGGGAGGAGAGTGGGGAGTGAATTAACTTAGAACATGAATAAAAAAAAGGTGGTCGCCAGGAGCCGCGGGCTCCGCTTTATGGAATAAAAACAAGATTTAGTTAGATTTGACCGTATACCTTAGCGTGGGAGATCGGGATATGGGTTCAACCTTCTTCTTCTTCGAACGGCCGATGAAGAAGAGACTCCAACCGATGCTAGCTTGATAGACCTGTGCAACTAGAACAATAAACCAAGTGAAAGAAAACGATTAGAACTATGGGAAGTGTAGTAACTGTAGTAAGAAGATGAGAAAGAAGCAATTGGAATTGGACTCACCGGCTTCGGGGTGAGCCTTAACCCCTTTTTTTTGTAGTTTTGATTATGTAAAAATGATGCAAATAAACTGAAATATGATTTAAAACAGTAAATGAACTGAGTTAAATGAGTTGAGAAAGCTTATGGAATGCATCGGCTTGAGTTGAAGCCGAGTTGGTTGAAGAAGGCCGGTTCGGGTAGATTTGCACCCTTCTGGCGCGACTTCAGTGCAGAGGATGCTACGGACGACCCCGATGTCAGAATCGAGTTCCGTTTGTTGGAGTAGACAGAGAACTCAGATAGTAAGAGTTAATATGTTGATGACTTCTAATAAAGCCCCCTTTATAAGTCAGTAAAAATTCTGAAATTGGGCGGATATAGAAAACAGAACCTGGATGCGCGCCCTCAGTGTAGCAATCGCCGCGAACAAACGGCAAGTTGGAATTGAGTGCCGTCAGTGGGAGATGAAAGAGGACGAAGAGATGAACATCTTATATGTTGAAGACCTTTGCAGAAGGAGTTTCAGATTTTATTCTGAAGTCGATGAATTTGGCTGGTGAAGAACACCCGGATCGAGCCTTCTCCTTCACCTCAGGATCGATTTCTTGACTTCGGATCGCCTTTGGACGTCGGGACAGATTTGGAGAAGAGCTTGGACGACCTCTGGATGAGCTAGGAACCGGGGATTAACCTTGGGTCATTGAGAATGGCCCTCAATTTATAGGGTATGGTAGCCGATGCAAAATTTGGAAACTGGACCGACTGCGCCCCCGCGTTTCAAAGAGGACGAGGGCGCGCAGGGTGCGCCCTCAAACCAAGGGCGCGCAGGGCGCACCCCCAATTCGGGGGCGCGGTCTGCGTGCCCCCCTGTTTCAAAGGGAGCGGGGGCGCGTTACGCGTCTCACTGCTAAAATAGGGGGCACGCCCTCCTCTTTCAAAGGGAGCGGGGGAGCATTACACTCTCTCTCTTGCGCGCGTGTTCTGCGAGCCGTATCTTGCAAACTGGATGTCCGATTCGGCTCCTGTTTATCGCATTGGAAAGAGGGCCTTCAACCGCACCTTCTCAAGTTGGTAAACCAGCCGGCGTGACTCCCAATATGTTTGCATGGGGCTTTCTACCGTTTTACGCTTTCGCGGAAAGCCGAAACCCGTGGCGAAGATCCGAAAGAACACGGTTCCGATCGAGAAATCTCGGGTCAACTCGGGATGACTTAAAATGATGAACGAACAAGTCCAGTATGATCGGAAAACCCTAAATCATCGAAAAATATGAGATTAACCCGGTAAACGTGAACCGAACATCAGAAAAACTGGGAAACCCTAAAATTGACCGAAATGGCCGTATGGCCCCGGTTGATGAAAATATACGGCTAGAATCTACCCAGATGACCCGAAAAGACCCGGTGATGACTGGTAAAGCCTAACGCGTGGTCTGGGATAGCCGTGTCAGTACAGATCGAAAAAGCCATAACGAAAGTCGTCATTGACCGACGTCGACCGAAATGACTTCTCGAAAACCCTGAATGTTACGGAACACATGCGGGACTCCCGAGGCCTTCAATTATGGACCATTCAAGTTCGGTCATCGAGCAGGCTTCATGTTTTTATAGTTCACACGCGGCTCTTGCTTGAAGGTTTCGGCATCATTCCGGAAATCATTGGTCCATTCTCCACTTGCAAGGGGCTCCACCCATGTCCTTAGCTCATGTCCACGAGATAATCCAAATCAGATAATGGTCAAATAAAGGATATCGCCTATGGAATAAGAGTCTGGGGCTCCGAATCAAGTCAATTTGGCGTGTCTATAGCTTACCTCGCCTTGATGTCGACTTTGCAAGGGAATGGTATGTAGCGGAACGAAGTGAAACGTAGAGAAAGCATAGCAAAGCGAGATGGATCGTAGTGGAATGTAGTGTAGTGAAATGGTGATGGACTGAAAAGGTGGCATCAAGGTGTAGATATAGACACGCTTAACGACTAGATTCGGCAAGACAAATCTCCTCAAGTCTCCTGGTTAACAGACATGTTTCATCAAGTCTTCCTATGTTCGATTGGTAAGAGATGTGCCATTGGCATGGGAGAAGAATAGCCAACCCCCAACGCGGTGGGGTGTCCTTGAAACATGGGTTCGTAGGTTCATCATCAGCCGGTAACCCAATCTTTGTGGTGTTCCTGTACTGTGATGGGCTAAAATTTAAAGAGATTTGCTTTGAAAAAGTAAAAGAATACCAATCGAGCACATTCAGGCTCTTAGATTCATTTAAGTCTTCCATGAGACAGGATTCGATTCGGAATGGAATGATCTCAGATTCTGAAAGGCAAATGTTTAAGCATAAACCGTGAAGATAATGACTGTGCAAGTTATGATCAAATAGAAGGCCCTTGGTGGGACAAATTGGCTGCCATGGTGGGACGAATAGCAAAGAAGTTGAAATGGCCACAGTGGGGAAAAGAAATGAAAGATTTGCGGTCATAAAGTGATTATCGAACACGGTGGGATTACTAGACACGGTGGGATATTAGAGAGGTTGGTGGGACTAGAGATCTTGGTGGGATTAGAGAACACAAAGGGATTAGAAAACACGGTGGGGTTTAGAATGATTGAGAGAGTGAGAAGGTGAAGTTTTAGGAAATGACGTATGCAATGACAAAATAAAATGTAATGAAATTATTGCTACATGATGCATGTTGGGATCAAGAAAACAAAAACAAACTTGTATAACAATTAGTTGAAGATATAGATTGTCTATGAGGTCAACATAGCCATTCGGGAACTATCGTCCCTCACAGCACAATTTTGGCTTATCCATGAGCATTAGAGATGACCCGACCGTCGTAGATTTTGATGAAGGGGATCTCGGGTCAAGTCTTCTCCGTGCTCATGGTCTTCAACAAATAATGCATAAGATAATAACACACGACTAGCGACATATATGCTAGTCGGCAAGTTATGGGGGTTTCCCATGTCCGTTCTTCTGTTTCCGCGAGCAATTCCTGTCTTTCATCAAAATGTTAGTTCCGAATGAACAATTATCTTCACTCGACCTTAATAAAGATCAAACATAAATATATTTGATTTTACAAAATTTTTGATTTTTTATGAATTTTTTCTGAATTGTTGAAAACTTTTGAAAAATTTGACCGAACGTGCCCCCAAACCGAGGGCGCGGCCTGCGCGCCCTCAGTTCGGGGGCGCGGCCAGCGCGCCCTAGGTTTGGGGGCGTGGCCTGCGTGCCCTAGGTTTGGGGCCGCGGCCTGCGCGCTCCCATATCGGGGGCGCGTTCGATCCCAGTTTCCTGTTTTGATCGGATCCGAATCAGATTCAAATCGGGACCGATTTACCTTATATAAACACCTCTTAGGATGACCAGATCGTCCTACCAACACCCACGATGGCTCCTCCTTTGAAAAAGCAGCGTGTTGGCTCGGTTCAAGGTATTTCAAGCGTCCCTGGTCATCTGAAGGCCAGAATCGGCGCCGACTTGGTAAGTTTGCTTCCAATTTTAGCTTTCAGCCATTCTCTTCTTCTTTTTTTTCTTAAAATTTTTTATCTTACCTCCTGTTTGGGTGTAGGATTACCCAAACTTCCCAGGGCATCGCCGGTATTGCTCTCCTCCCTGGCTTTCCGGCTTGCTTGACGTCCTCGGCTTGTCGGTCAGAGCGATTCTTCGAGATTGGGGCTTAACCGGGCTCTTGATCCATGCCAAGCAATATTCTGGCTAATCCCTTGACTTCGGTTTGATGGGAGCTCTTGTTGAGTTGTGGCTCCCCGATACTCACACGTTCGTGTTCGGGAGCTTTGAGTGTACAATTCTCCTTGAAGAGGTGGAGCTCCTTCTCGGCCTCCCTCAGACAAAGAAGGGAGAAACTGAAGGTATGTTCATCCCTTCAGGACCCCTCTCTTGCTTGGAATTCTTTCAGGATTTTGTCGAGGCTCGGCAGATCATCACCTTGTTGGCCGGCAGGCGAATTAGTGTTCCCAAGTTGGCGACTTGGACAATCTCTCTTCTGACGGCTCCTGGTCTGGACGAGGACCGGATTCTGCGCGGTGCAAAGGGTTTCGCGGCTTGCCTTGCTGCGGTGTTCTTGTTTCCTGTGGAGGATGGTTTTTGGAGGTTGATCAACTTTCGTGCATCCACGGCATCTGGAGCGGTGCGCGGTTGGGGCCTTCAATTCTGGGCTACTTGTACTGCAGACTGTCTACAGCTTGAGTGGGCCGTCCTCCCTTCGGCAGTGCGCTTCAGCCGGTGAGGTGGCCACCAGGTCGCAGCTCTTCCGCCGTAGCCCCTTGTCCCCATATGCCGATGCGCTTGGCTTTGGCGAGAGAGTCACCAATAGGTGTGCATCAGTGAAGAAGAGGCCGGACTGGCGTGCTCACTTTGCCTCCATGAACCGTTCTAGCTTATTGCACTCTTCTACTTCCTTGATGCAAAAGGACTTCCAGGTGTGCTTTGTGCCCGGCGTTGATCTCCGCTTGGTTACAGGTTCGGCCTTTGTGTTGTACAACGCTCACCGTTTCAACTCTCAGATCGACTTGCCTCGGTACGAGTTGCCCAAGCTGTCCCACCTGCCACCTATCAAGGGCAGGCAGCTTGGCTCAGCAGATGACGAGGAGAAGGCGATCTCAGCCATTGCCTTGTGGGAGACAAGTCGGGTGTGCCGCCCAGGCCTCCTGATCGAGGAGGACCCTGACCGGAAGCACCGCTACATCTCCGCATTGAAGCTTCTACTTGCCTGAGAGTCTTCTTTTCCTGCTTTAACTTGTCAGCCATGTTGTTTTTATTTTGAATAAACAATGAATTTTATAGCAAGTTTGAGTGAAAATTCAATAGAAATTTAACTTGTTTCAGAAAATTGCCTTGTCGAGGGGCGGAAGCCTCTTGAAGATAGTAACTGTTAATAAAGAAGACAACATGGTTAAGAAACTTACCTATTGGCGAGATTTCCCCTTCCTTAACTCGTGTTTCTTTTCTGAAAAACTCAATAAAAGGGGTTAAATCTGTTCTATGGCTTACCCCCTTGCCTATTGTCATCTTGCCTTGCTTATATGTCAAGGGGGGTAGCCTTATCAACCAGGCAGAATGCACAAAATGACAAACAAGGTAAAAGTTAAGAGAGCTTACCTGCTATGGTGAGAGTCACTCCCTTCTTGATCTCAGAATCCTGTCGTTGAGAGAACCTTCTCCTCTTATTTTAAAGTCCCTGAAAACACTTGATAAAAGAAGATTAGATCTTCACAACGACTCATCCCTTTTCCTATTATGGCCAACTTTGACTTAGGTCAAAGGGAGGAGCCCTCTTAATGGGGTGATAATGAAGGTAAATATGCAATGCGGAAATGAAACATGCAAGACATAAAGATAAACATGAATGCTAGCAAAGGCAAAAATCAAGGTTATGCCAAGTTAGATGATGCATTTTTTTAGATTTTTGGAAAGTATTCAATTTTTTATTTTTAAAGATATTCAACTTTTTTTCTTTTGGATTTTTTTTGAAAATATTCATTTTTTTTATTTTTGAAAATATTTGATTTTTTGTGTTTTTGAAAATATTCATTTTTTTGGATTTTGTGGAGAATGTGCCGGTATTGAAACAATTCATCGATCTTTGAGTGTTAATCAAGATTCAAGTGAGGCGGATCGGTGAGCGGGATCTTGGACCTCAGGTTCCATCACGGCATTAACATGGCCATCTGGTTGGACCATGGGTTGCTGAAGCTCGTAGTGACCCGTCTCGTACTCCTCTTCTTGGCCGTTGTAGTCCAACATCCCGACGTGTCTTCCGGACCTTAGTGTCATGGGCATCCTGTCAAAATTTCTTACAAAATGGTTGAAAGAAAGCAAATGAAATGTGTAATTGCAAAGAGAATTTTGTTTGGTTATGATTGTTTGTTTGATTTGATTTGGTTTCACTTTGGTTGTTTGGCAAGCAAGTTTGAACACAAAAGTTAAAAGGGATTTTTTTTTTTTGTTTTTTAGGTGTTTTGAAAGAAAAGAATTTTTTGGTTGTTTTCAATTGTTGTGAGCAAGCAAGTTATGCAAACAAGGTTTTAAAATGACTACTCGACAATTTTTGGGTTGAAACCTTTGATTAGATAGATTGTTAGCAATTGTTCACTCAAGTAGGTATGATTCCTATTGCTTCAATCTTCAAGACCTAATGTTGTCACTCAATCACAACGAGTAGGTACTTGGGTTCTTCGGGTTTTGGGAAGTGGTACAACCGGCCCAATCGTGAGGAGAGGAATACTCCACGGATGGGGACTTACGGAGGTCTTGATGGAAACAACCAAATCAACTAGGAAGGAATATCCCATAAGAGAGCTTAGAATCCACCAAGAAGGTGTTTGGAGGGTGAGGGTGTGTTGGGAGAGAGAGCCCCCGCCTCGAATGCCCTACGGATCGGAGCAAGTCCGGTACCCGATATAAAAGCTAATGCAAAAAATTAAAAAATGGAGGGTAGGAGAAGAAGAAGAAATCAATATGCAAACATGAATGAAAGCTATTAAATAAGTCAAACAAGTGAATGCAAGCAAGACAAGCAATGATAAAGTAAACAAGTAACTAGCAACTAGCAACTAAAAGGAGGTTCGCGCGGGAACCAGCTTGTGTTGGAGTGTCCAATTGGGGACAAATCTGAAGTAAAGGTAAAAGGATGGTCCACGCGGGGACCGATTTGAAAATAAAGTGGCTCACGCGGGAGCCAAGTTTTGGAAAGGTAGGTGGTTCACGCGGGAACCGGTTTTTTTTTTTAAGGAAAAGGGGTGGTTCACGCTGAAACCGGTTTGTTTGATTGGAAAAAGGAAAGGAGGGCCGGCTTCGGGGTAAACTATGGGAAAGTGAAAGAAAGAAGATGGTAAGAAAATGATTAGAACTATGGGAAGTTTAGTAACTGTAGTAAGAAGATGAGAAAGAAGCAATTGGAATTGGACTCACCGGCTTCGGGGTGAGCCTTAACCCCTTTTTTTGTATTTTTGATTATGTAAAAATGATGCAAATAAACTGAAATATGCTTTAAAACAGTAAATGAACTGAGTTAAATGAGTTGAGAAAGCTTATGGAATGCATCGGCTTGAGTTGAAGCCGAGTTGGTTGAAGAAGGCCGGTTCGGGTAGATTTGCACCCTTCTGGCGCGACTTCAGTGCAGAGGATGCTACGGACGACCCCGATGTCAGAATCGAGTTACGTTTGTTGGAGTAGACAGAGAACTCAGATATTAAGAGTTAATATGTTGATGACTTCTAATAAGTCCTCCTGTATAAGTCAGTAAAAATTCTGAAATTGAGCAGATATAGAAAACAGAACCTGGATGCGCGCCCTCAGTGTAGCAATCGACGCGAACAAACGGCAAGTTGGAATTGAGTGCCGTCAGTGGGAGATGAAAGAGGACGAAGAGATGAACATCTTCTATGTTGAAGACCTTTGCAGAAGGAGTTACAGATTTTCTGCTGAAGTCGATGAAGTTGGCTGGTGAAGAACACCCGGATCGAGCCTTCTCCTTCACCTTGGGATCGATTTCTTCACTTCGGATCACCTTTGGACGTCGGGACGGCTTTGGAGAAGAGCTTGGATGACCTCTGGACGAGCTAGGCACCGGGGATTAACCTTGGGTCATTGAGAATGGCCCTCAATTTATGGGGAAAGAAGCCGGTGCAAAAATTGGAAACTGGACCGACCGTGCCCCCACGTTTCAAAGAGGACGAGGACGCGCAGGGCGCGCCCTCAAACCAAGGGCGCGCAGGGTACGCCCCCAGTTCGGGGGCGCGGTCTGTGCGCCCCCCTGTTTCAAAGGGAGCGGGGGCGCGTTATGCGTCTCACTGCTAAAAATCGACGGAATCTTCCATAAATTGCTAAAAATTGACTTGACATACGTAACGCGCCCCCGAACCGGGGGCGCAGTACAAATAATCAAAAATCCTCCGCGGAAACCTTCCAAAAATCCGGTTTAGAAGGTGCTAATTGGGGTAATTTGCGATTTAAAGAATCTGACCGCGCCCCGGCCTTTCAAAGGAACTGGGGGCGCGCAGGACGTGCCCTCGGTTTGAGGGCGCGCAGGGCGCGCCCCCGTGTTGAGGGCTCTTAGGGCACGCCCTCCTCTTTCAAAGGGAGCGGGGGCGCAATACACTCTCTCTCCTGCACGCGTTTTCCGCGAGCCGTATCTTGCAAACGGGATGTTCGATTCGGCTCCCGTTTGTAGCGTTGGAAAGAGGGCCTCCAACCACGCCTCCTCAAGTCGGTAAACCAGCCGCCATGACTCCCGATATGTTCGCACGGGGCTTTCTACCGGTTTACCCTCTCGCAGAAAGCCGAAACCCGTGGCGAAGATCTGAAAGAACACGGTTCCGATCGAGAAATCTCGGGTCAACTCGGGATGACTTAAAATGATGACCGAACAAGTCCAGTACGATCAGAAAACCCGAAATCATCGAAAAATCTAAGATTAACCCGGTAAACGTGAACCGAACATCGGAAAAACTGGGAAACCCTAAAATTGACCGAAATGGCCGTATGACCCCGGTTGATGAAAATATATGGCTAGAATCGACCCGGATGACCCGAAAAGACCCGGTGATGACCGGAAAAGCCTAACGCGTAGTCCGGGATAGCCGTGTCAGTACAGATCGAAAAAGCCATAACGAAAGTCGTCATTGACCGACGCCTTACGAAATGACTTCTCGGAAACCCTGAATGTTTCGGAACACATGCGGGACTCCCGAGGCCTTCAATTATGGACCATTCAAGGTCGGTCATCGAGCAGGCTTCATGTTTTTACAGGTCACGCACGGCTCTCGCTTGAAGGTTTCGGCATCATTCTAGAAATCATTGGTCCATTCTCCACTTGCGAGGGGCTCCACCCATGTCTTTAGCTCATGTTCACGAGATAATCCGGATCAGATAACGGTCAAATAAAGGATATCGCCTATGGAATAAGAGTCTGGGGCTTCGAATCAAGTCAATTTGGTGTGTCTACAGGCCCATGTGCCCCCTTTCCTCAACCGAGCCCACATGCCCCTTTTATTCAATCGGGCTCACATGCCCACAATGTTCTTTAGCCAACCCCACATGCCCTTTTCATCAATCGGGGCCATGACCCCATTATCTTCAACTGGGCCCAAGCACCCCTTCTCTTCAACCAGGCCCACGTTCTTATAATTTCTATCAACCGAGCCTATGTGCCCTCATTTTCTCTCATTCGGGCCCATGCATACATGATTTCTTTCAACTGGGCCCAAGTGCCTACAATTTTCTTCAAATGGATCCATGTGCCTCTTTCCTTCAATTGGGCATGTGTGCCCACAATTTCTCTTAGTTGGGCCCATGTGCCCACAATATTTATCAATTGGGTCCACGTGCCCACAATTTCTATCAACCAAGCCTATGAGCACACAATTTTTCTCAACTGGGCCCATGCACCCAAGTTTCTCCACTACTAGGACCATATGCCAACATTTCTCCACAGCTCGGCTGATGTGCCCATAGACACGCCAAATTTTCCTAATTCAGAGCATAAAACTCATGTTTTATAGAGTAATAGATGTAATTTATTTGAGAATGATGCTGGTCTTTTATTGGTGATTTGGAGCTTTGTCGAATGGAATCAAATATTTTTTGAAGTTTTCCAAACAAAGCCTTAATTTCTGAGTGAAAGCCATGCATAAATCATGTAAACATAGAAATCGATTGGATGACCAAAGTCTAATGATCATGCATTGAAGGCTATGGTCATATTCTTGTTTTGGCTATGTTTTATTTTATGCCATGTATTTTCAGTTAGCCGTTGGAATCATTTCAACCAGTGTCAGACCTTTCATTTACTATCCTAAATTCTAGATGAAATTCTTAAGTTTTGGAGGGTGTGGTGGCTTATGCATCATAGTAGAATGCTTTGTTATCCTGTTATCTTTTCAATGCACTAAATGGCATCAAATTCTGAGTTCGGGAGTGTCCGCAATGACTTTCAAAACACAGGCGTGTAGAAATAGTACAATGTGCCCCCATTCGAGGACATATTCCAATGCGCCCCCATTTGGGGGCATATACCCATGCATCCCCAATCGAGGGCACATAGGTACCAATTTTCATTCAGGATTCTACCTCCAACCGGATCAGATTGAATTTTTTTGATCGGATCAGACCTTTTTTTCAGCCGGATGGGATGCGTCCCCAGAGGGGGGTGCATGCGCCCTACGCCCAAGACTAGGGTGCATTAACCCTGTTTTGTAGGCCAGATCACACTAGTATTACTTCTATAAATTTAGCCAACCTATGGTCATTCCAAAGATCTTTTCATGACCCCAAGTTGCTCAAGACGTCTAAGCTTTCTTCTATGCTATTTTGGTGACTTTTAGAGATAGAATTTTGAGTTTTTAGAGAGAGAAAAGTCAGTTTGGGAGAGAGGAAGGTCGATACGCACGTGTTCAGCCAGGTCTATCTTCTTAGATTTCTATAGAAGTGTGAACGTGTTTTGCTCGAGTTGTCTAAATCAAAGTTCTTCCTCTCCGAGTCTTCTTTCATTTGCAACTAATGACACATAATTCCAAAGTCGATGCTGGTTGTGGTGAGCTCTGAAGCAAAGTCACACCTGACATATCTCAATTATTGTTTGGCTTTTTCAACAACACAGATTTGGCAATATTTTTCTCAATTGGGCTTAGAATTTATCTAATATTTTTCCTATCTATTTATTTCATCTTTTTCCATCTACATATTATATTTTTGCAATTTTTTATTAGTTTTAGACTACTAATTTTAAAATAAAAAAGAGAGGCTAGAAGTAACTCGAATCTAGTCAGTTTTCTTTCAATTTTCCAAGGTCTCTCCAATGCTGTTTTGGTGACTTTTAGAGAGAGAAATTTGAGTTTTTAGAGAGACAAAAGTTGGTTTGGGAGAGACAAAGGTCGATACGCACGTGCTCAGCCAGGTCTGTCTTCTTCGATTTCTATAGAAGAGTGAACGTCTTTTGCCCGAGCTGTCTAAATCAAAGTTCTTCCTCTCTGAGTCTTCTTTCATTCACAACTAACGACACATAATTCCAAAGTCAGTGCTGGTTTTGGTGAGCTCTGAAGCAAAGTGACACCTGGCATATCTCGGTTATTGTCTGGCTTTTTCAACAACACATATTTGGCCATATATTTTTCAATTGGGCTCAAAATTTATCTGTTCTTCTTCCAATCTCTTTATTTCATCCTTTTCCATCTATATATTATATATTTTTAAATTTTTTTCATTAGTTTAGACTGATAATTTAAAATAAAAAAGAGAGATGTTAGAAGTAACCCGAATTTAGTCAGTTTCCTTTCAATTGTATATTTTATGTTATTCTTTTACATATACTTCACTTGGTTTAGTTCTACTTATCTTTTAATTTGTTTTATTGTCTACTTGCACGGTAAATCATGCACCCACGAGTTGATGACTCTTCTTCATTGGCCAGCCAAAGAAGGAGAAGTTTTAACCTGCACTCTTTCCACTAAGGTACACACACAGTCAATTTCTTATTTCCATTGCATAAAGTGCAACCAGTAGTTCCTGGTGATCACATCATGTCTTAAGTTCTTTTTTTTTCATTCTTCTCCCACATGATCCAAACCATCTCTTTGGTGATCGAGCGACATAGAGAGATGAAATTTCGGGGATCAATGTGAGTGTGAGACCGAGGTGAGAGTTTTTCATATTTTCCTTTCTATCTTTCTATTTCTCTCTTGAGGTGGTGATCCGGTTTAAGACAAAACCTACTTTCAGAGTTGACAACTTTGTGGCGACCATAGTGAGACAAGCAATGTCCTTAACCGTGGGTGCTTAGTGTTTCTTTGCAACTAGTTCTAATTCTGGACTAGTTCCCGCATAAGCCTTCCTTTTTTTCCACCTTTCCTAATTTGATTCCATCTCAAACTTTACAATTTCACTCTTTCTTTAATCATATCATAAGTGCCAACTATTTCATTTAATTTCTGCCATTTTAACTTTAAAACCGATTCCCACGTGAACCAACTCACTTCTACAAACTGGTTCCCACATGAACCAAAATTTATTTTCAGCCATTTTTTATTTTATTTTAGGTAGTCCCACTCTCAAATTGGTCACTGTGTGACCCCTCTTTTATTTTCAATTGCCATTTAAACCGGTTCCTACGTGAACCACCCTTTCCCACTTCAAACTAGTTCCCGCATGAACCAATTTCTTTCTTTACTTCAGTTTCCACGTAAACCAAATCTCTTTCTTCAGATATATCCCCATGTGGATAAGATCCTTATTCATCATCAAATTGACCCCATGTTTTCCTCTTTTAATTATTCAAATCGGATCCTGCATAAACTACCCTTTGCTACCCAAAATTGGTCCTGCGTAAACCACCTTCGCTTTTTACCCCAGTTCCCACATGAACCAACTTATTTTTACATCAGTCCCCACGTGGACCACCCTTTTTCATGGCCATCATATCTGCACCCTCCCTTGTTCTATCACTTTTTTGCCACTTTCATTTGGCGCCTATGAGAAACAGGGTCTAGATTCTAGTTTCTAGATGCTTGTCTAGTTTCTAGTTACTTGTCTTCTGTGATTAGTTCTTTATTTAAGTTTATATTTTTCTTATTACTTTTATTATTACCTGATTGCATTCTGTGCTCCTTCTCTCTACCTCTTTATTTTACACTTTTTTCTTTTGAGATGGGAGCTCACTCTCCCATATACCCCTCCCATCCAAAACACCCTCTTGGTAGAATCTAACATCTTTTCTGGGATATTTCTTTCTAGTTGACTTGGTTGGCTTTCATCAAGGCCTCCGTAATTCCTCATACATGGAGTATTCCTCTTCACAATAGGGTTGGTTGTACCACTCCCTAAAACCCAAAGTATCCTAAGTTACTCACACATGGTGAAACTGTGTGAACCCTAGGTCATTGAAGATTGGAGTTAGGATCCTAACCCATTTATTGAGAGAATAATTCTTAACTAATACATAAACCTAAGGTTTAATTAAAAGTCTTTACATAATCTTGTTTTCAAGTCTTTGCATTACCTGCTTGTCAAACAAAAAATTAAAAATTCTATAAATTTGTAGATGCTTGTCTAGTTTTTAGTTACTTGTCTTGTGTGATTAGTTCTTTATTTAAGTTTATAATTTGCTTATTACTTGCATTATTACTTGATTGCATTCTGTGCTCCTTCTCTCTACCTCTTTCTTTTACACTTTTTTCTTTTGAGATGGGAGCTCACTCTCCCATATACCCCTCCCATCCAAAACACCCTCTTGGTAGAATCTAACATCTTTTCTGGGATATTTCTTTCTAGTTGACTTGGTTGGCTTTCATCAAGGCCTCCGTAATTCCTCATACATGGAGTATTCCTCTTCACAATAGGGTTGGTTGTACCACTCCCTAAAACCCAAAGTATCCTAAGTTACTCACACATGGTGAAACTGTGTGAACCCTAGGTCATTGAAGATTGGAGTTAGGATCCTAACCCATTTATTGAGAGAATAATTCTTAACTAATCCATAAACCTAAGGTTTAATTAAAAGTCTTTGCATAATCTTGTTTTCAAGTCTTTGCATTACCTGCTTGTTAAACAAAAAATTAAAAATTCTATAAATTTGCAAAACATTAAAAATTTTAAAAAAAGTTTTGATTGTTTTGCCAACTTGTTTGGTTTACCCTTTTTTTGAAGTTGATAGGGTGGCATTACAATTAAGCTTTAGAAGACATGTTGGAATGGCGTAAGACGTAGAATGTCAAGAGAATGAGATGAGTCACCAACAAATTCTGTCAGATGGTCATGTTAATCCTTTATTTACGGAGTTAGGTCCCTCAACCATATGCTCCACGAGATGTTGAACAACTCTTTAGGGAGTTATCTCTTTATACTAACCTAGACACCTTTCCACATATACAATCCTTGGTGAAAGGCAAAACATCCATTGATCATGCTTTTGTTGAAGCCAATCGAGTTGCTTCACCCCCTCGTTCCACTCGGTTCAGCCACCACCTATTCAACCATCTTTCGTTCAACCACCTATTGTCCAGTCATCTGTGATTGAACCATTTGTTGTTCAACCATCATTTATCCAGCGACCTTACTCCAACCTTGTTGCTCCTTTTGCCCATTATGTTATGGGACAATCATCAGATAATTTTCCAATACATGCTTCTCATTCTCAATTCCAGAATCAAACATCTAACCACATACTTGCACCAGTAAACCAAGAACCTACTCTCACTTAGGCATTCATGGATTAGCTCACCCCAAATGAATGAATGTTATAAAGAGCTGAGTTGTCACTTTGATTCCAAGTCAACTCCTGAGGTCCCCATTCCTTCTTTGCCAGTTCTTCACCTGCCACCTTCTGAATTACCAGTTTATCGTCTCTTCAATGGTGATGACAATCTTTTTCCACACCTTAAATATTTTTTATATGAGTCTTCATTTTGGAATGGTTCTATTCACTCAACCCCTTCCGAATTACCAGTTGCTTTTTGTTCCACCGATCACTTGAAGAGTTTGCGTTGGAGTGGTTCTATTCACTCGAGCCCTTTGAGGTATAAGATTTTGACAATGTCAAGACCAAGTTTTTACAAAGATATAGAGACTGGGTGACACCATCATGTTTGATCATAGATCTAGTTGCTGAGAAGATGAAGCCCGAGGAGGACTTCATAAAGTTTGCTGACCGGTGGAGTAGAATGGTAGAAAAATTGACAGATGTTATCTCAGAAGAAGAACAAGTAAAGATGCTCATTGGAAGCACTACA
Source organism: Cryptocoryne crispatula var. balansae (assembly GCA_036172225.1). NCBI lineage: Eukaryota > Viridiplantae > Streptophyta > Magnoliopsida > Alismatales > Araceae > Cryptocoryne > Cryptocoryne crispatula. The sequence continues at coordinate 33,729,204 of CM069932.1, forward strand.
CCATTCTTAAGAAATGTCTTGATCATGCACCATCCTACCACAATGAATAAACTTTATGACAATGCTCGATACTTGCAAGTCCATTTTAACGATGCCACAATGATAAATTCTTTTGATCTCAAACATAAAAATATTAGGAAAACTGCTTTTGCACCAACTGGACCTACAACCAAGGGAGTAGTTAACAATGAAGCTGTGAACATTGTGGGGAACCAAAGAGGGAACTGCCAAAACCAGTATAGGAACCCACCACAGAACCCATCTTACCACCCCCCTCAATAGCTATTTAGGCCACAACAACCACAAAACCCCCCCAGTAGTGCAAACCCAGCAACCTCATCAACCCACCCACATTAGGGCAATGCCACCACCCAATCAAGCACCACGAAGGGGAGGTCATAGGAGAGAGAACTACCAACAACTACTTTACTTCTAGATCGACATCTTCAATGTACTCATGGCAGAGAAACAAATGGAATTGCCCAAGGAAAGAGATGTTTGACTAGTGAATGCAGATATGTCACGATATTGTGCTTATCATCGGTACTCTGGTCACATTGTTGAACTATGTTTTCAGTTCAAATATTACATCCATGATCTCAATGACCAAGGCAGTATTGATTATGCCCAAATAGGGGAATGCATATAGATAATGAAGGCTAGATAGTAGCAGAGATAGCATCCACCGGCTCAACCTCGACAACAATATGTCTCAAGGATTGATCAAAATCTGCTTCCACTGTATGCTCCCACTTTGGCATAAGCACTAGCACAATAGAACCTAGGAGTTTGTTTAGTACACTCTATCTCTCAAGAAGTTGCCGGCAGTGCTCAAAGTTGACAGCTAGAAAACCACAATGCAACCATGCTAGTCAACCCAGCTAGGCCTCCTACTAGGACCACTACTCGACAAATAATCTGTGCACCATCAACTCCAAACACATATCCACCACCAAGTTCAATACCCCAACCATTGGTTGCTACTTCTTCTCACCAACTTATCATTAGGTTAGCCCCCATGTTAACTACAACTCCCTCAACCATTTCTACACCCCGGCCCCTTCTCATCAGGCCGCCGCTATCACCATCACCCCAAACTTGAACTCCCAGCCTACAAGCTCTGTTACCTTAAAACCCAATCTTACCACACCACCAACCCCACAACTAACTTTACCAACACTTCCATTAAACCCACAAGCCATTCCTGCACCCCATTCTCTATCACCGCCACTATCACCATCACCGCCATCCACGAATCCTAGCTCTCTACGCACAAACCCAATCACCCCAAAGCCTTTAATCATTCAACAAATCCCTTTGCCCACCATACATGCACCTACACCACCTATTCCACTACATTCCACTCTAGTTAACCCACTCAACCTGACTAACAGATAGCCTCGGTGCTTTGGAGTGGGAGAATGTTCCAATAGCTCTTTCCTCAAGCTGGGATACAACCGCAAGAATCAATAGAGAAAGATGAAGTGAAATAACCATTACTAGGCATGGCTTATGACTTATTAAAGCATTTGTATAAGACACTGGCCCATATTTCTATACTTGAATTGATCAAGAGATCAAAGGTGCTCCAAGAGATTCTACAGAAGTATCTGCAAACGGTCATGGTGAATGAAGATCTCCCACCTGAGAAGATCACTATGGTGTTATCCCCTAGAAGTGAGCACTCAATGCTCACTTTCTCTTAGGAGGACTTAGTAGATCCAAAGGTCAGGAAGATATGCTTTGCAAGTGGCTATTATCATCTATAATATTGAAGTAAATTCTTATTTAGTTGACACTGGAGCTTTCATCAATGTTATGCCACCAGAAATCTTGTAGTTATGTGGCATTTCTGAACAGGAAATCATGCCATCATATGCCATGGTGACAGCCTATGATAACTTAAAGAAGTCTACACGTGGGGTGGTCACTCTAGTGGTGAGACTTGGGTCGTGTACTATCACTACTAATTTTCATGTACTGAAGCTGGATCCAACTTTTTGGGCTATACTTGGGAGGTTGTACTTAGAAGCAATAGGAGCCGTGGTTTCAACAAGCCAACAATGAATAAAGTTTCCCTTTAATGGACAACTGGTCAAGGTGACTAGCATGCCTATAAGGGATGAAGTGAATAATATTCTTTTTTACATCGCCCCTAGGATTATCGATAAAACCCCAGATCTTAGTGGGAGAATTGCTAGAAATTAGATGTATGATTGCCTCTCTGCTAGACATTGTGGAATGGCGAATGGTGGTAAAATTGGGCTATCAACTTAAAAAAGGTTTGGGCAAGGATCTTCAAGGGATCACTCAACTAATCAAAACTATGAAAAGGCCATGTAGGTAGGGGTTGGGATATGAAGATGATTCTACCCTAAAGAGGGTTATCCAGGCAAGATATGTCATGGGACTCGAAGCATTCTTTATCAAAGGGGAGACCAAGATGATGGCTGAGGATGACAAAGAACCAACCACAACTATCTAGAGGAGAAATGCTTCAGATGAAGAAGAAGACTTGTGGCAACTCCAGAAACGGGTTCCGGATCGGCACCTCAAGAGAAGAAGGTGAAAGATAGAATATGGGAAAAAGGGAGTGAATCGGAAAACACTCGGAAAGCTGTAAAGAGTCCTCACCTCGGTCCCACACTCACATTGATCCCCGAACTTTCATCTCACGGCATCACTCGAGCACCGGAGACGGTTCGGGTCATGTGGGAGGAGAGTGAGGAGGAGATGAAATTAAAACATGAAAGATGTGGTCGCCAGGAGCCGCGGGCTCCGCTTTATGGGATGTAAATTAAGAGATGAGTTGAATTGACCGTGTACCTTAGCGTGGGAGATCGGGATATGGGTTCAACTTTCTTATTCTTCGGCCAGCCGATGAAGAAGAGTCTCCAACCAATGCTAGCTTGTTCAACTTGTGCAACTAGAATAATAAAACAAGTGAAGAAAATAATTAGAACTATGGGAAGTGTAGTAACTGTAGTAAGAAGGTGAGAAAGAAGCAATTGGAATCGAACTCACCGGATTGGGGCGAGTCATAACCCCTTTTTTGTGTATTTTTTGATTATGTAAAAATGATGTAAATGAACTAAAAGATGCTTTAAAACAATAAATAAACTAAGTTAAGGTATTTGAGAAAGCTTATGGAATGGATCGGCTTGAGACGAAGCCGAGTTGGTTGAAGAAGACCGGTTTGGGTAGCCTTTGCACCCTTCTGGCGCGACATTGTTGCAGAGGACGCTACGGATGACCCCGATGTCAGAATCGAGTGCCGTTTATTGGAGTAGACAGAGAACTCATAGAGAAAGAGTTAATTTTTTTATTATTTCTTCTAAATCCTCGTGTAGAAGTCTGTAAAAATTATGAAAGTAGAAAAATGTGGAAAACCGAACCTGGATGCGTACCCTTGGTGCAGAAATCGCCACGAACGAACGACAAGTCGGAATCGAGTGCCGTCAGTTGGAGATGAAAGAGAACGAAGAGGGGAACAACTTATATGTTGAAGACTTTTTCAGAAGGAGTCCTGGATTTTTTTCAGAAGTCGATTAAGATAGTTGATGCCGAACGCCCGGGTCGAGCCTTCTCCTTCACTTCGGGATCGATTTCTCAATGTCGCATCGCCTTTGGACGTCGGGATGGCTTTGGAGAAGAGCTTGGACGACCTATGGACGAGCTAGGCACGGGGGATTATCCTTGAGTCATTGATAATGGCCCTCAATTTATAGGGGAAGGAAGCCAGTGCAAAAAATGGAACCTGGACCGACCGCGCCCCCGCTTTTCAAAGGGGACAAGGGCGCGCAGGGCGCACCCTCAAAGCAAGGGAGCGCAGGGCGCGCCCCCACTTCGGGTGCGCGGTCTGCGTGCCCCCTTGTTTCAAAGGGAGCGGGAGTGCGTTATAGGGAGTTTAACCCATGGGGGTCTTGATTGAAGTGTGGTAGGGCCATAGAGAATCAATTAACTATTGAAGCCAATTAGTAAAAAATTTTAATTCCCAAGTTTTCTTAGTGCTTTTTATCAAGGTTTCGTTGGTGGCTTCTACTTGACCGTTACCTTGAGAATAATATGGAGATGAATGATACAATTTTATGCTATTCCTATTGTAAGATCGCACAGCTCTTGAGAGACAATTTGTGGTTCATTATCAGTGATAATGTCACTTGGGATCCTGAATTAGGCTATGATGTTGTGCTAATGGAAACTTGGTACTGCTAATCATATGGAGGAGGCTAGGACTTCCATCACCTTGTAGAATATGAATTGATTGCCACACACTGGCACATCGGTCGAGGAGAGCCCAAACCATCACCAATGCTAGCTTTCCCAGTTGAAGCTTCTTTATGCTTGATTGTCCTTCTATTGTATTCCTTCTTTCCTTGCTTGTCAGACAATTTTTGCTCATTTATGAATAAAAAATAAATTCTTTGTGTCAATTTTGGAATAAAAATTCATGGAAATTCACCTTATGCCTGCAAAATTGTTAGTGTATGATGAAAATGATGCTTGATAACACAGCTATTTTACAACATTATTCATCAAATTTTCAAGCAAGAAACAAATTTCTCATGGAATTTAAGCAAGCATTTTATTTAGTGAATTTTAAGGACAATTCGGAAGCTTCATTGATTTTATTTTATTGGTGTTGTAAACAGCTTGATTTTCTAAACAATAGAGTAATTTTTAAAATTTTCTTGTTTTAGGTGAATTTTTAACCTTATAAATAGATCTTACTACCCTTAAAAGTTCATTTTACCATGCACACTATCTCTACTCACTAGAGCCTCTTTGACTTCTTTACCTTTTGAGCTCAAATCAAAGGTCAGTACTCTAGCTGAATAAAATGTAGATCTCTTCATTCTCTTCATGTTGACTCTAATTTCACGTGATTCCGAGTTCATTTGATCATTTTTCTAGAAAGAAGAAGTTCAATCAAAGTTTTTGGGTCCACGTCCCCTCAATTGGGGGCATGTGCCCCCTCAGGGGTGCATGGACATGTGCCCCCGACGGGGTACATGCACCCCTACCTTGGGCACATATATTTTTTTATGATATAAAAAAATTAGAAAAAGCAAATTGAATGTCTGACCAATTTGAATGTTGTAGAAGCCAAAGAGAATTTGACTACCGCATGCACATGATTCTAGGGTCAAACCTTCTGAGTCAATAGTTGCACATGAGGTATATGTGTTCTGTGTTGTTAGTAAATTTTCTATCATTCTTTTGGCTGTCATTTGACACAAATTTTTTTCTTTGCAAGGACGGATCAAGTCCTACATTTCATAGTAGATAGTAAGACTGGTTTACTGTTGACTTTGTTACTTTCAGGACCATCATTTTGATGAGATAAGATTTGGACCCCTGCTGCAAGTTGCACCGTTTTGGGAGGACCTAGCCTTGATCCAAGTCTTGAGAGAGAGGTGGGATGCCACAACTTGTTCTTTTCTACTACCATGGGGCCATATGCTCCCAACTTTGAAGGATATGGCCAACAACTTAGGGCTTCATGTTCATGGGTGGCCTGTCACTAGCTACACCTATGGTGACTACTCATAGATAGCATTGGATCTCCTTTCCTTCTGCTCACCTCAGTCACAGGATGAGGTTTCCTATCGATCACTCAAAAGGAGTGCTTTGAGTGGGTGGGCTTGTCAAAGGTTCCCATAAAGGTCAGTAAAGATGTTGAGGACTACGAGCGATGCTTGATCAGCTAGGTGTCGGCTACTTTGTGTGGTCTTCCTGGAACCCCAAAGGTAGACAGAGACCTCTGACGATTCCTAATCTTTTTATTTTGAAACTTATTGCTAGGCAAGAAGACGGAGAGAGTTCACTTGCGGTTCTTACCATTGTTGGCTGACTTGGAAGTGGTTGGTGAGTATGCTTGAGGTATAGTTGTTCTGGTCCATTTCGATGCTAGCCTCTCTCTTGACAGTGGCACAGTTTTAGTGGGTGGTTTCACACCCTTTGTTCAGATATTCTTCCTTCTATTACATTTCTTTTGCATGTTATAAATGGTTACATTTGTTAACAAAAAAATGTGCTTTCAGGTCTGGAGCTATTTACCTTTCCCTTGGGTGAAGCAGGTTGGAGTATCATGATCACCTTCCCTTGTTGACATGCTGGCACTCTGTCCATGATGCAACATGTCACTCCCACTAGCTCCTCTGGCTGTGCAGTGAGCTGCATAACTTTTGTCCAAATTGGGTATGTCTTTTTAAATTATGCCTTCTTGCTATCAAAGAGAACTCTAGCAAAGAATGAGATTGCAATAACTTTCTTTGATAGCTTCTTTCACAGTTGTTATTTGTTCTCTTAATACCTTAGCTTCTTATCTTGCATGTAGGTGGCTAATTTGGAGCAATAGACTATTGCTTCTTCTTCAGAGTCTACTTCTTAGATCCAAGCCTTGTAGGCAGAGTTGCAGATGCACACCCCTACTATGGAGATGGCCTAGCATCACCCTGATTATGAGACAGAGTTGTTGACTCTGGACCATTGACATTACAAGACAATATGGGAGTTCGAGACATAGAATGCAACTGCAATGTGTGAGCGTGATTCAAAGATTTGTTTGCTAGAGTAGAGTTAGTACCATATTTGTCTTGATTTGATATTGGCTCAGGCAGAGCTTCGATTCTATCGCCAAACTACCCAACAACCGTCTTAGAGCTAGACGCACTAGACTGGCACTCACCAAAGCGAGAGCTAGACACACCCAAGTAGCTCTCACTAGAGTCCATGCCACACTCCCTAGGTAGGAACCCTTCCAAAGCAAAGCCATACACCAAGTGTGGCGAATTACTTAGTTTTCTTCCCTGATCACCAGAGGAATGTAAAGGGTGTAAGATTGTATGCATGATTGCCTCCTCCTTGAGAGCGGTCTCCTAGAAAGGATGATGGAGAGAGTTGATATAGCTCTACTTGTATCCTATACTCGCATCATATCATGTCTGGATCTTGTTCGCTTCTATTTGTATGGTATTGCCTTGATTATATGAGCTTGTTCTCCTTTATGACACTGCTTTGAACATGATGGTTAGTATGAATTTATAGCTTGGCCCCTTGCATTTTTTCATAGGGCATAGCCTTCTTAACATGGCAAAAAATGAAACAACTAAAATAAATGAGAAAATCAAATATGGGTAAGAAGACTTACCTGCTTGGTGAGAATCATCCCCTTTCGCTATTCAATGCCTAAAAACACTTAGCAAAAGAATAAAATATATCCATATCTCATTCCTTTGACTATTTATCATTAGACTTGATTTAAAGTTAAAGGGAGGAGCCTTATTCACAAGGTGTAATAAAATAAATAACTAAAATGAAATGGGTTAAGGGTTTAGAGAACTTACCTTCCATGGTGAGAATCCTCCCCTTTTACTTGAGGTCCTTGGAACACTTGATAAAATAAGATTAGATCTTCACAGCGACTTACCCTTTGCCTATTACAGCTAGCTTTGACTTAGTTCAAAGGGAAGAGGCTACTTAACAAGGTAATAACAAAAAGTAAATATAAAATGCGAAATTGGAAATATACAGAATAAGAAGAGAAGCATGGATGCAACTCAAGGCAATAATCAAGGTCATGCTAAGTTAAATGATGCCTTTCTTGGGGTTTTCTTGAAAACAAGCAACTTTCATTTTTTGGGTTTTAAAAAATTGATTTTTTCAAATTTAAAATAATATTCATTTTTTAGGATTTTTAAAATATTTATTTTTAATATTTTTTAAAAATTTCATCTTTTTATGTAAAAGCACTGCTATTGAGACAATTCATCAGTCTTTATATGTTAATCAAGATTCAAATGTAAACACCATGTGCAAAATAAGGTTCCCTACCTAGAATCCTTCTAGCCTTCTTCCTTTGATTGGTTTGAGTTTTCACTTGGATTTGGTTGGTTCACCCTTCCACAGAGGTTTAAGAAGGAAGAGTAATAGAGAAAGTTCTAGATAGGGTTTTGAGATGTTGAGAGAGATTTCTCTACTCAAATTACAAGTTAGGGTTTAGCTTCTTCGGGTCTTTTCCTTTTTTTCTTTTTTTTTTGCTCTTTATGTGGCACACATTCAGACAGGCTTTTGAACCATGAGGACATTTCCCATCTTTTGAATATTTTTATTCATCTACATTAATCAATTCATATGCATTGCTTGATTACTTTTTAGTGATTAAAAAGGGCCCTACCCAATTAGGTTGCAACTTGGAGCAGAGACCACATAGCTTAATAAATATTCTTTTGACTACCACCTCACCGATCGCAAATTTTCTCTTCACCACCCTCTTTTGGTAAAACCTTTTAAGTCTATTCTGATAAGTCCGGGCATACATGGCAGAAAATAGCCTTCTTTCATCTAAGAGTTCAAGTTGTGAAAGGAAAGATTCTCATCTCTCATCAACAAGAGTATCCATGTCGAGATGAACCTAAAGAGATAGAAGTAATACCTCCTATGGGACCACTGCTTCCATCCCATGTGCCAAGGTATACAGGGGTTTGTCTAGTGGGAGATCATATAGAAGTACGATAAACCCATAGAGCATCTAGGAGCTTATCAGGTTAATCCGTAAACTTGCTAGACTTATGGGATTTCTTGATGATTTTAATTAAGGTATTATCAGTGGCTTCCACATGACCATGGCCTTGAAAATAATATTGTGATGAATCTTGAGAGAGGAACTGAAGCCCATTATTGGTGATGATGTTATTGGGAATCTCGAACCTTGCAATGATGTTGTGCTTAATGAAAGAGCAAACTATTGACTCTTTAATCTCCATAAATGCCTCCGCTTCAACACACTTTGTAAAGTACTCCATTGTTGTCAGAATGAATGATTTAGCACGCACTTTGGAGTTACGGTAGTTCAGAGGGCCAATGATATTGAAAGCCCACATAGTGAAAGGCCATGGGATGTGGATTGAATGTGGTAGAATGAATCTTGTCGGCATGCAGTTGACAAGAGTGATTGTCGAACAAAGATAGAGTGATCTTCTTCTAGAGTTGGCCAATAGTACCCCTGCCAGATGATTTTCTTAGCAAGGGCTTGAGTATTCACCTAGCCTTCACACACTCCAAAATGTGCTTTCTTTAGCACCAAGTTAGCTTCTTCTTCATCAAGACATCACAGTAAGATGCCACTTAGGCTCCTCTTATAGAACACTCCTCTTGAGATTGTGTACCTTTGGGACACTCTTCAAATTGCCATCTTCTCCTTGGCAGTAGATCCAATTGGGTATCTTTGATCTTGACAAAACCTTGAAATATCATCATATTAAGGTCTCTCACCTTCTTCAAATTCTTCCAACTCAATCAAAGAGATTTATTTCTTATATTCTAAAAATTCTTTTTTATCAAATTTTTTTAAGCTTATAAAACATTCATTATCAATTGCTGGAATTGGCCTCTTATGGACATGGATTGTCTGTGCCTACCTGCCTAGTGAGAAAGATAAAGATGAAGCTAATGAAGTTAAGGCATCGACAAGAAAATTTTGTGCATGAGGGACATAGACAAAGGTGAACTTGAAGAATAATTTGATGTAACAAGCGGTGAGCTCCTGGTAGGTTTTGAGGTTTGGATGGGTAGTTCGAAATTTGGATAGGACCTAGCATAGGATCAATTGACTATCACCTATCACCCTTAGTTTGGTGGCAACATGGAAGTGAGCAGCCTCTAGCCCGGCAAGCAAGGCTTCAAATTCAGCTATGTTGTTAGTTGCTGGAACGTCGAGCTAGAATGCTTGTGGTATGGTGACACCTTTGAGTGACGGAAGGACGATTCCTATCCCTCTACTATGTGAATTCAGAGCCTTGTCAAAATATAATATCCAAAGATTGGAAGATTGGATTAACATTAGTTCATCATTCGAAAACTCTAACTGGACTGGGTTAAAGATAAGTATAGGGTGATGGGCAAGGTGTTCTACAATAGCAAAATAGATGACCACCTTCTATGAGACAAAAGAAATATAAAATTGGGACAAGAAACTCTGCCATCACCCTAGCCAATTAGTCAAGACAGTCTTTTCTAGGATAAACTTGATAGGATTCATGCGAGCAATGAGCCTGACTTCATCATCAAGGAAGTAGTGTTTGAGTTTTTGAACTATCTAGACTAGAGCAGCATAGGTCTTTTCGACTACGGTATATCTCAACTTATATAAGTAAAAGATCTTAGGCAAATAGTAAATAGCTCACTCTTTTCCTTTCTCATCAACTTGTCTAAGGATTGCCTCAAAAAAATTCTTAAGAACTAAAATATATAGGACTAGGGGTTCATTGGGATTTGGTGGTCTAAGTATAGGGAAACTTGCCAGGTATCTTTTCAATCCATCAAATGCTTTCTGGCACTTCAAAACTCATTTAAACTTGGCCCCCTCCTTGGTTAACTCATAGAAAGGTTTGCACCATTGGTTGTGTTGTGAAATAAAATGACGAACAAATTGTAGCCCTCAGATTAATTCTTGAAGTTCTTTTATATTCAAGGCATACCAATGATTGCCTTGGCCTTGTTTGGGTCAATCTCTACACTGTTTTTGCTTAATATGAACCCTAGCAATTTTCCTTATGAGACACAAAATGTGCATTTCTTGGGGTTCAATTTCAGCTTGTATTCTCTAGCTCTTTGTAGAACTTTCCTTAACACATTAAAATGATCTTATTATTTTTTGGATTTGATGGCCAAATCATCCACACACATCTCTACAAGTGTGTGCATCATGTCATGGAAAATAGCCATCACAGCCATTTGGTATGTATCACTGGCATTCTTCAAAGCAAAAGGCATAACGACATAGTAATTAGTTTCACAAGGTGTAGTGAACGAGGTGTTCTCTTGGTCCTCATCGGCTAACTTAATCTAATTTTTATTTAGAATAGCCATCCATAAATGAGAGCATTTCATATCCATCTATGTTATCAATCAAAAGATCTATATGAGGTAGTGTAATATCAGTTTTAGGACACGCCCGATTCAAGTCGTTGACGTCTATATAGATCTAAACCCATTCATCCTTCTTCATAACAGAGACAATGTTAGCCACCCATTGTGAATAAAGGATGACCTTAATAAATTTTCCTAGTGCAATTTTTCAACCTCTTCACTCATTTTAAGTGCAATATTAAGGTGGAATCTTTTCATTCTAGGTTTCAAAATAAATCTATGTTCACCCAATGAATTGTCTAATCTCATCATATCTTCATTTTATTTCCATACGAATGTTTCATTATTTTATTCTAAAACTTTGATCAAACTTTTTCCTCTGTGGGAGTGAGGTTTGCACTAATGAGAATAGTCTTAGGATCTTCCAGGGTTCATATATTTAGTTTCTTAGTTGGTTCATTCCCTATTGCCGATGGTTCCTCAAATCTTCTAAGTCCATATGCATATGCATCAACCAAGTCCTCATATTCCTTTTCAAATTCAGTATCCTTCTCTGATACTAACTCATATACTCCCAATGTATGATCTATGTTATGCTCATACTCATATCCAATTTCATCTAACTAGATAGCATTTTTCAAAAAATTAGGTAGCGTTGTGCATTTTACACATTTTTGGGTTAGTTGTCGTAGATGTCTGTTTGGAATTCGTCTACCTCTGACTTTCCTTTCTCCTAACCTAACCTGCCCTATTAAAAACAAAGCTATAAAATTGGTATTTATAGTGTAAGGAGGATCGAGTAGATCGATCAATGATTTAGAGAAAAGGGACTCTTAGTTCTAAACATCCTCTAGGATGAGTAGAGATGTCTCTTCAACAGAAATGTGAGTTTGACATAACCAAGAAAGAGAAGAAATTAGGAATGAAGGAGAAAAGGGGGATCATAGGCTTGATGGTAATAGAAAATAGGCACGCAAGCCCCAAGCTGATGAGGAATTTTAACTAGTATGTGGACCCAGTTCTAGATGTTGGCATGCATGCAGCCCATCATGGTTGAGCTGAAAATGGCCCTCAGGCCTAGAGCTGATGTAAAAAATATTTGGGCAAGCAAGCCCAATGTAAACCTCAAATGGATAGGTTGAGAATTGAAAAGAGCACTGTAGACACGCCAATTGGCCTTATTTAGAGCTTAAACCATTATTCCATTGGCAACATCTCTTTTAGACCATAAAAATTATGATGAATCACCCTTTTGAATGAGCTGAGGTGCTTATTGGAAATATGAGGATGATTTTCTAATTTCTAATCAAATCCGTGTATGCCGAACAAGAGACTCTTGGTGGTGTGCCAGATTATGCTTTTCCCAGCATATCCTCTATTTGTAAATTTTTCACAGGATTATATGGACGTCTAATGAAGAAGTATTCAATATGAATAATATTCCCCTCTGAGTCCTCTTTTCAATTCAACAAACGGCATTCAATTCCGATCTACCATTTGTCTGTAGCGCCTTTTAGAAGTCAGACGTGCAGTTCTGTCCGCACGCAGCACCTATCAAGCCCAATTGCATGCAAGCCCAGCCCATTGGGCACATATCTAATCAATTCACGACCTTACCTTCCTTTTTCATCCTCCATATCACTTTTTATAGTATCTGTAAGCTTCATGGTCTAAATTAGCATCATCTAATGATGGCAATCCAACTTGTTGTCTTGTATATCAAGACTTGCCATTTTTAGACTAGATTTGCTTCCTCTTCGAGTGGAGGCATATTTTGAGCATGGGGAAGGTGATACACGGTTTAAAATCTCTCTCAATCATTTACGTAAGTTTCTAGATGCCTCAAGATGAAACTTAGCAACATTAAGTGGAGGAAATCCAACCTATGGTCGGATGTATCAAAACTTGCTATTTTTTGACCTGGTTCTCATCCCCTATAAAGGGAGACTCATATGAACGACCTAAGAAGGGCATCCCCATCATACAGAACTCTTCTCCTCACCCTCCAGACACCCTAGGCTCATCCCAACCTCCCCAAATCGTCCTCTCTTCGTCCCGGTGCATGGAGATCATCCCAAAGTGAAGAAGAAGCCGGTCTATGCTCCAACGTGCTGCACTGCTGATCATCGGCTTCTACAGATCTTTATAGTCATTTTATGGCCTGACTTCCTTCATACTAAGTGTGTTTCATCAAGATATATTTCATCTCCAACAAACATATATCAATTATGACATTTACTCTTCTTGTTACGGCTTCAACACCGGCGCTGCACAAACAGATCCGAAGTGTTCTCTTCTAAGTCATCATCTTCTCGGTCAATTTAAGTACATTTAATGGTAGATTCAGCCTATACATAATTAATATAAATTGTTCCCCAGTGAGTTATATTTTATATCCAATAAGAATCATTTAATTTAGATATCTGTGGTTCCCATAGCATGTCCTACATCGACATTGTGCTGGGAATTTCCAGAACTTCACTGCCCAAGATACGGCTTATCAGGTAAATTCAGATTACTTATCATAATATTCAGGCAAACTTGTCTTCATATAAAACCACCATCGGTGAGTTATATTTATTTTTAAATAAATTTCACTTGATTCGTTCATCGGTGCTGTCCTCTACGGTCTCTGCATCAGAGCCGCGCAGTTTACATTAAATCTGTCCAACCCGGTTGCCACTTTGCCTGGGTTGTGTTGTCTTTAACCATTTATATTCTTTTTTTATTCATTCGAATCATTTAGTTCATATTTAAGAATCATTTTTATTCTATTTTTATCATTTCATACATCATCAAAAAACCAAAAAAAGGGGTTAGGGCTAACCCCGAATACGGTGAGTTTGTTTCCAATTGTCGTTTTATGTTATTACTTTTACAAGTTACTACACTTCACTCAGTTCTAATCCTTCTTCACTTGTTTTACTGTCTTATTGTCTTCTAGTAGCACAAATACATCAAGCTAGCATTGGTTGGACTCTCCCTCATTGGCCGGCCGAAGAGGAAGAAGGTTGAACTCACACACTCTCTCCCACGCTAAGGTACACGGTCAAAACAACTCAATCTTGTTGTTATTCTATAAAGCAGAGCCCGCGGCTCCTGGCGACCCCCTTTCTTTTTATTCATGTTCTAAGCTAATTCACTCCTCACTCTCCTCCCACATGACCCAAACCATCTCCGATGCTCGAGCGACGCCGTGAGATGAAAGTTCGGGGATCAATGTGAGTGTGGGACCGAGGTGAGGACATTTTACCGCTTTCCGAGTGTTTTCAATTCACTTCCCTTTTTTCCCCAATTCCATCTATCTTTCACCTTCTCTTGAGGTGCCGATCCGGAACCCGTTTCTGCAGTCGACAGCTTTTTGGCGACCACGGTGGGACAACCAATGTCTTCAACCGTGCTAGCTTGATTCAACCGTGCAACTAGTTGTTTTCCAACTTGGTTCCCACGTGAACCGGCTTATCTTTTATCTTCCATGTCAATTTACCTTAAACTTGCTATTTACTCTTTCTTTAAGATTGTCCCCCATGTGGACTTAATTTGCTTGTCTTTCATTTCAACCCGGTTCCCGCGTGAACCACTTTTCTTCTTATAAACCGGTTCCCGCGTGAACCACCTTTCTTTTCCAACTCGATTCCCGCTTGAACCAACTTATTTTCAGATCGGTCCCCGCGTGGACCACCTCTTTAAAACACCTTTAGATTGGCCCCACATGGCCCTCCTTCTATTTTGTCAACTCTTACATCGGTTCCCGCGTGAACCACCCATTTCTTCATTAAAACCGGTTCCCGCGTGAACCAAACCCTTTTCTAAATCGGTTCCCGCGTGAACCAACTCACTTTCAGATCGGTCCCCGCGTGGACCACCCCTTTGCACCAATTAGATTGGCCCCACGTGGCCCTCATTTCCTTTTTCCAATCAAACAAACCGGTTCCCGCGTGAACCACCCATTTTTCCTTCAAAAACCGGTTCCCGCGTGAACCACCTACTTTTCCAAAACTCGGCTCCCGCGTGAGCCACTTTATTTTCAATTCAGTCCCCGCGTGGACCATCCTTTTACCTTTACTTTAGATTTTTACCCAATTGGACACTCCAACACAAGCCGGTTCCCGCGTGAACCACCTTTTAATTGCTAGTTTCGAGTTACTTGTTTTACTTTCTCATTGCTTATCTTGTTTGCATTCACTTGCTTGGTTTATTTAATAGCTTTCATTAATGTTTGCATATTGATTGCTTCTTCTTCTCCTACCCTCCATTTTTCATTTTTGCATTAGCTTTTTGCATCGGGTACCGGACTTGCTCCGATCCGTAGGGCATTCGAGGCGGGGGCTCTCTCTCCCAACACACCCTCACCCTCCAAACACCTTCTTGGTGGATTCTAACCTCCCTTCTGGGATATTCCTTCCTAGTTGATTTGGTTGTTTCCATCAAGACCTCCGTAAGTCCCCATCCGTGGAGTATTCCTCTCTGCACGATTGGGCCGGTTGTACCACTTTCCCAAAACCCGAAGAACCCAAGTTCCTACTCGTGGTGATTGAGTGATAACCTTAGGTCTTGAAGATTGAAGCAATAGGAACCATACCCATTTGAGTTAACAATTGCTAACAATCTATCTAATCTAAGGTTTCAACCCAAAAATTGTCGAGTAGTCATTTTAAAACCTTGTTTGCATAACTTGCTTGCTCACCAAAAATTGAAAACAACCAAAAATTTCTTCTTGCAAAACACCTAAAAAAACAAAACAAAAAAAGCTCTTTAATTTTGTGTTAAACTTGTTTTCCAAACAACCAATTAAAACAAAACAAAATCAAACAAAACAAAACATAAAAAAAAATATCTTCAATTGTGTGCTTTGATTGCTCTCTTTTCTAACCATCTTTCTAGAAAGATTGACATGATGCCCATGATGCTAAAGTCCGGAAGCCACGTTAGGAGGTCGGACTACTACAAGCAACAAGAGTACGGGGAAGGTCTCTACAAGCTCCAACAACAACCCGAGAGCCATGTCAATGCTGCTATGGAACCTGAAGTGCAAGGGGATGCCCATCAGTCCGCTTCATTTAGTATAGAACAAGCTCTTAAGGATATATGTTTTCATCTTGATCCCAATACCTTGTCATTCATACAATCCCTAGTGAAGGGCAAGATGCCTGCTAATCAAGGTCCAGCCAAAGTCAACCGAGCTACTTTGCCTCCCCAATCGACAGTTCTACCTCTTGTCATAACCCCACTGGGCAGCCCCGCCATGTTACTTCACCTACTCACCCCATTGTGGGTCATTCTTCAGCTCGCACACCAACCCACCTCCCTCCCATCCAGGTGCCACAAGCACACCCCCTGGTGAATTCCTCCCCACCTGTTGCCAAGGATAAAGAAACCATCGAATTCCCCCTCTATACTATCTACATCCCCCAATCACAAATGCCAACTTACCATCGCTACAATGGCTCAGGTGATCCCTTCACCCATCTCAATGATTTCCTGAGCAAATCATCTCGATGGCATAATGATAGAAAGACCCTTGCCTTTCTTTTTTAGGAGATCTTTAGAGGGTGTAGCACTAGATTGGTTTTTTTCATTGAACGAAGTAGAGATATGGGATTTCGAAATTGTCAAGGCCAAATTCTTGAAATGATATGGGCCAGGCTATTCAATAATTGGGGAAGCAAAAGAAGATGTGAAATTAATGCGATATTTCGATGAATTGAGGCCCAGGCTTGAGAGGAGCATTGATGCTATGAACCAACCTTGGAGCCCTCTCCAACCTCACCCAGATCATCATCTTCAGCCAACTCCTCGACGCCAGTTGATTAGGCCACCCATGCCACAAGCTCAGCCGGACATGCAACCAGTGTCAATGGCACAATCAATTGTGCACAATCAAGCTCCTCATGTCAATTGTGCCAACACCTCACTATCAAAATCAAATTCTCAGCCTATTTCACCAACAACCCCTCGGCAAATCATTTGGCCCTTGTCTTCTCAACCTATTCCACCAACAACCCCTCGGCCAATCATCACGGCCCTTGGCTTCTCGGCCCTATTCCACCAACAACTCCTCGTCAACCATCCAAGCCATGATTCCTCAATTAATTACACCAATAGCTCTTCACTGAACCGACTTCTATGCCATCACCACTTCAATCACTCCCTCAACATAGGGTTCCCCCTCAGTCAGTCAAACCATTTGTTTCGTCTGTTGCTCCTGCCACGGTAAAGGAACCGGTCACTCCGATCATTCATGCTCCTGCTATGGTATATGATTTATTCACTCCGACCCCTCAAGTTCTTGCCCTGGCAGAGGAATTAATGACTCCAACCATTTGTGCTCCTACCATGGCAGAAGAATTAGCTTCTCACCATGTCATTGCTATATCTCAAAATCAAAGTCAGCTAGTAGGGAAGGTCAAACCAAACCCTTCTACCTTTTCAGAATCCCCTAGACTAGGCATGCCCTCTTCCATAGAACATCCTGAGGAGAAGCCTGCTATAGAGAGCTTAGATGAAGGAATCATAAACTTAGTTGATTGTCAATCCAATAATGGACTAGGCAAGGATTTATCAGGCATTAATCAACTATTACCATCATTGGAATTGATCAATGAAGATGGTCAGATTGAATTGACCGGCGGGGAAGTAAGGAGACCGAATTGGTCAATGAAATAGGGAATGAATCGACAAGTCTCCTGAAGGATGTAGACCTTAGCAAAGGGATACTGGGACCTCCTCCAGATAGGCGGGCAAATCCATTATCATCAATCTTAGGGCCACGACCCTTACCCCATTCTTCTCGTAAGCAACAATTCGGCCCATGGGCCCATGATCAATCAATCTTAGGGCTACGACCCGTTCTTTATTCTTTTCCAAATCAACGATTAGGCCCATGGGCCCACAATTCCTCAATCTTAGGGCCACTGCCCTTTCTTTATCCTTCTTACAACCATCAATCAGGCCCATGGGTCCAAAATACAATCTTGGGGCCATGGCCCACACCCCATCCCACTCAATTGGGCCCGTATGTCCCATTTTTGGGCACTTATGCCCCATTTTCGGGCACGTATGCCCCTTTTCGTCAATCAGGCTCTTATGCCCCTTTTCATCAACTTGGCCCACGTGCCCCTTTCCATCATCCGGGCCCACGTGCCCCCTTTATCCAACCGGGCCCATGTGCCCCTTTTAATCGACCGGGCTCTTATGCCCCTTTTCTTCACCCGGGCCCACGTGCCTCTTTTAATCAATCAGGCTTGCATGCCCCTTTCCTTCAATTGGGCCCATGTGCCCCTTTTCCCCAACTGGGCCTACGTGCCCCTTTCTTTCCATCAGGCCCACGTGCCCATAATTCTCCCCAATCGAGCCCATGTGCCCTTAATTTTTCTCAATCGAGCCCGCGTGCCCGCAATTCACCTCAACTGGGCTCACATGCCCATGTTTTTATGCAATCGGGCCCATGTGCCCAAATTGCTTCTAAATCGGGCCCACGTGCCTGCCTTCCAACAACCTCGAGCACACATGCCCACACTCCTTCAACTTCGGGCATTTATGCCCCCATTTCTTCACCAACGGGCCCGCATGCCCATACTTCTTCGAAATCGGGCCCCCGTGCCCCCACTTCTTCGAATTCGGGTTTGAGCACCCATACTCTTCAATGGTGCCAGCGAGCCCATCACAAATCACAATCTTGCTCCCAACCATCTAAATCGGGCCCGTGTGTCCACTCTTTTCGTTGGGTCCCTCAGGCTCAACCTCCAATCGGGTCTTTGAGCCCATCGCCTCCAATCGAGCCCTCATGCCCATCAACATCAACCGGCCTCTCTAGCCCACATTCAAATCTTGGGCTCATGTGCCTCTTGATTCCAACTACTCCCAGGCCTTCAAGCCCACTTTCAACTCACGGGCCCAAGAGCCCATTTTAACTCACTTTTGTTTTCAAGCATGTTCCTTTCCTTTTTGAATTCTCTTTCTTTTCCCAAGTTTTACTTTCAACAAAAAAAATCAAGGTAGAGAAATTTCCTGGGTGTTACCACAATCTTTGCCTTTTACATCATTAATTTTGACTCTGCCATGCTAAATCAGATCCTCCACATTTTCACTTCATCCTATGACTATCAATCTTCAATCCAATACAATATGGTGCATATCAAAAGTGGAAGCAGTTAGGCAAGGCAAGGCAAGGCATGGCAGGCAAGGCAAGGCAAGCACAAGCAAAGCCGTCATCTACAATGAACTTCTCCTTCTCTCAGGTATTACATGAAATTGCATTCATCATCATTATGTCATCCGCAAGGCAATATTTTTTTAAATGATTTTGAAATTCACATGAAAGTCTTACTTGAGAGAAAGTTTTGATTGATGATAACTACTTTTTGTCTTATCCTAATGAATTATTTACAATGCAAGGCATGTTTTCAATTGATTCGCCCATGGAATGCAATCTACCTAAAAAATGGAAAGAACTACCAGTATGACTTAAGTCAACATGTTCTAGGTTGTTGTCTAGGAGTCGAGGGTAGATACCATTCTACACACACAACACATCCTGATCCCAGAATATGGATGACTTGACCCCCGAGAGAAGCTAGGCAAGGCTTAGAGATGGAAGGAAAACCCTCACCATATTCTCTTCTGTTCGGTCCAAGAAAGGCAAAGGGGACTAGAGGGGGAGAGTATCGAAAGCATCCACCACCTTAGTAGGAGGCCGTCTTGAAAGGTCCAACTTCTCAAAAGAAAAGGGTGCCAAAAGATGAGCAATGAACCCCACAGGTTTAAACAAATATGGGCCTGTCTTAATGAGTACCCAAAATGTAGAAAATGAAAAAAGGCACCAAAAGATGGGCAATGACCCCACAGGTCAAAGACCTGTCCGAATGTGTGCCACAAAAACAGGTTTGTCAATAAAGAAGAAAAGACCCGAAGAGGCCGAACCCCAACGGGCAATTGGGTGTGAGTAGAGATATTCCTTTCAACATCTCCAAAGCTTATCAAGGACTTCCTTATCAATTCTTCATTCTTAACCCCCCCAAGGTGTGGGTGGACCAACCAAATCAAAGCTAAACTCTAGCCAATCAGAGATTGAATGTTAGAAAGATTCTGGGCAAGGAACCCCATTTTGCACATGGTGTCTACCAACGAACCTAGAAAAACAACCAAGTGATGAGAACTTGTGTCAATACTGAATTTTCTCTCCCAAAAAAAATATTTTCAAAAATCTCCAAAAAAAGCTGAATATCTTCAAAACTCCAAAAAAAAGCCTCAAAACTCCAAAAAAAAATAATATTATTAAAATTCCAAAAAATATTTGAACCTTTTCACAAAACTTCTTTGTCAAATTCTAAAAAAATTTTCAAAAAAAAAAATTCACCATGCTTGGTTTGAATTCTCATCTTTGCATTCATATTTGCTTTCAATCTCTCATGTTTCAAATTTTTCATGGCATATTTACTGCTTTAGTTTTTTTTACACCCTTAAAGAGAACTTATCACCCCTTGACAAAGGTCAACGCAGATTGCAACTTGCAAGGGGGATAAGCCATCTTGTCATTCTAATCTCCTTTTCTGAGTGTTTCAGGCATAAAGAACAAACAAGGAGAACTGCATAGCAAGGCGATGCTCGCCACTTCGCTCCCCCAAGGATTCTTAGGAGGAGGTGTCACCATGACCTCGGCCCCAACTTTGCCGAGGAGCCTTTTTTCAAAATTTTAATAAGTCAATGCTCACCACTTCCCTCCCCTGAGGATTCTCAGGTGGAGGTGTCATCATAACCTTGGCCCCAACTTTGCCAAGAAACTTTCACTCAGTGTCCTCATTAGGACACATGAACTCTTTTGTGAGAATGCATGTCATCATATCGCAAACTCACTGTTATCATTTCCTTTCTTAGCATATGTTAGGTGCATTACTATTTATTTTATGCATTGATGTTGAAGACCGTGAATGCAAAGAAGACCAGGCCCGAGATCCCCTTCATCAAAATCTACGACGGTCGGGTCATCTCTAATGCTCACGGATAAGCCAAAGTTGTGTTGTGAGGGACGATGGTTCCCGAATGGGTATCTTGACCTCATAGACAATCTATATCTTCAACTATTTGTTATACAAGTGTTGTTTTATTTTCTTGAGCCCAACATGCATCATGTAGCACTAATTGCATTACATTTTATTTTGTCATTGCATACATCATTTCCTAAAACTTCACCTTCTCACTCTCTCGATCATTCTAAATCCCACAGTGTTTTCTAATCCCACCAGGTTTTCTAATCCCACCATGATCTCTAGTCCCACCAAGCTCTTTAATATCCCACCGTGTCTATTAATCCCACCGTGTTCGGTAACCACTTTGTGTCCTCAAATCTTTCATTTCTTTTCACCACTGTGGCCATTGCAACTTCTTTGCTATTCGTCCCACCATGGCAGCCAATTCATCCCGCCAAGGACCTTCTATTTGATCAGAACTTGCACCGTCATTATCTTCACGGTCTATGCTTTAACATTTGCCTTTCGGAATTTGAGATCATTCCATTCCGAATTGAATCTTGTCTCATGGAAGACTTAAATGAATCTAAGAGCCTAAATGTGCTCGATTGGTATTCTTTTACTTTTTCAAAACAAATCTCTTTTTAAACTTTAGCCCATCACAGTACAGGAACACCGCAAAGATCAGGTTACCGGCTGATGATGAACCTACGAACCCATGTTTCGGGGACTCCCCACCGCGTTGGGGGTTGGCTATTCTTTTCTCGTGCCAATGGCACATCTCTTACCAATCGAACATAGGAAGACTTGATGAAACATGGCAGTTAACCAGGAGACATGAAGAGATTCTCTTTGCCGAATTTGGTCGTTGAGCGTGTCTATATCTACACCTTGATGCCACCTTTTCAGTCCATCTCTATTTCGCTCCGCTACATTCCATTACAACTCATTTCGCTTCTCTACATTCCTCTACATTTCACTCCGCTACGCTACATGCCATTCTCTTACAAAGCCGACATCAAGGCGAGGCAAGCTGTAGACACGCCAATTTGGCCTTATTTAGAGCTTAAACCATTATTCCATTGGCAACATCTCTTTTAGACCATAAAAATTATGATGAATCACCCTTTTGGATGATCTGAGGTGCTTATTGTAAATATGAGGATGATTTTCTAATTTCTAATCAAATCCGTGTATGCCGAACAAGAGACTCTTGGTGGTGTGCCAGATTATGCTTTTCCCAGCATATCCTCTATTTGTAAATTTTTCACAGGATTATATGGACGTCTAATGAAGAAGTATTCAATATAAATAATATTCCCCTCTGAGTCCTCTTTTCAATTCAACAAACGGCATTCAATTCCTATCTACCATTTGTCTGTAGCGCCTTTTAGAAGTCAGACGTGCAGTTCTGTCCGCACGCAGCACCTATCAAGCCCAATTGCATGCAAGCCCAGCCCATTGGGCACATATCTGATCAATTCACGACCTTACCTTCCTTTTTCATCCTCCATATCACTTTTTATAGTATCTGGAAGCTTCATGGTCGAAATTAGCATCATCTAATGATGGCAATCCAACTTGTTGTCTTGTATATCAAGACTTGCCATTTTTAGACTAGATTTGCTTCCTCTTCGAGTGGAAGCATATTTTGAGCATGGGGAAGGTGATACACGGTTTAAAATCTCTCTCAATCATTTACGTAAGTTTCTAGATGCCTCAAGATGAAACTTAGCAACATTAAATGGAGGAAATCCAACCTATGGTCGGATGTATCAAAACTTGCTATTTTTTGACCTGGTTCTAATCCCCTATAAAGGGAGACTCATATGAACGACCTAATAAGGGCATCCCCATCATCCAGAACTCTTCTCCTCACCCTCCAGCCACCCTAGGATCATCCCAACCTCCCCAAATCGTCCTCTCTTCGTCCCGGTGCCTGGAGATCATCCCAAAGTGAAGAAGAAGCCGGTCTATGCTCCAACGTGCTGCACTGCTGATCATCGGCTTCTACAGATCTTTCTAGTCATTTTATGGCCTGACTTCCTTCATACTAAGTGTGGTTCATCAAGATATATTTTATATCCAACAAACATAGATCAATTATGACATTTCCTCTGCTTGTTACGGCTTCAACACCGGCGCTGCACAGACAGATCCGAAGTGTTCTCTTCTAAGTCATCATCTTCTCGGTCAATTTCAGTAAATTTAATGGTGGATTCAGCCTATACATACTTCATAGAAATTGTTCCCCGGTGAGTTATATTTTATATCCAACAAGAATAATTTAATTTGGATATATTTGGTTCCCATAGCATGTCCTACATCAACATTGTGCTGGAATTTCCAGAACTTCACTGCCCAAGATCCGGCTTATCAGGTAAATTCAGATTACTTATCATAATATTCAGCCAAACTTGTCTTCATATCAAACCACCCTAAGTGAGTTATATTTATTTTTAAATAAATTTCACTTGATTCTTACATCGGTGCTGTCCTCTACGGTCTCTGCATCAGAGCCGCGCAGTTTACATTAAATCTGTCCAACCCGGTTGCCACTTTGCCTGGGTTGTGTTGTCTTTAACCATTTATATTCTTTTTTCTTCATTCAAATCATTTAGTTCATATTTAAGCATCATTTTTATCCTATTTTCACCATTTCATACATCATCAAAAACCAAAAAAAGGGGTTAGGGCTAACCCCGAATCCGGTGAGTTTGTTTCCAATTGTCGTTTTATGTTATTACTTTTACAAGTTACTACACTTCACTCAGTTCTAATCCTTCTTCACTTGTTTTCTTGTCTTATTGTCTTCTAGTTGCACAAATACATCAAGCTAGCATTGGTTGGACTCTCCCTCATCGGCCGGCCGAAGGGGAAGAAGGTTGAACTCACACACTCTCTCCCACACTAAGGTACACGGTCAAAACAACTCAATCTTATTGTTATTCTATAAAGCGGAGCCCGCGGCTCTTGGCGACCACCTTTCTTTTTATTCATGTTCTAAGCTAATTCACTCCTCACTCTCCTCCCACATGACCCGAACCATCTCCGGTGCTCGAGCGACGCCGTGAGATGAAAGTTCGGGGATCAATGTGAGTGTGGGACTGAGGTGAGGACATTTTACCGCTTTCCGAGTGTTTTCAATTCACTTCCCTTTTTCCCCAATTCCATCCATCTTTTACCTTCTCTTGAGGTGCCGATCCTGAACCCGTTTCTGGAGTCGACAAGCACGTGGGCCTAAAAGAGATTAGAATTTCATATGACCAGATAGGCCCATAGTGGGTTGTTGGCCATGTCGGTCCAGCGAGGGAAAGG
This sequence comes from Cryptocoryne crispatula var. balansae, assembly GCA_036172225.1. NCBI lineage: Eukaryota > Viridiplantae > Streptophyta > Magnoliopsida > Alismatales > Araceae > Cryptocoryne > Cryptocoryne crispatula. Next base: position 33,753,362 of record CM069932.1, read on the forward strand.
GTGCTCGGGAGCCCGTCTGAGTAATCAAAAAATAATGATACAAGACCCCTATGATGAACAGCATGAGGATATGGGCTTCACGGGATATTCTTGACTAGAGTAGTAGTTTGCTTGGTAGAATGATACCTTGTAGCTATGATCTGATCTAAAACTAATATGCCCTTGAGTGTTTCACACTGCTCTTTCTCATTTGAAAAACAAATTGGCTAATGACAAGCACAGATCTTCTAGATCTTCTTCAACATTAAATGTCTTCCTTCTTTTGTCTGGAGTGATTAATTCTTCATAACCTCAATCATCATCATGGTCTCCCCTTTGATAAAGAATGCTTGGAGTCCCATGGCAAATCCTGGCTGGATGACACTTCTTGGAAAAAAACTCTTTTCATACCCAAGCCCTTGCTTATGTGGTCTTTTTATAGTTTCAATTGGTTGAATAATGCCTTGAAGATATCTACCTAACCCTTTTCCCAGTTGGTGGCCCAATTTCTTCATCATCCACCATCCCACAATGTTTGGCAGAGAGGCAGTCACGCACCTCACTTCTAGCACTTCTATTGTTGAAATCAAAGGTGGTATTGCCTATTTATAGGGTAATATAGAGAAAAAACTGCTCACCTCACCTAACACGGGCATGCTAGTTAGCTTAACCACTTGTCCTTTGTAAGGAAACTTTATACACTGATGATTGGTTGATGCAACAGCTCCTAATGCTTCAAGATAAGGCCTCCCGAGTAAGGCGTGGAAACTCAGATCGAATTCTAAGACATGAAAGATCAATGATGCATGGCCCGAGTCCCACTTATAATATGACCACCCTATGTGTAGACTTCTTAGAATTATTATAAGTTGTTACCATGGCACAAGATGGTTTAATTTCCTCTCCAAAGATGTCGCATAGCTACAAGGTTTCTAATAGCATTACATTAATAGAAGCTCTGGTATCAACCAAACAAGATTTTACTTATATGTTGCAGATGATGACAGCCACTTGTAAAGCATACCTCCTGACCTCTGGGTATGCTAATTCTTCCGAAGAAAAGGTGAGCATTGGATGCTCACTTCTGGGGGCTAACACAGTTGTGAACTTCTTAGGCGGTAGGTCTTCATTAACCACAACCCTTTATAGATATTGTTGCAATATCTCCTAGTACACCTTTAATCTCTTTATCAGTTCTAGTATAGAAATATGGGTTGGCATTTTATTCAAATGTTTATACAAATTGTAGGTCATGCCTGGCAATGGTTCCTCCATTTCTCTTCTTCTATAGGTACCTATGGTTGTGTCCCAGCTTGAGGGAAAAGCCACTGGAACATTCTCCCACTCTGAAGCACCAGGGCAAACTGGTGGTTGGCTGGGTTAGTTGGGTTTGGGTGTGGTGTAGGAGGTGTGAGTGCTGGTACAATAAGTGGTGGGGTTTGTGGTGCTGGTGTGGTGACTAGAGGTTCTAGGGCTACTTGGTTTACAAGGGGGATTTAGATTTGGGGATGATGGTGATGGCCTAATAAGAAGGGGTTGTGGAATGGCAGTGGTTAAAGGGTTTGATGTTGGCAAAGTTGATGGTATGGTAGCTAGCCTAATGATAAGTTGACAGGAAGAAGTAGCAGCCATCGGTTGGGGTGTTGGCTTCAGTGGTGGTGATGATGGAATTGGGTTTGGTGGAAGTGGTGGATGGATCAATTGTCAGCCTATAGGAGGGACTCGTGGCGTAAAGAGTATGATCTAAGCACGAGGTGTGGCAAGCATGGTGGCATTAAGATTTTCTAATTGCCAACCTTGCACGATTCATTGCCTCCTCACTAGTGGAGGACACTAGGTCGATTCATATATTTGTTGGTGCTGGTGCTAGTGCTGGAGTGGGAGGAAGCATTGGCAGCAGATTTTGAATAGTACCCATGTTGGGTTGCCACTGTGCCTAAGCTAGTTGTCATTTTCGTTGTCGCTACTACTGCCTAGCCTCCATTTTCTATATGTATTTCTCTATTTGGACCTAATCAATACTTTCCTATTAATTAAGATCATGAATGTAATCCTTGAATTTAAAACATACTTTAATTGTGTGACCAGGGTACCAGTGGTAAGCACAATATTGGGACATGTTTGCATTAGTAGGCCACATCACTTTTTCCTTGGGCAATTATGACTATTTTTTTACCATGAGTACATTAAAGATGTCAGTCAAGGAGTAAGGTAGCTGTGGATAGTTCTCTCTCCTATGACCTTTTCTTTGTGGTGCTTGGTTGGGTTGTGGCGGTGCCCTATTGTAGGTGGGTGGCTGAGGTTGCTCCGATTGCATTGCTAGCTGAGGTTGTTGTTGTTGTGACTGTGGCCTAACCTAGACTTGTTGTTGAGGGGGCTCTAAGGTGGGGTCTATTGTGGTTTCCTATACTGGGTTTAGCGTTTTCCTCCCCAGTTCCCCACAATGTTGACTTCTCATGGTTGACTACTCCCTCAGTTGTAGGCCCAGTTGGTGCAGAAGTGGTTTTCCTGATGTTTTAAGGTTTGTGATCAAAAAGATTTATCATGGTGGCATCCTTGAAGTTGGTTCGGAGATATTGGGCACTGTCATAAAGTTCATGCATCGTGGTTGATGGTGCATGATCAGGACATTCCTAAGAGCTGGTGTGGTGTCCCCAATGAGCATCTTCATGTGTTCCCCTTCTGAAATGACATATGTTAACTTTTTTGGCATTCTCCTCCAACAGTCAACAAACTTTATGAAATCTTCATCTAGTTTAATCTTTTCTACAATAATATTTGTAATTGAACATGATGGTGCTACTCGGTCTCTGTATCTTTATAAGAACTTGGTCTTGAAAATGTCAAAATCTTCTACTTCCATGAGTCGAGCGAATAGAACCACTCTAAGGCAGACCCTTCTTGTGATCGATAGTATAACAAAGCCTAGACCCTACGATCATTCTTCCATAAGAAGGACTCATATAGGAAGTCTTATGAAGAAAAGGATTGTCGATACCATTGTAATGATGATAAACTAACATTTTTTAAAGGTATAGGTGGGGAACTGGTAAAGATGGAATCAAAACCTAGGGGATGACTTGTAATCTTGACAACATCTTACCTCTTCATAATGCTCATTCATTTGATGGAGTTGATCCATGACTGCTTGGTTTAGTGAGGGTTCTTGGACCACATATGTAGATATGTGGTTGGAAAACTAAATTGGAGGTTGAGGAAGGGCTGGTAGACTATCTAAAAGATGGCCTATGATAGGATGAATAAGAGGTGCAACATGGTTGGCATAAGTTGGCTGAACCATAGGTTGAGGATATGAGGCAACTTGGTTGCCTTCAATAGAGGTGTGATTAACTGGTGCCTTGCCCTTCATGATAGAAATGCATGCCCTACAAGCCAATCATATATGATATGATTTGACATTTCTAGGAATATCTCATTCAAATAATTAGGTAAATCTTCATTACTAGCTCTTATTAGATGCATATATTGTAATGAAGTTCTTGATCACACACAATGATGACTGAATCATGATGAGATCATGATAATGAGATCAATCATCTTGAGGTTTGTAATCTTAATGTTCCTAGTCATAGGATCCTTGATGTCCTATCTTCTCATGTGATGTGATGTGTGATGTCTTCTCAAGTGATGAGAATGACCGATCTCATTGGTCATCAGTGTAGGGACACTGAGATACACATATAGGTGCTCATTAGTGGAATGAGTTCACTGAACTGGCCAATTTAGGAAAACCCGATTGGTATCTTACCGAACTTCTATCAGGTTATTCCTACATCTCAATAGCACGGTTGGATCTTTGACCTGAGTCGCCAAAGATGTCTTATCGGATATATCTTGTATTTTTATTATTGACTTATGGATCACCATCTTGATGGTCCAGTATACTTGATGTATTGGGTGCAAGAGAAACCCGGTGGAGGCAATTGTGCAGACAATAAGGGATTGTTCACTCTCGATAGGAGAAAGAGAGAATATCCTATGGGACAGTAATCTAAATTCTTGGCCAAGGTACTTAGGATAATTGAAAAAGGAGTTTTTCAATTGATCCAAACCAGAGTACAGGTTCCCATAGAGTTGGAATATTTATGGGTTGGCAGTCAGTGCCGGACCCCTGACCGACAGAGACATTGTATGAACGAGAATTTAAATCCATGTGGTTATTGATGATGAAAAGGCTCAATGGATGTTATTTAACTCCCCAAAGTCATTTGTGATCATAGGATGTGGCTTGTACCTTTATGATCAGAAAGCCATAAAAATTGTTATCGGATAACGGTTTTGATTTAATTTAAAAGAATTATTCTTTTAAATTAATTAAGACTTCAAACAAATTGTCTATTGGGCCTAGTAGGTCACACACATTAGATTTGGTCAATAAGATAAGGGCATGGACGTAATTTTATAGAAGCTTTGGGTTTTTTAAGAAAAATTCCATCTTCTATATATAAATGGCTTATGAAGCCAAACCCTAACAAGCCATAGGGTAGGATCATGTCCCAAGCATCCTCTCTTCCTCATATCTCCTCTAGAAGGCGATCTCCCATGGTCAAGCTTGGATTTGGAAAAATTTTTGGAGGCCCGAAGGAAGGGAGAACTAGTCTATTGAAGTAGATCATGTGGATACCACTAGAGACCGGACACTTTTACGATTTTCAGCAAGGAGGAATGTCCTCTTTTCATCTATGGTGAGGGACTTTGGAAATCCCATGAGGTACTCTCGTTCTACTTCATATTCGGTTCTCAATTTTACACGTTCGGCATCAACCAAGGCAAAGATCATGGTTTTAAGGAATCAAATTTTTTCCGCTGTCATGTAATGATTCCTTACACTTCATCAAGGATTGCATGAGTTACATGGTTTCCTAGATCAATGTGCTAATACAATTCTTTAAATATTTGTTCAATATTTTGTAGAGTAAGCGGGTGAGCAACCGCTTGATCTTCTGGTTCAAACATGGGATTGACCTGGCCATTTGTCTCAATCATGAGTGGTGGTTGAATCTCGTGATGTCCCAGCTCATTCTCTTAATGCTCGGAGTACTCCGCCATTCCAACACATCTTCATAATGTTAAATGCATTGCCATCCTATCAACTTTTGAAGAGATGGTGAATACAAGAAAATTCTTCTTTGTTTCTGATGTCTTCAATAAGAATTTTTGTGTTTCCACTTTTGGTTTGAACAAACAAGTTTGACAAAGATTAACGCAAAGAAATTTTTTTGGTGTTTTTGGTATTTTAAGATTTTATTGATGTTTTCAATTTTTATTTGGCAAACAATGCAAAGACTTAAAAACAAAATTAATGCAATGATTTTTATTCAAATGTTTGGTTAATGTATTGTTAAGAATTGTTCTCTCAATAAATAGGTTAGGATCCTAACTCCAATCTCCAATGACCTAAGGTTCACACTAACTCACCATGTGTAGGTCACTTGGGTTACTCTAGGTTATAAGGTAGTGGTACAACCAACTTGATCATGAAGAGGAATACTCCAAGTATGAGTAATTACAGATGCCTTAATGAAAACCAACCAAGTCAACTAGGAAGAAATAACTAACAAGAAAGATCGAAGTCCACCAAGAGGGTGTTTTGATTGGAATGGTGTGTGGAAGAGTGAGCTCCTGCCTCAAAAAAAAAGTAATAAAAGAGAGATGTAGAAAGGAGGAGAAGCAAAGAATGCAATCAAGTGATAATATGAATAAAAAGCAAAACAAACACATAAACTTAAATAAACAAGCAATCAAGCAAGACAAACAACTAGTGACAAGAAACTAGATTGGTCTACACGGGAGCCGAATGGAGGAGGTGAAAAGTGGTAGAAAAAGGTAGAAGACAAATTTGTTAGCCAAACCGAGGGGTGGTCCAGATGGGGACCAATGTAGGAATAAGTTGGTTCATGTGGGGATTGGGGTAAAAGGTGAAGGTGAAGGTGGTTCATGTGGGAACCGGTTTTGGGTAGAAAAGGTGGTTCACATGGGAATCGATTTAAAAGATTAAAAAGAGGGTCACGTGGGGCCAATCTGAATGTGGGATAAGATCTGATCCACATGGGGATAGACCTTAATAAAGTTGTTTAGTTCATGTGGAAACCAAAGTAAAAAAAGGAGTTAGTTCATGCGAGAACCAGTTTGTAGTAAAAAAGGGTGGTTCACGTGGGAACTGGTTTAAATGACAATTAAAGGCAAAAGGGGTCACGCAGTGATCAATTAGAGGGTAAAATAACCTGAATAACAACTAGGTATGGAAGGCTGAAAACAAACTTTGGCTCATATGGGAACCAGTTTGTAGAAGAAGGTTGGTTCGCATAGGAACCAATTTTAAAAGCAATGGCGAGTTAAAGCGGGAACTAGCTAAAATAGATGACAAAAATTAAATAAAAGGCTTGGAACTTCATATCTGATAGAAGAAAGTGAAATCAGAAAGTTTTATACGAAAGCAAAATGAAAGAGATGGAATCACACAGGAATCGGTCTGGAATAAGAGCTAGTCGCACACAAACACTAAACACTCACAATTAAAGACATTACTAGTCCCACCATGGTCACCAAAAAAGGGTTAGCTGTCAACTCTAGAAATGGAGGTTCCCGGGTCGGCACCCCTCAGGGATGAGGATAAAGGGAGGGAAAGGAAGAGATTCCTTTGTTATCCACACTCACATTGATCTCCAAATACTTGGCCTTCAGCATCACTAGGATGTTGAAGTGACTATCTGGGTCATGTGGGTAAGAAAAAATTGAAAAAATTGAATGCATGGAAAAAAATTAAGAATGTGGTCTCTAGGAACTGTAGGTTTCACTTTATGCAATGGAAATAAATTGAAAGTTGACCGCGTTTGTACCTTAGCAGGAAGAGCGGGGTGGGTTCTAGCTTCTCCTTTTTCAGCCGGCCAACGAAGAAGAGTCCTCAACACATGGGTACTTGATTCCCTGTGCAGCTAAAAACTAAAATAAAAGGAAACAACTATTAGAATTGGATGGTGTGGAGTAGATGTAAATAAAATAACATAAAAATAGAGAATTGAATAAGAACTGATCGGATTCGGGTTATTTCTAGCCACTTTTTTCAGTTTTCAAATTAACAGATTAAAAATAATATAAAAATTAAGAACATAAATTATGGATGAAGAATGACAAAATAAATATATAGAAAGAATAATACATCAAATTTGAGCCCATTTGAAGAAGATATAAGCAAATCTAGGTCTGTCGAGAAAGTCGAATAAGAACCAAGAGCTGTTTGGTGCGACTTTGCTTCAGCGCTTGCCATGATGAGCACCAATGTTGGAATTGCATGTTGTCTATCGAAAACGAAAGAAGACTCAGAGAGGAAGAACTGTACTTTAGATGGCTTGGGTTGAAGATGTCTTCACGTTGCTGTAGAAGTAGAATAAGACAGACTTGGCTAGAAGCACTCGAAATGACATTTCTTTCTCTAAAAACCTAAATTTTGCTCTCTAAAAATCACTAGAATATATTAGGAGAATGTAAAGACTCTTATAAAGCCTAGATGGCCATTTTACAACTCCTAAAATCTCAGAATTTTGTAGAATTTTATGGGGGAAATCAATCTTATATGAATCTGGATAGGACTAACTAATGCACCGTGGGATAGGGCACATGGGGCGCATGTGCCCCCACCTGGCAGCGCATGTGCCCCCTCTGGGGTCACATCCATATTTATGGATAAATTCAAAAAAAATAAAAAAAATCAAAAATGATGTTTTTGAACTTATCTGGACAAAGGTTGCATCAGAGTTGAAGACTAATGCCATGTACCCTGTGTTGGGGGCACATGGGCCCCCTATGGGGGAGCATGGCCATGTGCCTCACCATTGGGGTGCATGGGCATGTGCCCTCGACTAGGGGCACATGGAAAATCGGACAATAATCTCAAAACAATTAAAAATTTATCTCGACGATGTTTTTGGACCGAAGATCAGAATTAGAATCAAAACCAGAATCCAGTACCATGTGCCCCCGATCGGTAGAGGAAAAATCACAATATTCTTCGCATGTTCCCCCTAGGAGGGTAAATGGGCATCTGCCCTCTAGGGATGGTACGTGGGCAGTTGCCTCCTTGGGTGGGTGTATATGCCCTGCCCCAGGCGCATGGTACTACATTTGCGCCCACGTTCTGGAAGCTACTACGAACACTTCTAAACTCAAAATTTGATGTTTTTTATTACATTGGAAAGATAATTGTCCATGAAAGTTTTATATAGTAAAAGATAAGCCAGTACATTCTCTAAGACTTAAGAATTTCATATGAAAGTTGGCGCATTAGATAGAAGGTCTGACGCAGATTGAAATGACCTTGAAGATAATCAAAAAGACATAGCATAAACAAAAATACATCTTGAATGAGAATTTTATCATAGACTAAAATGCATGAACATTAGTCTTTGACCATCAAGCCGATTTTCATGTTTCTACGATTTACACAAGGCTTTTACTTGGAAAATACAGCTTCATTTAGAAATCTCTGATAAACATCTTATTTCTCTTGACAAAGCTCTGAATCCACACTAAAAGACCTGGCATAAATATAAGATCAATTACACATGTTACCCTATAAAACATGAGTTCTGTGCTCTAAATGAGGCAAAGTTGGTGTGTCTATAGGAGACTCAAAAGGAATGAACAGGAATGATATGTTAAAGAAAATAAAAGTTGACCATATGTACCTTGGTAACAAAAGATTTGTGGTGTTCCAACATCCTTCTTTTTGACTGGCTGAGAAGAATGAGCTTAAGAAATGACTAGTTTGCTCCTACAAATTTGAGTTGAAAACACAAAGAAATGTATAGAAAGGATAGAACTAAATAAAGTGTAGTAATTTATTTAAATAAAACATGAAACCACAAGAGAAGAATGATTGACCAGTTTAGAACTATCTTCTAACCCCTATTAGGTGCTTTAATGATCCAAAACTGAAAATAATTATTTCACGCATGCTAATGTTTACTATAATAAAAATTGAGAAGAGCTAATACTCTAAGACTATAGGGAAATGAAGAAAGTGGTTCTAGAAGAAAAATCTAGTGTGCTAAAGATCCTGACATCCCTATAGTATGTGCCCCTGATGTCTTGATGCCTGTGAAGTCTAATGGCTTAGTTGTGGCGATGCACGTTGCTCTAAGGCCGATCTCCAGCTAGCCGATACCCCTCACTTCTTTAGAAGGATCCTCGATTGATGATCAGCATGCAAGGCCCTCTTACAGACCTTGTTGGCATAGAATCTTGAAAGATTTCTTGAATGTAGATTCATTCAAGAGCTTAAGGATGGTAGTGTGAATGAGTAATGTAGACTCTCTTGGCAATGAATTCTACTATTTGAGAGCTTGGATAAATTTCTTAGGATCATTGAAAAAGTTGTTTAGAGGTCTACTTTTATAGACACAAGGCCTAGCCATTTTAAGCATCAATTGACGGTGTCAAATGGCTATTGACTTTCTAACATACGAGACGTCAGACAACCTAGTCAACTGGATGTCTGCCTGTCATTTAATGCGCTTAAATGTATAATGTTGAAAGTTGGGGCAAATATTCACTCCTACTGCTACAGTACCTGATGTCTTAGGTGATGGGATGTTTTGTACTGATCATCAAGAAATGTAGGTCAACTATGCCAACTAAGGCCAAATTTGCTAAATTTTGATAGGAATGGGTAACGTCCAATTAGGGGATTCATCTAACATACTGCTTACCATGATGTTAGATGCCCTAGTTGTTGGGATGTTAGCTCTTTTAGTGAGCTATTTTACTTTTTTTTAGAAATCAATTTGTTCATCAAAAATTAGACTTCCTCTAAGAAGACATAAATTTTAACTTTCTTGTCTATCCAAATTTGCATATCTAGAATAGCCAAGAAGGTAGATCCTAAGAAGGATAAGGGATAGTGCTTCCACCACCATTAAGATGGACATTGGTAGAGGAACTATAAACTCTACCTTGTAGAGAAGACAAAAAAAGGTTTGGAGAAGTTTCATATATTTTTATCACTTATGTTAACTTATCTTTTATATCTATGTCATGGGTATTACATATTGATGTGCATCTCATATCTGCAATGACTTGTAGGTGTTGACATGTAGCAGAAGGTTACAAAGAGGAGAGGTAGATTTGTGCTTAGGAAATGGTGTAAAGGTTGCAGTATTGGCCATGGGACAAGCTAGCCTTAAGTTACCAACATGAGATGTCTTAATATTAGATAGTTGTTATTATGTTTTCTCAATAGTTAAAAACATTGTTTCTATTTCATACTTAAATAAGTGTAGATTTATTGTGAGCTTTAAAATAAATGTTGTTATATAACTATAAATGGTAAAGTGTTTTCTAGTTGGAGCTTGATGAATGGCTTGTATGTATTAGATATGCATGCTTTTATATTGTGTGTGAATGCCCCTTTTAATAGAAAATGGGGTGATATAGATCAAACTCTACTTTGGCATCATAGACTTGGTCATATCAGTTAGGAGAGACTCAAATAGTTCAATAAGGATGGATGTATTGTGATGAATGATACTGTTTCATTGCCCATTTATGATTCATGTCACATGTGTAAGATGACCATCTCTCACCATTATGGAGAAAAAGATACTAAGTTGTTGGAACTCATATATTAAGATGTATGTCGTCCCATGTCAACTTAAGCTAGAAAAGGATATTTCTATTTTATTACTTTAGTGATGATTGCTCTAGGTGTAAATATGTGTAATTATGACATACAAGTCTGAGGCCTTTGAAAATTTTCAAACGTTTAAGAAAAGAAGAGAAACAACTAGGCAGAAGTATTAAGGCACTTTGATTGGATCAAAAAGAAGAATACTTAGTACTGATTTCACATAGTTTTTGAAGAACAATGAGATATTATACAAATGAACATCTTCATACACTATTTAGCTTAATAAAGTAGCTGAATGGAGAAACTATACTTTTGACATGGTATGAGAAATGACCACTTTTGCCAAGCTTCCTTTATCTTTATAGGGCTATGCACTCAAAACTACCATACATATCTTAAACAAAGTACCTTCTAAGTTATTCCATGCACACCACACAAGATATGAAAAGGAAAGAAGCATGGCCTTAAACATGTTATGGTATGGAGTTTTTTAGCCCACGTGAAAAAGCATAACTTTGATAAGTTGAAATCAAAGATAGAGAAGTGTAGGTTTGTGGGGTTTCCAAATGAAACTTATAGATATTACTTCTACCACCCTAATGAACAAAGGGTTTCTGTTGCTAAAAAACTTGTACTTCTAGAAGAAGAATTCCTCTTTAATAAAAATAGTGGGAGTATGATAGAACTAGAAAAGATTCTAGATTCACAACCTAAGGACACTTCTACCAAGGTACTTGATAAGAATTATACAATGTACATCATAGGTCTTCACTTGTGCCCTTTAAAGCAGATAGATATGTGGGTCATATATCTGATGAAAGAAGGAAGGCATAATATAATGAGGTTCATGATCCTAACACCTATGAAGAGGCAATATCTAATATTGACTACAAGGAAAGGGAATTGGCAAAGAAATCCCAACGGACTGAACGTATTCCAACCAAGTATAAAACTTGGTAGATCTACCAAAGGGTATTATACCCATTGAGTGTAAATATATCTATAAAAGAAAAGTTGAAGTAGATGGGAAGGTAGAGACCTTCAAGACAAGATTGGTTGCTAAAGCATATCATCAAAGAAAAGGTGTTGATTATGATGAAACCTTTTCACAAGTTGCTATGATCAAGTCCATTTGGATATTGTTTACCTTTGTTGCACACTATGACTCTGAAGTGTGGCCAATGAATGTTAAGATGGAATTCCTTAATGGTAATTTTGAGAAAGAGAAATATATGTTACAATCTCGGATTTGAATATTAACAACATGAAAAAAAATGTGCATGTTGTTGAGGTCCATTTATGGGCTAAAACAAGCTTCCTGTACTGGAAATAAATAGATTGATGATATTATCAAATCTTATAAAATTGTTTAGAACAAACATGAACTCTGAGTATAAAATAAGGGTAGTGGGAGTGCCATTGTTTTCTTGGTACTATATGTTAATGACATACTAATCATTGAGAACTAGCTACCAAAGAACTTCTTACAAGGATTTAGGTGAAGCATCCTATGTTTTAGGAGTTAAAAACTATAAATTTAGATCTATGATGATGCTTGGCTTGATCTAGTTGATGTATATAGGCACCATTGTCAAAAGGTTTAGCAAGGAAAACTCCAAGAGTGGTCACTTACCTATGAAACGTGTAGTTTTTCTCTTTTAAGATGTGTCTTCTAGAACAACTGAATAGAGAGAACGTATGAGTAGAGTACCTTATTCCTTAGTGATAGGATCTATCAAGTATGTTACTCATTGTACGTGCCTTGATGTAGCACATGCTCTAAGTGCTATAAGAAGATATCACACAATTTAAGGTGAGAGGCATTGGATTGTAGTGAAATGCATTCTTAAGTACTTACAAAGAACTAAGGATGTATTTCTCATATATAGAGGAGTTGGCTTGAGATGTCGAGACTATACAAACTCAAGCTTCCAATCAAATAAAGATGACAACAAATCAACATCAGGGTATGTGTTTACCCATAATGGTGGTGCAGTGAGGTCGAAGAGTTCTAAGCAAGAGATGACTAAGGATTCTACAACTGAAGTAGAGTACATAGCTACTGTAGAAGCTATAAAAGAAGCCATCTGGATGAAAAAGTTCATCTTAGATTTGGGTGTTGTGCTTACTATCTCTAATCATGTCTTGTTTTTTTACAACAACAATGGGTTAATTGCACAAGCAATAGAAGTAACATTTCATTAAAAGTCAAAGCACATTCTGCTATGATATCACTTCATCAGAGTGATAGTAGCTTAAAGAGATATAGAGATAGATAGAGTATCTTAAGCTAATAACATTGTAGATCCACCTACTAAGGCTTTGAAGCAAAGTGTGTTTAAGGGTCACCTTGAGCTGATGAGGATCAAGAATGTTGGTGATTGACTTTAGTGTATGTGGGAGATTGATATAAATGTATGTCCTACAAGCCAATCGTATATGATATGATTAAACATTTCTTATATTATCTTATTCAATAAAAATAGCACTACTTCATTACCATATATTATTAAATATGTATATTATAATAAAGTACTTTATTAGATATAATGATGATTGAGCCATGATAAGATGGTGATAATAAAATCAATCATTTAGATGTATGTGATCTAAATGGTCCAAGTTAAAGGATCATTTAGATGGGATATCAAGGATATGGATATAGTTATGTAGATGATATCTTCTCATTTCAATGAAGATGACTAATGACATTGATCATTAGTATGGAGACACTAAGACACACATACAAGTGCTCATTAGTAACATGTGTTCACTGAATTAACCAATTTAGAAACCTTGAATGGTATCTTAATGAACTGTCTATCTGAATATTCTTGCATCATGATTCCTCGGTTGGATCTTTGACCTAAATTGTCAAAGATGTCTTGTTAGACATATCTTTTACTTTGACTATGGACTTATGGACCACCATTAGGATAATATAGTATAGTTAACAAATTAGGTACAAGACAAATCTAGTGAAGGAAATTGAGCAAACAACATGGGATCATTCACTCTCAATAAGTAAGAAAAATGTCATATGGGATGGTACTATAAATCCTTGGCCAGAGTAGATATGAAATTTTGAAAAGGAGTCTTACGATTGATTCAATCCCGAGTACATGATCCCATAAAGTCAGCATATTAATGGGTGATAGTCGATATCGTACTCATATCCAACTAGGACATTGAATGAATGAAGACCTAAATATTCTTAGTAACTAAGGGTAGAAGGGCTCAAAAGATATTATTTAACTCTTCAAAGTTATTTGGGATCATGAGATGTAGCTTATATCCTACAAGATTGGAAAGCCATCAATTCCATTATCATATAACATAATTTATTTGATTTAAAAAAATTGTTCTATCAAAATTGGCTTCAACCAAATACGCTATTATGCCTATCAAGAAACAAACATTAGAACTTATTCATATGGACAAAGACATGAGCATAATTTATAGAAGAATTTGGTTTTTATGAAAAAATAAATCTTCTATAAATAAATGCTTGACAAACCAAAACTAATCAAGAAAAAGGGGTTTTGGACATTCTCAACAGCCCCTTCCTTCTCTCTTCTCTAGAAGATGTCCTTGCATGGTCAAACTTTGTTCTAGAAGGATTTTCAAGCCTAGAGCAAAAGAGAACCCATATTTAGAAGTAGTTCATGTGAAAATCACTAGAGGTCATCCAATTGAATTGCTTGGAGTAGGAAGGAACATCATCTTTCCATATCTGGTGAGAAATTTTTCAAATCCCAAGAAGGATCACCATATCTCCTTTTTATTTAGTTATCGGGATTGTCGTTTGCTTTCAATTAAGACTAGAAACTTGATTTTGAAGAATCAAAAAATTTTTATACTACCATAGATTGATTCGTTACAAAAAGAATGGTTTTATCCCTATCAACCCATTACCTCTTAAAAATATCATTCACATATATGTCATGAGAGCTTCAATAACTAATATGTATAAGCTATTTATTAAGATCACAATAAATCAATATTTATTCAAGTAGAAAATATAGATAATGTTCTTATCTATAGAATGGTGTAATAGCAATATCTAGGATTATGATATCTCTAGAAGGCTACTAGAGGTTTATTTCTTCCACTGATAAAGATACAACTTTTGCATGAATTCCCATTTATAGAGTAACCTTTTTTATTTAGTATTTACTTGTCATCCTCTACAATTGCTTGTAGACATATGATACATATCCAATATCTCATACCAAGAGATGCACCTCTAGTATCTAATACTATGATATAGTATCTAATACTTCTTTCATCCAATAGTTCAAGCTGTGCAAGGAGAGATTCTCGTCTCTCATCAACAGGAATATCCCTGTCGAGTTGAAAGGCCATGGGGCATGAATTGGATGAAGGGAAGATGCGGGAGAGTGAATCTTGTCGGCATGGAGTTGACAGGAATGACAATGCCGGACAAAGATGAAGCAGTCTTCTTCTAGAGTTGGCCAATAATACCCTTGTCGGATGATTTTCTTAGCAAGGGCTTGGGCATTCACATGACCACCACAAACTCCAGAATGTGCTTCCTTCAGCACCAACTTGGCTTCTTCTTCATCAAGACACCTGAGAAAGATTCCACTTAGGCTTCTCTTGTAGAGCACTTCTCCTAGGATTGTATACCTATGGGATACTCTTCTAATTACCTTCTTTTATTTGGTGGTTGATCTAGGTGGGTATGACTGATCTTGGCAATACCTCGCAATCTCGTCATACCAAGGTCTCTCACCTTCTTCTAATTCTTCCAACTCAATTAAGGAGATTTTTTATTTATGTTCCAAGTATTCCTTTCTATTGAACCTCTCCTTAACCTTCAGAAAACGTTCATCCTCAATTGCTAGAATTGTCCTCTTATAGATGTGGATTATCCGCACTTGCCTGCCTAGCGGGACAGATAGAGATGAAGCTAGTGAAGCTAAGGCATCGGCGAGGATATTCTGAGAATGAGGGACATGGACAAATGTGAGTTTGAAGAATAGCTTGATGTAGTAGGTGGTGAGCTCCTGGTAGGGTTTGAGGTTTGGATGGGAAGTTTGGTACTTGGATAGGATCTGGCGTAGGATCAATTGACTATCACCTATCACCCTCAGTTCAGTGGCACCATGGAAATGAGCGGCCTCCAGCCCAGCTAGCAAGGCTTCGTACTCAGCTATGTTGTTGGTTGCTAGAAAGTCAAGCTAAAAAGCCTATGGAATGGTGACACCTTCAGGTGACATAAGGACAATACCTATCCCTCTACCATGAGAGTTCAGAGCCCCGTCAAAATATAATGTCCAAAGATTGGAAGATCGGACTGACATTAGTTCGTCATCCGTAAACTCCGACTGGATTGGGTCAAAGATGGGTATGGGATGATGGGCAAGGTGTTCAGCAAAAGCATAGCCCTTGATTGCATTCTGTGGGACATAAGTGATATCAAATTGGGATAAGAAACTCTGCCATCACCCTAACCGATCAGTCAAAACTGTCTTCTCTAACAGAAACTTAATGGGATTGATACGAGCAATGAGCTTGACTTGGTGAGCAAGAAAATAGTGTTTGAGTTTATGAACCACCCAAATAAGAGCAGCACGAGTCTTTTCTAGCGCAGTGTACTTCAGCTCACAAGCATCAAACATCTTAGACAAGTAATAAGTAGCTCGTTCTTTCCCTCCTTCATCAACTTGTGCAAGGACTGCCCCAAGAGAGTTCTCAAGAACCGAAATGTAGAGGACCAAGGGCTTGTCGGGAATTGGTGGTCTAAGTACAAGGGGACTTTCTAGGTATGTTTTCAACCCATCAAATGCCTCCTGGCTCTTTGAATCCCATTTAAACTCGGCCCCCGCCTTAGTTAACTCATAGAAAGGCTTACACCTTTGGGAATGTTGTGAGATAAACCGGCGGACAAATTGTAGCCTCCCAATCAATCCTCGAAGCTCCTTCATATTCTTCGGGGGAGGCATACCAATAATTGCTTTGGCCTTGTTTGGGTCGATCTCTAAGCCCCTTTTACTTACTATGAACCTTAGTAGTTTTCCTGATGAACTCCAAATGTGCACTTCTTAGGGTTCATTTTTAGCTTGTATTCTCTAACTCGTTGCAAGACTTTCCTTAGCACTTCAGAATGATCTTCCCGACCCTTGGACTTGATAAACAAATCATCCACATACACCTCTACAAGGGTGTGCATCATGTCGTGAAAGATAGCCATCATAGCCCTCTGATATGTAGCACCAGCATTCTTTACCCAAAGGGCATGACAACATAGCAATATGTTCCCCAAGGTGTAGTGAACGAGGTCTTCTCTTGGTCCTCCTCAGCTAACCGGATATGATTGTATCCAGAATAGCCACCCATGAATGAAAGCATTTCAAATCCAACTGTGTTATCAACCAAAACATCGATATGAGGTAAAGGAAAATCATCCTTAGGACACATTCGGTTCAAGTCCCTAAAATCTATACAAATCCGAACCGGTCCATCCTTCTACATAACAGGGACTATGTTAGCCACCCATTGCAGATATAGGACGACTTTAATGAATTTTGCTTGGTGTAGTTTGTCGACCTCTTCTTTCATTTTGAGTGCAATATCAGGGTGGAATCTTATGAGCTTTTGTTTAACCGAGGTAGTTACAGGTTTCGAGGTTAATCTATGTTCAACCAATGAATTATCTAATCCCGGCATGTCTTCATATGTCCATGCGAACGTGTCCTTATATTCTTCTAAAACATTGATCAAACGTTGTTCTTGGGAGGGAGTGAGGTTTGCACTGATGAGGATAGTCTTAGGATCATCCAGGGTTCCTAAATTCAGTTCCTTGGTTGGTTCATTCCCTGTAGCTGGTGGTTCTTCAAATCTTCTAAGTCCAGATGCATATGCATCAGCCGAATCCTCGATTTCATCCTCAAATTCAGGATCCTTCTTTGATACCACCTTGTATGCTCCCAAAGTATGATCTATGTTATACTCATCCTCATATCGGATTTCATCTAGTTGGATGGTATTCTCTAAAAAGTTTGGCAGCCTTGCACACTCTATGCATTTCTGTGCCAATTGTTGCAGATACCAACTTGGAACTCGTTTACCTCTGACTTTCCTATTTCCTAACCTAACCTGACCTACTGAAGACAAAGCTGGAAAGGTGGTATTTACAGTGGAGGGAGGATCAAGTGAATCGATCAATGATTCAGAAAAGAGGGATCCCTGATTGGGAGCACCCTCTGGGATGAGTAGAGATGTCTCCTCGATAGAAATGTGAATTTCAGAGAAGACGTTTTTTTTTTGAGATTTTCAAGTAAAAAGATAGAATGAGTCAGCATGACTCGGGATTTGCTAGAAATGGACGAAATTAATAGAAAGAAAAACTTAAGGATAAAGGGGAAAAAGGGGCTCGTGGGCCCAATGGTAACGAAAAACAGGCACAGGGGCCCAAAATTGTTGAACAAAGTAAACAGGTATGTGGACCCGATCTTAGAAATGGATGGGCATGTGAGCCCATGCTGGAAAGAACCCTCAGTTCTAAAGTTGATGAGGGAAGTAAATGGGCAAGCAGGCCCAGTGAGAATAGAAGGTTTAAAAGGGCACATGGACCCAAAGTGGGTTGTTAGTTTGGTGGAAGAGAGTGGGCTTGGAAGTCCATCCAATAGATCTAAAAACAATAGCACGAGGTTTAAACATGGGATTGTTATGCTCAGGCCTCGTGGAATGGTTTTGACTTGGTTGGTAGCTTGCTCAACATGATGATCCAAAATTGGTTTGCCCTTGAGTGGTTTATGGTGCTCTTCCCCACTTGAGCACAAACGAGTCAAAGATAAGCACAGGTCTTCCAAGTTTTCTTTTTCTTCTCTTGACAAGTATCGTGGAACTCTTGTCATATTCAGCCATCATCACGGTCTCCCCTTTGATAAAGAATGTATGGAGTCCCATGGCATATCCTAGCTGGAAGATCCTCCTTGGGATGGAATCCTCTTCGTATCCCAACCCCTGCCTGCGTGGCCTTTTCACAGTTTGAATCGGCTGAGTGATCCCTTGAAGATCTTTGCCTAAACCTTTTCCAGGATGATAGCCCAGCTATATCATCATCCACCATCCCACTGTGTCTGAAAGAGAAGCAGTCATGCATCTGACTTTTGGTAATTCTCCCACTAAGATTTGGGGTTGTATTGACAATCCTAGGGGTGATGTAAAAGTAGCATCATTCATCTCGTCCCTTATAGGCATGCTAGTCACCTTGACCACTTGTCCTTTAAAGGGAAACTTTATGCATAGGTGATTTGTTGAAGCCATAGCTACTATTGCCTCCAAGTATCGCCTCCCAAGTATAGCCCAAAAAGTCAGATCCAATTCTAGAACATGAAAATTTATTGTAACCGTACATGGTCCAAGTTTAACCTCTAGAGCGACCACCCCACGTGCAGACTTCTTGGAGTTGTCATAGGCCGTCACCATGGCACAAGATGGCTTGATTTCTTGTTCGGAAATGCCGCACAACTGCAAAGTTTCTGGCGACATAACGTTGATAGAAGCTCCAGTGTCAACCAAACATGATTTCACTTCGATATTGCAGATGATAACAGCCGCATGCAAAGCATATCTCCTGACCTCTAGATCTGCTAATTCCTCTTGAGAGAAAGTGAGTGTTGGGTGCTCACTTCTAGGGGCTAACACTGTAGTGATCTTCTCAGGTGGGAGATCTTCACTCACCACGACCCTTTGCAAATACTGTTGTAGAATCTCCTGGTGCACCTTAGATCTTTTGATCAACTCAAGTATGGAAATACGGGCCGGTGTCTTATCTAAATGTTTTAACAAATCATATGTCGTGCCTGGCAATGGTTCTTCCACTTGTTCTTCGTCCACTGGATCCTGTGGTTGAGTACCGGCTTGGGGAAAGAGCCACTGGAACATCCTCCCACTCCGAAGCACCGGGGCTATTTTGCGGTCGGGTAGAGGTGATGGGTTAATTGGGGTGGACTGTGGTGGAACAAGTGGTGTAGGTGCAGGTTGTCGACTCTGAAAATTCGATGGGGTCCTCTCCTTTTCAGGGAAGTCCATGAATCCAGATCATCACCTCAAGAGGGGATGAGAAAAGAAAGGAATAAAGCTCGGAAAGCAAATCTCACCTCGGTCCCACACTCACATTGATCCCCGAACTTTCATCCCTTGGCGTCGCTCGATCACCAAAGAGACGGTTCGGGTCATGTGGGAGGAGGGTGAGAAGAAAGAAATTAAGACATGTGGTCGCCAGGAACCGTGGGTTCCGATTTATAGAATTAAAATGACCGTGTGTACCTTAGCGTGAAGAATGTGAGTTAAAGCTTCTCCTTCTTCGGCCGGCCGATGAAGAAGAGTCCTCAACGCGGTGGGTGCTTGATATTCTGTACAACTAGACAAACAAACAAGTGAAAGATACAATTATAACTAGACAAAGTGGAGTATATGTAAAGAGAATGACATGAAACACACAACTGACTAGAAACTGACCGGATTTCGATTATCTCTAACCCCTTTTTTATTTTCGGATAAACAGACTAAAAATAATGCAAAAAAATATAAAAAATATATATGATTATGTAGAATCACTAAACAAAGATATATGAAAAAAAACAGCAAGATTCTGAGTTGAATAGAGAGAGAAATGGCCAAATCTGGGTTGTCGAAAAAGCCAAGCAGCAGTCCAGGATCTGCCAGGCGCGACTTTGCTTCTGAGCTTATCACGACCAGCCCCGACCTTGGAATCAAGTTCCGTCGATTTTAAACTAAAGAATACTTGGATATTAAGAACTTTTATGAAGAGATATTGGGTATCAGACGTCTACACGCTGCTGTAGAGTCCGAAGAAGAGAGACCTTGCTGATCACCTGCAGAACAGCCTTCCTCTCTCTTGAACCAACTTTTCTCTCTCTAAAAACTCGAAATTCTCTCTCTAAAAATCACAAAATTAATGCAGGAGGGTTTTTGGACGTCTTGAGATGCCTGGGGGGTTGTGCTCATGCCTTTGGAACGACCGAAATCAGAGTTTATTTATAGGAGAACGAACGGCGCGATCCAGACTAAAAAATAGGGTACCTTGCGCCCTACCCCTGGGCGCATGCACCCTGGTGCAGGGCGCATGCACCCCACTGAGGGGCACATGTGCCCCCCAGTGACGGCGCATGGCACTATTCCCGAAAAAGTTGTCCTTATCCGGTCGATCGGTTCAGTGGTAGAGTCCCGGTGAAAAACTGGGTCCCTCGTGCCTCCAGGGTAGGGCGCATGTGCCCTCAAGTGAGGGCACAAGGTCACGTGCCTCACTGGTAGGGCGCATGGGCACGTGCTCTGGGTCCCGGGCTCATGTGACCAGGAACCCGGGCGCATGGGACTATTTTTTCGCGTCCTTCTTCCAAAAGCCATTGCGAACACTCCCGAACTCGGAATTCGATGCCGTTTGTTGCGTTGGAAAGATAACAGGCCGAAGAAGCTTCCTATAGCATCGGATAAGCCATTACAACCTCAAAAATTTCAGAATTTTGTCCGGAAATTAGGGCAGTGAACAGAAGATCCGATACTGGTCAGAATGACTTCGACGACAAACCGGAAAGGCACGGTATGCAACAAAACTTGTCCGGGGTGTGAATATGACCATAACATTCAATGAATGATCATTAGGCATTAGTCATTCAGCCAATTTCCGTGTTTACACGATTTACGTGTGGCTTTCGCTCGGAAATTACGGCTTTTTGCGGAAAACTTCGGAAGGCATCCGATTTCGTTCGGCAAAGCTTCAAATCAACTTTAAAAGACCCGACATAATTATAAGGTCAATCATACATGTTACCCTATAAAACATGAGTTTTATGCTCTGAATTAGGCGAATTTGGCGTGTCTACAGCTTGCCTCGCCTTGATGTCGGCCATTGTAAGGGAGTGGTATGTAATGAAGCGGAGAGATTCGTAGTGAACTGTAATGGAATGCAAGTGAGTGTAGATGAATGTAGCGGAATGGAATGATGATGGACTGAAAAGGTGGCATCAAGGTGTAGATATAGACACGCTTATCTACCCTATCCAGCAAAATGAATCTAGCTAAGTATTCTAGATCACTTTCGTGTTCTATCAAAACCTCATATAATTGATTGGTAAAAGACATGCCCTTGGCATGAGAGATGAAAATTTAATGATAAAGGATAAAAGATGTAGCCAACCCTCAGCGTGGTGAGGAGTCCTCAAATTCGTAGGTTCATCATCAGCCAGCAACCCAAACTTTGCGGTGTTCTTGTACTGTGATGGGCTAAAGTTTTAAAAGAGAAATTGATTTTAAAATGAAAAGAATACCAATTCATCATATTTGGAATCTCAAGTTCATTCAAGTTTCTCCAAAACACTCAGTTTAATTCTGAGTGGAATAACCTCAAGTTCTAAAAGAGTTCGTTAAAGCATGACAAAATTGCTCGGGTATCGTGAAAACCATGAATCATGCTCTGGCAGAAAACTGAGTATTCGGAAAACGACAAAACAGATTTAAGCCATAGTGGGATTGAAAGATAATGGTGGGATAACATAGAATGATGGGAAAGAAGAAACAATGGCATGAAAAATATGACATGGTGGGTAAAATAAAAGACACGGTGGGATAAAAGAAAGGAAAGAATAAAACAGGGTGGAACAAAAAGAAAGGAATAAAACATGAAGCGATAAAATTGGTAATCATAAGAATAAAAAAAGGAGATGGATGTGAAAACATAGAAAATTATGTAGAAAATAGTTGAAGATATAGATTGTCTATTGGAGGTCAAGACACCCGATTAGGAACCATCGTCCCTCCAATGTTCAATTTTGGCTTATCCGTGAGTGTGAAGAAATGACCAAGCCGTCGTAGATTTTGTAGAAGGGGATCTCGGGCCCAGTCATTTTCACTCTCAAGGTCTTCAACATTAATGCATATAATATGTATCAAATGGCCCTAATATAACTAGGTGGCAAATGTTAAAGGTGATGTGAAGTGCAAAATGGAGTGTTGGTGATGATGTGAGGTTGATGCGAAGCTGAGTGAAGTCTTCAGGCGTGGTCTATCAACTTGCATCGACCGCCTGATTCATCAGCGCCATGATAATATTTGACTAGGTAGCACTCCCTTTCTTTTCGTCGCAGAGCTGGCATGACATTCCTTCCGAAACACCGATCTCACCAATTCACATGTTGGACTTAAAAGGTTGCCTGCACACTTCCAGTTAATACCCAACAGACAGAATTGTCATATGAAGCAAATTGTTCTAGAAATGATCAACAAAGATTTTACTATTAGAACCATCATTTGGATGTTAAAAAAATGTTTTTGATAATTGTTCCCTTATCAAAAATGTCATTTTTAACATTATAGACAATTTCTGAATTTTTGAGATTTTTATGAATTTTTTGTCCATGTGCCCCCGATCGGGGGCACCTGGCCATGCGCCCTGGGGTGGGGCATCTGGCCATGTGCCCCCATATAAGGGCACATGTGCCCTGAGGCATTTATTTTTTAGAAAAAAAATGTACCCGATCGCCCTTCTCTTTTTGCTTCTTCAGCTCCTGAAAACACTTAGCAAAGATGATTAAATCTTCATTATGACTCATCCCATTGCCTATTCATCGTTTGCCTTGATTTTGAGTCAAAGGGAGGAGCCTTCTTAACAAGGTAGAATAAAACAAATGACTAAAATGAAATGTAAGGGTTGAGAGAACTTACCTGTCATGGTGTGAATCCTCTCCTCTCCTGTATTGAAATGCCTGTAACACTTGATAAAAGGAGATTAGATCTTCACCGTGACTCATCCCTTTGCCTATTATGGACAACTTTGACTTAGGTCAAAGGGGAGAGCCTTCTTAACAAGGTAATTAAAGTAAAAAATGGATATGCAATACAGAAATGGAAATATGCATGACAGTCAAATAAACATGGATGCAACTAAGGCAATGATCATGACTGAGCATTTCTTTTTGTTTTTTTGCGTTTTCTTGAAAAAAATCATTTTTTTTATTTTTGAAAAGTATTCAAAATTTTTTTTTCGATTTTTGAAATATGCACATTTTTTGGACTTTTGAAACATGCATTTTTTTGGGTTTTTGAAATATGCATTTTTTTGGGTTTTTGAAATATGCATTTTTTTGGGTTTTTGAAATATGCATTTTTTTGGGTTTTTGAAATATTCCTTTTTTTGGGTTTTTGAAATATTCCTCTTTTTTGTGGAGAAAATGCTAGTATTTGAGACAAGTCATCGGTCTTTGAGGTTTGTCAAGACTCAAGTGGTAGGTGCCACGTGTAAAAATAAAGTTCCCTACCTAGAATCCTTCTAACCTTCTTCCTTTGATCGGCTTCGGTTCCACCTGGATTTGGTCGGTTTACCCTACCCAAGGGGTTTAAGGAGAAAGAGTATAGAGGAAGTCCTTGATAGGGTTTGGAGATGTTGAGAGAGATTTCTCTACTCTCACTCAAATTACCCATTGGGGTTCGGCCACTTTGGTTTTTTTTCTTTTTTTGCTCTTTTCTATGTGGCACATATTTGGAGAGGTTTTCTTGACCCATGGGGACATTGCCCATCATTTAGTGCCTTTTGCCTTGACTATCATTCTGGGTACTCATTCAGACAGGTTGATCATTTTTCTTTTTCTAACCTGAGGGATTCATTGCCCATCTTTTGGCACCCTTTTGTACCCTCTGAGACGGCCTCCTACTAGGGTGGGAGTGTTTTCGATACTACCCCTCTCTAATCATCTCTCCCTATCTTGAACCGAGTAGAAGATAATAGGGTAAGGGTACTTCTTCCATTTCTAGATTTCTGCCTTGCCCTTCGCAAGTGTCGGGTTATCTGGATTCTAGGATTGGGAAGTGTTGTGTGTGTAGGATGGTACCTACCCTTGACTTCTCACGAACAACCTAGGATCGATGACTTGAGATTATACCAGTGGTTTCTCCATTTTTTATGGAAAGTACTTTTTGAGGTAAACTCCATTCCAAGGATGATTCAATTTTTCTCCATCTGCCTTAGTTAATTCATATGCATTACCTGGATACTTTTTAGTGATTACAAAAGGCCCTTCCCAGTTAGGTTGCAACTTGGAGCGGGGACCCCCTGGCTTAACGAATATGCGTTTGACTACCATCTCACCGATCTCAAATTTTTTATCGACCACCCTCTTTTGATAAAACCTTTTGAGTCTATTCTGATAAGTCCGGGCATACTCGGTGGCGGCTAGCCTTCTTTCATCCAAGAGTTCAAGCTGTGCAAGGAGAGATTCTCGTCTCTCATCAATAGGAATATCCCTGTCGAGCTGAACTCGAAGAGATGGAAGTAATACTTTGTAAGGGACCACTGCTTCCATCCCATATGCTTTGGGCATATGGGGTTTGTCCAGTGGGAGTTCTTATAGAAGTACGATAAGCCCATAGAGCATCTACAAGCTTATCAGGCCAGTCGGCAAATTTGCTAGACTTACAAGATTTCTTGATGATTTTGATTAAAGTTTTGTTGGTGGCTTCTGCTTGACCATTGCCTTGAGGATAGTATGGTGATGAATGATGCAATGAAATGCAATATCTGTTGCAAAGATCACGCAGATCTTGAGAAAGAAATTGTGGCCCATTATCGGTGATGATGTCGCTGGGATCCCGAACCTTGCTAGGATGTTGCGCTTGATGAAGGAGCAGACTGTTGATGCTTTAATCTTCACGAATGCTTCCGCTTCAGCCCACTTTGTGAAGTACTCCGTTGCCGTCAGAATAAATGATTTTGAGCGCATTTCGGAGTTGAGGTCACTCAAGGGGCCAATGATATCAAAAGCACACATGACGAAAGGCCAAGGGGCATGAATTGGATGAAGAGAAGATGCGGGAGAGTGAATCTTGTCGGCATGGAGTTGACATGAATGACAATGCCGGACAAAGATGGAGCAGTCTTCTTCTAGAGTTGGCCAATAATACCCTTGTCGGATGATTTTCTTAGCAAGGGCTTGGGCATTCACATGACCACCACAAACTCCAGAATGTGCTTCCTTCAGCACCAACTCAGCTTCTTCTTCATCAAGACATCTGAGTAAGATTCCACTTAGGCTTCTCTTGTAGAGCACTAATCCTAGGATTGTATACCTCTGGGATACTCTTATGATTGCCTTCTTTTCTTTGGTAGTTGATCCAGGCAGCTATGACTGATCTTGACAATACCTCGCAATCTCGTCATACCAAGGTCTCTCACCTTCTTCTAATTCTTCCAACTCAATCAATGAGATTTATTCTTTATGTTCCAAGTATTCTTTTCTGTTGAATCTTTCCTTAACCATCCGAAAACGTCCATCCTCAATTGCTGGAATTGTCCTCTTACAGATGTGGATAGTTCGCACTTGCCTGCCTAGCGAGACAGATAGAGATGAAGCTAGTGAAGCTAAGGCATCGGCGAGGATATTCTGAGAGCGGGGGACATGGACAAAGGTGAGTTTGAAGAATAGCTTGATGTAGCAGGTGGTGAGCTCCTTGTAGGGTTTGAGGTTTGGATGAGAAGTTCGGTACTTGGATAGGATTTGGCGTAGGATTAATTGACTATCACCTATCACCCTCAGTTCGGTAGCACCATGGAAATGAGTGGCCTTCAGCCCAGCCAGCAAGGCTTCATACTCAGCTATGTTGTTGGTTGCTAGAAAGTTAAGCTGAAAAGCCTGTGGAATGGTGACACCTTCAGGTGACAGAAGGACAATACCTATCCCTCTACCATGAGAGTTCAGAGCCCCGTCAAAATATAATGTTCAAAGATTGGAAGATCGGACTGACATTAGTTCGTCATCCGGGAACTCCGACCGGACTGGGTCAAAGACGGGTATGGGATGATGGGCAAGGTGTTCAGCGATAGCATAGCCCTTGATTGCCTTCTGTGGGACATAAGTGATATCAAATTGGGATAAGAAACTCTGCCATCGCCCTAACCGATCAGTCAAGACTGTACACATTTCTGTGCCAATTTTTGCAGATATCTGTTTGGAACTCCTTTACCTCTGACTTTCCTATTTCCTAACCTAACTTGACCTACTGAAGATAAAGCTGGAAAGGTGATATTTACAGTGGACGGAGGATCGAGCAAATTGATCAATGATTCAGAAAAGAGGGATCCCTAATTGGGAGTAAGTTTCAGAGAAGACGTTTTTCAGAAAAGAGGGATCCCTTTGGGAACGACCGGAATCGGAGTTTATTTATAGGAGAACAGACGGTCTTATCAGGGCTACAAAATAGGGTGCCTTGCACCCTACCCCAGGGCGCATGCGCCCTGGTGCAAGGCGCATGTGCCCCACTGAGGGGCTCATGTGCCTCCCAGTGAGGGCACATCCAATCTTTTGTCCGGAAGTGAGGACAGTGAACAGAAGATCCGATACTGGTCAAAATGACTCTGACGGCAAATCGGAAAGGCACGGTATGCATCAAAACTTGTCCGGAGTGTGAATATGACCATAAACTTCAATGCATGATCATTAGGCATTGGCCATTCAGCCAATTTCCATGTTTACACGATTTACATGTGACTTTCGCTGGGAAATTATGGCTTTGTGCGGAAAACTTCGGAAAACATCCGATTTCGTTTGGCGAAGCTCCAAATGAACTTTAAAAGACCCAACATTATTCTAAGGTCAATCACACATGTTACCCTATAAAACATGAGTTTTATGCTCTGAATTAGGTGAATTTGGCATGTCTACACCCCACAGGTCCATTCTATAAGAAATCGGTCCAATCAAATTGGCACAGCTGAAGATTTCCGATTCCTCGTATATCATTGTCTTGGTCTTAATCAGAACTGGACATCACCAAAACCGATATTCAAAATGATTTTGAACATATACCTTTGTGGGATTTAAACAATCCCTATTGATTGGAGAAGATCAATCATTCTCATACTCTTTAAGTCGCTCAAGTGCACGGCCTCTAGTCGTATCCACATGAACCACCTCTAAAGTTAGGTTCTCCTCCATGCCAGTGTAGACCACTCATCCCAAATAGAACTTCACCATCAAATGGCGGCTACAAGGGTGGGAGACAATGAAAGAGGGTGACTGGGGCATAGAGAGCTCCCTTGGCTTGATAGGGTTTGTACTCTCATCGCTATTATTTATAGAACTTATAGTTTTTCACAAAAACCCTTTCTTGTTCTATAAATTAACTCAAGCCCCCAAACATACATATGATATAATAGTTATATCATATAATTACCACATATTCGAAATATGTTCATGTGATGATATGTATGTGTAAATGCTTGGATGATTATGAACTAAATGTATGTCATGTGATAATGTTTGTTTGATGTTGGCATATAATTAAGGGCCTGCGTGCCTAATCTTCTCTCTTATCAATTCTAATTGTATATTCTACCTCCCTTTAAAAATGTACTTCTCTTGATTAAGATCAAGGTTTCTTATTTGATTAATGTACATTTATGGGTCTGCGTAACCTTAATGTTCTTGTAATGACAAGAAGACCGATCAAGGTGGAGGAGAGAGAGGGATGCAAGGAGAAGAGTTCTTTAAAGCATAATGACTTGTCAACACCGACATAGGATGCTAAGTCATTTAATGCAAACTAATCTAGCTCCGATCATGCATTAATGTCATGAAAGTCCATGATCATCTATTTAAATTTTGCATATTTGATATGTATGTGTATGTGCTAGATACCTTAGATATATGGTATTCAAAGGTATTCAAATATATATGTAGCACATACTATGATGAGACTAAAATAAAACCCCTCCTCATTTAAATTAGGTTGATAAACGTAAGACATTAAGAATGACCCATGTAGTCTTCCGTTGTTATGGTCTCAATGAGCCAATCTTAGATTGGGTGAGTTTGTTGTGTTTCCACAATGCTCACTCAGCAAAGGATTAGTGATCGTGGCCAAGGCTTGAAGTCAAATCTTGGGGTGGACCATTGCCATGGCCTTGTTGTGTTTCCCACAAGGGTTGTGTTGAAAATCTTTGCTCATAACTAACAAGCGGATTTGACCTAACTAGAGTTAATGACCTATTGTGTATCCCACAAGGTCATGACTTTAGAGGCTAAATGTGTAAGAGTTGCAAGAGTTGCAACTGGCAAATGTTGCCTACCTATTAAGTATGGGATGACTTGTTGTGTTTTCCACAAGGTCGTCACTATAAGGTTAATAGGGTCTTAGTCCCCACTAGGATATCATCGTGTTATCCCGTCTTTGCATAATTAGGGTTATGCAAATTCGCTAAAATTAGTGTGAGCATAAATTAGGTAAAAAGACCATATCTTAGTTTACTTTGAATGTCTGCAATATTTTCAAAAAGAATCATATCTTCATTGTAGAATTAAATTCTTAACCACCTGTTATCTTGCATACTTGAAATCATTAGGCCCATTTATATTAACTTCCTTGACTAGTTTAGAACCATGAGAAATGTTCTCATGGTTGACCAGGTAACTAACCTACTAAGGAAGAGGGTGCCTACTAATCATCTAATGTAGTAAGAGAAGATGAGATCTTCATCTCATTAGAAAGATGTATTGTTTGCCTTACACTAAATGTTAGTCTCTATTTGAAGTTTAGAGGCAACATAGACAAATGGATATGAGATCTATCATGGTTCATGGTGATGAGCAAATTTAAGACAAGATTAAAATAACAATACATTTTCAATACTTCTTGTTGGTAAGACCAATAAAAAAAGTGAGATCATTAGATGAGAAAATGAAGGCATAGATAAAAGTCAAGAAGTTGCTCGAGAACATTAAGCTCAAATAAGACATAGGATTGCTCTTCTACTATCATGATGATGATTGCTGGAAAGTATATTGAATATATATTGTAAAGGAGGAGCTTGAGAAGCTTCTGACATCTCAGTCATTGACTTACTTGTCATACACATATACACATCAAGTATAAGATACGAGTTGTGTATATCATAGTATAAGATACTAAACATGTCTTATGGTATTAGATACCAAATGTGTATATCTTATATGAGATATTATATATACATATCTTTTATAAGATGTTATATATTCATCTCTTAGTATGAGGTACTGGATATGCATCTTATATCAGTAAAAGTTACTGATAATGACAAGTAAATGAAGGCTTGATGTATAAAGATTAACCTACATATACAAATTGTGCAAGAGTTGTATCATTGATAGTGAGAGGTAAAAATCTTTAATAACCTTTTTGAGAGTCCTTATCTTGAAGATTGTTAGTTTTATCCTTCTAAATGAACATTATCGATATTTCCTACTTGAATAAATATTAATTTATTTTGAGTTATGGAAATGATAATTGTTCTAAGATTATGAATGGCAAAATGTTTGCTAGTGGGAGTTTAGTAAATAATTTTCTCATATAAGATATGAATGCTCTCATGGTATGTGTGAATGCTCCTCTTAGGAGGAAATGGATAGATATAGATCAATCTATTTCTTTAGCTTAATATAGACATGGTCATATCAATGAAAAAAGACATAATGAGTTCCATATGGATGGAAATATGAAGGCAAATGATTTTGAATCATTAACCAAATATGAGTCTTTTCTCATTGAAAAATGACTATCTCTTCATTTACTAGAAATGGAGGGTGGATCAAGGAGTTATTATAACTCATACATTTGGATGTGTGTTGGTCTGTGTCTTTTAAGGCTAAAAATAGACATTGTTATTTTATCTTTAATAGATGATTTCTCTAGGCATAGATATGTGTTCTTGTGAAGTACAAATATGAGCCTTTGAAGAATTATTAGAGGTTAAAATGAAGTAAAGAATAAATGAAAAGATTATTAGAGTTCTTTGATTAGATCAAGGAGTGAAGTACTCAAATACTAGATTCACACATCATTTGAAGGATAATTTAACTTCGTCTTAATGGACATCTCCCTATAACTCTTAGCTTACTTGAGTAGTAGAAACAAGGGTGATTGTGTTATGTGTGACATGATACAATTAATGACAACCTTTGCAAAATATTCCTTGTCTATTTAGGGTTAAGCACTCAATATAACCACTCTTGTCGGTACCTTTTAATTTATTCTGATTATTTCATATATGATATGGAAAAAGGGGTTAACTCTTGATCTTAAGCTAGTTAAGATTTCAGAATGTCCAACCATGATGAAGATGTATAAACCATAATAATTAGAATATAAGATAGGAAGTGTAGACTTGGGGGATATCCTTAGGAAACTTAAGAATATTTAAATATACCACTTTATGAGATAAAGGGTATGTGTTGCTCACCTTACTGTATTCTTAGAGGAAGAATTCCATCTTGAGGGAAATAATGGAAGCAAGAAACATCTGGAAGGGATACCAGACCCACAATCAAAGACACTTCTATTAAGGTATTTATTGATAATAGCAATCATCATAGATCTTTAATTGTGCTAATTCAATTTTGTAGATATGTGAGACATATCCTTGATGGAATAAGATAAGCACAATAAAGTGAGAATGCTGATCTAAAGACCTATGAAAGGCAATATGAGATATTGATTCCAAAATAGGAAGAGACAATAAAATCTATAATAATATCCATCTATTTTAGCCAAGTTCGAAACTTGGTAGATCTACGTGAGGGTAAAGTACTTATTAGGTGTAAAGGAAAATGAAAAGATGGATAGGAGTGAATTTGAATGTGAGACCTTCAAGGCATGGATGATTGAAAAGACATCATCTAAATTAAGGAGTTGACTATGATGATATCTTTTAACCTTTGCCATATTTCAATCTATTTAGATTTTATTGGTACACATTATGACTATGAGATATGTCAATTAAAATGTTAAAATAATATTTCCCCAATGGTGAAATTTAAGGGGAGGTGTATATGATACAACCTCTATTGTATATAATACAACTTGAGAGATGTGAGTCCCAAAACATCCAAAGAATGTGTACACATTGGTAATGTCCATTTATGGACTACAACAACATTCTCAACACTAGAATAAGAAATTTGATAAGATTGAATCTTATGACTTCATCTAGAATGAAGAACAACCTTGTGTGCATAAAAAAGCTAGTGGGAGTGCTATTGTATTGTAGACATTTTTATATTGATGGTGTACTACTCATTATAAATGATGTAGGTATGTTATCATCAATGAAGCCTAACTATAAAATAAATCCTCCATAACTAGTTTGGAAAAAGCTTTCTAAAAAATTAGGTCTATGGAGATAGATCTAAAAAGGGATGCTTGGCTTGACTCATTTGTTGTACATAGACACCATAGTCAAAGGGTTTGACATGAAAACTCCTATATAGGTGTCTAGCCTATAAGATATGGAGTTTGTCTCTTTTAAAGAGATATATAATACATGAATATAGTCTTTTATGCCCTAGTCATAGGGTCTATCATGTATACTATGTACATAGCCTAATGTGATGAGTACTCTAAGTGTTATGAGTAATTATCAGGAAAATCCAAGTGAGAGTCATTGGATAGTTGAAAAGTATATCCTTAAGTGCTTGAAAAGTACCAAGGATGCATTTCAAGTATGGAGGATAGGGCTGGAAGTTTGTGTTTAACTTAAACTTCTAGTAACATATGATTGGTAGATAGGGTACATGTTTACCTAGATGGTGGTGCAGTAAGCTAGAAAAGTTCCATGCTATAGACACTATAGATTTTACAAATTATAATTACTGTCGACTGCTTATGAAGTAGTCTATATGAAGGAGTTCATCTTATATTAGAGAGTTGTCTCTAATATCTTTGATAAATGTACCATTATTTTGTGAAAATGATGGATTATTACTTTTGTAGTGGAACTTTTGTCCCATCAAAAGTTTAAACACATGTGTGGCAATACTACTTGATCAGAGTGGATGCAACTCAAGGAGATATGATTAGAGAAAGAGT
Source organism: Cryptocoryne crispatula var. balansae (assembly GCA_036172225.1). Classification (NCBI taxonomy): domain Eukaryota; kingdom Viridiplantae; phylum Streptophyta; class Magnoliopsida; order Alismatales; family Araceae; genus Cryptocoryne; species Cryptocoryne crispatula. The sequence continues at coordinate 33,785,865 of CM069932.1, forward strand.
ATCTTAAACTATAAACATTGTAGATCCACTAACTAAGGCCTTGACTCAAAGAGTGTTTAAGGGTCACCTTGGGCTGATGGAGATCAGACATGTAGGTGATTGACTTTAGTGCAAGTGAGAGATTTGATAGAAATGTATGCTCTACAAACCAATCATATGTGATATGATTTTACATTCCTTGTAATATCTTATTCAGTATAATGGCATAATCTTCATTACTTGCGCTATCTAAATGCGCCTATTGTAATAAAGTCCTAGGTTGCATGCAATGATGATTGAATCATGATGATATCATGACAATGAGATCAATCATCTAGAAACAGTACTCTAAATGTTCCTAGTCATAGGATCCTTGAGACGAGACATCAAGAATCTGGTAAGGCTCATGTATAGGATAGCTTCTCCTGATGAGAATGACCGATCTCATTGGTTATCAGTGTGGGGACACTGAGATACATATATAGGTGCTCATTAAAGGAATGAGTTTACTAAACTGACTAGTACAGAATCCCTGAATGGTATCTTACCGAACTGTTGATCTGGATATTCTATCATCACAGTTTCACAGTTAGATCTTTCACCTGAGTTGCCAAAGTTGTCTTTCCGGGTGTACCATGTACTATGACCATTGACTTATGGATCACTTACTATTGTGGTCCTATATAGTTAATAGATTGGGTATATGGAAAATCCAGTAGAGGCAATTGAGTGGACAATAGGGGATCGTCAACTCTCAGTAGGAGAGAGAGAATGTCCTATGGATAGTACTTTAAATCCTTGTCCAAGGTAGTTAAGATAATTGGAAAAGAGTTTTCCAATTGATCCAATTATGAGTACAAGATTTCATAATGTTAGGAGTTGACAGTCAATGCCGTACTCCTATCCGACTGGGACATGGGATGGACAAAGTTTTATAGCCATGTAGTAACTGATGATGGAAAGACTCTTTGGAGAGGAGTTTATCCTTGAAGCCGTTTGGGATCATAGGATGTGGCTTGTACCCTTTATGATCGGTAGGCCGTTAAATCTATTATAAGACAATAAATTTAATTTAAAAGAAGTTGTTCTTTTAATTAGGCCTCAACCAAATGAGCTATTGGGCCTAGTAGGTCACACACATAAGGGCTAATCCATAAGATTGGGGGCAAGGGTGTAAATATAGAGAAATGAGGGGTTTTTGTAAAAAAAATCTAAATTCTTTATATAATAGAAAATTTAACATGAGCCCCACAAGCCAAGCCTACAAAATTTGTCCCTGCCTCTCTCCTTCACATTTTCCCATGCTGGAGGCTGTTGAGAGTCGATGGGACTTCATCCGTGGCAAGTTGGAAGGTCCGACGCGAAGGAGAACCCGACTATGGAGGTAACTCGTCTGGATACGACTAGAGGCCACACACTTGAGTGGCTGAACGAGCATGAGAATGCTTGATCTTCTCTGGTCTTTAGGTATTATTTGAATTCTGTAAAGGTACGTGTTTGAAACTATTTCGAATACTAATTTTAGTGACGTCATTTGGTTTCAATCAAGACCAAGACAATGATATACAAGGAATCGATAGTTTTTCACTGTGCCAAGATTGAACCAATTCCCAACAGCGGGGTCAAACGGGTAGTGCCATTTGTGGGGATATCAAGGGTGTAAAGCCTCTTGAAAGAAAAAATAAATAAATTATGAGACCTAGAGACCTAGTCAGCTGACCAAGTCACCGAGTAGCACGACCCCAATCCAAGGCTGGACCAGTCTGATCGGAATTCCGACTAGGTAGACTGAACATCATGCCTTGAACTAACCCAATAAACCATGGTTTTTATAACCTTTTCTTTCATTTTGTGATATTTCAGCCCCCCCTCCCAACATGATGTGGTGGTGGCCTATGCCAATATCCCTAACTCTACCATGTGTGTTTTCTCCCATGACTTTAGAGACGGCATCATATTTGGATGCCAAGGAATAACAAGTAGCCAATGATTGAGATTCTTTGAAAGCTTTATGTTTTTCCTATAATGGCTAAAACTACAATTAGAAAAGTTATATAATGCCATATATAAGAGAATACTACACTTAACTATGTGCTTACAATTGTGAGGCCACATTTATCATTTACTATCCTTCCATCCTTTGTTGTATGTGTAATGATGAAGATGTCCATTCTTTCCACATCTCACCTAGTCCCCCCCTTGAAATTTTACTTCTAACACAAAAGTTATCAAATCATAATGATAAAACAATAACTGTTAACCTCTAATATTTGATATTTGCAAAAGATTGAGTGCTAGATCCATGATACATCTTCATATACTTTTATTCTTCTAGTTAACCTTACTTCTCATCTACAAATAAAATTATTTAAAATTTAGCCATATATTGTATTCTAAGTTAGTTTTCTTGAAGAAAATAAAAACTTACTTGAAAATTAGCTGAAAAGTATGCAAAGGTCTAGGTTGACTTCGCTTCCTCTTTGTTCTCATAAAAAATATATAATCCAAAATGTGGGTTTTTTTTATCTAAATACTTTTTTTCAAAGAATATTTGTGATACTTTCATTTTTTTTCTTCAAGATCTTTCATTACAAACATTCTATGCGATTCATCTCCATCATCAACAACATATTTTCTACACAAAAACGTAAACAAGTATACAAGTTATCTTGTCATTGATTAATCATGTATGGTATAAAACTAAGCATATCTCAATAGTCATCCACATATTATAACTAAAAGAAAGACACTAAGATAACAAGAAATTTACTTTGATAAGACCCCATATGTTAGCAACATGTTCTCTTGGCATCTTATCCCAAGATGCAATGTCAATGGGGTATTGTTTTGCATTCCTTACAATTTTTCCCAAGAAGGTCCCTAGTGACCTCCTGCCATTCCTAAGGGGTGTTCCAAACTCATTCCATTAATAGAAATTAATCTCCAATCTTTAAACACATGCACATCGTGACAATATGTTTGGCCCCATGTTTTCTTCCTTCAAACAATGTCTCCATTAATGTTTTCTTCTTCATTATCTTCCAACTTTGGAGTATGCTGATTAATATCCCAAAATTCTTGTAGAAGTGATTATGGAAGACTTTGCTGAAGAGATCAAGATGTCTCCTTGTTTATAGTATGCAATGACTTTGGCAATGAAAGTGTTCATATTAGTTAGACTAAGTAAATGTTTTATCATCTAAAAAAATTATATACCTAATTAATATAATAAACTAAAAGAGAAATCAGAATTTAAAAAAGGTAGAGTTCACAAGCACTAAAAAATATGGACATCATGACTGAGAGAAGGTATGTGGAGGGCTCTTTGAAAACATATATGCATTGTAGAGTGTAAAAGAACCACACTTTAAGTCATCCTTTTGTTGTGGTACCTAAAAGATGCCAATGTCACTAATGTGATTAATTACTAAAGTTGGCATACTAAACATGAATAAAAAATAGTAAAGTAATATCATGGGTACACAAAAAGGTATGGAGGCCAGACACTTTTTGCTATCCATTGGTACAAGCCTTTCAAAAACCTAAAAAGAAGGTGCTCTTGTTATCGCATATATATGTGTAAACAAGAGATGATAATTTTACATAAGTGATTTTTACCTCTTCATGATTGGCTCTTACTTTCGTGGCTCAGTCAAGACAACAGAGTCCAAAACGATCATACTTGAGTCAAAATTAGATTGAAAAAAAATTATCTAAATTACATAAGATTAGCAACCTCCAATGTCTCGTAATAAATTTTTATTAGAAAAATGGCATGAAATCAACCCTTTTTTGTCAACAATTAATTTCTACTTACCCATTAATTATGGGGACATTGAATTAATTCTTTGAAAACACCTCTTTGTTTTGGATTGTCTCTACAATTCTTCAGCTACCATTAAATTACAAAAAAAAAACAAACATTTATATTTTTGGTTAATCAAAGTTTGATCCACATATAGCTATGTAATTTGAAGAATAATTAAGTATAAAGTGAATGTTTCTCCAATCTAATCTGACAATCAGAAAAATATAACATGTATGAAGAATCGAGAGATGTGACACTTGATCTTTCTCAAATCTTTCCAAACTTTCATAAAAAATAATTAACATGCATTAGTGTAAGCAATGATTATGAAAGAAATAATATAACCTAATTTGCAAGTATCCTCCTAGTTAACTTCAATAAAATCCAAGGGTTACCAAGGATCTTAGTAAGCTTCATACACTAAACTATGTCAGTTCATGCAAGTGTTTGGTATAGTACCATATATATTACATAAGAGAAAGAGATCAAATATTTCCATAAATTAAACATATAGCCCCTTCAAAAATGTGACATGATGTTCCTTTATTTCAAAATAGACAAAAGGTACCTAAGATTCCCAATAGAAAATAATCAATAGTTTCATGCAACTAAAAAAATTATTTAAGATAGGAGAGTTTAAAATCTCTTATCATCATCTTTCAGCTTTGATTTACATATTTTAAAATTTTCGATTTCTTTTTTCGTTTTTTCATGTTATTTATTGGTATTATTTTTATTTAAACTTTTAAATTCTTTAAGTTCTAATCATTTTTATTATGTTCTTCATAACTATATTTTTTGTTTTTGAATTTGGTGGTTTTAGATTGAGATAGCTTGAATTTCATAGGTTTTCAGCTTCTAATTCCTTTTGCTTATTTTCCTACTCTATGATTTCAAATTTTAGAACTTTTTATCCATTTGAATGAGTTTTAGATCATCTGGACTTGGCATTTCATCATAACATCCCACCATCACCCAGCCATAATCTTGTCCAGCTTCTTAGTCCCATTGTATAGCATCATGTACTCCACTGGGATTGTCTTTGTATAACCCTTGGATGTAGTCTTTGTTTTTCAGATGATTGGTTTCTTATCGAGCTTTAAACAATGATTTCATCAAAATAAGAGGTTATTCCACTATAAACTAAACTAGTGTTCCCAAGAGAACTTTATGAATTTGAAAAATCCAACCTTGGTCAATTTGATTCTTCACTTTACCTTGTTTTTCAATTGACTTTCCATTACATTTACTTGGTTAAGCACACCATGCAGTTCGAGTGCTGGCCGATGACAATTTCTCCATCATGTGGGTTGTCATTTATTTACTTTCAATATTGTTTGTGCCCATGGAATGCTTTCCTTTTAACTAATCAACCAAGGTGAAAGTTCCAATAAGGCAAAAGGTAATCTCGAGATCTATCAAGGTTTCATTGCTCAACTACACCTAGGTTTCATTGCTCAACTACACCTATGAGAGCATGTCTAAATCTCCACCTTAGCATCTATTTTACAGTATATTACCATTTAATTATGATATGCCTCACTACACTAAACTACATTTATGTGTGCTTCACTCATGTCACTCCCTTGGAAACCTGACACCAAGGCGAGGCGAGTTGTCAACAAGCAATTTTGACCAACCTTGAGAGCTCAAAATTTTTTTATATAAAATATATTCAAGTATCCCATCAATGTAATTGAGTTTTTTTTGAAAAATAAAGCTTTTTATGTGTTTCTAGCAAAGGCAAAACTTGCCCCTTGCACCCTCTAACAGGGCCTTAGGCACCTTGTATGCATGGCACTTGGCAACCCACGAATAGGGCACCAGACGCCTTGTTGGTGGGACACTTATCTTTTCCTACTAACTTTCGATGGATTTGACCCCAAGAAAGATGTAAGTCAGGGGCATGGTGGGGAATTAAATACACCACCCTAGTCAAAGATCCCCATTAAGCGGGCACTTTGGTATAGGAGATAGCTTTTGTCATTTCCTAATTTGCCCTTCTTTGTGGTTGTGAAAAGACACCATCTTCCAATGTTTCAAATGTTCTCTTTTAGCTTTCACTCTCTCTTAACCACCACAAGATGCCAACCTTCACTTCAAGAAATCCCCAAGCCCCCACACCCTTTAGAGAACCTCCCTAAAAGGCCAAGAAAGTACCATTTTTTCTTTAGAAATACAGTTTTCTTCTAACTTTTTAAGGTTCCCCTTTCCAATCGCTATTCTTCCAAGGCTCATTTTTTCCTCCCACATATTCTTTGGTGTCAAGACTATCCAAAGAATCATGACAATGCACTAATAATCTACCACAAGCTCGAAGAAGAGCAAGGAAAAAGCCCTATTGACTAGGATTCTAGCTCCTAGTGCCCCACCAACAAGGCATTAGGTGCCCTATTTATTGGGCACTAGGCACTGCAGACACGCCAAATTCACCTAATTCAGAGCATAAAACTCATGTTTTATAGGGTAATATGTGTGATTAATCTTATAATGATACCGGGTCCTTTTAATGTTGATTAGGAGCTTCGCCAAATGAAATTGGATATTTTCTGAAGTTTTTCACACAAAGTCATAATTTTCGAGCGAAAGCCACATGTAAATCGTGTAAACATGGAAATTTTTTGAATGACCAATGCTTAACGATCATGCATTGAAGGTTATTATTAGATTCACACTCCGGACAAGTTTTGTTGCATGCCGCATCTTTCCGGTTGGCCGTCGGAATCATTCCAACCAGTATCGGATCTTTTGTTCATTGTCCTAACTTCCATAAAAATTATGTAGTTTTGGAGATTTTTATGGCTGAAACAATGTTATAGAAAGCTTTTTAGGCCTGTTATCTTTCCAACACAACAAACGGCGTCGAATTTCAAGTTCGGAAGTGTCCACAATGGCTTCTGGAAGAAAGACGCGCAAAAACAGTCCCATGCGGCCTGGTCCCTGGGCACTTGTGCCCTAGACCCAGGGCACGTGGCCATGCACCCTGCCCCTGAGACATGTGGCCATGTTCCCCCGATCGAGGGCACGAGGCAACCAGTTTTCAACCGGGACTCTACCACTGATCGGATTAGATCGAATTTTTCAGCCAGATTGGACCGAATTTGTAGGGAGGATAAGATGCGCCCCCTCCAGGGGGGCGCATGCGCCCTGCACCGCATGTGCCCAGGGTTGGGGCGCAAATCCCCTATTTTTTATCTTTGGATCGTGACGTCCGTCTCCAATAAATTAAGGCCGATTTTGGTAGTTCCAGAGGCTGGTTGATGACCCCCCAGGCATCTCAAGAGGTCCAAGATCCCTCCTCCATCCATTTTGTGATTTTTAGAGAGAGAATTTCGACTTTTTAGAGAGAGAAAAGTCGATTTAGGAGAGAGGAAGGCTGATCTACAGGTGATCTGCCAGGTCTCTCTTCTTCAGCTTCTACAGCAGCATGTGGAAGTCTTCTGCCTGAGATCTCAACATCAAAGTTCTTCCTCTCCAAGTCTTCTTCAGCTTTTAATCAACGGTATGTGATTCCGAGGCCGGGGCTGGTCGTGACGAGCACAGAAGCAAAGTCGCGCCTGGAAAATCCTGGACTGCTGCTTGGCCTTTATGACAACCCAGAGTTGGCCATATCTCTCTCTATTCTTATCAGAATCCTTCTATTCTTCTTTCTATTTCTTTGTTTCGTGATTATTCATCCTCCTATTATTTTTTTTACATTTTTTACATTATTTTTAGTCTGTTAATCTGAAAATAAAAAAGGGGGGTTAAAGATAACCCGAATCCGGTCAGTTTCTAGTCAGTTGTATATTTTATGTCATTCTCTTTACATATACTTCACTTTGTCTAGTTCTGATTTTATTTTTCATTTGTTTGTTTTTCTAGTTACATAGGAAATCAAGCACCCACACGTTGAGGACTTTTCTTCGTCGGTCGGCCAAAGAAGGAGAAGCTTTGATCCGCACTCTTTAAGCTAAGGTACATACGATCATCTTTATTTCATAAATCAGAACCAGTGGTTCCTGGTGACCACATGTCTTAATTTTCTATTTCTCATCCTCCTCCCACATGATCCGAACTGTTTCTTTGGTGATCGAGCGACGCCAAGGGATGAAAGTTCGGGGATCAATGTGAGTGTGTGATCGAGGTGAGAGTTGTTATCCATGTTTTTTTCCTTTCTTTCTCATCCCCTTTTGAGGTGATGATCCGGATTCACAAACTTCCCTGAAAAGTAGAGGCCCATCGAATTTTCGGAGTCAACAGGCACTCCACCAATGGGGCACCTACACATGGTTTTTTGCTTTTGTATTTTTTTAGCATTTTTTCACACTGTTTTCACCCCTTCTACTCCCCCCGATTAATTCAAACTTGCTTTTTAATATTGTCTAACATACATTAGAGCATCTATTTGCATCTTCATCCATATATAAATCTCCTAAAATAGTGGTTGGGATCTAGTTTCAATCAAGTCCATTCTTAATATTTTATCATTTCATGTTAATTTTGATTATGCTACTACACACCTTTTAGTTATAATATTTCCTTCACATCTTTTCTTATTTTCATTCAAACATTTTAGGAGGAGCCGGTTGGAGTAAAGCCACCCATCTCATCGACCATATCAAACAAAAGGAACGTCTCAAGCCCCTGGTGACCACAGAAAACACACAGAAGAGAAAGAAAGATAGCTAAGGAAAGAAGACTTCTCTCTTGCTCACCGAAAGTTATCAGCACCATCATTGTAACAAGCTATATTTTTTGGCAAATATATCTTGAACTAATTCATGTTACTATAAAAAAAAGTAGATACTAAATAGAATAAAGTACAAAATATTTATGATCAATACTCATCTTTATAATGAAGTCAAATTCACTAGATGACAACACTTAAATCTTTCACCAAAAAGAGAATAGCATATTTGGTTGTCCAAAATGAGATTTCCTACATGTTTGTTTAAGGGCATAACATGGAATTAACAATTGTTGAAAATGTTAACCAAGACATCTTTGAGGAACCTAAGGTGACTACTTATATGGTTCATAGCCAAAAACATTCAAGTCTAAACTGGACAATGATTCTAATGAATATATCACTTTGTTATATAGACAAGCAATATAATGACCTATCATAGGCAAATAGAAATGTTAACTACTTTTAAAGAATTTGATTAATCATTGACGATGAAGGTGCAATCTCCAAACAAATGACTAGCTTAGGCAGACATTCATACTAGTAATAGAATTACATTCTCACAATGCATTTAGATAAAATAAGAAAAATTGTATATACTGAAACAAAATTGATCTAGTTGCAAAATGCTAAACATTGAAAACCCTATCAAAGAATATTAACATTTGAAACATCAAACAAACATATTTAAATTGCAATAGCTAAAATATGAAAAGAACTTTTATTAGGTTTGCGCTTCACTCCTCTTAAGGCATAAAGATTCAGATTGAATTGTGTCCACATAAAAAAATTTGACACCCTAACTTTTTGATAAGTGATTCATAGAATATGCTTTGAAGTTAATTAAGTGTGTGACTAATGATTAGTCGTGGCACGGACATACATGCTTTTCACATTATGTTACGTTTTCGAAAGTTTGGCAATACCATTATTAGCTAGTAATAACTAAATATGCATATATATATTAATCCATATCATTATAAAGAGCCTTGTATAATTTTTTCATGCTAAAGTTGGGTTGGGTCCAACTATATGGATTAGGTTAAAATCATAGCCAAATAGTAAGAACATAAGTAACAAGAAAGTTTTTGGCAGAAGTGTTACCTCATTTTATACTTTCACAAATCAAAGTGATACCAGATCAATCCAATCCAAAAAAAAGCACCTAAACATGTCTACAAACATAGGTATGAAAACTAGTCAAACATTGCCACAAGAAGAAAAGTATAAGAAATAAAAAAATGTTGCTAAAATAATTGATGAGAAATTTTGGTGAAATTATTTGTCATAGAACATGATTAAGTTCAACCATTTTTATCATGTGTTCTCTATAAAGAAAAAAGAAGATACACCCAATGTAATGAAAACCACAAAAAAAGACCAAGAGAAAGTATCTTAATCTTGTAAATGATGCTATAACGAGCATCATGCAAGACAATGATTTAATCCAACAACTTGTGAAAAGAAAAAAAAAGAAAAATAATGTCTCCCTGACCTACTTGAATCTAAACAAACTTCTTTCTCCAGTAGTCTTACGTGAATTACCTTTTGATCAAATAAAGCTAATGAACTCTTAGAGAGTAAATGACCTCCACAAACAAAGCATAATGGAGAGAGTAGTTAACGGAACTGAGACATACTTAAGAGATGCGGAAGGAGAAAAAACTAAGAGAAGTTGGGAAAGAGACGAAGATGACAAATACTCATTGCTTGGGGCTAAGAAGATCAACAAGCCGGAGAAGATGTGAAAGATGCTGAAGGAGGATGAAAAGGGTATAAAAGGACCATGTGCGACTTCCTTTACAACATACTAAGATTTTGAAGAAAACCTTCCAGTGATGTATATCTCAATAATGATTGAAGGAGAAATGAGATTTCAATAGCGCAACCTAGGGTTTCCAAACCTAGGTTTAGCTATCAAGGGCTATGCTCAATCAGAGGGTAGAAGAGTGCTTTGGGCGCTAGGGATGGAGCATTCAGCACATGAGAGGAGCACCCAGCACCAAAAGAGCACAAAGCACATGAATGGAGCACCTAGCATTGGAGAAGGAGCAAAGAGAGGTTGGGGAAGACAACATGTGAGGGTTCATAGAGAGCACAATATAAAGAGCATTTAGCACCAGAGGAGTAAAGAGAGGTCAGGGAAGAAAGCTTGCATGATGTGCATTAGGACTATGCGTGAAGGGGCTCTGTCCGATCGGTTAGGGTATGGTTAATGTTAAGGTCAATCTTAGCTATCGATTCATTTTAAGTAGATAGTTGAGATTAACCTTTTCGTTATTATATTTGCCTACTAAGATAAATTTAAAAGTAATCTATAGATATTGATATATTTGTCTATGAATTATGTTAAGATATTTTTTTAAAAAGGAAAAAAAATAAAATAGAAACGGACGCGCGCGGGCTTCACGCGTCCGTTTCCATGTTTTCCTCTTGCCGTTGGAGAGCATCCCATATTTTCCCTCTGTTCTCATCACGCGGATGTGCTTGTAAGGAAGATGTGCTCGCTCTCTTCTTGGCATACACTCTCCCTCTCGCAGACGCTCGCTTGCTAGCTCTCTCTCTCTCTCTCTATCGGTTTTCAACAGTTTTCTCGTTCGCGCGCTCGGACGAACAACCGAGGTCTTCTTCTTCTTCGCTAGAAGCACTCAAAGCAAGATCAGTTCGCATAGCTCTCCTGAAGGACGTGCTGACGGGAGAGAAGGGTTTCGCCTACCCGAGGGTCGTCGTATCTCTAGGAGGACGTTGCCGCGAGAACCGCACGTCAGTTGGCAATAGAACTCTTAGATTGTTGGGTCGTCTACCTGAAAATCGGAGGCACATCGGTTGGCACGTCGGAGGCACTTTTAACTGCATGTTTTATTTTAAATAGAATACCCTTTAGACAAGGTGATTTTACCCCTTATGAAATGTGGAAAAGGAGAAGACCTAACTTGAATTTTCTTAAAGTGTGGGGGTGTCTTGCAAAGGTCAAAATTCCTGAGGTTAAAAGGAAGAAAATTGGACCTAAAACTGTGGATACTATTTTTATTAGATATACCACAAATATTAATGTTTAAAATTTCACTAGCAACACAAATAGATTTTTATTGATTAATTCTGAAATAGGAGATATTTCGAATAAAACCATCATTGAGGCTAGAGATGTAATTTATTATGAGAACACATTTCCATTTAAATCTGGAATTGAATCTAGTGTCAGAAGTAGCAGTTCTGGATCTAACCCAAATTTAGTTAGAAATAGAGAAGATCAAGATGAAGAACCATTAGAAATAAGAAGAAGTAAGAGAGCTAGGACAGAAAGAGTTTTTGATGATTTATATGCATTATTAGTAGAAGATTCTCCAATCACTTTTAATGATGCTATGAATTCCATAGACTCACCTTTTTGGAAGGAAGCTATAGAAAATGAAATGAATTCGATAATTCAAAATGGAACATGGGTGCTTAGTGATCTACCTCCTAGTTGTAAGATAATTGAATGTAAATGGGTTTTTAAGAAGAAATTGAAACCTGATGGATCTCACAAATTATACAAGGCCAGACTGAGAATTTGTGGGGGGAGGCACTTTTAACTGCATGTTTTATTTTAAATAGAATACCCTTTAGACAAGGTGATTTTACCCCTTAACAATGGCCCTCAAGTCAATATGGTTTCTGCAGATGGTGGAGCATCCACTTCTGGATTTAGGCCAGTTCTTTTAAACCTTGGATCAAGTTCAATTTTTGATTGGTGGATTGACATTGGAGCTAACATTCATATATGTACTGATCGTTCTTGGTTTTCTACATATCAGGACTCAAGTTCAAGAACTGTGATGATGGGAAATAATGATGAAGCAAAGGAGCATGGGATCGGAAGAGTGGATCTTACTTTGACTTCTGGGAAGACATTGACCCTACACAATGTTCATCATGTTCCAGATATTAGGAGAAATCTGATTAGTGGATCTCTTTTAGTTCAGCAAGGTTATAAATTAGTATTTGAGTCAAATAAAGTTGTAATAACCAAAAGTCTATCCTTTGTTGGAAAAGGATTTATGTATGATGGGCTTTTTAGATTGAATGTAAGTTCACCTTCTATTAATGAGAAATCTATTGTATTGAATGTTGAATCATCTTCTACTTGGCATTCTAGATTGGGCCATGTGAATTATAATTCTATTAAAAGGTTGATGCAATTAAATCTGATTCCAAAAGTTAGCATTCAAAATGAAAAGAGATGTGGCGTATGTGTTGAAGCTAAGCTACCTAGGCAACCATTTAAATCAGTTGATAGAGATTGTGATGTCTTAGAATTAATATATAGTGATGTATGTGATTCTGGACGATTTTCAAGAGGTGGTAACAAATATTTTGTGACATTTATTGATGATCTTTCGAAATACTGTTATATTTATTTGATAAGGACTAAGGATGAAGTGATAAATAAATTTCAGATTTTTAAGGCTGAATCTGAAAATCAACAAGAAAATAAAATTAAAATACATAGATCAGATAGAGGAGGAGAATATACCTCTCATGCTCTCACTCAATTTTGTCAAGAACATGGAATAATTCATGAGATAATCGCTTCATATTCACCACAATGTAATGGTGTAGCAGTAGAAGAAGAATAGAACATTGATGGATATGGTTAATTCTATGTTAATTAGTTCAGAGCACCTCGAGAATTTGTGGGGGAGGCACTTTTAACTGCATGTTTTATTTTAAATAGAATACCCTTTAGACAAGGTGATTTTACCCCTTATGAAATGTGGAAAAGGAGAAGACCTAACTTGAATTTTCTTAAAGTGTGGGGGTGTCTTGCAAAGGTCAAAATTCCTGAGGTTAAAAGGAAGAAAATTGGACCTAAAACTGTGGATACTATTTTTATTAGATATACCTCAAATATTAATGTTGAAATTTTCACTAGCAACACAAATAGATTTTTAGTGATTAATTCTGAAATAGGAGATATTTCGAATAATACCATCATTGAGGCTAGAGATGTAATTTATTATGAGAATACATTTCCATTTAAATCTGGAATTGAATCTAGTGTCAGAAGTAGCAGTTCTGGATCTAACCCAAATTTAGTTAGAAATAGAGAAGATCAAGATGAAGAACCATTAGAAATAAGAAGAAGTAAGACAGCTAGACAGAAAGAGTTTTTGATGATTTATATGCATTATTAGTAGAAGATTCTCCAATCACTTTTAATGATGCTATGAATTCCATAGACTCACCTTTTTGGAAGGAAGCTATAGAAAATGAAATGAATTCGATAATTCAAAATGGAACATGGGTGCTTAGTGATCTACCTCCTAGTTGTAAGATAATTGAATGTAAATGGGTTTTTAAGAAGAAATTGAAACCTGATGGATCTCACAAATTATACAAGGCCGACATCGAGAATTTGTGGGGAGGCACTTTTAATCGCACGTTTTATTTTAAATAGAATACCCTCTAGACAAGGTGATTTTACCCCTTAACAATGGCCCCTCAAGTCAATATGGTTTCTGCAGATGGTGGAGCATCCACTTCTGGATTTAGGCCAGTTCTTTTAAACCTTGGATCAAATTCAATTTTTGATTGGTGGATTGACACGGGAGCTAACATTCATGTATGTACTGATCGTTCTTGGTTTTCTACATATCAGGACTCAAGTTCAAGAACTGTGATGATGGGAAATAATGATGAAGCAAAGGAGCATGGGATCGGAAGTGTGGATCTTACTTTGACTTCTGGGAAGACATTGACCCTACACAATGTTCATCATGTTCCGTATATTAGAGAAATCTGATTAGTGGATCTCTTTTAGTTCAGCAAGGTTATAAATTAGTATTTGAGTCAAATAAAGTTGTAATAACCAAAAGTCTATCCTTTGTTGGAAAAGGTTTTATGTATGATGGGCTTTTTAGATTGAATGTAAGTTCACCTCCTATTAATGAGAAATCTATTGTATTGAATGTTGAATCATCTTCTACTTGGCATTCTAGATTGGGCCATGTGAATTATAATTCTATTAAAAGGTTGATGCAATTAAATCTGATTCCAAAAGTTAGCATTCAAAATGAAAGGAGATGTGGCGTATGTGTTGAAGCTAAGCTACCTAGGCAACCATTTAAATAAGTTGATAGAGATTGTGATGTCTTAGAATTAATACATAGTGATGTATGTGATTCTGGACGATTTTCAAGAGGTGGTAACAAATATTTTGTGACATTTATTGATGATCTTTCGAAATACTGTTATATTTATTTGATAAGGACTAAGGATGAAGTGATAAATAAATTTCAGATTTATAAGGCTGAATCTGAAAATCAACAAGAAAATAAAATTAAAATACTTAGATCAAATAGAGGAGGAGAATATACCTCTCATGCTCTCTCTCAATTTTGTCAAGAACGTGGAATAATTCATGAGATAACTGCTTCATATTCATCACAATGTAATGGTGTAGCAGAGAGGAAGAATAGAACTTTGATGGATATGGTTAATTCTATGTTAATTAGTTCAGGAGCACCTGAGAATTTGTGGGGGGCACTTTTAACTGCATGTTTTATTTTAAATAGAATACCCTTTAGACAAGGTGATTTTACCCCTTATGAAATGTGGAAAAGGAGAAGACCTAACTTGAATTTTCTCAAAGTGTGGGGGTGTCTTGCAAAGGTCAAAATTCCTGAGGTTAAAAGGAAGAAAATTGGACCTAAACCTGTGGATACTATTTTTATTAGATATACCACAAATATTAATGTTGAAAATTTCACCAGCAACACAAATAGATTTTTAGTGATTAATTCTGAAATAGGAGATATTTCGAATAATACCATCATTGAGGCTAGAGATGTAATTTATTATGAGAACACATTTCCATTTAAATCTGGAATTGAATCTAGTGTCAGAAGTAGAAGTTCTGGATCTAACCCAAATTTAGTTAGAAATAGAGAAGATCAAGATGAAGAACCATTACAAATAAGAAGTAAGAGAGCTAGGACAGAAAGAGTTTTTGATGATTTATATGCATTATTAGTAGAAGATTCTCCAATCACTTTTAATGATGCTATGAATTCTATAGACTCACCTTTTTGGAAGGAAGCTATAGAAAATGAAATGAATTCGATAATTCAAAATGGAACATGGGTGCTTAGTGATCTACCTCCTGGTTGTAAGACAATTGAATGTAAATGGGTTTTTAAGAAGAAATTGAAACCTGATGGATCTCACAAATTATACAAGGCCAGACTGAGAATTTGTGGGGGGAGGCACTTTTAACTGCATGTTTTATTTTAAATAGAATACCCTTTAGACAAGGTGATTTTACCCCTTAACAATGGCCCTCAAGTCAATATGGTTTCTGCAGATGGTGGAGCATCCACTTCTGGATTTAGGCCAGTTCTTTTAAACCTTGGATCAAATTCAATTTTTGATTGGTGGATTGACACTGGAGCTAACATTCATATATGTACTGATCGTTCTTGGTTTTCTACATATCAAGACTCAAGTTCAAGAACTGTGATGATGGGAAATAATGATGAAGCAAAGAAGCATGGGATCGGAAGAGTGGATCTTACTTTGACTTCTGGGAAGACATTGACCCTACACAATGTTCATCATGTTCCAGATATTAGGAGAAATCTGATTAGTGGATCTCTTTTAGTTCAGTAAGGTTATAAATTAGTATTTGAGTCAAATAAAGTTGTAATAACCAAAAGTCTATCCTTTGTTGGAAAAGGATTTATGTATGATGGGCTTTTTAGATTGAATGTAAGTTCACCTTCTATTAATGAGAAATCTATTGTATTGAATGTTGAATCATCTTCTACTTGGCATTCTAGATTGGGCCATGTGAATTATAATTCTATTAAAAGGTTGATGCAATTAAATCTGATTCCAAAAGTTAGCATTCAAAATGAAAAGAGATGTGGCGTATGTGTTGAAGCTAAGCTACCTAGGCAACCATTTAAATCAGTTGATAGAGATTGTGATGTCTTAGAATTAATACATAGTGATGTATGTGATTCTGGACGATTTTCAAGAGGTGGTAACAAATATTTTGTGACATTTATTGATGATCTTTCGAAATACTGTTATATTTATTTGATAAGGACTAAGGATGAAGTGATAAATAAATTTCAGATTTATAAGGCTGAATCTGAAAATCAACAAGAAAATAAAATTAAAATACTTAGATCAGATAGAGGAGGAGAATATACCTCTCATGCTCTCACTCAATTTTGTCAAGAACATGGAATAATTCATGAGATAACTGCTTCATATTCACCACAATCTAATGGTGTAGCAGAGAGGAAGAATAGAACATTGATGGATATGGTTAATTCTATGTTAATTAGTTCAGGAGCACCTGAGAATTTGTGGGGGGAGGCACTTTTAACTGCATGTTTTATTTTAAATAGAATACCCTTTAGACAAGGTGATTTTACCCCTTATGAAATGTGGAAAAGGAGAAGACCTAACTTGAATTTTCTTAAAGTGTGGGGGTGTCTTGCAAAGGTCATAATTCCTGAGGTTAAAAGGAAGAAAATTGGACCTAAAACTGTGGATACTATTTTTATTGGTAATACCACAAATAATAATGCTGAAAATTTCACTAGCAACACAAATAGATTTTTAGTGATTAATTCTGAAATAGGAGATATTTCGAATAGTACCATCATTGAGGCTAGAGATGCAATTTATTATGAGACCACATTTCCATTTAAATCTGGAATTGAATCTAGTGTCAGAAGTAGCAGTTCTGGATCTAACCCAAATTTAGTTAGAAATAGAGAAGATCAAGGTGAAGAACCATTTGAAATAAGAAGAAGTAAGAGAGCTAGGACAGAAAGAGTTTTTGATGATTTATATGCATTATTAGTAGAAGATTCTCCAATCACTTTTAATGATGCTATGAATTCCATAGACTCATCTTTTTGGAAGGAAGCTATAGAAAATGAAATGAATTCGATAATTCAAAATGGAACATGGGTGCTTAGTGATCTACCTCCTGGTTGTAAGACAATTGAATGTAAATGGGTTTTTAAGAAGAAATTGAAACCTGATGGATCCGTAGATAAATATAAGGCTAGACTTGTAGCTAAGGGGTTTACACAAAAAGCTAATGTAGATTATTTTGATGTGTATTCTCCTATGGCTAGAATTACCACCATTAGAGCCTTGATTGCATTAGCATCCATACATAAATTGATTATTCACCAAATGGATGTAAAACCAGCACTTTTAACTGGTGAATTAGATGAAGAAATTTATATGGATCAACCTGAGGGTTTTATTATTCCAGGTCAAGAAAACAAAGTGTGTAAATTGATTAGATCATTGTATGGATTAAAACAAGCACCCAAGCAATGGCATGAAAAATTTGATGAGATTATTCTTTCTTATGATTTTAGAATCAATCAAACTGATACTTGTGTTTATTACAAAATATTTGGTGATCATATTGTTATCTTATGTCTATATGTTGATGATATTTTGATCTTTGGATCTAACATGCATGTTATAGATAAAGTTAAGGATTTCTTAACTCAAAATTTTGACATGAAAGATCTTGGTGAAGCTAGTTTGATTTTGAATACAAGAATTATAAGAAATTCAAATTGAATAGCCTTGTCATAATCTCACTACATAGAGAAAATCCTTAGAAAATTCTATTATATAGATTATGAGCCTTTATCCACTCTTTATGATGTATGTGTCCACCTAAAGAAAATTTAGGTAACCCTACATTACAATCTGAATATTCTCAAATCATAGGCTCACTTGGTTTTCTCACAAATTATACAAGGCCAGACATTGCATATGCTGTAAATAGACTTAGTAGATATACTATAAATCCTGATAAAAGTCATTGGAAAGCATTAGAAAGAGTACTTAGATATTTAAAAGGTACTATATCATATGCTTTGCATTATAGTGGATATCCTTCTCTATTAGAAGGTTTTAGTGATGCTAATTGGATTAGTGATTCCGTAGATGTAAAATCAACATCTGGATTTGTTTTCGTTTTAGGAGGAGGTGCTATATCATGGAAATCTACTAAACAAACTGTGTTATCTAGAAGTACAATGGAATCTGATATGATTGCACTTGCCACCACATGTACCGAAGCCGAATGGCTAAGGGATTTCTTTATTGATATTCCATTGTTTACACATCCTTTGCCTCCTATATCTATTTTGTGTGATTAAAGGTCAGCTATTGATAAATGTATGCAGGCCAATGTTGATGTCAAGATGCATAGACATCTGAAAGTGAGGCACAAGTCTATAAGAGATAAAATGAAGCAACATTTGATAGCTTTAAATTTTGTGAAATCTGAAAGAAATCTTGCAGATATTTTCACAAAAGGCTTGCCTAGAACGGTGGTTCTAGAAGCGTCGAGGGGGATGGGATTGAGCCCATAAATAAAAAGTTACCACGGTGGCAACCCAACCTCACAGAGGTTCAATGGGTAGAAATAAACTGATGGGTAACTATGTGTGGAGCACTTATATATAATACTCACATCCCTATGGCGATAGTGCTCATGTAGAAGTAAGTGGAAGGATGAGTTTTAAACTCTTAATGAATCCAAGACCCAAGTGGCAGGGTGGTTCCTTGATCTCACCATTGGAGGATTCACCGACATGTGTGGAGTCGTGAGGCCGCGACTATGAGATGTGGGCTATTTTCTAAAACACACATGAGATACATGCGCAAGGCCATTAATAGTGCAACCCGCATGAATTTGATCTTGCTATACTATGTGTGGATTTGGGAGAACTTGAATCATGGAACCCGATTCAAGGTGAAACATCCATCGAGTGTTCTACAAGCAATCCAAAATATCACTAAGTGGGGTTCAAACCGAAAGGTACCTTCACCTATTACATAGTATAAGAGTGCTCACTAGTATTTGTTTGTTGATATTATTTTCTTTTAATTTGATATATTTCTGCGAGTTTTAAGAAAATATGTGGGGGATTGTTAAGATATTTTCTTAAAAATGAAAAAAATAAAATAAAATAGAAACGGACGCACGCGGGCTTCACGCGTCCGTTTCCATGTTTTCCTCTTGCCGTTGGAGAGCATCCCATATTTTCCCTCTGTTCTCATCACGCGGATGCGCTTGTAAGGAAGATGCGCTCGCTCTCTTCTTGGCATACGCTCTCCCTCTCGCAGACGCTCGCTCGCTAGCTCTCTCTCACTCTCTCTCTCGGTTTTCAACAGTTTTCTCGTTCGCGCGCTCGGACGAACAACCGAGGTCTTCTTCTTCTTCGCTAGAAGCACTCAAAGCAAGATCAGTTCGCATAGTTCTCCTGAAGGACGTACTGACGGGAGAGAAGGGTTTCGCCTACTCGAGGGTCGTCGTATCTCTAGGAGGACGTTGCCGCGAGAACCGCACGTCGGGTGGCAATAGAACTCTTAGTTCTAGCGATTACGCGCTTCGACCCGACAGGCTATGTTTCTAACTTCGTTTATTTAATTTTAATATGTTCGTATAGTTGCGTTTTTATCGATTTTCAGGCAGACGACCCAACAAATTATTGATTTAGTAAAAATAAAGAATAGATAAATGATGTATTTAGCAGTTAAATAAGGTAGGTAGGTAAAACTCAAGTTTGGGATAGTGTTTGGTCGCTCGTGTACGTGGATTCAGACATCAGCATCCTTCAGCTTCTACCTTCCTATACATAGTCAGACTCAGGCGCGCAGATCGAGTTACAGCGTCGCCGTTGTACTCCTCCGAAGTCCTCAGTCACATTCCGCCAGGCGCTTTAGCAGCCCGAACGCAGCCAATCGTATCATGCATCGGTCGACGAGAAGCTAGCTAACTAGCCCAAAGGGGTATGTAGTGCGCGAGAGAGGACGAAGAGGGAGGGAGTAAAGATGGATCATCAACGGGAGAGAAGGGAGGCTGTCACCAGTCACGTCCTCCTGCGCCGAGGAAGAAGACGCGACGGCGGTGGACTCGTGACTCGCTCGGCGGCTAGCGGCGGTGGCTCCATCTCGCTGCAGCTCCAACACTGCTTGCTCATCCACTCCCACATGCTGCTGCCGTTCTTTGTGGATGTGAACGAGAGCCCTTCTGATCTATCCGCAACGGCAGCGGGCCACGCAAGTCCTACCGGGCGCCTGAGCACGTCTTGAGGGGGTGCGTGCAGCTGCCCACGTGCGATCCCCGTGACCGGCAGCGGCTGCGAGGGATGCCATTCATGCGGTCGATGTCGGCGCGGTCATTGTCGTGCATGGGCCCTCCTCTTCTCGCGCGGTACTCATGGTGCTTCGGGACCTCGTGGATCCCGGCAACGGGCGTACGTCAGAGTTAGGATCCAAGAGAAACATATGACACCCGAACACGGATTCGGCACTTCGGTCGCTAAATCACGGTAGTGTGCAATCTAATTAACATGTCGGAATCATAGTTACTAAAATACTAGTAGATATAAAGCATATCTAAATATCATTCATGTATATAATTCTTAAGAAATAGCCAAATATTTAGATGCTTTGAAAGCTTGTGCATCGGGGAAAAATTACCGATGGTGGAGGGTTACACCAGAGAGAGAGAGAGATAAAATGTTTAGTTGCACAACATAATAGACTAATAAAATGTTTGGTTCCACAAAAAAGATGTTTTAATAAAAAAATTTATTGTCATGTTCCAGATTTCCAAACACGCAGTGGAACTAAATCCGGCGACGGGACCGGGGAAATAACTCCTATACTGCGTCGGTTTGGAAAAATTAAAAAAAATAACAGGTCATAGTTCATTAAAATAAATAATTTAATCAAAAAATAAATCATACATTGATTCCATATAAATAATTCATAAACCAATACTCTAATCCTCTTATGCACTAATTCTGTTCCACTACGCTTCTACTGTGTTAAACCTGATTACCTGAAAAATATTAAAGGATTTGTAATGAGTCACACGGACTCAGTAGGACTTATACCCAACTTTCCTATTATATTAATCAACCTAAATGGTAGTAATAAATGATAAAATCAACACAAATCAAATTATATCATAATCACTAAACTAATTATCAAGATTATATTACTTAGTTGGGTCCTTTCCAAAATCGATTAATCAATTGAGCCTAACTCTACATAAACCGAACTGACAATAACTTAACCAACTAAACTATTCTATATGCATGCCACCTGGACTTACATGAGGCTACTGTGCGTATTTTTAATACCATTTCAAATCCATTTGTCTGAGTAGATCATATGCTATACTTGGCGATCCTTACTCCAGTTCTAAATATATATAGGAAGTACCATATAGTAAACTAAATCTCAAAGTACGTATAGACAGAGGCGTACTTAGGATAAACCGCGATATCCAGGATCGAAGGATGCACCGGATCAATCTATTTCTACCGCTGCCCACGGGCGATTCTATCATAGACTGGAGGAGCAAATACTACATCACATGCATCATAGCATCAATAAACATTTCACAAGCAAACTCATATAATTACTCAGACAATTTTCAATGCAATAACCAATTACGCAATTTAACTCAACTAGATAACCAAATTATTATACCATGCCAATCATTCTATTCATTCACAAAATTATACAATTAACCATAATCATGCCATTAAATCACAATCATGTCGACACATGCAGACCATACAATTAATGCAAAAATTCATGCAATAGACCCAATCAGAAATATGTAACATAATTAGATAGGTTAACTTCAATTAATCACAATTCAATATCAATTCATAAAATGATACATATTACATGATTATGTAGCTATTAATTTTAATCAACCATATTCCTTCATTATCAAGCAATTCCAAAGTTATCTCAATTAACTTAAAATAAATCAAGATCATTCATAACATTGACCGGATATAAATATGTTCATAAAAGAATTGTAATTCTATTTCTATAAATTAATATAACCAGTATATTTGATCATCACATTATTTAACTAAATTCTATGATTACTAAACAATGATTAATCACATTTATGACTAACTAAACCAATTCATAAAAATGAATGCAACTACATATGAATGACATGATTGACATATAAATAATCCCATGCAGACAATTAAATAATTAAACTACCATTTATCATTAATTTCTAACTATTTATCTAATAAACACATTTTAACATGTTAATTAGCATATCACTTTGCTAAGGATAAGTTGGGATGCCTACCTCAATAAATATTTTAATTTGGAAAGTCCCAAATACGTTAACCGCGATTTGGCCGAGGCTAAGACGAAACCAAGATACCTTGGAGTCCTACTGGCATTAAAAGAAAAATAATGAATTAAATGATAAAAGAGACAGAGAGACACGTAAGGGAGAGAGAGAGTGAGAGAGAGATGAACGGGAGAGAGTGAGATAGAGAGCGGCGGAGAGAGGGGGGGAGAAAAGGCGTAGCATACAGGAGCACACTAGCAAGGGGGGTCGCGGAGCAAGAGGCGACGAGTAGGGGCAGTGCCGGAGGTGAACAACAATAGCGACAATGACGAGACCAACGAGGAAGGAGGAGGAAGAGAGAGTGAGCCAGGGAGAGAGAAAGAGAGAGGGGTGCTGGCCAAAGAGAGAGAGGAGAGAGATCGGCAAGAGGGGGGAATGGGTGGCACGGTGCGCCATGCACCGCGAAGGCATAGCAGCCATGCTGGGTGGGCGCATGGGGGTGCGGGCATCACCCACACACGCGGGCTCGCACGGGAAACACGCGGCAGCCACGGGAGAGAAAAGACAGAGAGAAGGAGAGGGAGCATCGCGGTGGGAGAGGTACGAGAGAGACAGGAGGGCGGTGCTGCGCCACCCCCGCTTGGCGGTGTAGCCAGGTGCGCCCGGCAGCACACCGGCCGCGCAAGAGCACGCGTGTGAAAGCCGTGCGCGCGAGCGGCTAAAACGGGGTCGGGGAGAGAGAGAAAAGAGGGGGAGGGGGAAAAGGGAAACGGGAAAGAGAGAGGGAGAGGGTGATGGCAGCCCGCGGCGGCAGCGACAACGACGGCGGGTGGGGAGGAGGAAGAAGAAGATGGGGGGGAGGAGCTGGCGACAGCGACCTCGCGGTGGAGAGGAGACGACGACGGCAATGGCGGCCAGCGGCGATGGTGACCGCAGGAAGGAGAGAGGGATGGCTGCGGCGATGGCGCATGTGGCAGAGGAAGGCGACGAGCGAGGCGACGATGGATAAGGAGGAGAGAGCGAGTGGGCGACAAGCTCAGCAGGGGTGGAGGCACGCGTGGGGGAGAGAGAAGTAATAGAAGGAGAGAGGCGGTCAGGATCGAGAGACGGAGGCGGTGTGGGGGGAGAAGGTTTGAGAGAGAGAGAGAGAGTTCTAGAGAGGGTGGGGCAGGGGAGGCGGTGGAGGGGAGTGGGGTACGTGGCGGAAAAAGGGTTTTTTCATTTTTTTTAAAAATTTGGCGGACGTTACATTTATGCCCAAAATCTATATTAAAACAAAATTTAAATTACTGGAAGACATAAAATTGTCACATTTTAAAAGATTATGTATAATTAAAAATGATGAGGAATCACAAAAAAGCACATCTTATTTTGTTCAAAATAATAATTTTAAAATATAAAATTGTAATGCTTTCTAACATGTCTTTTAAGAAATTTTATCAAAAAACATTTTTTGTAACAAAAAAATACTTTGTCATTCAAGAAGTTTTCATATTTGTAGTGTTTTCAAGTTATAAAGAGAGATGGAGAAAAGAGACATTAGGAATGGGAATTTGTGTTGGACTGGCGAAGGACTAAGGAGCAAGGAGGGTTAACGTGGAGCAATTTGAAGAGGCAGACCGTGGGCCAGTGAGGGGTTTTGTGGAGTGTAGTTCACCTCAAATGATCATCTTCGACCGGCACACAGACGCGAGTACAATTATGAGAAGGTCATAATAGTTACTCATAAAAGGCTGTATATCTTTTTTTAAGTGGTCATCTGAGATGAACAATACTCATGTTTGTGAGGAGACATTTATTACAAGAAAAGAATGATAATTTAGTTGATAGAAAAACTTAGGGTGAAACAAAGAAATCCAAAGTGTAGGGAAGGGTCGAGAGAAAACTAAGCTTATTGTAAGAGATTAAATAGAATGAGAGAATTCAGAGTCAATGAAAGTTGACGCACCAAGGCTACGGAGATTGTAAAAAGGTCATGGGGTGCGGGAGAGAGATTAACATGGTGTTTAATCGCAAGATAGTTTGAGTTTTGTTGTAATTTTATATTTTTATCATAAAAATTATTAAAATAAATATTTGATGATTATTATAAGTTTATATTTTTAAATAAAATTTTTTTAGACAAAAAAGTGAAATTCTCTTTGTATCTTATGGTCCCCCGCCTCTTTTAGTGACTCACTTTTTTTTGTTAACATATCCTTGACAATTTTATGTCATTGAATAATTTTATTTTATTTTAATATAATTTTATGGTGCAAATGTATAACAATTTATTATCAAAAACAAACACTGCAAGAGACGGAAGAGAAAATAAATAATAGGTAGCTGCGACCTAATGGTTGTGCAATCAAGTTAAAAGAATGGTGATTAAAATAGACAAATTAACTGACAGTATGATTTATGTATAAATGTATTCTTATAATTTTACACATAAAAATATTTACATTTAAAAAAGATGATTTTATTATTTTGAAGTTTGTTTAAAAGTCACTTTTACGTTAATACACGTAGACGTTATCGATTCCGAGGAGTGTGACACAGAGAAAGATAGGAAGATAGAAGACAGGCACTACTTTTAAAAAGGCAAACAGAAGGAAAAGAAAGCGCTGGACCCCCCCCCCCCCCGATTGACAAGATCATGGGGCGGATTCTCTCTGAGTAACTAAGATGCCCTCGCCGGTCGAGCGTGGCTCGACTGGCGCGGGGACCTGGCGCAGGTCGCGACTTCGTCTCTCGGCGGCGTCAGCCGGGCGTCCTCTGCGGGGACGACTTGATGGGTTCGATGGGGGTCGAACCCTCGCCTCCCGCGGCACCTGCGGGCTCTCTGGCCACTGAGCCACGTGAATCAAAAAAAAAAAAAAAAAACTAAGATGCCCTCGGTGGACGAAGCTTCTAGGTGTGTGGGGAAGCTTCTGCAATTCTTGCTGTGGCCTCTTGGACCGGCTCGCGGCTAGAGCTCCCCAGTGAGATCCGTCCCTTCCTGCCGCTGAAGAGCCAGGTGTGACTTCCCGACACACCGGAGTGGGGATCACAGTGCCCAACAGTGAGTTTTCCGACAGCCAGACGATGGCTTGGTCCATCAGGGATTTCCTATGTGCTGCCGCTTAGAGATTTATGATTGCCTGCATACGTTCTTAATCCCATTTTGATAAATGGTGTAGTTTAGTGTTTGGTTGTATTTAATTTTTCATCTGATTTTATAATTAAAAAATATATTTTAATATCAAATATGATAATTTTAAAAATGAAAATATGACCATGAACATGTTTTTGGTAAAAATAGTTTACTTTTTAAAAATAATAATAAATTATTTTTAATATTTTAAATTAAAATTTCATCAACTTTGTAAACACTAAAACACAAGAATATCATGTCATACAAAATAAAAAATTCACGAGAATTCATGTTATACAAGAATTCAATCAACTAAAATTAAAAAAAAAGAATTGTGCATTTCAAATATGAAAGTCTTAAAATTTGAAAGGTTCGATAAGCTAGAACAACCAAAATACATCATGTCACGACCCGGATTTTTAAGATGCACAGCAGAAGATAATCCGGTGACGTAACGGGAAAGGATATCAGTCTGGAGCCAAATAAGACTAAAATCGCAATCCAATTAAATAATTCCATACTTTACAATATAACATCACCATAAACAAACACCTATTTAGACAAATTAAATACCAACATTGAATGAGTACACCACTAGCTCCTCGGACTCCAAAACACCACTACGCTTCTGTTGCGCTAAACCTGCACTCCTGAAAATATTAACAACGGAAGGGGTGAGTCACAACAGACTCAGTAGGACTTACACCCGAACTACCCCACTATAATAATGATTCTAGTGGTATACAATACATATTAAGCCTAAAAATCATATTATCATACATAAGATTAAGCTAATTATATATCTTCAATTAATTGATTACCAAGATCATTCTACTACCCCATATGATAACATGACTCTAAATGCATTAAAACCGACATAACCTACCCATTAAACTGTTCTAGGTATACTCACAACATACACAACCTGTCATAAAACCAATGACACATCTATAACACTACCATCTATGCCAACATACACAACTAAACACCTGTCTGAGTAAATATCATGCTCCATCTGATAAATGTAGTCACATCACAAAACTAGCACCAGATTTACCATATAGTAGGAAGTAACATATAGTAACTAAATCCCATAGTACCCCTAGGCGAAGCAGTGAGTACTTAGGATAAACCGCGGTATCTGGGATCGAAGGATGCTCCATATTCAACTAATCTCACGCCCACGGGCCACTAATTTAGTACGGTGAAGTACATACAACCACAATGCAACTCACCGCACTAACCACATTCCACACCATGCAAGCATATAATTAACTCGGAACGAAACACACATGAACATGAAATTGGCAATCAAACATGAAATACATAGATGAACACCCATGGTTCTATGCACCACATATTTGCATACCATGCCACAATCTAGCATAAACCAGAACCAACCTATCATATGATGCATCTAAATATGATCATGCAAGTTACAACCTACTTTGACAAACACTATGCTTAAATCTTACATCGGCTTTTTAACAAATCAGAATATACATATTAAAGGTTATCGTGATGCAACTATACTAAACTAACTAGATTAAAACATAACAAAACCTATCGTGATGACTAGCATACTTGAATAACCGAATTAATCTAAGCATGCACGATCTAGACAAATTAATCTAACTCTAACTAAACATGCTAATAAATCCAAAAACAGACCCATTAAATACAATCTTCTAACCCTGGTGATCTAAACATGATTCTTAAGGTTTAATCAAAATATTAGAGTGCTAAGAATAGCCGAGACGCCTACCTTCACGGCGATGACGAACGGCGCAAGGAATCAATCCGGGTGAAGAATATACCGTCGTGGTCATGACGACGACGAAAGACGGAATCAATTGGTAGTTATCCTGACAGCAAGTTAATTTAAAGAGATAATAGAATAACAAAGAATAAATAGAGAATATGGTCATCGGATAGGAGAGAGAGAGAATGATAGGAAAGAGAGAAAACGATATGAGAGAGAGGGAGGGAGGGGGAGCAATAGGAGGGAGAGGAGAGAGGGGATACTGCGGAGCGGGGGCTGCTGGCACACCGCGGCGCAAGGGCGGCCGGCGCAGAAGGGCAGGGAGGCAGTGAACCACGCGGCCGCGGGCAAACGGCAGGTGGCCGGGGACGGCGATGGCTCGCACGGCCTGCGGGCGTCGGCGGGGAGATGGCGGCGGCGGCCGCACGAGGGCGGGCGGCCGGGTGGACGGCGGCGACCGGTGGAGGGCGAAGGCGGTGGGCGGCGGAGCTAGGCGCGCACGGCCGCGGCGGTGGCGAGGGCGTAGGCGGGGCCGGGCGTCGGCGGCGGCGCTGCGCGCGCTCGCGCGGAGGAAGGCAACACCGGGGGGCTCGGGCGATGGCGGCGGCGGCCTTGCGGTTGCTCACGGCGGACGGCGACGGCGGAGGTTGCGTGTGGGGTGGCGCCGCGGGCGGCGGCGTCGCGCGGAGCTGGGCGGAGGGTGCGAGGGTGGCGAGGAAGGCGGCGATGGTGCAAGGAGGGTTGCCCGGCGGCGTCGACGGCGGAGGGTGGCGCGGGCGGCCTGGGCTTGATGCCGGCAACGGCGCTGCGGTCGGTGGGCGGGTGCGTGGCCGGCGTTGGCGGGTGGCTGGCGGCGGTTGCTCGCCGCGCGGCCGGCGTCCGGGTGAGCGGCCGCGGACGGCGGTGACGTTGCGCGGAGGCCGGCAGTGCAGGTGGCCGGGTGGCGCCAGCGGCTCCCGGGTGGGTGCAAACAGGAGAGAAGAAGAAGAAGAAGGAGGAGGAGGAGGAGGAGGACGGGCTGCTGCGCGCGCTCGTGGCAGAGAAGGAGAAGAGGGAGGGTGAAGTACGCGGCTGCGGGGAATATATAGAGGGGGGAGGAGGAGGAGTCCGAGCGGGACCGGGGGACTAGAGTTAGAGTTTGATCGGGAGAGGGAAGGAGGCGACGGTTTAGGAAAATTATCCGGAGGGAGAGAAAAATGGGAAGGATAAAGGAGGAAGGGGATAAAATAATAATAAATAATTATCTATTAACTATTTTTTTTAAAATAAATAATCGGGGTATTACAATCTACCCTCCTAACAAAAATTTTCGTCCTCGAAAATTCAACCGGACTCACCGAACAATTGCATCCTTCAATCAATCTGACTATTCTCTCCTTCTTCTAATCTACTCAATATCTATCACTCACCCTAAACACATCTATCTATCAAACTATCTATCTAACTATCTATCTAGATATCTATCTATCATCTATCTATCTATATATCTAACAAACTAACACACTAACTAACAATTCTTTCATCAATCTACCTATCAATTATCTATCTATCTATCTAGCTCATTCTAATCTATCTAAAATACCCATCTAATATCAAACTCCAATGCCATCAAAAGATTCTCAATCTAATAGACAATCTAAATTACTCTCTCTATCTAAGATCATGATCTTCCAATCATCAATTCCATCTAATCCAAACCGATATCAAGAACCCGGGCATGTCGAAATAGACATTCAGGCCGAGTTAATGCTCTGATACCAATCTGTCATGACCCGGATTTTTAAGATGCACAGCAGAAGATAATCCGGTGACGTAACGGGAAAGGATATCGGTCTGGAGCCAAATAAGACTAAAATCGCAATCCAATTAAATAATTCCATACTTAACAACATAACATCACCATAAACAAACACCTATTTAGACAAATTAAATACCAACATTGAATGAGTACACCACTAGCTCCTCGGACTCCAAAACACCACTACGCTTCTGCTGCGCTAAACCTGCACTCCTGAAAATATTAACAACGGAAGGAGTGAGTCACAACAGACTCAGTAGGACTTACCCCCGAACTACCCCACTATAATAATGATTCTAGTGGTATACAATACATATTAAGCCTAAAAATCATATTATCATACATAAGATTAAGCCAATTATATATCTTCAATTAAGTGATTACAAAGATCATTCTACTACCCCATATGATAACATGACTCTAAATGCATTAAAACCGACATAACATACACATTAGACTACTCTAGGTATGCTCATAACACACCTAACCTGACATAAAACCAATGACACATCTATAACACTACCATCTATGCCAACATACACAACTAAACACCGGTCTAAGTAAATACCATGCTCCATCTGATAAAATGTAGTCACATCACAAAACTAGCACCAGATTTACCATATAGTAGGAAGTAACATATAGTAACTAAATCCCATAGTACCCCTAGGCAGGGGAGTACTTAGGATAAACCGCGGTATCTGGGATCGAAGGATGCTCCAGATTCAACTAATCTCCGCTGCCCACGGGCCACTAATTTAGTCTGGTGAAGTACATACAACCACAATGCAGCTCACTGCACTAACCACATTCCACACCATGCAAGCATATAATTAACTCAGACAGTAAACACATGAACATTTAATTGGCAATCAAACATGAAATACATAGATGAACACCCATGGTTCTATGCACCACATATTTGCATACCACACCACAATCTAGCATAAACTAGAACCAACCTATCATATGATGCATCTAAATATGATCATGCAAGTTACAACCTACTTTGACAAACACTATGCTTAAACCTTACATCGGCTTTTTAATAAATCAGAATATACATATTAAAGGTTATCGTGATGCAACTATACTAAACTAACTAGATTAAAACATAACAAAACCTATCATGATGACTAGCATACTTGAATAACCGAATTAATCTAAGCATGCACGATCTAGACAAATTAATCTAACTCTAACTAAACATGCTAATAAATCCAAAACAGCCCATTAAATACAATCTTCTAACCCTGGTGATCTAAACATGATTCTTAAGGTTTAATCAAAATATTAGAGTGCTAAGAATAGCCGAGACGCCTACCTTCACGGCGATGACGAACGGCGCAAGGAATCAATCCGGGTGAAGAATATACCGTCGTGGTCATGACGACGATGAAAGACGGAATCAATTGGTAGTTATCCTGACAGCAAGTTAATTTAAAGAGATAATAGAATAACAAAGAATAAATAGAGAATATGGTCATCGGATAGGAGAGAGAGAGAATGATAGGAAAGAGAGAAAACGATATGAGAGAGAGAGAGGGAGGGGGAGCAATAGGAGAGAGAGGAGAGAGGGGATACCGCGGAGGGGGGGCTGCTGGCGCACCGCGGCGCAAGGGGCGGCCGGCGCGGGGGGGCGAGGGAGGCGGCGGACCACGCGGCCGCGGGCACACGGCGGGTGGCCGGGGGCGGCGATGGCTCGCACGGCCGGCGGGCGTCGGCGGGGAGATGACGGCGGCGGCTTCGCACGAGGGAGGGCGGCCGTGGACGGCGGCGACCGGCGGAGGGCGAAGGCGGTGGGCGGCGGAGCTAGGCGCGCACGGCCGCGGCGGTGGCAGGGGCGAGGCGGGGCGGTGGCGTCGGTGGCGGCGCTGCGCGCGCTCGCGCGGAGGAAGGCAACACCGGGGGAGGGGGGGTCAGGCGATGGCGGAGGGAGGGTTGGCCGACGGCGGTGCTGCGGTTGCTCACGGCGGACGGCGACGGCGGAGGTTGCAGGTGGGGTGGCGCCGCGAGGGCGGCGATGTCGCGCGGAGCGGGCGGAGGGTGCGGGGGTGGCGAGGAAGGCGGCGACGGTGCAAGGAGGGTTGGCCGGCGGCGTCAACGGCGGAGGGTGGCGCCGGGCTTGATGCCGGCAATGGCGCTGCGGTGGTGGGCGGGTGCGTGGCCGGCGTTGGCGGGAGGCGGCGGCGGTTGCTGGCTGCGCGGCCGGTGGCGTCCGGGTGAACGGCCGCGGACGGCGGCGACGTTGCGCGGAGGCCGGCGGTGCAGGTGGCCGGGTGGTGCCGGCGGCTCCCGGTGGGTGCAAACGAGAGAAGAAGAAGAAGAAGAAGGAGGAGGAGGAGGAGGACGGGCTCGCGCGCGCCGCGCAGAGAAGGAGAAGAGGGAGGGTGAAGCACGCGGCCGCGGGGAATATAGAGGGGGGAGGGGGAGGAGTCCGAGCGGGACCGGGGGACTAGAGTTAGAGTTTGATCGGGAGAGGGAAGGAGGCGGCGGTTTAGGAAAATTATCCGGAGGGAGAGAAAAATGGGAAGGATAAAGGAGGAAGGGGATAAAATAATAATAAATAATTATCTATTAACTTTTTTTTTAAAATAAATAATCGGGGTATTACACATCAGATCTGAAATAATTGGATTAAATTATAAAAAAGATAACAAAATTGTGACCTGGTGAGATCAGTACAGTAACATGCACACGTATCCTTGTGTAAGAAGACAATTCCTTGCTTTGCCTTTCTAACACTCTGGCAGGATGCCGAGCATGGAAGAGAAGAAGATGATTCTATTCCATGCTCCACTCTTATCTTTGCTAATGTTCTCCAAGACGCTTGTTCTTGTTGTCTACAAGTGTGCCAGTCAAAGACCAAGCGAGCCCCAAAGCAAGCAAAAGGAAGAGGATAATCTTATCCCCTGAAGCTAGAAAATTGCAAGACAAGGCTCTCTCTCTCTCTTCATGCATCCTTGAGTAATAACATACTTGTAACTTCTTTTTATTCAATTTTGAGAAAAAACAACAAACAGAGAGCTGGTAAGTTTTAATTAATGGAAAGTTCAGAGTAAAATCTTGACAAGATATGATATAAAAAATGAGAATTTTTAATTTCGGTTCGGTTGATTAACATTGTAGTGCCATTATTACCTCAGCCAGTATATTAACATCTCTTCATAAAAAAAAGTATGTTAATATCTCAGTACTATTGTTTGCAATGAAATACTTTTCTTCCTATCAGAGCAACTCAAAGTCAAAACCCAGATATGCATCTGGTTGCCAACATAGGAGTCAATAATTAGCTAGAATCACTCAAGGGAATGGAGATGAATAGAAACTAGTTTTATGTGGATGGATGCGGTTAGAGGTGTAAACAGACCGGATCCGGGTTGGATCCAGTGAGATCCAAAACCAGATCTGATAAAGTATACCCAGATCCGATAACAAACCCGATAACAGATCCTTTTCGGATTCGGATTGAAATCCAAATCCAAAATTACACATTGGATCTGGATATGCTCATTAGCCCGATATGTGAACATGACGTCATGACACTGTACGCAATACATGAGCAATCTTCTCGTAGAGCCACTATTAGGACAATGTACGCCATACAAGTCATCCAAAAATATTTGCTAGGATAAAAAATATCAATTTTTCGAAATTTGCATCCAAAAATGTTCGCAGCCAACCATTAATCATTAAAATATATCAATTTTTTAAAATAAAAATTATAAAACAAATTATATGAAGATTTGAAACAGATCACATTATGTAACTAAAATAGAAATACAAAACAAAATCTAAAAATCAAAAAATTATCATCTCAATACCTAAGTCCACTTCTATTATTAGAATCAAAAGAAATATTAAAAAGACAAAAATTATGCATTCATTTTGCACAATTAGAACCGAAACAACATCATCTGATCATAAAAAAACATAGTGGAAAACCAAGATCCGAATATTGAAATGCATCAACCATTTTCTGATTCTAGGAGTCCAAAAATAAAAGATTGCCTCAAAAAAGTTCAAGCCGAATGATCTCTTCAATAAAAAGAGCACATTAACAAAATTTAGCATTGCTGCAACTTCTTGCCTCTTTGACAACTTTGCCTGGATATCCTCTACAGATCTAATACTCACACCAACCTTCCTTTATAATTTGACAAGACAATTAAGAACTACAAAAAGTAAAAATTTTCTTACATCTAAGTTTACTAAAATAGAAACATTACAAGTAAAGTTTCCAAGCATCATATCCTAACATCTCCTCACTTGCAAATCTCATTGGAAGTAATTGAAGGGTGATCACCTGCATCAGATCCTACCCATGGGTTTTGAAACCTGTCAATAAGAAGTGATAATAAATTAGGTCCTTCGCAAAGAATCGTTTGCTTTGAGCCTTTGACCAATTGATCCACCTGATCATAAAAAAACATAATGTGGTAAATATTCAAAAATACATGGGGGATAAGAAATGGATGTAGAATAATATGTGTATATAACAAAAATATTCTTTTCTGCTCTCATTATTAAAATGAGTATATGTATATCAATGGGAGCCCTTTCTAGGCATCGCTTAGGTTCCAGACTAGCTTCCAATCCATCTACACAACTGGCAGCTGCCACCCTCCCCCCAGCTATGGTATGTGAAAATCTTCTTGTTCTCTCAATTTCTCTTGAGGTCCATTGAAGTAGGAACTAGGAAGGATGAATAAGCCTTTAAAAGTTTGATTTACCATCCAATGCCCCATTTAACAAAGTTTATACAACGGTAAATAATTGGAGGACCTATGCTATTTTATTTAAAATCTTTATTTAAGTTCTGTTTATGTCAATAAATAGTAGTTGATAATGGTTTTTCTTTGTCATCAGTAGGAACTAGGAACTTCTATTCTCCTAATTAGTGTTATCTTTTTTACATGTATTGGAAAAAAGTATCTCCTAGTGTTGGGCTAAGGAGAAACAAAACAAGTGGTGGCAGTAACCTGTCATTGTCATTCGTAGTACTTTTGAAGGTGATCTACATCAAAAACATATATAGCCAAATGAAAAACATATATAGCTAAATGAAAAACATATATAGCTAAATGAAGGTTGTGTACCATAGTACTTTTGAAGGTGATCTACATCAAGGGCTGAAGCAGAACTGTCCATCAGCAAGTTACGGAGCCCCAGTGCCAACAAAATGATGACCTTTCTGGTACCCAATTTGAAAAGGAAGAACCTCCTGAGCGATATAATAATTTCTATGAGACTCATAGTCAATCCATAAAATATTTTAATTGAAGAAGACAAGTTAAATGAAACTACATGATAAAAATTAACTTACCTAATTAGAAGATGAAGATGCCGCAAATGAATCATCAACATGCACTACCTCTGGTATCAGTTCCTCATTCTCTTCATTTATCTTGCTACTTGCAAAGATAGTAGCAAGTGAATCTTCTTCCGTTACATCAAGATTACATGTGTCATCACGTAGCCAACTCTCCGTGCAGATCAATGCTTGAACAGTTGTTGAATCTAATGAGCTTCTATACTTATTTAGCACTCTACCTCCATTGCTAAAAGCAAATTCTGATGCCACAATAGACATTGGGATAGCTAATACATCACGTGCCATGCATGAAAGAACTGGATACTTTGTAGAGTTAACTTTCCACCAACTTAATATATCTAAATCACCTTCTTGAATTGGGGGTTCCTCGAGATATGTTTGCAAATCATTTTTTTTCAGATTGAAGCATAGAAGATTCTTGAAGAAAATTGATTATCTTTTTTCTCAATTTCCATTCATCATCAATATAATGGGAGGTCAAACATAAATAACCCACATTACCAATTGATGTCCACATGTCTGAGGTGAGACTCACTCTACAATCAAGATTCTTGAACAATAATAAGATTTTGTCTTTTTCCTTCATGTATAATTTCATGCAATCAGATTTAACTGTGTTATGAGACAACAATGTAATTTCTGGACGGACATTTTTCATGTATTGTCTAAAAATGCATGTTCACTTATGGAGAATGGATAGTGATGAACAATGACCATCTTAGCAAAATCTTCTCTACTTTTCTCATTGTCAAAAAAAAAAAGTATTATTTCCATCATTTGTTGCATTATCCATAAGTTCTACTTCTCTTACTTGTATTATTCTTTGAGCATTGGCACATTTTGCAGTATGATTTGCTAAATGCTTGGTACCACTTGTACTACCCCCAACTAAACGTTTCTCACAGTATTTACATATTGCTGACATACTACCATCATCATTAGTCACTCTCTCAAAATCCAACCAAACCTTAGATATGAGCTTTCTTCCTCTATGTGTTTGTGTAGCACTTGTTTCTAGATTATCCATATGATGATCTGTGCTATCCGAAACACTAGCCATGGATCTAGTTAATGATAAGAATGTCACAAAATTGTTCACATAAAAAAAGTAGAAAAATAGTGTAAAGAAATCCATTAGAACAAATGCAATAAACAGCCCCCAAAAAGTTTGCATCAATATCAGGTACATTATCAACAGAAAATATCTATTAACTTGCATTGTTTATAGAAGAAGCCCATAAGAATTGCGACAGTATGCATAACAAGCATTGGGATAACTGGACAAGCATATAGAAAATTTTTAACAAAATGGATAAGCATATTTAAAAGAGTCGGCCTGATCAACTAAGCTCACAGAGACATCAGTTCGATCAGCACTATCGGCAATTCGATCAGCAGGTCGGCCCTCCTTCGCGCCATCGCTGCCTTTCTCCTCACACTGGACTAAGTACACAAAATTAAGGCAGAACCTATTACTTCTATACGTTGCTACAGCAATGACATTGTTAAGGCAGAACCTGTTACTTCTATATGTGGCAATTTAGTTGTGCTGCCAAACCAAGCAGATGATAAACGTTGCAAGGAAAATCACCTAGAACTAGGCAAGGACACAGCAGAAAACCAGCTAAGCAAATGCAATGTAGAACCTAAAGGGGAGAAGAAGAAGAAATCCAAGAAAGTGTTGGGTGAAACTAATGAATCTGCTGGTAATGAAGTCCCACATAACGTAATTAAAGAAAAATCAAAGGAGATAGTTGCACTTCATAATGTAGGTGATGTCAAATGAATACAAAATAAAAGAAAGTACCAAGAAAAAGAAATTCTGTTGCTATCACACGGGTAACTAACTTGCTGGGTATTTCCTAATGTGATGCTCCTAACATCGCTAAATTTAGCATGGAAAACAAGTGGCTCACCACAAATTGAGAATAAAAGAAGAGCAGAATATTTGCATACTCTAGAGTAAATGTATAATGTGTCAAAAAATGGAAAACAAGTGGCTCACCACAAATTTTGATAAAGTTGCAGAAATTGTCCTTTGTTAGACCCATATCAAACCTTCACACGCAAACACATCCAATGTACCCATCGTCCTGATTTTCACCTTTCTCGTCAGTAAATTTGCTCATATTAGCTGTGTTTTTTTATAATAAGCTAAGAAAATCAGCCTAAAATTGACGGATCTATTTCTAATTTCCACCAAAAAGCATCCATTTTATCTCCTTTCCAGCCGGTGTGTCTCGATCTGCCTCTCTCTCCTCGAGGCGAGCATAGCCCCCTCCCTGCCCCGCTTTCCCTCCCTTCCCCAATCTCCCGCCGGCAGCCCTCTCTCGCCACCCGAACCCGACGAGCATGAAGAAACCGGCCGCCGTGTCCGGATGAATGTCACCGCCGTCGACGTCCGTAGCGTCGGAAGCCATCCCATCTGAAGACCCTGATTCCCCAGACATGACCAAGGCCTGCAACAGCCCGGAGGATGCCACCGCCCAGGACGACAAAATGAAGGTAATAGCCGCGACCACCTAGCGAACAAGAAATCTTTCGGAATCCCATAAATCTTCTACGGAATACCATTACCCAGGCGGAGCCATGCCACCGGACTTCGATGTCAGCGTCCAATCGGGCACTATCGGGAGATCGCTCGTCGCCTTCTCGACTTGAACTCTCGGCGACGCCGAGGATGCCAAATCTGCGAATCCTTCTCCCCTTTCCTTCCTAAACTACAGACGCCGAGGAGCCTTGCGCGGGTTCGCCGAAGAGGTGAAATAGAAATGATCAGCAGGGCTTCTCAACCTTCAGCGCCATGGCAGGGGTGGAGAAGGCGCCGCCACCGCGGGAGCTGAGTAGTCAGGTCGAAGAGTAAGGCGTGGAGGAAACCATTGCCATCGGGTTCGGCCGCCCCGATAGGGTTTTCGCATCCACCCCCGAAAAGCTCACTTTGGGTCTCCACCAAGTCAGGCGTGTCCCGAATCCGAAATGACATATGCGCCGAACCATGGACAAGTATTGATTGGCCAATTATATTTTCGGATTCAGGCTTCGTATTGGATACTCTGTATCCATTTACAGGTCTAGATGCTGTCCAATTTGTCATATTGCATTATTTTCTGATCTCTCTCGAATGGCCTTCTCCAGTCTTACAAGAATCTAGAATCTGAAGGGGTGGGAGGAAGGGTTGTTCTTATGCCCATCAAATGGGCTGATGATACTATTTTCCTAGAGGGCAAAGAAGAACCCACTAAGGAATCATCCTATCAGTACCCCTTTAAATCAAAATTCCCAGAAGCCAAAACCAAATCTATGTAACTGCAAGGGTATAGGCCACTGGACTTGGGGAATATTTTAGAACACCTTGAAGGAGGGAATTTAATTGAAAATATTCAATCTCAAATCTAATATAAATTCAGAACATTGAATCTCAATGAGGTGCCATGAACCTATCTCCAAGAATATCAAATCCCAAAGTAAACTTCAAAACTTTATTAAACCGAAATCTGCAATCAACAGAAAACAAAGAGATAGAAATCAAAAAATTAAGATACAAAGCATCAGATACAGGGTCAAATTGCTTAAACAATGTTGCAATTGTTATTAGGCTTCTTTTGGATCTCATTTTATTAAAATACAACAAGCATATTTATATATACAACTAGTTTTATCCTAAAAGCTCTTTAGCATATTTATTTTTACACGTAAAAGATACACAAATATTATTAATAAACCTAATTAAACATAAATATTTGGTCTAATTCAGGTAGGTTATTGGGCTGATTTGATTTGGTTTGAGGGACATTTCCTAACCAAACTAATCATCAGTTCAAACCTAATCAAATTATTGATTGATTTGATTTGATTTTTCGGGTTGCAATCAGATGGTGATCTCACCCTTGAGCAACATCATGCAATTCTACATAACTCTATAACTAATTAAACTGGTTGATTCAGATGCGTGTTCTTCATTGCCCTTCGGTTCTTACAACCCATTTCTGTTTTTTAAACTAAATTATGGCAATTTTGTATCATCATGCCATAATTGCCTTTATTCTCTTCTAAGCAGCAGGTAGGTGGTAACGCCACATTGGTGTTCTACAGCACATAAGAAGCAAATGAAGGGCATACCGCTTACATGGAGCACTAACGCCCCAACTTCTCCAAGTTTCCGTGGAAACCTTATGGGATGTTTGGTTGCATGATAACTTTTTGTACACTTTCATGATAAAAATATTAAAATTAAAATAAAAATTGAACCAACTTATGACATAAAATTATCATGTTTGGAGGGATGTGATAACCCAAAAAAAATAACTACCATTTACGACCAAACAAAGTGGGGGACCACAAGAAAAAAGAAAGAGGTGAAACCCCTTTTTTGTTTAAGAAGAAAATCACTTTCAAAACATAAAATTATCATGATTGTCAAACACTTCTTTTAACAAGCTTTTTTA
The DNA here is from genome assembly GCA_036172225.1 of Cryptocoryne crispatula var. balansae. Classification (NCBI taxonomy): domain Eukaryota; kingdom Viridiplantae; phylum Streptophyta; class Magnoliopsida; order Alismatales; family Araceae; genus Cryptocoryne; species Cryptocoryne crispatula. The sequence goes on from CM069932.1 coordinate 33,824,937, forward strand.
AAATTTTTAAAAATTAAAATAAAAGCCTTCATTATCATACAACCAAACACCCCATTAGATCATCTTTGCCGTCATTCTCAGAATTGATGATCGTCTGTGGCCGAGGCACAAAAAAATCATCGAAAAACTGCAAACCTTAGGCAATCAACCACGAATAGGGCTAGAGAAAGAGACAAGGAAAAGGTTACCTTCTCGCCCCCCCCCATGTGCAGAATCTAGTGCCTCTCGCTCTCATTGGTGTCTCTGATATAAATCAATTCGTTGCCCTCTCCCTTCAGTCCTGGTCCACGCTCCAGCAACACGAAGATGTCTAGAAAGGCCTAACGGTGTCTGCTGGTAGATGGGGGAGAATGGTCACTCGCCGCGGCTGGACTTTTGTAGGGATGAGCTACTATGCAGATAGCTCACGATGAAAAGCCATTGAATGGGGCTAGCAGGAGGTCATCGTCGCCACCGCTGTGAGGAACAGCCGAGGATGTGCCACTGCTACCACTGCGCCACGAGCTCTTGAATAAGGGGGAAAAGAGAGCACGGGACTGGGAGGAGCACTGGTGAGGGGAATCAGGGTTTTGTCCGAGGAGAGGGTGGATTTCTTTCAAAAATAAAAGAGGGCTTGACCTCTTTTTTTTCTGTCAAGGACGAAAGTGTAGAAATATTTTCAAAACAAAAAAAATGAAAAGGTGGACCAAACATGTTTTTAAGACTCCTTTCATTACAAGTTTCAAAAATTAAAATAAAAATACCCATGGTCATGCAACCAAACACCCCATTAATTTGGGAAAAAGACGAGATGGAGTAAATAATATTTTGTTGGAAATCAAGCATATATTAGATTACCGATAATTTAATGGAAAATCTGACTTAAAAATTATGTTTACTAATAATCTTATAGTTACTCATATTATAATTACTTAAAATTGAACATGCTTAATTTAATAATTATTTTCAACTCATATTTATGTTGATTTTCTAATAACTCTTTCTTACCTCTGGATGCATGGCTAAAAAGGTAAAAGTGGTCGTCAAAACCCTTTTGTGATTGTTTCAAAGGTGTCACCAAATAATCACAAATAAATACACCTAATTATTTAGTGATTACTTTAAATATCTTGAAAAATTTACATCATTTCATCATGTACACTTTTACAATGTGGTTCATTAAATTGTACATTATCATTGTTAATTATATTAACTTTGACTTTATCAAGACTAATCCAAATCTAATAATATAACCATACGTCCTGACATATTAAGTGTTCTTTCACAACATCTTTTTTAATATGAATGTGTTAAAACATTTTCTACGAGGACGTTGAGTTAAATTATTATGTTGGTTATGTATATATCGAGTCCTACATTCATGAAAAGTATAGTTTAATAATTCTTTGATTCTTTCGAGATATCTAAAATCAAATCTTTTGGGAACAGCTGTCCAAGATTTGTCAAAGGTATTCATCTACTCTACTTGAAAAGTGTGATGTAGATAAAAATATGAAATCAAAAAAACAATGAATGAATGAAAATTCAATGCAAAAGTTTAAAATATGAAAAAGACAATATTAACCCTAATTGAATCTCCACCATATGAAGCAAGTCTCAAATGAAGTTCTTATTTGAAACTTCCAAAAAAGAAAAGGAAGGGAAATATGATTAGATAAATATTTTTAGCAAGTCCCCAATCAAAGAATATTTGACCAATTTGGTGTGAAAGCCCTTGAAATTAAACTAGTTTTCTAGTTTATTTGGTTTACCAGTTGGTTTGGACCTTAGAAATCAAACCAAACTAGTTGGTTTCATTTGATTTAAAAGCCTTTAGAAATAAAATCTATTAATTTGGTTTAATGGTTTGTTTGATTTGAATGTAAGGAATTATACCAAAGGTAGTGGAAGCTTTGATTTCATAGATTTCATCATTGTTGTTTCAATCTAAGGAAGCTTCAATTCCTTAGATTTAAATTTGAACCAAATTAAAGATACCTTCATAGAATTCAACCAATCCCTTAAGGTTAGAGAAGAATGAGCATTCCCACACTCTTCAAGCCATCAAATTGTATGGCCTTTTGCAGTATCTACATGAACTTTTTTTGTAGATGGTAATCCTACACGTTAGACCTATTGACTCAACATGGATAGAGCTCCACTAGCTATTGGCAACCTCCATGATGGGAAAGCTTGTTGGGAAAGGTTGAGCATGAATTTGAACTTTTGGCTTGTTGGGGTTTAGCCAAATCCATTCTTATTTATATAAATTAGATTTTTTTCTAAAAAAAAGTTACAATTTTATTAAATTAAGCCCATGCCTATTTATGAATATATTCTTATGTGTGTGACTCACTAATCCTAATAATTTATTTTATTAAAATATAATTAAAATAATAAAAATTTTAAATTAAATTCTTTATCTAATAAGAGATCTAGTGACTTTCTATTCATAAAGAGCACAAGTCACATCACATGATCGCAAACAACTTTGGAGATGATCTCATCCCCATGGAGCCTTCCCATCATTGGCTACTACATAAATATAAACCCTCATCCATCCAATGCCCTAATGGGATAGGGATGTGGCATTGACTATCAACACCTCAGTAAAGTAACACTTTGGGATCTTATACTCATGGATCAATTGGAAAACTCCTTTTTCCAATTGTCCTTACTACCATGGCTATAATTTAGAATACTATTTTATATGCATTCTCTTTCACTTATGAAAAGTGGATGATCCTTTGTTGTCCACTCAATTACCTTCACTGAGTTTTTCTTGTATCTTATCTATTAACTATTTTGTAACATTGAATAGATTCATCCACAAGTCAATAGCCAAAACACAAGATATGCCCAGTAACACATAATTGCCAACTTATGTGAAAGGTTCAACCATGTAAATGGGATGATAGCAATAGAAATGCATTTCCTACAAGCGAAATATTTTTGATATGATTCAACATTTATTAAAATATGTTAATCATTATAAAAGGTATATCTTCATTACTAGCACTATATAAATGTGTATACCATATTTAAGTCCTTGATATCATGTAGTGATTATTGAATAATGATAAGATCATGATAATGAGATCAATCACTTAAAGATATATGATTTAAATATTTTTAATTATTAAATTCTTAAGATGGACGTTAAGGATCCGGATAAACTAGTGTATGCGATATTTTTTCAAATAATGAGGATGAATGATCCCATTGTTCATTAATTTGGAGACATTGGGAACCACATATATGTACTCATTAGTGGAATAAATTTATTGAATTGACCAAATTAGAAATCTTAAATGGTAACTTACCTAACTGTTAATCAGAAATTTTTAACATCATGATTACATGGTTGGACTTCAACTTTAGTCAGTAAAGATGTCTTACTGAACATATCTTGTGCTTTGACTTTTGATTTATGTATCATTAAGATGATGATTTGGTATAATTAATAGATATAGTACAAGGTAAATTTGATTGAGGCAATTAAGCAAACAACAATAGCTTATCCACTCTTAGTAAGTGAAAGTGAATGTTTGTTCATTAACCAACATAGAGAGGATGATTTGAAAAAGGATTTTTCAATTGAACTGATTAGCAGTACATAATCCCAAAGTGTCTATATACTAAGGGATTGACAATCGATACCATATCCCTATTTGACTAGAGCATTGAATGGATAAGAATTTATATCCTTATAGTAACTGATGATGGAAAGGTTTAATGGAGATGAGATCATCTCTAAAATAATTTTAAATTATAAGATGTAACTTGTGCGGATAGAAATCTCTTATCTCCCACCAACTTTCTCCCTACTCTCTCTCTTTTCCTCTTCCACACTCACCTTGATTTCTGAGATTTTTGAGTCTCAACATTACTTGGGTGACAAAAGAGTGGTTTGCATTGTGTGGTAGAAGATGGGGAAAAGTGGGGAGATGACGAAGAATCAAAAAAAAATAAAAATGAAGAGGTCGCCAGGAGCCATGAGCTCCAAAAGTAAAGGAAAACTGAAATGAAAGTTAAGATGTTGAGTTTTTGACCTTGTACCTTTCTCAAAAAAATGTGTGTGGGATGAAACTTCCACTTCTCTAGGTAGCCAAAGATGAAGAGCCCAAGCTTGCTCTTTTGCTTGTTGATGCTACACAAAGCAAAGAAAAAAGCCCAAATAAAAGAGCATCATAATGGTGAGGGAAGTGCCATATCTATCAAGGAAATAAACATAAATGAAAAATGAAATAGAACGGATCAGATGGGCTAATGCCTAACCTCTCTGTTTGGTGTTTTCAAATGCATGATGAGATGTAGTAAATGAAAGAGATGATTGAAAAACATATAAATGATGTTGAAAACAAAGAAATGATGCTTAAAGATGGAAAAAACAAGAAAATAAATCAAAAATTAGGTACAAAGTAATCCCTTGTTGTAGCAATTGGATGCTAAGAATTGGAAATGATAAAAGCTCTAAGAAAGATTGGATATTTGAAAATTTTGAGGGTTCTCTATGCTCTTCAGAAGCTCTAGAGTTGCTTAATCGTGAGGGAGTTCAATAGGGTAACCAAAGATCAGGGGGTGACTAAAGATCATTTCTTTTAAGAGAGGATCTCTTCTTATGAGACACAGATGTCCCAAAATAGCTAAATTACAGAACAACTTTCTAGAGACATCGCATCATTAGGGTACCAGACACCCCCCATTAAAGAGTTATGTTCCCAATATAGCAAGCTTTGGAATGCGTGGGAAGGCATGTGGGAACCTCGTTAAAAGCACTTTTTGTTTCCGAAAGAATTGTTTTGAATGTTTGAAATATTGACATTCAAATTTTCTAGCAAAAGAAGTAAATATAGTCTAGATGATATTGTAATATTATCAAACCGAAGTTTAGATTTTGCAAAATTTATTTTTGAGCCTCTTCATTAGAAGATGCGAATATCCAACTTTTATTTACATTGAGCAACTACTTGAACACTCATAATTAGCTACTATAAGATCTATTTTTTCATGTTTTGAGATAGATGTGTTCTATTTGATTGGTATTGTGTTATTTGATTTCCACTTATTTAGGAATGAAGTTCCATTAAATTAAGTGTTTTTGATTTGAATGTTTAGATTAATAAAGATATAATATTTCTTTTACTTTCATATTTAATGACATATTTTAATATATGTTTTTAGATGTAATTAAGTGAGTTTTTAGATTTTTTTTATACTTGTTTATTCCAATTCAGTTTGCATCACATTTAGTCAGTCATGTTACATCAAGTCAAGTTGGCACCTGAATCTTCATTGCATTTTTATGCTGATGTACATTTGATTTGGCTATTCATATGCCATGTCCCCTGCTATCCAATGTGAATGTGTACATGTCTATGTCCTTCTCATGATGTAAAGTCCCATAAGATCGGAAAATTTTTGGCAACATGCCTCCTTATTTTGTGAACGGTGTAAAATTTACCCATTTGGTGCAACAAGTACATGACTCGTCATATCATGGGAAGGATCATCTAAAATAGGAGTCAGCTCGTGCCTATGTTCAGGTCAGCTTTTTGGAGGCATAGCCGGAATTTCCATCCAATTTTGAAGAGCCCACAAAATGATGTGAATCTCCTTATTTAGTTTTAAGTTTCACATTCAGATTTGATTAAACTTAATTTTTAATGTCCAAGGCCCAATGGGCCAGTTTTATGTCATGTATGGACTGGTCTTCAAGGTTTAATGGCACAATGAGCCCGTCTTCAAGTCAATGGGCCAAAAGGGCCTATTTGGTACTTCAAGGGCCACAATGGCCTTTTTTTGCAACCTGCAGGACCTGCCATTTTGCACTTGCTTCCTTTCTGTAGCAGTGGGAAAATGGGGCCTCAGAGGGGCTGTCATGGACCTGTTAATGTGCTCTTTGGATGGGCTGGTAAAGGAACTGAACAAGGGGTTGATTTAGGATAGTCTTGGAAGGACTGCACAAGAGGAAGTTTAGGGCAGGTTTGGGACTTAGTAGGTGCTGCACAAAGGGCAGGAATGTGAGAATTTTATGGCTTCAAAGGGGCTGTTATGGGTTGAATGAAAGAAGGCCACTCAAAGAGGGTTGTTTTGGTTGATTTGAGAGTTTGCATGTGAGAGACTTGGTCCATCTTGTGGATCCAAGAATGCCTAGCCATCACTTTCTCCTCCTCACTAGACAAGGAAGCTGTGTATGGATAGAAATTGGGGCTGATTGTCAGCTGTTTGGATGGCCAACATAGGGGCTGATAGCTAGCTGTGTAAGAACATAATTAGAGACTGTTTGGGACCTGTTCAAGTGGCCAACAGAGGCGTAGAATAGGGACAGGTTTGGACCAGAAAAGGGGCCTGGTTTGGGTGCCATCAAAGGCCTGGTTGGATGGTCAACAAGGGGATCAGACAGGGATTGATTGATAGTAGGTTTAAGAAGCCAGCAAGGAGACAATTTGGATGGGCATTTAGGGAACAGCAAGCAGTGTTTAGAAGACAGAATAGGGGGCTGTCTCTTGGGTGTGCAAAGGCTGGTTAAGGGACCGGATAGGGACCTTTGTAAGGAATAGAAATGGGCTTGATTATGGGAGGCCGAAGGGCTGTTCAAGAAAGCCAGTAGGGGGTCAAACAGCCCTTAAAGAAGACAACAATTGGACCTGATTTAGATGGTTGAACAGGGGTCAACACAAGGGTGCACAAGGGAGCTGTGTATGAATTCTAATTACTACCATTTTAGGCCTGATTAGGAGAGCTTTTGCAGGCTAGACAGTAGGGTGCACAAGGGCTATATAGAGGGATAGTAAGGGCTTCATAAGGGGCTTGATAGGTGGCTTGGAGAGTCTATTTAGGTGGTTGGATAGTGGACAAGCAAGGCATAACACAAGGGGCTGATCATATTGTAAGGAATCTTTCATAAAAGTTTGGTGCAGCGGAAGCGACGATTCCTATGGGTTCCTTTAGAATCCGTCTCAATCAGAACCGAACGACAAAAATCAAAAACCGATCAAATCGGATTCGAATATACCTGATAGGGATTCATATAATCCCATGGAGAGGAAGGAGATGAGCTTCTTAAGCTCTTTAAACCGTTCAAGTGTCCGGTCTCCAGCAGTATCCACACGAACTTCATCCACAACAGGTTCTCCCTTCGCGCCTGCCTCGAGAACTCTTCCCGAACGGAGCTCCATCGACCATAGACACCTTCTAGAGAGAGGAGGAGGTAGAGAGGAGGCTAGGGACGTGGTTTTCACCCTTGTCTTGATGGGGTATGGCTGAAATCATTAGTATTTATAGAGAATTATAGAATTTTTCATAAGAACCCAAAATCTCCATAAATTACGCCCTTGCTCCTGTACTTGTGGATAAGTCCTTTTGTGTGTGACCCACTAGGCCCAATAGCCTATTTTGTTGAGGCATAAATAAAATAGAACAATTCTATTTAATTTAATTAAATCCATTATCCGATAACAGATTAATCGGCCTACCGATCATGAAGGGTACAAGACACATCCCATGATCCCAAATGGCTATGGGGATAATCTCATCTCCATTGAGCCTTTCCATCATCAGTTACCACATGGATATAAACCCTCATTCATCCAATGTCCCGGTCGGAAAGGAGTACGACATCGACTGTCAACTCTACTCTGTAGGATCATGTACTTGGAATTGGATCAATCGGAAAACTCCTTTTCCAATTATCCTATATACCCTGGCTAGGGATTTAGAGTATTATCCCATAGAACATTCACTCTCACTTACCGAGAGTGGACGATCCCTTGTTGTCCGCTCAATTGCCTCCATCGGATTTTCCTTGTACCCAATCCATTGCTATACTGGACCATCTAAATAGTGATCCATAAGTCAATGGTCAAAGCACATGTTCCACCCAACAAAGCATGTTTGGCAACTCAGGTAAAAGGTCCAACCATGCAACCGTCATGATAGAAAACCCTGATAGACAGTTCGGTAAGATACCATTCAGGGTTTCTAATTCGGTCAGTTCAGTGAACTCATTCAACTAATGAGCACCTGTATGTGTATTTCAGTGTCTCCACACTAATGACCAATGAGATCGGTCGTCCTCATCACATGAGAAGGCATCACATACACTAGTCTATCCGGATCCTTGATGTCCCGTCTCAAGTATCCTATGACTAGGAACATTTGGATCAAACACCTCTAGATGATCAATATCATTATTATGATATCATCATGATTTAATCATCATTGTATTTGATCAAGGACTTCATTATGATATTCGCATCTAATAAGAGCTTATAATAAAGATTTGCTTTATTAATTGAATGAGATATTTCTAGAAATATCGAATCATATCATATATGAATGGCTTGTAGGGCATACATTTCTATCAATATCCCACTTGCACTAAAGCCAATCACCCATCTGACTGATCTGTATCAGCTCAAGGTGAAGCTCAAACACTCTTTGAGTAACTGCTTCAGTTAGTGGATCTGCAATGTTATTAGCAGTAGATACTCTATCTATAATTATATCTCTATAAGCTACAATATCTCTGATTGTATGGTATCGCCATAGAAGTTCTAAACTTATGATGAGACATCGGCTCTACCCCATTGTTTTCTCAAAAACAATGGTACACTTTCAAAAAAAATTGGGACAATCCCATACCTTAGATGAGAATCTTCATCTAAACTACTTCTCAAGTAGTGTGCAACCACTATGTAAACTTGTTTACATATGTTGTAGAATTTACAGTGTTCTATCACATAGAACTCTTTCAAATTTCACCGCACCACCATTATTCTGACTTAATATCAAACTTATTTGATTAGAAGCTTGTGTTTGTAAAACTACAAGACTTAAAGTCTTATCCTCCAGTGTATAGAGATACATTCTCAGTGCTTCTCAAGTACCAAATGATATATCTCTAAACTATCCAGTGATTCTCACTTGGATCTTCTTGATGAATGCTCATAACACTTAGAGCATTTATCACAACATGTACGTAGCATCACATAAATGATAGACCCTATGACTAAGGCATAAGGGCTCTATTCATGCGATCCCTTTATCTCTCAAGAAGTCTACAAAGATAACACTTTAGAGAGATCAACTCCACACCTCATAGGTAAGAAACCTATCTTGGAGTTTATCATGTCAAACCCTTTGACTATGGTGACTACGTACATTTACTGGGCAATGATTTTAGATCTATCCCCATAAATCTTAAAACCCAAATTGTGTTTGGAGGATCAATTTGATAGCTAAGTTCACTTATGATAACACACCTACTTCATTCTTAATGAGTAGTATGTCATCAACATAAAATTTCAAGAAAGTAACAGCACTCCCACTTATCTTGTTGAATACACAAGGCTCCTCTTCATTCTTAATGAAGTCATTAGATTTAATCTCATTAAACCTTATATATGATCTATAGGAAGTTTTACTTCAGTTCATAAATGAACTTAATACACACTCTTCTTGGATGTTATTGAGACTTGATTCCCTATAGTTGTATCATATACACATATTCCTCAAAATACCTTAGAGGAACACTATCTTAACATCCAATTAGCTTATCTCATAATCATAGAGTGTAACAATTAAAATTCAAATGGATTAATCCGTGAAATAGGTAAAAGATCTCATCATAGTCAACCATTTGACTTCGATGATATCCTTTTCATCTATTCTCACCTTTGAAGGTCTCTACCTTCTAATCCACTGCAATCTATTCTTTAGTGATCCATTTATTCCTTATGGATACTATATCCTTAGGTGCATCTATCAAGTTCTAAACTTGATTAGAATAGATAAAGTTTATATCGGATTTTATTGTCTCTTCCCATTAATGAATTAATATCTCATATTGGTTTTATATAGATCTTAGAATCAATATCCTTATTATTTTATGCCTCATTTCATCTATCAGAGATATGTCTCACATATCTCTTAGGTTGAATGGACACAAGAATAGATCTATAAGTTGCCAATGTGTAATTATTAATTAGTACCTTAATAGAAGTGTTATTGGGTTGTGGGATTGGAACATCTTCCATAATATACCTTGCTCCCACTATCCTTTTAAGAAGGAACTTTTCTTTTAGAAATATTGTGAGCTGAGCAACACATACCCTTGTTCATAAAGGGTGGTATATTAATATCCAAAAGTTTTCTTAGGATATCCCACAAGCCAATACTTCATAGTCTTATATTCCAACTTGTTAGAGTTATACTTCTTCACCAGGTCGGACATTCCGAAACCTTAACTTGCTTAAGGTCAAGTTTTAACCCCTTTTCCATATCCTATATGGAATAATCAGAACAGACTTAGAAGGTACCTCTTAAGATCAAGTGGTTATAATGAGTACTTAGCCAAAATTAGACAAAGAGGAATTTTCAAAGCTTGTCATTGTTCATATTGTCTTGCATAATATGACTTCTCATTTTAGCTAATCAATTAAGCTAAAATGTGTAAAGAGGTGTCCTTTAAAATTAGATTCTATTATCCTTCAAATATATGTGAATTATGTACTTAATTATTCCACTCCTTGATCTCATCAAAGAGTTCTAATACTTGTTCCATTTGTATCTCTACTTCATTCTTAATCTCAAATAATTTCTCAAAGGTCTTAGATTTGTACCTCATAAAGTACATATATCCATACCTAGAGACATCATCTTTGAAATAATGAAGTAGAAATATTCTTCTTTAACCTTACTAGATATGGGCTAACATACATCTAGATGTACGAGTTCTAATAACTCATTAACCCATTCTCCATGTCTATAAAAAGCTAAAGTGTAGATTGATCTATATCAACCCATTTCCTCTTTAAAGGAATATTCACACATAACATGAGAGCTAACATATCAAATATGATTAAACAATTCATTAAGCTCCCACTGGCAAACACTTTGTCATTCAATCTATTAGAACATCTATCAATTCCATAGCTTAGAATAAATCATCATTTATCCAAGTAGGAAATCATATAATGTTCTTGTAGAAGGATATAACAGCAATATTAATTATTAAGGCATCTCCATAAGGCTATTAAAGAATTGCACTTCCCACTAATAATGATGCAACTTTTGCACCATTATATATGTAGGTCATCATCTTCTTTATTAAGCCTTCATTTACTTGTCATCATCTACAACTCCTTGTAGATATAAGATGCATATCTGGTATCTCATACCATTAGATGCATCCATAGTATCTAATATTATGATATACACATATAGTATCTAATACTTTTAAGTGTATATTTAAAACAAGTAAATGTCAATGACTTGGATACATGAAGCTTCTCACCTTTGCATTATGTACAATACACTTTGTACTTCCTCTTCCACTTACCATCATCATGATAGTGGAATA